>CM077165.1:101108587-101708587 GCA_039583875.1 Platanthera guangdongensis
GCCGTGTGCGGAGTTTAAGAGTTGCGTTAGCCTTATGCCTGAGTTTGAATTTATATATTATATATATATATATATATATATATATATAATATTATATATATTTATATTAATATTAGTCATAGGGATTAATTGCTTAATGTTTCCAATTAATTGTCAACAATTTGATTTTTGGGTCGTCTGGGATGTTACCCTTGGAAATGAATGGAATCGGGGTTTCAATTTTTGTGCAACAAGAAACGAACCAAGAACCATTAAAATTGATCCAATCGTCTCTTCTTCCATACCGTGGGCTCAATGGGCGGGATCAATCGTCTCTTCTATCATACCCGTAGCCTCAATGGGTGTTTATTAGCTAGAGTCCGAATCACTTCAGCTTTTTTCACCAACCTTGGCACCATTTTGGTGCAATTTTAAGCGCTGAGTGTCTTCAGAATGCTCTTTGTAATGTTTCCATTTCCATTGGGCTTTCTTCTTCAATGGAACGCTGAGTGTAAAATAGGGTTTAGGCCATGTTGAAATGTGCACATTTTTTGGCAGATTGCACCCACAATGTTTCAAAAGTGATGGAGTCTTTTGTTGCATTAGTGTTTTTGTGTCACTATTAAATTCAACAAATCGTTTTCGCTAATCATAAATGTCTATTCGCAGATCAAAATTTTCATGTTTATAAATTATTATATGCAGATCAACTTTAACTTGAACAATTGATGTGTTATTCTTCTAAGAAACACCCAACAACGGAAAGAACTTCTCCAATAACCTTTTGAGTCTATGCTGACGATTCTATTCCAACAAATTTACATAATTTAACAATTTTGACTTGAATTTCACAATTTACATTTTGATGAACGTGACGTTTTATCATTTTGACATGAAGTCCACCTTTTTTTGTCTCTGGTATTGGCTCAAAGGTTGACAAAGATATTCCTTCATTTCCGAGCACTACTCGTGAGAAGAATATATTTATTGTTAAAGTTTAAACTTTGTCTGCGAATAGTAATTTATAAATATGAAAAAATTGATCTGTGGATAGACATTTAGTATTTGCGAATAATAACGGCCTAAATTGATCGTGTAATTTTAAGGCTTTGTTGGTTTTGACGGTGGCAGTGGCAAATGGAGATGTGATAGTGAAGGTGTGAGAATGAAGATGTGAGAATAAAGCTATGAGAAATGAAGAAATATGTTTGATAAATCACCATTTATAGATCTCTATGAGATTGAAAAATGAATTAAACAATTTGTAAAACAGTGGTAACGTTTTTGCTACATTGCATTAACAAAAAGAAACATCTACACAAACATGAAAAAAGTATAAGATGGACATACATACCACATTACATTATAAATCAACAAAAACAAATTGTAGAAAAATGCAATAATAAAATTTTGTAAATGTTTTTAAATATAAACGCGGTCTCGTAAGTTAATACAAAAAATATGTTAAATTTTTTAGTTACTTGTTAGTATTATGTAAGTGGTCAGCAATTGCATTCCGTAATGCATATATTTCTGTTGTGCCAACACCAACACTCCTACTTGGAGGCACATCAGTTATTCCATGTCGACCTACTCTAACTTCATTAGCCTTTAGGTATACTAAATTTTCATCCACATTGTTGAAACCAAGAACTTGGTCTCTGTGAGTTCGGGGTCCCTGAAAGGGGTGACCTCACACCTACTACACTCGAGAGAACGTCACGGACCGAAGACTTAGGAGACTATGAACAGACCCTCGGCTCTAGCGCGGAGGTCCCACCTCACACCCGGAAGGCTGCCTGAGCACTTCCCCTCCCTAGCCAATGCTCGAGCTAGGGGCCTTGGAGGAGCTCTCTCCACTCTACCAAGAAGAAGAAGCTAAGGGAGGAGGAGACCAAAAAGAAGGATCCTCTCCAAGGCACCCAAGGGGGTCTATTTATAGTTTTCCAAAAGTCCTGGGCCAGAAATGACCAAAATACCCATACGGCCAAAAGGCCTCGGGCCAATAGGAAACTGCCACGCCGGGGGTAAAGGGGTAACTCCTTCCCAGGACAAGAAGGTTGGGCGAGCTGGCGGCCTGCGAGCTGGGCGGCCTGCGAGCTGGGCGGCCTGCGAGCTGGGGCGGCCTGCGAGCTGAGGACAACTTGGGCGAGACGGCGGCCTGGGCGGCTTGCGGCCTGGCTGAGGCGAGCTGCGGCGGTCTGCGAGCTGAGGCGGCCTTCGAGCTGGGCGGCCTGCGAGCTGGGCGGCCTGCGAGCTGGCCAACTTTGGCGAGACGGCGTCCTGGGTGAGGCGGCGGCAAGGCAAGCTGCGGCGGTCTGCGAGCTGAGGCGGCCTGCGAGCTGGGCGGCCTGCGAGCTGGCCAACTTTGGCGAGACGGCGGCCTGGGCGAGGCGGCGGCAAGGCAAGCTGCGGCGGCCTGCGTGCTGAGGTGGCCTGCGGCCTGGCCTAGGCGGCCTGAGAGCGAGGACAAGGTGGGCTGCGGCGGCCTGCGGGCTGAGGCGGCCTGCGGCCTGGCCTAGGCGGCCTGGGAGCCGAGGACAAGGTGGGCTGCGGCGGCCTGCGGGCTGAGGCGGCCTGCGGCCTGGCCTAGGCGGCCTGGGAGCCGAGGATAAGGTGGGCTGCGGCAGCTTGCGGGCTGAGGCGGCCTGCGGCTGGCCTAGGCGGCCTGGGAGCCGAGGACAAGGTGGGCTGCGGCGGCCTTCGAGCTGAGGCGGCCTGCGGCCTGGCCTAGGCGGCCTGGGAGCCGAGGACAAGGTGGGCTGCGGCGGCCTGCGAGCTGAGGCGGCCTGCGGCCTGGCTAAGGCGGCTTGGCGGCTTGCGGCCTGGCTGAGGCGGCCTGGGCGGCTTGTCAAAAGCGCCTTGGGGGGAGAAATATTTTCTCCCCCTACTAGTATGTTCTACATGTTCACCAAAATTGGCCCTAGGAGTGCAAAACTCCCAAAAAGCTTAAAAACTTGCTTACCTTGTTTTGGGGCCCAATCTTCGCGAATACGGGGTTGTACACAATCCCCGCTCTTTTCGAGGTTGGCACAAGCTCGGAAAGAAACATCCAACCCAACGTATTCGCGGAGTGTAACTTCCCCTCGGGGTCAACCTGCCATGCCAGCTATGGGAGCCTGGGTGGCGAGACGGCTCGGGGTAAGGGACTTGGGCTACCACGAGAGATCAACCTACCCAGCCAGTTAGTGGGAGCCTGGGGCGGAATCGATCTCGGAGCTAAGGGACTTAGCCTTCACGAGAGATCAACCTGCCCTGCCAGTTAGTGAGAGCCTGGCAGCGGAATCCATCTCGTAGCTAAGGGACTTAGCCTCCACGAGAGATCAACCTGCCCTGCCAGCTAGTGAGAGCCTGGCAGCGGAATCCATCTCGGAGCTAAGGGACTTAGCCTTCTCGATAGATCAACCTGCCCTGCCAGCTAGTGAGAGCCTGGCAGCGGAATCCATCTCGGAGCTAAGGGACTTAGACTCCACGAGAGATCAACCTGCCCTGCCAGCTAGTGAGAGCCTGGCAGCGGAATCCATCTCGGAGCTAAGGGACTTAGCCTCCACGAGAGATCAACCTGCCCTGCCAGCTAGCGAGAGCCTGACAGCGGAATCCATCTCGGAGCTAAGGGACTTAGCCTCCACGAGAGATCAACCTGCCCTGCCAGCTAGCGAGAGCCTGACAGCGGAATCCATCTCGGAGCTAGGGGACTTAGCCTCCACGAGAGATCAACCTGCCCTGCCAGCTAGTGAGAGCCTGGCAGCGGAATCCATCTCGGAGCTAAGGGACTTAGCCTCCTCGAGAGATCAACCTGCCCTGTCAGCTAGTGAGAGCCTGGCAGCGGAATCCATCTCGGAGCTAAGGGACTTAGCCTCCACGAGAGATCAACCTGCCCTGCCAGCTAGTGAGAGCCTGGCAGCGGAATCCATCTCGGAGCTAAGGGACTTAGCCTCCACGAGAGATCAACCTGCCCTGCCAGCTAGTGAGAGCCTGGCAGCGGAATCCATCTCGGAGCTAAGGGACTTAGCCTCCACGAGAGATCAACCTGCCCTGCCAGCTAGCGAGAGCCTGGCAGCGGAATCCATCTCGGAGCTAGGGACTTAGACTCCACGAGAGATCAACCTGCCCTGCCAGCTAGTGAGAGCCTGGCAGCGGAATCCATCTCGGAGCTAAGGGACTTAGCCTCCACGAGAGATCAACCTGCCCTGCCAGCTAGTGAGAGCCTGACAGCGGAATCCATCGTCTCGGAGCTAAGGGACTTTTCATGGACCACAAATATTTTTCGGTGGTTTCTACCATTAATCATAGCTAATACAACGCAAGCCAAGTTCATTACAAAAAAGATGATTCACTTCTCTCTTACCTCCTCTTCCCCCGTGAATCATCCGATCCTTCCCCGGGTGCCCACATCAACCCTGTCCTCACATCTCTCCTCTGCTGCCTCAGGTCGGACTTCTTCAATCCGCACCGGGTCTTGCGCTTGTTGAGGCTGATGAGGTTGCGGTGCTGGAGCTCTTGTCCTTCTCAACTCCAGAAAATTGGGGCAAGTAGATGTTGCGTGGCCTTCCTCTTGGTGGAACTCACAGTAGGGTAACTCTATTCTGACTCTTCTCCTTCCCGTGCGGTTCCTCCTCTCCCTTCGACCAATTTCCATCGCTTGCTATGGCGGGGGTAGGAGTTGCCTAGGGGCTTGCCTTTGGAAGTTGAACCTCCCTCGGCCTTCATGAAAATCCCCCCCACCCTGGTTGTGACCTCTTCCTGGACCCTGAATGGGTCCTCCCTGCTGCCTCCAACCTGGTTCTAGACCCTCCTGTCCCTGGAACCCCTGAGCTCTCTGATCCTCTCTTCTTCTTCCTTCCTGATGCCTTGCGCCTCCTTGTTCCTTCGACTCCACCTCTGTTAGCCTTGCCAATTTTTTGACAAATGTCGGGTTGGCTGCCTCCATGGCTATCTCCTCAGCCGCCCTCTCCATCAGCTCCTCGAAGGAAAGGGGGGCCTTCCGGGTCAAGCCCATCTTGAAGAAGCCCTCCTTCAGCCCAACAGTGAAGGCCATCTGGAGAGCATACCCTGGCATCTCCTGGACCTCCAGGATCTCCTCTTGGAACCTGTCAACGTAACGGGCCAGCGGCTCCTCGGCCCCCTGCCTTATTAGGAAGATGGACTCGGGGCTCCTCTTCCGCTTCTTGGAGGTGGAGAAGCGAAGCTAGAAGCTCCGGCTCAAGTCCTCGAACCCATAGATTGACCTAGGAGGGAGTTGATGGAACCAGTCCTTTGCCTTCTCCTTTAACGTGATCGCAAAGAGGCGACACTTGAAGGCATCTGTCATCGGCCTGATGGAGACCGCATCCTCGAACCAGTGCAAGTGTTGGACGGGATCATCCTTCCCGGAATAGTAAGCCATGTCTGGCTCTTTGAACCCCACGGGAACGGGAGCTGAGATGATCAGCTCGCTGAAGGGTGACCCCCTAAGGGGTGGTCTCGCCACTTCTACTCGCGCGGCCTGCTCGCCTGGGAGGTTGGTACTCGCCGGGCTGGAGAACAGCTCCCGGCCGGTGAGGTCTCGCTCGACCCCATCTCTCATCCTCTCCTTCCCTGGCCTTCTTCCTGGTGCACTTCCTTCTCCCCCTGCTGGGGTCATCCCGCCTAGACCCCTGGGAGTCGACTCGTCGAGGGGGGGGAGCTAACTCCTGGGGGGTCGGGGTGGAGCTGCCACCCTGAGGAGCAATGCTTCGCAGCATCTCCATGATGCCCTGGATGGAGACCATGAACTCTTGCCTCCCCATGAAGGGTCCTGGGGTGGGGAGCTCGCCGAGATCATCACTACCTCCTTGGCCTCCCGTCATGACACTCTCTCGGGATCTTCTGTGCTGGTCACTCTCCACGCTCACCGCACCAAAGTGTTGAAACCAAGAACTTGGTCTCTGTGGAGTTCGGGGTCCCTGAAAGGGGTGACCTCACACCTACTACACTCGAGAGAACGTCACGGACCGGAGACTTAGGAGACTATGAACAGACCCTCGGCTCTAGCGCGGAGGTCCCACCTCACACCCGGAAGGCTGCCTGAGCACTTCCCCTCCCTAGCCAATGCTCGAGCTAGGGTGCCTTGGAGGAGCTCTCTCCACTCTACCAAGAAGAAGAAGCTAAGGGAGGAGGAGGCCAAAAAGAAGGATCCTCTCCAAGGCACCCAAGGGGGTCTATTTATAGTTTTCCAAAAGTCCTGGGCCAAAAATGACCAAAATACCCCTACGACAAAAAGGCCTCGGGCCAATAGGAAACTGCCACGCCGGGGGGTAAAGGGGTAACTCCCTCCCAGGGCAAGAAGGCTGGGCGAGCTGGCGGCCTGCGAGCTGGGCGGCCTGCGAGCTGGGCGGCCTGCGAGCTGGGGCGGCCTGCGAGCTGAGGACAACTTGGGCGAGACGGCGGCCTGGGCGGCTTTCGGCCTGGCTGAGGCGAGCTGCGGCGGTCTGCGAGCTGAGGCGGCCTGCGAGCTGGGCGGCCTGCGAGCTGGGCGGCCTGCGAGCTGGCCAACTTTGGCGAGACGACGGCCTGGGCGAGGCGGCGGCAAGGCAAGCTGCGGCGGTCTGCGAGCTGAGGCGGCCTGCGAGCTGGGCGGCCTGCGAGCTGGCCAACTTTGGCGAGACGGCGGCCTGGGCGAGGCGGCGGCAAGGCAAGCTGCGGCGGCCTGCGGGCTGAGGTGGCCTGCGGCCTGGCCTAGGCGGCCTGGGAGCCGAGGACAAGGTGGGCTGCGGCGGCCTGCGGGCTGAGGCGGCCTGCGGCCTGGCCTAGGCGGCCTGGGAGCCGAGGACAAGGTGGGCTGCGGCGGCCTGCGGGCTGAGGCGGCCTGCGGCCTGGCCTAGGCGGCCTGGGAGCCGAGGACAAGGTGGGCTGCGGCGGCCTGCGGGCTGAGGCGGCCTGCGGCCTGGCCTAGGCGGCCTGGGAGCCGAGGACAAGGTGGGCTGCGGCGGCCTTCGAGCTGAGGCGGCCTGCGGCCTGGCCTAGGCGGCCTGGGAGCCGAGGACAAGGTGGGCTGCGGCGGCCTGCGAGCTGAGGCGGCCTGCGGCCTGGCTAAGGCGGCCTGGGCGGCTTGCGGCCTGGCTGAGGCGGCCTGGGCGGCTTGTCAAAAGCGCCTTGGGGGGAGAAATATTTTCTCCTCCTACTAGTATGTTCTACATGTTCACCAAAAATTGGCCCCTAGGAGTGCAAAACTCCCAAAAAGCTTAAAAACTTGCTTACCTTGTTTTGGGGCCCAATCTTCGCGAATACGGGGTTGTACACACATCACATGCCCTAAAATCAAGATCTGTATTTGATGAATATCTGAAGATGAAATTATGAACCGTCATTATAGCCATAATAATATCATGTTGTCTATCAAAACTTTATCGCGGCATATCCCATGGGATTGCCCACTTCTTATTTCACACGCCAAATGTGCGCTCTCTGACACTACACAAAAAATGAATATACTTGGTTGAACTTTTCTTGACGCCCACATATTAGATGATTGCTACTTGAGAAGTCTGTTAAATGTTACCATGATTTTGGGTATGACTTTAGAATTTCTCTTTCCAGAAAATAGCCGACATCAATCAATTAGTATTTGAGTACACACATAATAACATAAGTTAAAGCAAGTTTATTACTCAGTAAAATGCAGTGATAACGTACAAAAAATTATTTTTAAATTACCCACAAATGGCAGAGGAAAGTTCCAGCAAGGGTTTCTTGTGAACTTTTTAAAAATCTGACTATCATGCGCAGGACCCTCCATCCGACCATGAATAATGTGAAACACATGTTGAAATCACATGCAACCATAAAATATTGGGTTGACACCACATGACAAACAATATATCAAACTTTATTTTCTGGAAAAATTCAAGCATCGACGTATGTTACATCTATTGCACCAATATAATCTTTAAAATATGATATGTAACGAGAATCATGCAATATCTGTGACAAAACATTTATAAATTCTCTGACAGTTGCATCTATGATTTTTATCGACATGTTCACTAACACATCGAGACCTCTAGAAACAAATCTGCTAATAGTCTCTGTCGAATGCTAAAAATCATTTTGACACTTGTCGTGCTGTTTAATTATGTGTTATCACATACATGATAATTGCAAGCACCTTATGTAGAGTAGTTCTGCTGGAGCCATGCAACCCATGCTCTCCAACATGTAAACTCAATAGATCAATAAATACATCTTTAGACATTCTTAACATATTATGTAATCTACCTGAGTGTCCATTCAAAAGTTCTCTTAACCATTTATCACCTGCATTTAATTGTTGATGTCATGCATGACACTCAAAATTGATATAACGTGTTAAACTCGTCTGTCAAACAAATTGTAAAATTTGGAAGCATCAAGTAGTAGGTATATTCATGAAGATTTATCGTTCTATTCATATTTTCTTCAGGTTGATCAGTCAAGTATTCAATAGTTTCATCAACCAGGAATTCATCATTTTGATCACCCATAATAATAACTGCACACAGAAAAATATGCTCAATAATTTAGGCATATGAAATACATAAAATACATACTACAAAAATTCAAGCATATAGAATACATAAGATATATACTACAAAATAGACTCCACCTCCTCGTCATCATCCATAACCCGCTCATCTATCGTTGAAGAGTGACGCTTCCCTAAATTCGGTGCCCAACAATGTCCTAAGTCTACCGCTTCACTAAACATCGTATCTAATTTCTCCTCCAACTCCGGAGTGATTCTACCATAGTGGAATTTTTTTTAGCATTGGGCACAATCTGGAGAATAATAAATATATGATTTGTTAACGCATACAAGTTAAGGAATTGAATGTTAAATGAACTAAGATGGAGAAGTTTTTGTTGGAGCTTGCGACGCCATTACAGGGGGGGGGGGATAAAAGTTTTTAAATAATATTCCACTTAAGGAAGAGAATTAGATAAATTTTGATTTTCTGTTCCTATCTCCAGTAGTATCGACACCGCCTAGGCGCCAGGCGTTAGCACAAAAAATTTCTCTTTCTTTTAAACTGGGAATAAAAAGATTGTAGACATGCAAAGAGAGAAAAATAATAATTTATTGAAGAAGTTATAATTATAAAACTGTGATCCCAATCACGCTTGGGATTGATGCGACAAAAAAAATTCTTTTCCTTTTCTATACCAACACTTCTCCCAAGGACCGGTTGTTTCTAGCATATCTCTCCCAGATATGGCCTCGAACCGCCCCTAAATCTAACCTAGACCTAGTCTCCACAACATGCGGCGAATTGCAAAATTCTCTCAGGAAACCGACGTCCACACCGAACGATTTTTTTCCCCCGAGTCTCGCAAGACTCAGTTGCCCCTACCAGCGGCGAATTTACAACACTCAAAAAATTAAAGAAATACAACAATAATAAAGAAATCCTTCAATATGATGGACTCAATGAAGAATATGCATGATTGATCTTTCTTTGAGTATGTGGCCTTCACAAGTGTTGAGAGAAGCTCTTTTACACCAAGGAGGAGGCTCTCACAAAAGTATAGGAGTTTTGGCTTCAGTCGTGATCTCCGTCTCTTGTGTCTCTCTTCATATATCTAAAAGGAGGAGGTCTACTCTTTTTATAGGCACGGGAGCTAATGCCAGCAATAGCCCTACTGCCCGATAATAGCAACTTTAAGATACTTTTTTGCATTTGGAAATTAGCAATTTAGGCAGTCTTTCCTGCTATGGTCACCAGCCATTTTAGGCAACTTCTTATCATCATTTTAGTCATTTTTTTGATCTTTGCAAATCATCATTTTGACAACTTTTTCTTCCAAAAATGGACTTTCCAAAAGGTACCGCCTGACATTAGCGACAACACTTTCCCTTTTAGCAGCATCCTTCCAAGTCTGGCAGACTTTCCTTTCTTGAGAGATTTCCTTTTCCGTCACAGGAACTAGCGCGAGCGATCGTGTTATTGCCCGGTGATAGCAATTGATGTGCCGCATATCTTTCCTTATTTGTCCGATTGTTAGTGCTAGCGCCAGCGGTGAATAAGAGTTTTTAAATAATATTCGACTTAAGGAAGAGAATTAGATAGATTCTGATTTTCTATTCCTATCTCCAGCAGTATCGATACAGCCTAGGCGCCAGGCGTTAGTAAAAAAAATTTCTCTTTCTTTTAAACTTGGAATAAAAAGATTGTAGACATGCAAAGAGAGAAAAATAATATTTTATTGTAGAAGTTATAATTACAAAATTGTGATCTCAATCACGCTTGGGATTGATGCGATAATAAAAATTCTTTGCCTTCTCTATACCAACACTTCTCCCAAGGACCGGTTGGTTATAGCATATCTCTCCCAGATAAGGACTCGAACTGCCCCTAAATCTAACCTAGACCTAGTGTCCACAACACGCGGCGAATAGCAAAATTCTCTCAGGAAACCGACGTCCACACCGAATGATGTTTTCCCCCGAGTCTTGCAAGACTCAGTTGCCCCTACCAGCGACGAATTTACAACACTCAAAAAAACAAAGAAAATACAACAATAATAAAGAACTCCTTCAATATGATGGACTCAACGGAGAATATGTGTGATTGATTTTTCTTCGAGTCTGTGTCCTTCACAAGTGTTGAGAGAAGATCTTTGACACCAAGGAGGAGGCTCACACAAAAGTATAGGAGTTCTGGCTTCAGTCGTGATCTCCGTCTCTTGTGTCTCTCTTCATATATCTAAAAGGAGGTCTACTCTTTTTATAGGAACGGGAGCTAACACCAACAATAGCCCTACTGCTCGATGATAGCTACTTTAAAAAACGTTTTTGCCTTTGGAAATTAGCAATTTAGGCAGCCTTTCCTGCTTTGGTCACCAGCCATTTTAGGCAACTTCTTATCATCATTTTAGGCAACTTTTTGATCTTTGGAAATCATCATTTTTGATAACTTTTTCTTCCAAAAATGTACTTTCCAAAAGGTACTGCCTAGTGTTAGCGGTAGTACTTTCCTTTTTTAGCAGCATCCCTCCAAGTCTGGCGGACTTTCCTTTCTTAAGAGATTTCCTTTTCCGTCACTGGAACTAGCGCGAGCGATAGTGTTATTGCCCGGTGATAGCACTTGATGTGTCGTATATCTTTCCTTATTTGTTGGATTGTCAGTGCTAGCGCCAGCAGTTTCGATACTGCCTGTGGTAGCAATAAAAATTGTGCCATCTTTATCTTTTTGACTTGTCTTCCAAGGGGTACTTAACCTATAGTTCTTGCGCACTATAAACACACAACAAGAATAATCAAATATAATATGAGATTTGTCATCTCAAACCAGGAGTTGCAAAATGCATGTTCAAAAAAATTCCCCCTTTTGATAATAACAAATCCTTTATGAAGAAATATAACATGAAAAGAAAGTGTTTGTGTTTATAATATTGATAAGTGTTATGTACGTACTCACCTTAGATGGATACTCCCCCTACATAGATGCTTAATAGTTTGTACTTCCCCTAAATGATATATTTCTTTCATTTTATTCTCTCCGTTTAGTATTGTCAAAAGGGGGAGGGGTTGAATGTTTTGGCAATGTCACGATATCACTAGTTGATAAATATATGGTACTACTTGTTAATTAATGTGACATGATCGAGCTTTAAGTAGCAATGTAAAGAATTTTTTTGAAAGAAAAAACATCATTGTGCAAATTCAAGCATGCATAAAATCAGAGTTATAGTTTATAAAAGTGAAGTTTATGAATTATGAACCAAGAGTTTGTATAACAACAAAATTTTCAAAGCATGATCCAATTTTGTCGAAACAAAATAGGAATTTATAATGTTAAGAAATTTGCAAGTTAAATATACTTGAAAAAATGTAGAGATCATGGATTGATATCTAATGCATTTACTAAAGATTATAGAGAACATGTATATGTGTGCATTAGGGTCCAATTATCATGAATAAAAGTGTTATGCAAGATAATGATGTGTACGAGATAATGTTTTGATAAATCATATAAGTGAGTGAATCGAAAACACATGAAATGTATAACGAAATACACTTGAGATTAAATTACATAAATAATTTAACTTTCACACAAATTCAATGCACATAAATAGCAAATACAAATCCCAAGGTGCTTTGCACACACAATTTTTATGAAGACTTATCAGGGAGCAAAATAATGTTTGAGGGATCACATTTATTTTATTTTATTTTGTGATTTAGTGCACAAAAGTGGTAATTGTTTGTTTGCTACAAGACACTTTAAAATTCTTTTTCCAAAGTGCTCAACCCTATAATATTTTTAAAACTTATCAGGAGGGAGAGTAGTGTTTGGTGTGAGCTTTCCTTGTCAGATTTATTAGAGTTTTGCACTGTTGACTAAGGGCTCCAAATTCATTTGTTACACAAACAATAACATTTTATATTTATTTTTTAAACACTTCAAAATAACGGAGTGCATGAACAAAAAAATTGCATTAAACAAATTCAAAGGTGTATATGTAATTTATTTATGTATTTTAATGTATAAAGATATTACACTACAAAATCATGAAAGTTTAAGATTGTCGACGCTTGTAGGATATCAAAAGTTTGTATGTGAAATACTCATTATCAAACATAAAATAGTACTCATACTTAGAAGCATGCTAAACATGTTCCTACACAAGTGCGCTATAATAGATTTGATTGCATTTGAAAAGATATTTTTCAAAGCATGATAACAACAGTGTTTGAAGGAACTTGAAACGAAAATAAAATATTATAATCGATCTAGAAAAGATAAAATGTAATAATCAATTTTTTTTGCAATTATAGTGAAGCAGTTTTTTTTTTGTAATTTTGGGATATATATAGTAAAAATGAAAGAGCAAATGAAAGCATATTTTTGTATTTCTATGTTTTTCAAATTTTGTAGATTTTTAAAAAGTTATAAAGGAAGTACATAAATTTGATTTTTTTTAAAAATGTTATATATATTTTTTGTAAATTTTCTAGCAAGACATAACTAGTAAAAAAAACAGAAACACTGAAAAATAATAAGGAAAAAAAATCAAATTTTTATACTAGCGCCAGCGTTAGCGATAATGCCTGGGGGTAGTAACAGGGATTTAGTTTTTTAGTTAAAATTTATATTTTTCAAGATTTTTGCATTCGATTTTTCATGTTTTTGATTTTGCAATATAAGACATGTCTATTATAGTACAAAAATAAAAAAAACACACAAAATTGCGAATTTAATTTGAGATATCCAAAACTCCTAATTCTAGTCGAAGCATAATGAATCATGCATCTTGAAGGGGTTTGGTAAATTTAACTGCTAGTTGAGAGTCAATCCCTATTAAGTTAACATGAACAAGCTCCTTTTTAATATGATCCCTGATGAAGTGATGACGCACACCTATGTGTTTAGATCTAGAGTAATGCATAGGGTTGTTCGTTAAATCTATAGTGCTTTTGTTGTCACATTTGAGTTCTACATTGGTCAGATGAATCTTCTAGAGTTTGGGCCATCCACAAGGCTTGTGCACATCAATTTCCTAGTGCGATGTATTCGACCTCAGTAGTGGAGAGGGCAACAGAATTCAATTTCCTGCTCGACCATGCTATAAATGAATGACCTAAAAATGACACGTCCCACAAGTACTTTTCCTATCTAACGTACAACCGACATAATCAGAATCAGAATAGTCGTGTAAAACAAAGGAATCATTATATGGATGTCATAATCCTAATCTAGATGTGCCAATTAAATATCTAAAAATTTGTTTCACCGCTTTTAAATGAGATTCTTTTGGATTAGCATGAAATCTAGCGCATATGCATACAGTAAACATAATGTCGGGTCAAGATGCACTAAGGTATAATAGAGATCCTATCATTCCTCTATATAAAGTTTGGTCTATTGAAATCCCAGCTTCATCTTTGCCTAATTTTAGTGATGCACTCATTGGTGTACATGCTTGTTTTAAGGTTTCAGATCCAAAACATTTTGGCAAATCATTGATATATTTACTTTAGCTAATGAAAATTCCATCATTTCTTTGGGTGATTTGAAAACCTAAAAACTATGTTAATTCGCCAGCCAAGGTCACCTCAAAATTCATTTTGCATTACTAATATTACATCGTTAATGTTGAAGCCAAAATTTGACCTCAACGAAAGTTCGAAATCAGGGGCGTAGCCAACACATACTTATCCCCAACTCTGACCTCTGACTGGTTGTGAATGACCAGAAACAGACCCAAAGCCTCAGCAGTGAGGTCCCACCTCTTACCCGGAAGATCTCTGAGAGCTTCCCCTCCAAAGCCAAAAGCTGGGCTTGGAGCTCCTCAAAAAGCACAGGAAACCCTTTTAAAGTCCCGGGAAAAAAAGTACCTTCTGAAGAACCCCTATTAGTCTATTTATAGGCCTCTGAATTTGAACTGCCAATAACCAAACTGAACCGACCTGAAATTACCAAAATACCCTTGGTTGGATCTGCCAACAGCCAAACTCTACGGTTCTGAAGGGTTATATGCAGGCCATCAAGGGCAAAAGTGTAAAATCAACTGGGGCTAAAAAGGTGAACCACCTTCCAACTGAACTGGTTCCTGACCAATCACTGAACCGATGCTCGATGAGAGCACCACCTCGCGGGCGAGAGCTCCTACCCATGGGGCTCGTCTCGCCTAGTGGATTGGCCCTCGCCTCGCGACTGGTCCTCTCTCTTGGTCCGTCTCGCCTAGAAAGGCTCTCGCTTGATCCGCTGTGCCCCTCTCGCTCGAACCGCTGGGCCCCTCTCGCCTAGCGAGCCGGCCTTGGCCCGACGAGGTGCCCTTTTCCTGGGACCCACTCGCCCAGCAAGTAGGCTCTGTCAAAGAGCCCACCTCACCTTACCTTCACCTCTCTTCGAGCCCGAACTATTCCTGCGAGCCCGAGGTTGTACACAATTCCCGCTCTTTTCGAGGTTGTTTCAAGCTTGGAAAGAAAGTCTAACCGAGGCTCGTGTCATTAAAGCGTATTTATGGGCATATTTATGAGGGAATCTTTGGTGACGTCCTCCACCGGAGCCTATAAATATAGGATTCCTACTCCGTATAAATGATGCCCCCTTTCATGCTTCCTTCTTCCTTGGCTCTGTTACAATCATGTCTCACAGCTAAAGTTTCTGCAAGCGCCTTGCGATGGTGCACAAGAAGTATAAGGACAACGTGGCCGCTCTGACCACGGCTCTGGTTCACTCCCCACCCACCTTACCGTCATCATCGCCTCGCCCGAAGAAGGTAAAGACAGGCGGCCTCCCCTCCTCGGCCGAGGAGCCATCTCGCGCTGCCCTAGAAATCCACCCATCTCCTCCCCCCGCATCTCCTTGAGAGAAGGAGGTGAGTTCTCGCTTTTGTCCCTATTACCCCTTCATCCACATCTGTTTATTTACCATTTGCTTCTTCAGGGATCCCCCCGCACCTCTACGCCGACCAGAAAGTCCGAGGGATGATACCGTCGTTTACCTCGAAGACTCTAACTCACCACAACCTTCCACTCCTCCATTTAATCCTCCCAATGATAGGAAGGACTCTCAGGCCGCCGGGACCTCCCGCCATCTTGGTAAAAAACCTTCCCTCTCGCTTCTCTATCTCGCTCGCTACCCCCACACCCTCCTGCGAGAGACTTCCTTACTCTGCCCCTCGACTCCTTGCGTAGGTGCCCAGGCCGACTCGCCTACTGAGGAGCTCAGGCGATTCGCCATCTCGCCCCCTCCTCCTATAGACTAAATTGAAGACTACCTGGGCGACCCCATGGACCCGTTGGAGATGAAGCGCAAGATGAAAGAAAGAGATAGATCTTAACTTGCACTAGTTAGAGTTATATATGAATATATTAAGAAAAGAAAATAACATCACAAAAATAAAGAAAAGAAAGCAAGCAACACAAAAGACACAAGGATTATAGTGGATCCCCCAAACTGGGTATATCCACTCTTCTACCATCCTGGTAGGAATCCACTAGCAGGTTTTGATCAGGTGACTGCCACCACAAGATATATTTCCAGGCAGATCTCGCAACCCTTTGAGCTTTTGATTAGGTGCCCAACAACCAAGGGTTTACTTTTGAAGGGAGTAAAAACCCTGTACACGGGAAAGGGAAAGGAAATGATTTTGTCTTCTCTTTCTCTAATCAACAGTGAGAAGACTAGTGGATTTGATGATGTCAAAGCTCCCCCTGAAATGTTGAATGGTTCAGGAAAGATGGAAGCTTTGCTTCAAGGTGTAGGACTTTTGATTGATGATGTCTCCAGCAAGCTTCTTAGATTGATATGAATGTGTGTCTCTTGAAAAGCCTGGAGCAGATGGAGAACTCTGTGAATATGTTGATTAATGCAGAGTTCCTCCTTCTCTGTAAAAGGAAAAGCCTTCACTGTGTCTCTCCGCACTGTTCTGATTGTCATTTGTCTTTCTTGTCCTTTTTTTATATTTTCTCTGTCTTGAATTCAAACATTTGAATTCATTTGTCTTGATGATGGATGAAGCATTCCCGAGAGTAGAAGATGCTTTGGGAATTAATCCTGAATTAACTTCTAAAACTGCATATGTTTAATGTACCCTTTGAACGACTATTTCCATTAAGAATGTTCAACATTAAATGTCCGGGGCATTAATTGACTGTAATTAATCCTTAAGTTCATCTGCCAACTGTAAATAAATAGGCCTGGAATAACTGCACAGAATTCGTCGACCAGAGCTCGTAGATCATCGAGCTCAACTTCTATTTTCATGAAGCTGGGAATCTGACTTGAGTTCAGCGATCGTCGACCTGAACTTGGAGTTCGTCGAGCTCAGCATGATTTTGTCGAGCTGAACTTCTTGCTTGAGATCAGAGTTTGTCGACCTGAGTTCAGGGAAGGAAATCAGAGTTGGTTGACCATAGATCGACTTTCGTCGACCTGAGCTTGACTATCGTCAAACTGATTTTCTGAATTTGTCACAACTGCATTTCTTGGAATTCTTTCAGCAATTCTCTTGAATTATTCTAAGGAAAAACTGGAAATAAACCTATGACCCATGACTATACATTTTGGGTCAATCTAAATAATCCTAATAGTGATCTTTGCCCAAATCAGAACTAGGGTTCCAACAATCTCCCCCTATTTGGGTAAGGACACTATTTACACAAAAACAAATAAAATGCAAAGCAAAATAATCTGCCTGATTTATTAGAAATTTTTAGTAGATGTACACGATTGCTCTGAGAAATAAAATAAATAAAATAAAGCTATTGCTGCATCCTTCCAAGCAATTTTCTCTATATAAATAGAATAAACAATCTCTCCCTATATACTTGTCTTTGCCCAAATCTGAGTAGAATTTATAACCTAGTAGAATAAAAAGTCTCTCTCTACTGTTGTAGCCTTCCAAACAATCTCCCACTATATAACCACTGATGTATCCTCTGTATTGGTTGAGACTATAGCTTTTGATTACTATCAAATACCACTGTTCCTCTGTGTTAAGATAGGTCTTTTCCTGCAAAGAGAGGTTAGGAGTTCTGGACCCAGATTACCTTGCGTCCTGGTTCTCTCTTATAATAATTAGAAATAAAAGAATATCCAGGTTGATTTTTATAACCAAGTGGATGATATTTCCTAAGAGGGATTATCCACTCAGTAAAAAGATTTGTAAAATATTGCGTTTGATTATAATTCTGAAGAGAATAAAAATTCCTGTTCTGAAATATTGAGTTCGACGAATTAAAGTAATTTCGTTGAAGTGAGTTCGATGAATGGTAGTGGTTTCGTCGATCTCTGCTTAGAGAACAATAGAAATTGTTTTCTCTATTCCACATTCGTCGACCTCTGTTCGACGAAACATATTTATTTCGACGAGCATAGATTCTTGACCAGTTAAGATTAAAATTTCTGTTCATAGTTCGTCGAGCTTTGTTCGACAAATGGTGTTGTTTTTGTCGAGCTCGGTCCGACGAATTATTTTGAACAAAAATTTTCTGAAGATTTTTAAGTTGATTTGCTTTATTCTTTTACAATTCTTCAGTATTTTTATTTATGTTCTCTAACTTTTCTTTTCCTTTAATTGATTCTAAATGACTAATTTGTTCAAGAGCATTCTTTAAATCTTGTTTGAGTTTTATATTTTTAGAAGATACATTATTTATATTCTCTCTGAGAAGTTTTATTTCCTTCTCAGATCGAATCAAATCTTCACACAATAATTTAAAATCAGTTTTAAATTTTTTTGATGAAAGATCAAGAGTAGAGATTACGTGATCTTCTTCTGATTCACATTCTGATTCTTCATCAGAGTCTGATTCTTCATCAGGATTGCTGCAGGAGGTATTTATTGCCATTAGGCAAAATTCTCTTGCTCTAGACTCTTCTTCATCTTCAGTTGTACAAGATGAAGCTTCAGAGTCACTCCAAGTTTCAGCATCAAATATTCTTTCCTTAGCTGATCTGGCAGCCATTACTGTGAGGGAGTCCCACATATCTTTTGCAGATGAACATTCAGCAACTTCCTGAAAAATGTCATCAGACATTTATTGTGAAAGAATGTTCATTGCTTGTACATCAGCAATCTACAGCCTTTTCTGGGCATCTGTCCATTGAGATGATGGAACAACATTGGTACTTATTGTTTCATGAGGTTGAGTTGGTCCTGACAAAATGGAATTAAAAATGTTTTCATCAATGGAGTTCATATAAAACCTAATCCTTATCTTCCATAGTGCAAGCTTATCTAGATTGCACATAGGTGGTCTGGTGCTTGAAAACTCTTCATTTTGTGCCATGATAAACTCTAAAGATGTATAAGATCTATCAGATCGTTTTGGTTCAGGTGTTAGCTTGTACAACCAAGAAAATAACCGGGCTCTGATACCAATTGAAAGAAAGGGATAGATCTTAACTTGCACTAGTTAGAGTTATATATGAATATATTAAGAAAAGAAAATCACATCACAAAAATAAAGAAAAGAAAGCAAGCAACACAGAAGACACAAGGATTATAGTGGTTCCCCCCAACTGGGTACATCAACTATTCTATCACCCTAGTAGGAATCTACTAGCAGGTTTTGATCAGGTGACTGCCACCACAAGATCTATTTTTACTGAGATCTCACAACCTTTTGAGCTTTTGATTAGGTGCCCAACAACCAAGAGTTTACTTTTGAAGGGAGTAAAAACCCTGTACATGGGAAAGGGAAAGGAAATGATGTTGTCTTCTCTTTCTCTAATCAACAAAGAGAAGACTAGTGGATTTGATGATGTCAAAGCTCCCACTGAAATGTTGAATGGTTTAGGCAAGATGGTAGCTTTGCTTCAGGGTGTAGGCCTTCAGATTGATGATGTTTCCAGCAAGCTTCTTAGAATGATATGAATGTGTGTCTCTTGAAAAGCCTGGACCAGATGGAGAACTCTGTGAATATGTTGATTAATGCAGAGTTCCTCCTTCTCTGTAAAAGGAAAAGCTTTCACTGTATCTCTCCGCACTGTTCTGATTGTCATCTGTCTTTCTTGTCCTTTTTTTATATTTTCTCTGTCTTGAATTCAAACATTTGAATTCATTTGTCTTGATGATGGATGAAGCATTCCCGAGAGTAGAAGATGCTTTGAGAATTAATCCTGAATTAACTTCTGAAACTGCCCATATTTAATGTACCATTTGAACGACTATTTCTATTAGGAATGTTCAACATTAAATGTCCTGGGCATTAATTGACTGTAATTAATACTTAAGTCCATCTACCAACTGTAAATAAATAGGCCTGGAATAACTGCACAGAATTCATCGACCGGAGCTCGCAGATCGTCGAGCTCAACTTCTATTTTTGTCAAGCTGGGAATCTGACTTGAGTTCAGCGATCATCGACCTGAACTTGGAGTTCGTCAAGCTCAGCATGCTTTTGTCGAGCTGAACTTCTTGCTTGAGATCAGAGTTCGTCGACCTGAGTTCAGGGAAGGAACTCAGAGTTGGTCGACCTTAGATCGACTATCGTCGACCCGAGTTCGACTATCGTCGAACTGATTTTCTGACTTTGTCAAAACTGCATTTTTTGGAATTCTTTTAGCAATTCTCTTGAATTCTTAGAAGGCAAAACTGGAAATAAACCTATGACCCATGACTATATATTTTGGGTCAATATAAACAATCCTAATAGTGATCCTTGCCCAAATCAGAACTAGGGTTCCAACACAAGACAACCAAGATGTTCCGAAAGCACGCGCGCATCATCTGCGAGCTGGAGCAGGACAAGCAGGCGGCTGATAGGCGAATTGAATTGCTAGAGATTGAGTGCGCTCGCTTGTCTTCCGAGGTTGGAGTCGAGATAGAGGTTGATGGGACCAAACCTCATTCCATTATCATCGAGGCCGACATGTAGCTCGGTCTTGCGCGCCATGGGCTTGAAGCCGTTCGCGCCTTCCACATTCACAGTAGGCCCCCCTGCACGGGGGCTAGCGGTGGTCGCTGGAAATGGCACCGGTATTAAAGACCTCCCTGCTCGTCCTGCTTTATTAATCCGTCCCGCTCCTCTTTTTTTTTGTTTTTGCCCCTTAATGCTGTAATAATTTTGTAACATATTATGCTACCATCTTGCCAGTAACCTAGGGTCTGAGAACATGGTGCCCTCCTTATGCGGGATGGTACATTTAAATATTTACTGTTGCTAGCTTAATCTCTTAATTTCTTTTATTCTTTTTCATTCATTTATTCTGTCCCGCCTTGCTGAGGTAGCCTGTGATGGTCCACACGAATCGAGGTTTAGGAGAGAGAGAGTGAACCGTCGGCCGACTCTCCCCCTTCCTACATATATTTTTCCTGCCCATTTTATCTGTTTGACAATATCCGCTATAAATACTCCTGCCCCCAGATCAGAAGGATATCCGCGCCTTCACTCCTGTCGCATCCAAGCCCTTGCCCCCTTGCTTCTTCCGTCTCGCCCATCCCTCTCGCACTTTGTTCCTATCGCTCCTTACTTCCTCGGCTGTCTTGCCGATTCTATTTCTCACTGCTTCTTTTCCCTCAACCATCTCGCCTCCATCCATCTCGCCTAGAATGGGGAAGAAGAAAGTCGAGGAAGGCGAGGGGCGCAGTCGCTGCGGGAAACGGTTTACCGATCACGACTTCCCTCCCGACAAGCTTCCTGACGAAGACTACCGCAAATTTGTTTGCGAGTACATGAGGGAGGGGCTCAAATCGCATCCCCCAAAGGTCGACAAGGCGGTCAACACCTACTACTCGGGAGAGCTCGCCTTCCCCGTCTCGCACTTCGAGGCGGGGTTGAGATTGCCCCTCTGGCCGGAGGTAAAATAGGTCCTAAAGTACTTCGGCATCTTCCCCGCGCAGCTTAACCCGAACGCCATTTTGGTGTTAATCGCTTTTGCCAGCTACATGCACCGGGAGCGCATCGAGTTTAGCTTGACAGTTTTCCGCAAGCTCTTCATCTACCACGCCAACGCCGACGGTGTCTCGTACTTCACTGGGCAAGGGCTCAAGGTGTGCGAGACGCCCAATAAAAACCATCATTGGCTCACCAGGTTCGTGTTCATCCGTGGAAACTTTGAGGGCGTCCCGCTCGCTCCTGTGTCTCCCCCCGAAATCTTTTATGTGTCTCCGTAGGTGGGCGGCACAAACAAGCTGCTGTACGACTTATTCGTCGACAAAAACTTCGAGGTCAACTTCTCACGGCGGGGCCTCGACTCGCTACCTCATGTGCTCCCCGCCGAAGGTACTCTCGCTCTCTTATCTTGCGTTTTATTATTTTTCGTCTTGCCATCTCATCACCCCCTTTCTTGTTTTAGGAGAGCGGGTCATACCAGTCCACCCCATACAAGAGCAACAACCAACCAAGGGCCTCAGTCTTGCCAGCGCGGCAGCCGAGGCGGCGAGAGGGTCCCTAGCTCCTGCTCCTCTGAAGAGGCCTGCAGACGACACCGTCCCCTCCCACTCCAGCCCTCCCAAGAAAAGGATGAAGAAAGTTGTGGCCCTCTCCAAGGGAAAAAAGGAGGCCCTGAAGGAGAAGGAAATGTCGGGGCCCTTGAGCCCCATCTCCATAGGGGACTTACAGTCACCGTGCTTGCCTCCCCCTCAGGTCGTCTACCCCAATCACGAGATGACTCTACCCAACCGGCTTGCCACCACCTCTAATCAACCGGCCATCTCTACGTCTTGTGAAGCTACTTCCTCCAATCGTCTCGCCCCCTCTTCTCATCCAAACTTCAATCTGAGCCCCATGGTCCAAGATGCTGTCGGCGACCCCATTCTGGTGTGGGAGAGGGACGTCAACCTTGTGTCGATCTCCACCCTCCTTACTTCTTGGAAAGAGCAGGAGCTTCCCACTAGCCACGCCTTCTCTGTGGCATACAGCCTTTATAGTGGTCTCGAGCCAGTCTCCCCCCAGAGCGAGTCCTCGCGAGACCTCGTCCTGAAGATCTACCATGCCCAACTATGTGCCTTGGAGCTCTCGCATTGCACCTCGCGCCGCCTGATTTACACCAACAAGAAATGTAAAGACATTGAGACGGGCCTGGCGATGGAGCGAGAGAAATCCGACAACCTTGCGAAAAGGCTATCCGTCACTGAAACCCTCCTCGTGAAAGCCCAGGGCGGCGTGGTAAGCCTTAACCTTATCCTTGGATTATACTTTTTAAACACTCTTTGCTAATTACGGGGCGCCTCGCAGGATGCCGAGACGGCAAAGCGGATGCACTCGCGCATGGCGGCCATGGAGGAGGAGAATTAGGATTTGAAAGCTCAGATCACCCGCCTCAAGGGCAATGCCCCGTCGTCATCTCTCCGCGAACCCCTCCAGGCCCCTCTGCCTCACTATTCTCCGGATGAAGTTGAGGAGCAGTGCTAAGACGCCAGCATCAGGACGACGGAGCTGGTTCTAAAGTTGATGAAGGAGATGGGGGCCGTGAAGGAAGACTCCGAAACGGTGACCGCTCGCGATCTGGTCCCCCAGCTCTATGGCGTGGAGAGTGAAGATTCTTCTTCCAGCGAGGAGGAATGATATGCTGACTGCGAGATCCAGGACCCCTCTCCCCTTTTTTTCTTATGTATAACTTTACTTAACTTCATTTTGAGTTTCATTCTGTGATCAGTTTGAAAATGTATTCATAACACTGTGATGAACAGATACTGATCAAATGCACAAACTCTTATCCTGTTACTTTATTTTACATTTTGCGAAACGATTCATTGGCTTGCTTCTGTTTACGAGACGGTGCTACCCTCCCGTCTCGCCGCCTTGCTTTTACCCTTTTCACTTTGCTTTATTTTGTCTACTGCGAGACGACCATTTGATTCGCTTACACCAGCGAGACGGTGCTACGTCTCATCTCGCCGCTTCATTGGAGAGTTGACTATTTTCAGAGCGTGAGTCGTCACTTCCCCCATCTCATTTATACGTGAGACCAACTGATATAACCCTCTCGTATTGCCTCGGGGTACTTCCAGTGCGAGTGACTTTTAGTGATTTAACTTGCTCCCCTATTATTAGGCCAAGCCTTCTGTCCCGCGCGAGTGCCCACTCGCCGTAGGCGAGACCGTCCCCAAGGCCGTCAGCTGGGAGTGCCTCCACTCGCACTACTCCAGCCTTTGCCTCCCATAATTTATTTTTCATGAGATTAAGTAGGGACACTCCTTAAGGAGGTCTCCCCAACCACTCTGCCATCGAGTGAGCTTACAACCCTGCCAGCTTGATGAGAGCATAAACAGCGGGTCTACCGGGGACAGAGCCAGGCTCGGGGTGGTACAAAAGTCTCCAAGAACCAAGTCTCCAAGAACCAATCCTTTCTCTCATAGGCGAGCCTTTAGACCTGCCAGCTAATGAGAGCATGTACAGCGGGGCTACCTGGGACCGAGAAGCGCTCGGGGTCCTTTACCCCCACAGGCGAGCCTTCGGACCTACCAGCTAATGAGAGCCTGCGCAGCGGGTCTACCTGGGACCGAGCCAGGCTCGGGGTAGTGCAAAAGTCTCCAAGAACCAAGAACCAAGTCTCCAAGAACCAAGAACCAAGTCTCCAAGAACCAATCCTTTCCCCGACAAGCGAGCCTTCAGACCTGCCAGCTAATGAGAGCCTGTGCAGCGGGTCTACCTGGGGCCGAGCAGCGCTCGGGGTCCCTTACCCGCACAGGCGAGCCTTCAGACCTGCCAGCTAATGAGAGCCTGCGCAGAGGGTCTACCTGGGGCCGAGCCAGGCTCGAGGTAGTGCAAAAGTCTCCATGAACCAAGAATCAAGTCTCCAAGGACCAATTCTTTCCCCACAGGTGAGTCTTCGGACCTGCTAGCGAATAAGAGCCTGCGCATCGGGTCTACATGGGGTCGAGCTAGGCTCGAGATAGTGCAAAAGTCTCCGAGAACCAAGAACCAAGTCTCCAAGAACCAATCCTTTCCCCCACAAGCGAGCCTTCAGACCTGCCAGCTACTGAGAGCCTGTACAGCGGGTCTACCTAGGGCCGAGCAGCGCTCGGGGTCCCTTACGCCCACAGGCGAGCCTTCGGAGCTACCAGCTAATAAGTGCCTATGCAGCGGGTCTACATGGGGCCGAGTGTAACACCCCCTATCCGTCGTACAGCATATAACATATAGCAGTAGGTCCGGCCGGGGCCCGACACCATATACCACAGACAGACCGGGCGGTTACTCAATGGAAACCATCCAACTAAGAATCAACGTCCTACACAGTACAATCTAGCTGAAGTAATTTAAAAGGGTGCAAAATAAAGAACCGAACATTAGCATAAATATCCATTACTCAAACAAACAGGAATGAAGGTACAATACACAAGTACAATGGCCTTAAGGCCTTACAATTATTTACTCAAATTACAGTGTTTTCCATACCACGGCACGCAGGCCGGTCACACATGAATAATACAAGTAAACACTCAAAATTAGGCCTTCGAGGGCCGACTCAGCAACTTGGGCTTTTGCCCGCTATGTACCTCTCGGCTCCGCAACACATACAAGCAACAATCCACCGTAACGCTGGCAAACAAAGTAAAGGCCAGCTATGCTGACCAAATTATAAAGATCCCGCCCCCAAACTTGGGGCGGCGATGCTCCTTTCCCTGCACTTTGTTAGCATAACCAAGCAGTATAGTGTAAACACTTCATCACAGGCGTGAGCACGCACGACCACACACCCCGTGCTTTCAGGGCACATTCTCGGTAAACTGGGCAACGTCATGTCAATTTAAGCCATAGACATTTCAGTCTCACCACCGCCACTTGGACGGCCAATCTTGCGAGCATTTTTGTCTTTCCGACATTGGTCACGTCAGTTTAATCCATAGACCGCCTAAGACCCTCCATCTATGCCAACGGCTCCTACCGAATGACATAGAGCGGGTACGGTTCCGCCTAACCCGTTACTCACATCGCAATGTCAATTTAAGCCATATACGCGGGTCAAGCTTTCCCGAGTTCCAAATCGATCACACACTTCACATAATCCAGTTATGTACAAGTTGGCTCCCAAGCCACCATGTTTGGCAGAATCACGCATCTGCCCAATTTTACGGGTGCACCTTGGGGTTAGTCCCCAAGGCTCCCTGTTGCAATCTACCGCGTAGAAAATCCGAAAAAACAAACAATTACACGGAGTCTTCTCCGACCATTCATGCAATGCAACATCACCGATCCAGACCAACTTGTCTGGGTAGGCTTCACACATCATGCCTATGTACATTCTCGGTTATGGACTCTATATGTACACAACGGGTCTATTCATGTCTACCTGAAGGAACGCCTCAAACTCACCGCAAACTCGTGAGAGTGGGCTTCCTATGCAAAGGAAAAGAGGACTTCACATGTCCTAGGATGAGAATCATTACCCTAGCATTCTTCCTTGGCATCATGGAAATCTATGCCGATGAAAAGCACCGCGTTGTCCGCGCCTCCGTAGATCCGATGTCGGCTTGCGATTTGGAGCTCTGAAGCTCCGCCGGTGACCGGATCTAACACCCTTCTTCTTCCTTGCTCTCCCCTCTCTCTAGAAGCATAGAAAGAGAATGGTTAAGAGAAATTAGGGCTTGCTAACCCTATTCCATGGTATATCCCATCAGGAACAACCCCCAGCCGTCGGATCCCAAAATAAGGAAACAAACGACCACAATCCAGGCTTGATATCTAAGATCTGGGCCGAACACGGCCTGTGACACGCCCGTGTCCAGGGCCGTGTTCCCCATTCGCCGTCGAAACCGACGCGTCCCGAAAAGTACACGGGCACCCAACACGCCCGTGTCAAACTTGACACTCCCACGTTATACAGTACACGACCGTGTAGTGTGTCATATTACTCCTCGACACAGGACCGAAAAATGCCCAAAAGGGACACGGGTACTCGACATGCCCATGTCGCATTTTGACACGACCGTGTCTACCAGACATGACCCGTGTGCCACACCGTGTGTCTCCCATGCCACGGCCCTGCTTCATCCCGAGTAGGACACGACCCGGGACACGCCCGTGTCTCAGGCCGTGTTCGCTGCTTGACGATCGTCGACTCCAAAATTCGTCGACCTCTCGGCCAGATCATCGACCCGAGCACGACACGCCCTGGGACACGCCCATGTCCCAGGCTGTGTAACCCCTACCAAGTTCCAAACTTGGTCCGAAATGCTACTTGTCGCTCTTTTGAGTTTCGGGGCATTACAACTCTCTCCCTCTTAAAAGAATTTCGTGCCGAAATTACATAAAGGAAAGATAAAAACAAAACTTAAACGGTACCTGAGTGGAATAACTCCGGGTACTCCTCAAGCATAGTCTGCTCTCGCTCCCACGAGAGCTCCTCCCGACCACAGTTGTCCCAACAGATCTTGACCATCCTGATCTCTTTGTTGCGTAGCCGCTTGACTTCCGAGTCCTCAATGCGTATAAGCTTTACCTTCGTCGTCAACCCATTATCGACCAGCACTTGGTCGACCGCAATCACTTGCGAAGGCTCTTGCACCGCCTTCCGCAGCACCGATATGTGGAATACATCGTGTAGACCACGTAGCTCAACTGATAGCCTCAATCGATAGGCTGCTTCGTCAATCCGCTCCAGAACCTCAAACGGTCCAAGGTACCTCGGGCTTAGCTTCTTCAAGCGCCGCACCCGCGAGACACCCTTGAACGAGTTGATCTTCAAGTACACCCAGTCGCCGACAGCGAACTCCATGTTCCTATGCTTGGCGTTATAGTACTTATCTTGGCGATCCTGAGCGATTAGCAACCTCTCTCGAATCGTTCGAACCAACGACATAGCATCTTCCACCTCTTGCCGCTTATACAACTTCTACTCACCCGTTTCCAACCAAGACAACGACGTGCGACATCTCCTATGTCGCATGTTTAGATCTTTCTAATCCAACAAGTATTTTAGACTCTTGTGGTCGGTATAGATGTCGACCTTCACCCCGTACAAGTAGTACCTCTACAGCTTCAAGGCAAAAATCACGGCCGCTAACTCCAAGTCATGGACCGGATAATTCCTCTCATGCACTTTCAGCTATCGTGAGCCATACGCTATCACGCTACCATGCTACAGTAGAACACAACCTAGTCCACTGCCCGAAGCATCATTGTAGATATCAAAACCTTCGGTCCCACTCGGCGAACTCAGCACAAGCGCCGTGGTCAACCGACTCTTCAACTCCTCAAAATCTCGTGCGCACCCCTACATCCAAACAAACTTATGATCTTTCCTTGTCAGAGTCATGAGGGGTAACGCTATCCGCGAGAAGTTCTCCATGAAGCGCCTATAATAGCCGGCAAGCCCCAAAAAACTCCGGACTTCCACTATCGTAGACAACACAGGCCACTCTCGTATCGAAACAATCTTCACCGGATCCGCCGCAATTCCCTCTCCACTTACTATGTGACCAAGGAACGCCACTGAGGACAACCAAAACTCGCATTTGGAGAACTTGGCGTACAATTGATTCCTTCTCAGCGTCTCCAACACCAAATGCAGATGCTTGAAGTGATCCTCCTCACTCTGCGAGTACACCAATATGTCGTCGATGAAGACGATCACAAAGTGGTCTAGGTACTCCCTGAAAGTCCTGTTCATCAGATTCATGAACACTGACGGCGCATTCGTCAGCCCAAACGGCATGACCGTAAACTCGTAATGCCCGTATTTCGTACTAAAAGCTGTCTTGGGGATATCACTCTCCCTTATCCGCAGCTGATAATAACCGGACTTGAGATCCAATTTTGAGTATACCGTCGACCCGACTAACTGATCGAATAGATCATCAATCCTCGGGATCGGGTACTTGTTCTTCTCCGTAAGCTTGTTCAGTTCTTGGTAATCAATACACAGTCTCAAGCTTCCATCCTTCTTCTTAACAAAAAGGACCGGTGCGCTCCAAGGCGATGAACTTGGACGCACATACCCCTGCTCCAACAACTCTTAAAGTTGTACCTTCATCTCCGCGATCTCCTTAGGTGCTAGCGGATACGGAGAGCGTGACACAGGTTTTGCACCTGGCACTAGCTTGATGGTAAAATCAATCTCCCGTTGAGGCGGGGCTCCAGGAAGATCGCTAGGGAACACATCAGGGTACTCGGATACCACTGAAATACTATCGAATGTAGGCTTAGGCTTTGCAACCTCCATTAGCATAAAGAACAGCTCTGCACCAGCACGAACCGCCTTCACCACCTGAAGAGCAGACATCAAAGTCTTGCTCGACCCTTTCAAGCCCGTAAAAGTCATCTCACGACCTGTTCCCAAGTTGAATTCCTTGCGATCGCAATCAATATAAGTTTGATGCTCCGAGAGCCAACCTATGACAAATATCACGTCGAACTCCACCAGCGGTAGTAATGATGCTTGCAAATCGAACTCTTGACTCCCAATACGAATCTTTATGCCACAGATTCTATCCACGCACATCAAACATGTTGGGTACATTGGTCAAATGTACCTGATTTGAAGAAGCCTCACCTAACTCAATGATATACATCATAATGTATTTGATGTTTGTTTGAGTTACTTGTGCAGGTTAGGTATTCACTGGACTGAAGCTAAAAGTTTCTAAGTCCATGTGTCGACACCCAGAGGGAAAGTGTCGACACTTGAGAAAGCTTGTGTCGACACCCAGACAAGCAGTGTCGACACTTGGAGTAATTGTGTCGACACCTGAGAAGAAGAGTCGACACCAGACAGAAAGTGTCGACACTTGGAGCTGTGTCGACACTCAGTGAAGAAGAATGCAGAAAAGCTGTGTCGACACTTAGCAGAAGTGTCGACACCTAGAAGAGCTGAGTCTACATCAGAAAGTGTCGACACTTGGAGTTGTGTCGACACTCAGCAAAATTCTGCAGAAACTAAGGACAAGTGTCGACACTCAACACAATGTGTCGACACTCAATCAGCAGAGTCAACATATGAAGAATGTGTCGACACTCAGCACAATGTGTCGACACACACTCAAAGGAGTCAACACTTGAAGTATGTGTCGACACTCAGCACAATGTGTCGACACACAACCAGAAGAGTCAACACTTGAAGAAAGTGTCGACACCCAGCACAATGTGTCGACACTCAGTTGAAGACTCTACACTTGAAGAAAGTGTCGACACAAGGAGCTGTGTCGACACTTAGCAAAGAACAGAAAAGTTTACAAAATATTTTAAGTACAAGTGTCGACACTAAGGGAATGTGTCGACACTCAGCTGAAGAAACAAAATTGAAGACTTGTGTCGACACCAAGAAGCAGTGTCGACACTTGACAGTTTCAACACATGAAGATGTGTCGACACAAAGGAGATGTGTCGATACTTAGAAGAATTAAACAAGTTACAGAAGATCAAGTACTTGTGTCGACACTTAATTTCAGTGTCGACACTTGAAGAAGAATCTGTGTCGAGACATACAAGGAGTTCTATCGACACCTTGTAGACTTGTGTCGACACTTACACAACATGTGTCGACACTTGGTCTATAAGTGTCGACACTTAAGAACAGAAAGTCTCGACACTATCTGACAGTTAGAGAATTTCAAGAATTGACTGGATGACATGACAGCTGCCGTTCCAGCCGGTTTACAACACTTGTCAGAGATGTCAGAAGTCAGTTATGAACCGGACCAGCCGGTTACCATGAAGAAGGCCTATAAATAGGCACAGACTGTTTACAGAAAGGTTGATAAGGTGTTAATAAGAAGTTGAAAAGAAGTATTGTTAAGAAGATTAAGTTCTGTCCTAGTGCAGAACAATCTAAGAGATTTGTTCAAGGGGTTGCTGATCAAGTTATCCAAGTGATACAAATCAAGAAGATCTTGCTGTCCAACAGCAGATCTAAGAAGTTGGAGAGAGAGAGCTCCAATCAAGAATTCAGTCTTTGGAACTAAAGCTGAGAAGAAGGATTCAGAATCATCTGGATCTCAAGAAGCAGAGGTCAAGGATCAACTGCAGAGGATTCAGACTAATTCAGTTCTACTCAAGAAGCTTTGAAGGAAGCTAAGTCAGTTTGGATCTAGCTGAGTTCTTCCAAGAACTCTTCAAGAAACTCTCAACTCCTCTCTTATTTTCTGAGTTGTAGAGTTAGTTATTGTAATTCAATTTTAACTTGTAGGATCCATTGGATCTGAGTGAATTGTAAGCCTATATTATAAAGGCTGAGGGTAGGGCTTGGTTGCCTGAGTGTAGGAGTTGAAGAACTCTGAGTGTAGGCCTTAATTGGCTGAGTGTAGGCCTTGATTGGCTGAGTGTAGGCCTGGGTGGCTGAGTGTAGGCCTTGGTGGCTGAGTATAAGGCTTTGGGCCTGAGGTGTAGGAACCTAGTTGGGTTCTGAGATAGTGGAGAAGTTTGGCCGAATCTAGTACACTGCTAGATAGGCGAAGGGGGAAAGTGGATGTACCCAAAGATTGGAGAACCACTATAAATTTGTGTGTCTGCTGTGCTGTGCTGTGCTGTGGATTAGCAGTTTATATTTTGTTATTGTTGTTAGCTGTAGAAATCTGTGAGATAACTGTTTTGCTGCCAACAAAGTTTCAAAAAGGTTTAGGTCACCTATTCACCCCCCCTCTAGGTGTTTAGGTACCATATCTTTCAAGTGGTATCAGAGCCAGGTTCCTCAAAAAGGACTAACTGTCTGAGGAGATCCAGTTTGGCAGATTCAGTGTAAGTCAGAACACAGTTTCAAGAAAATCAAGAAACATGGGTTCTTCAGAGAATCACAAGGAATTGGGTTCAATGAAACTGCCCATATGCAGAAAAGAGATCTTTAGGATCTGGAAAGAAAGGGTTAGGCTATTTATGGAGGCCTCTGACCCTAGAATCTACATCACAGTCAAAGAGGGGCCATATGTGCCCATGAAGGTTTCAGTTTTGGATGCTACACAGAGAACTCCAAAGGATTTCTCTGAGATGACTAAGGATGAAATTGTCCTAGCCACTATGGACAAGAGGGCACAAAACATTATAGTAAGTGCCATTGATGATGCCACTTTTCAGAACTTAATTCACTATAAAACAGCAAAAGAGATGTGGGATACTCTCATTGTCTATATGGAAGGTTCTGAAGAAGTTAGGCAAGATAGGAAGTCCTTGCTTAATCAAGAGTATGAGAGCTTTAGGCAAGGAAGAGGAGATAGCATCACTGAATGCTACAAGAAGTTCTATAGAATTGTTAATGAACTCATGTCCTATGGAAGAGAGTTCACTAACTATGAATTGAATGATAAGTTCTTAAGGTCCCTAACCAAAGATTGGGACAACAAGATCTGTGCCATCAGAGAAATGGCAAAGTTGGGAGAAATTCCTCCTCCCACACTGTTTGGCAAGTTGTTGTCTTATGAGATGCAGCTGTCAGTGAGAAAAGAGGAGGAAAAATCAACAAGGACTGAGCACAGGGAAAAGGACTGTTGCCTTCAAGTCAGAAGTACCTAGAAAGGGCAGGACTAAGTCATCAACTCCTCCTCCAGAGGTAGTTGAATCAGAATCTTATGAGTCTGTTAGCACAAAGTCTACAAGCAGTGAAAGTGATGAAGACTTTGCTGCATTCACCAGACATTTTCAGAAATTCCTGAAGAAGAAACAGTGGAGGTCCAGACCTTCATTTTCCAAAGGGAAAGAAGTCCAGTATCAGGAGAAGAAGCCTTCAAAGAAGGACAAGAAAAAGACAAAGACTAGCAAGGCAACTGGGTCTAAGATAGTGTGTTACTGCTGCAATAGACAGGGTCATGTTATTGCAGATTGTCCTGAGAGAAGAAAAGAATCCAGTGACAAAAAGAAGACTCACTTCAAAGGAAAGAAGGAGAAGTCCTTTGTTGCAAAGAATGAGAAGACTCTTTCAGACATTTCTTCTTCAGACACTGAGACAGATGCTGAAGCCTACATAGGGCTATTTGCTGAAGAAGAAGAAGAGTTTATGCAGATCATGGAATCAATCTATGAACAAGAAGAGTGTCAGTGCCAAGGACTGATGGCATTGACTGAAAGTACCAAAATCCTGGAGCAGCCAGGACCTAGTCAGGTACAAAGTCCAACTCAAAGTTCAGATTCCAGTTCTAGTTCAGAGTCAGATTCATCTTCATCAAGTGATGGAAGTGTTTCTGAATCTGAGGGAGATATTCATCAGCTCTTAGATGAATATAAAGTACTGTTGCAAGCCTATAAGAAAAGCAAGACCCTAGCCAAAAGTCAGGCAAAGGAGATTGCTGATCTCAAGGCAGCTGTAACAGATTTTGAGAAGAAATTTGATCAAAAGCTCAATGAGGTAGCCAGGCTGAAACACATTACTGTGATTCAGATGGGAACTATCACCTATAAAAATGATCAAATTGAGAGACTGGAGATCAATCTTCAGAAGGAAAGAGAGCTAGTTGCTAGGTTTTCAAAACCTAAATCAGTGCTACCCTTTATTGATGAATTTGTTCATCATAAAGGAAAGGCTGGATTGGGTTTTATTAAACCAGCTAGGACTGTTCAGGATCAGTCCAAGTCCAAGGGCAAAGCCCCAACATTCAATAAGCCTGCTGTAGTCAAGACAGCCAAGTCTGTACCTAAGCAAAGGTACAACAAGTTTGAATGCTGGTGCTGTGGCAAAGTTGGCCACTTTGCCTTGGACTGTTGGCACAATGCAAGTGCCAATGGGAGTAGCAAGCTACCTGGTGGAAAGCCAGTAGGTAGTTTTGTTAAGTTGCAAACTAACAGTTACCAAGGACCCAAGAAACTATTGGGTTCTAAGGTTAAGTAATTTGTCTTGCAGGTAAGTCCAAGTGGCCATACCCCTACATGGTACTTGGACAGTGGATGTTCCAGACACATGACTGGAACTAGGGCACTACTGAAGGATTTCATTCCAATCAAAAATGGTCCAAAGGTGACCTTTGGTGGTTCTGAAAAAGGAATCATCAAAGGGTTTGGTAACATTTCCTCAAACTTAGTTACCATTACTCATGTGGCTTATGTTAAAGGGTTGAAACACAACCTTTTAAGTATAAGTCAATTAAGTGATGTAGGGTATGACATCTCATTTGTTAAAGATGGTTGTCATATCAAGAGGTCAAGTGATCAAGAGATCATTTTGACAGGTTATAGGAAGAGAAATGTCTATTGTCTAGACATTATGGTTGAGAACAATAGTTCTCCAGTTTGTCTTGTAGCTGATGAGACAGTCTCTCAATGTGTCAAATGGCACAAGAGGCTTGCCCATCTTAATTACAAGACTATTAGCAAACTCTTTAGCAAAGAGTTACTGAGGAATGGTCCTCAAGTTAAGTGTGTTAAAGATGACATTTGCTCAGCTTGTCAAAAGGGCAAGCAGACTAAATCCACCTTTAGGAGCATTGAAAACAAAGATGCTGTGAGGTGCTTATACCTCTTGCATATGGATCTTTTTGGTCCAATGTCAGTTCACAGCTTAGGAAGGAAGGTCTACACCTTTGTAGTTGTAGATGACTACTCAAGGTTTTCCTGGGTGTTCTTCTTAAGACAGAAATCTGAAACACCTAGTGTTTTCCATAACTTTGTCAAGCAAATATAGAATGAACTAAAAAGTACAGTGGTCAAAATTAGAAGTGACCATGGCACTGAATTTCAGTCTGATAGCATGACAAGACTATGTGAAGACTTTGGGATATTTCAAGAATTTTCTTCACCTAGAACACCTCAGCAAAATGGCATTGCTGAAAGGAAGAATAGGACCTTGATAGAGGCAGGTAGGACCCTATTAAGTGATTCATCACTGCCAGAGTATTTCTGGGCTGAAGCAGTTAACACTGCATGCCATGTGATAAATAGGGCTACCATCACTAAAAGGTTAAACAAGACCCCCTATGAAGTTGTGAAAGGCAGGAAACCAAACCTATCCTATTTCAGGATTTTTGGTTGCAAATGCTTCATACTTAATAATGGAAAGTCTTACTTAACTAAGTTTGCTACCAAATCCCAAGAGGGAGTGTTTGTTGGGTACAGCAATAATAGTAAGGCTTATAGAGTCTACAACTTGACTACACAAGTTGTAGAGGAGTCTGTGCATGTAGTTTTTGATGAGACAAAATTTATTAACAATAAGTTGTCTAGTAGTGTGTGCAGCCCCACAGGTCTTACTAAGAAGATGGACAAGCTAACCATAGAAGATGTACCTGCTGCAAGACAGCAAGTAGAAGAAGATGGCTTATGTCCAGGGGGAGAACTACATGTACCAGGAGCTGAAGAAGTACAAGGAACTCAGCTTGATGAAGATGCTGAAGAAGTTCAACCAGAAGTAAGGATTCCTCCAGCCAACAGGCATCTAAGAGATCATCCAGTAGAGCTGATTATTGGAGATCCAAGACAAGGTGTTCAGACAAGGAGCAGAAATCAGAATGCTGTAGTATATTCAAGTTTTCTGTCTCAAATAGAACCAAAGAAATTTGAAGAAGCTATACAAGATCCACAGTGGACTGAAGCAATGCAGGAAGAGCTTAATCAGTTCAAAAGGTGCAAGGTTTGGGACCTGGTTCCTAAACCTAAAGATCACAATGTGATAGGAACAAAGTGGATCTACAGGAATAAGTTAGATGAACAAGGAGTCATCATTAAGAATAAAGCAAGATTGGTTGCTAAAGGTTATAGGCAAGAAGAAGGTATTGATTTTGATCAAACCTTTGCTCTAGTAGCCAGACTGGATGCCATAAGGATGTTCTTGGCCTATGCAACCTATCAAGGATTCAAGGTATACCAAATGGATGTCAAGTCAGCATTCCTAAATGGTAATTTGAAAGAAGAAGTCTATGTGGAGCAGCCATCAGGTTTTGTTGATCCAACTCAACCTCATTATGTCTATAGACTTAGGAAAGCATTATATGGGTTAAAAAAAGCTCCTAGAGCTTGGTATGAAACCCTATCTAGTTTCCTCATTGAGAACAAGTTCACAAGGGGAAAATAGATAAGACTCTATTCCTTAGGAAATCTAGAGGCAAAGTCATACTTGTCCAAATATATGTAGATGACATTATATTTGGGTCTACTGAAAGTAGCATTTGCAAAAAGTTTGCAAAGCTTATGCAAAGTCAATTTGAGATGAGTAGTATGGGAGAGCTAAAGTTTTTCTTGGGTCTCCAAGTTAAACAGACTGAAAGTGGCTTGTCCATATGTCAGTCCAAGTTCACCCTAGAACTCATAAGGAAATATGGTATGGATTCATCCAGTACCATGAAGACTCCTATGGGGTCAAGTATGTCTCTTAGCAAGGATGATGCAGGAAAACCTGTAGATGAAACCTTGTATAGAGGGATAGTTGGCTCCCTACTATACTTGACTGCAAGTAGGCCTGACATTATGTATGCTACATGTGTTTGTGCCAGGTATCAAGCCTGCCCTAAAGAGTCTCACTTGACTGCTGTCAAAAGAATATTGAGATATCTAAAGGGCACTCCCTATCTAGGCCTCTGGTACCCTAGGAATGGAGATTTTGATCTAACAGGTTATACAGATGCAGACTTTGCAGGATGCAAAGAGGATAGAAAGAGCACAACTGGAACCTGTCAATTCCTAGGTGGAAGAATAATTTCATGGAGCAGCAAAAAGCAGACTAGTGTGGCTATCTCCACAGCTGAGTCAGAATATGTAGCTGCAGGAAGTTGCTGTGCTCAACTTCTGTGGATTCAACATCAGCTAGAAGACTATGGATTTCAGGTAAGTAGAACTCCACTTTTCTGTGATTCTACAAGTGCTATTTCAATAGCTAATAATCCTGTATCACATAGTAGAACTAAACATATTGAGATTAAATATCACTTTCTTAGGGAGCATGTAGAAAGAAATGATATTGCACTTGAATATGTTAAAACTGATAATCAGATAGCTGATATGTTTACTAAGCCCTTAGAAGAAGCTAAGTTCAATAGGTTCAAAATTGAACTAGGTATGATAAACTTAGACTAAGTTTACAGAACTAAAAATTGGCTAAGTAAAAAGGTGTCGACACATAGACAAGTCTATGTCGACACAGAATAGTAAGTGTCGACACTTCAGGAAAATGGTGTCGACACATCTAGGAAGTTGGTGTCGACACTTCAGAATGTTAGTGTCGACACATGTCGAGTTGGTGTCGACACATCCAATGAGGTGTCGACACTTAAGTTTTACTCAGAATTTTCTAAGTAACGTCTCGACTACATGTCGAGTAGTGTGGTGTCGACACATAACCAAGTGTCGACACATAAAATCTGTTGACTAAACTTGTGTCGACACATGAGTGTCGAGACATTATAAGTCAGTGTCGACACTTATTGCCAGTGTCGACACATCTTTAGTAATCCATCCCGCCTGTTCGTCTTCAAACCAGAAAGGTATAAATAGGATTCTGTCTTTGTTTGTCGGCACGCTTTCAGAGTTTCGAGACCAAACTACTGTGTCGACATTTCTCTTTTCTAAAGACTAATTCTACAAACCCTAATGGCTCCCAAGCTCGAGGAGAACGTCAATGAAGGCTGTGAACTGGTTCGTGGCGCGTTCGACGATGGCGATCAAGAAATCAAATCGGTGGTAACCCTAGTCACCGATTCTGGATTGGAGTACTTGGTTTCAGAACCAACCAAAATATGGAAGAAGGAAGTTCTTGAATTCCTTACTGGAGCTTCTGTAGATGACTCAGGTTATAGAATCAAATCAAGAGTGCATGAAACCAAGGTCAAGATTTCACCCAAAACTCTGAGAAAGGTACTTCAGCTACCTAAAATTCAAGCAGAAGAGGAAGTGACTACATCTAAGACCAGGGAAGCACTTACCTGGTGTGGTCTAGATCCTAAGATGAAGATAGGATCTGTATTCAACAGGAAAGGAATGAATAACCAAGGAAAATTCCTTTCTGAAATTGTGGGGAAAGTTATACTCAGCAAGACTGGAGGGCATGACAGGGTGTCAGCCTCCATGTTCAGTGTTATGACCAGAATTATCTTCAACCTAAAAACAGACTGGTCAATGGTTGTGTATGAGAAAATTAAGGAGAGTCTGAAGAAGCCCAATCTGGGCAGAATACTAAGTCTCTACCTGGCTGGTACAATACCAGAGGTAATGAGCAATGCTACTGGTACTAAAATCAATCACATGAGAAGGATGGATCAAAGGATATTTTCCAGGTGGGAAAGAGTACTATCTAAGGAAATACCTACCCCAGAGAAGCAAGTTTCTAAGAAAGATTCACCTCCAAAGAAGAAGAGGAAGATAGCTCCTGTGACACAGGAGTCCTCCAGCAGTTCAGGTAGTGAAGAACAAGTTGTTTTCACTCCTGATAGTCAAGAGGAAGTGGCTGCAGAGAAGTCTCCTGCTCCTCAAGAGACAGCTGAAATCCAGGGGGAGCTGCCTCCAGCTAGCCCCATCCATAGGGATCACAGCCAGGGGGAGCTTCTAGCAGTAGAATAACCATCTACTCTGGACAGTGAGCAAGCCACCACCATTATTCAAGAGGTACTCACTGACTTAAAAACTTCAGAATATCTTATTGAAGATGCTGATTTGTCTGATGTTCCTCAGCAAACTCAGCTACCTAGCCAAGCTCCAGATGTTGGTCTTGAAGACACATCTGCTGTTGTGCAAAATGTTCCAGATACTACTCAAGTAGTTGAAGAACCAAGTACTTCTCCTGCACAGTCACCTCCTGAATACACAATGGAAGACCTCTTTCTGAATTTAGATCAAGAGGATTTTGACATGAACAAGGTTGCTGCTGAAGATAAGAGTGCTGCTGCTGAGGGGGAGCACATGGCAGTTCAGGATGAGCCTTTAAGGCCAGAGACTGAGAAGGCACTAGATGTGCAAGCTGAAAAACAAGAGAGCCCTAAGAATAGAGTTGATATTGCAAGCACCTCTGCCTCTGAAGATGAGGAGAGTGCTAGGGCTAAAAAGAAGAAACTCTTTGTATTCAAGAGAAGAAGTCAGAGCTACAAGAAAGCCCTCCAATCCATTGCCCCACAGCCCATAGTTCAGCAAGCTCCAACTGCTGACTATAGTGCTTTACTGATTGCACTACAGCTCAAGCTGGATGAGCAAAGGAAGGCTATAGAGACTTATGTTGATGAAGGGCACAAGACCCTACAATTTGATCTGGCACAGGAAATCAAGTCAATAAGGTTTGAAATGAACCTTAATAAAAAGGAGATGACTGACTGCTTCCACAAGGGTGGGAATGCAGTAGTCTATTTGGCTACTCACCAGGAGAAGATCAAGACTCAAGTAGATGATATAGCATTGAAGCAAGGCTATGTGCTGGAGAATCAGTTGAGAATGAATGATAATTTAACTGCCTCCCACAATGCTATAGTCACTGAATTAAAGAATAAGTCTGCTGAACCATCTACCTCTGCTGCTGCTGCAAAGGCTGATTTTGATAAAATCTTTCAAGCTGAGATTATTGCTGTCAAAACTGCTATACAAGATTCCTAGAAAGCAATCTCTGAACAACTTACAAAGCTTAGACCTTATTTTAAGGATGGAATCAGGTATTTGGATAGTCAGATTAGATTCCAAAAGGATGATGTAAGAGACCATGTGGCCCAAGAAGTCTTTAAGGGGGAGAGAGTGTTAGTCAAGGCAAGTTCTGAGCATGCAAAATGGATATCAAATTCAATCAGGGCTACACTTGGATATCCTCCCCTGTGTGATGACAATGAAGTTGCTGAATCTGGACTGAACCCTGCCTATTTTGGAGGTGAGCCACAAGAAGTAGCTCAAGTCATTTATCCACCTCCAGATTTTGAAATGATTCATGCAGAGGTGAGCACTATGTATAGCCCATCTGGGGGCAAGGACAATGTTCATTTAGAAAAGGTTGTTCAACCTATAACAGCAGCTATGCAAGAGGCTTTGGACAAAGAAGAAGAGACAAGGCTGTCAAAGAAGAGGTTTAGGGAACTAGCAGAACAAAAGCCAGATTTTGAACAGTGGAGCCCTACCTCTAGAAATATCATTCTAACTGCCTGGAAAGCTGCTAAAGACAACACTACTGATAGAAACAAGTGGTTCTCAGAAGCTGAATGGAGGAAGCATGAGATCAGGCAGGAAGCCATTGTCCAGTACAGAAGAAAGGCTAAGTTAGGAAAGCTACCTCCTACTGCAGTGGAGCCTAGCAAGTACTTTCCTAAGCCCTATCATTATTTTGAGAGACAGAAAATCAAGGCTGAAGAACAAAAGAAGAAGGACTCAAAAGGCAAGAAGACTGCTGATACTGAGCCTGCTGCTGCTGCTGCTGTAAAGGCCAAAGTACAAGCTTGGAAAGGAATAGTTATAAAAGAACCTGATCAGAACTAGACTAAGATTAGACTAAGAAACATTGTTGTAATCTTTTACATATGAAATATTTTTGTAAAACAATGGAAATGTATTAAAACAATGTTAGAACAATTTTTGATAAATATATCTCATGATTGTTCAGAAGCATGTGTCTATTTCTTGTTTGTTCTGCAATGTTTAATGAGTATACATGTGTGCTTTATTACATGTTTAAGTTTACCCTGTTGACATATACCTGCTTTACATCATTTTCTAATTTTTAATTATGAGTGGTGTATATCATTGACTAAGGGTTATGACTTCTCCAAATAGGGGGAGATTGTTGGGTACATTGGTCAAATGTACCTAATTTGAAGAAGCCTCACCTAACTCAATGATATACATCATAATGTATTTGATGTTTGTTTGAGTTACTTGTGCATGTTAGGTATTCACTGGACTGAAGCTAAAAGTTTCTAAGTCCATGTGTCGACACCCAGAGGGAAAGTGTCGACACTTGAGAAAGCTTGTGTCGACACCCAGACAAGCAGTGTCGACACTTGGAGTAATTGTGTCGACACCTGAGAAGAAGAGTCGACACCAGACAGAAAGTGTCGACACTTGGAGCTGTGTCGACACTCAGTGAAGAAGAATGCAGAAAAGCTGTGTCGACACTTAGCAGAAGTGTCGACACCTAGAAGAGCTGAGTCTACATCAGAAAGTGTCGACACTTGGAGTTGTGTCGACACTCAGCAAAATTCTGCAGAGACTAAGGACAAGTGTCGACACTCAACACAATGTGTCGACACTCAATCAGCAGAGTCAACATATGAAGAATGTGTCGACACTCAGCACAATGTGTCGACACACACTCAAAGGTGTCAACACTTGAAGTATGTGTCGACACTCAGCACAATGTGTCGACACACAACCAGAAGAGTCAACACTTGAAGAAAGTGTCGACACCCAGCACAATGTGTCGACACTCAGTTGAAGACTCTACACTTGAAGAAAGTGTCGACACAAGGAGCTGTGTCGACACTTAGCAAAGAACAGAAAAGTTTACAAAATATTCTAAGTACAAGTGTCGACACTAAGGGAATGTGTCGACACTCAGCTGAAGAAACAAAATTGAAGACTTGTGTCGACACCAAGAAGCAGTGTCGACACTTGACAGTTTCAACACATGAAGATGTGTCGACACAAAGGAGATGTGTCGACACTTAGAAGAATTCAACAAGTTACAGAAGATCAAGTACTTGTGTCGACACTTAATTTCAGTGTCGACACTTGAAGAAGAATCTGTGTCGAGACATACAAGGAGTTGTGTCGACACCTTGTAGACTTGTGTCGACACTTACACAACATGTGTCGACACTTGGTCTATAAGTGTCGACACTTAAGAACAGAAAGTCTCGACACTATATGACAGTTAGAGAATTTCAAGAATTGACTGGATGACATGACAGCTGCCGTTCCAGCCGGTTTACAGCACTTGTCAGAGATGTCAGAAGTCAGTTATGAACCGGACCAGCCGGTTACCATGAAGAAGGCCTATAAATAGGCACAGACTTTTACAGAAAAGTTGATAAGGTGTTAATAAGAAGTTGAAAAGAAGTATTGTTAAGAAGATTAAGTTCTGACCCAGTGCAGAACAATCTAAGAGATTTGTTCAAGGGGTTGCTGATCAAGTTATCCAAGTGATACAAATCAAGAAGATCTTGCTGTCCAACAGCAGATCTAAGAAGTTGGAGAGAGAGAGCTCCAATCAAGAATTCAGTCTTTGGAACTAAGGCTGAGAAGAAGGATTCATAATCATCTGGATCTCAAGAAGCAGAGGTCAAGGATCAACTGCAGAGGATTCAGACTAATTCAGTTCTACTCAAGAAGCTTTGAAGGAAGCTAAGTCAGTTTGGATCTAGCTGAGTTCTTCCAAGAACTCTTCAAGAAACTCTCAACTCCTCTCTTATTTTCTGAGTTGTAGAGTTAGTTATTGTAATTCAATTTTAACTTGTAGGATCCATTGGATCTGAGTGAATTGTAAGCCTATATTATAAAGGCTGAGGGTAGGGCTTGGTTGCCTGAGTGTAGGAGTTGAAGAACTCTGAGTGTAGGCCTTAATTGGCTGAGTGTAGGCCTTGATTGGCTGAGTGTAGGCCTGGGTGGCTGAGTGTAGGCCTTGGTGGCTGAGTGTAAGGCTTTGGGCCTGAGGTGTAGGAACCTAGTTGGGTTCTGAGATAGTGGAGAAGTTTGGCCGAATCTAGTACACTGCTAGATAGGCGAAGGGGGAAAGTGGATGTACCCAAAGATTGGGGAACCACTATAAATTTGTGTGTCTGCTGTGCTGTGCTGTGCTGTGGATTAGCAGTTTATATTTTGTTATTGCTGTTAGCTGTAGAAATCTGTGAGATAATTGTTTTGCTGCCAACAAAGTTTCAAAAAGGTTTAGGTCACCTATTCACCCCCCCCCTCTAGGTGTTTAGGTACCATATCTTTCAAAACACCCATTCGACAACAACACATCCAGTTTGTCCTTTGCCATCGAAGAAGGTACTCCGATGCGCAATATGAATTGTTTGGACAAAAAGGAGTGCGAAGCTCCCGTATCAAAGAGTGCTCTCGCCAGATTCTCACAAATCAAAACAAATCCTATACAAGCAGTGGTAAGGTAACACGTGCATAACAAGTATTTTAAAAATTAACTTGCTATAAATTTAAACCGTACCTGTCACCACATCCGCTTGCTTAATGGCCTCCTACTGGCCAAGATTGTAGAATCTAGGTTGAGCCGGAGCATAATGGGACGCGGTTGACTCCACCGCCTTGCCCTTCTCTTCATATGTTGCTCCCGGCTTCCTCTCGGACTTGGGACGTCCGCTCCAGCAGTCACGAGCTAAGTGCCCCGGCTTTCCACAATTGTAGCATGCGCTCGGGGTTCGACCCGTTGTCGCCCCAGAAGTACTAGAAGAATGAGCTGGACCCAAAGTCCTAGCCTTCTTAAAGAAATTACGGTACCCAGACTTTGAGGTAGTAGGTACCTTGAACTCAGACTTATTCTCACCAGAGCTTTTCTTTGCTTGCACATTCTTCAAGTCTTTCTGCAAAGACCGGGCCATGTTGACCAGGGTTAAGAAGCCTTGCGTCATAGGCCCCAAGAGCAGTAGCCTCAAGTCATCTCTCAAACCTTCATAGAATCGGTTTGTCTTGCGCTCCTCGTCCGTGAATGTGGAGCTCGCGTACCAACCCAATCGAGTAAACTCATGGAGATACTCATCCACGCTACTCTCTCCTTGCACCAACCTCCAGAACTCATTCTCCAAAGATATCCTCTGAGTCGAAGGGAGGTACCTTGCCAAGAACAATCTCAAAAACTCCTCCATCGAGACTTCCGTAAGTTGCCTTCCCCTCAAGAGATGTAGCTCCAAACCTTCCCACCACAGCCTAGCATCTCCATCTAACAGGAATGTAGCTATAGTGGTCATTTGCCACTCCTCCGTTTCCGTCGCTGTCAAGACTCTCTTCACTCGGGAGAGCCAATCTTCAACTTGAGATGGGTTTCCAACCCCGAGAACACAGGAGGATTGAAGCTCATAACGTGCTTGAGCTGCCTTTCAGTTGCTCTCCTCGACACCAAAGGATCCACCACTACCTGCTCCACTCTTCTCGATTCATCCCTTTGCAGCGGTACCTGCTCCATCGTAGGAGTGGGCTGTTGTATTTGCCTTGCAGGCTGCGCATTGATCATGACAAACACTGCTTCGACAACCGACGTATGGCTTCAGCCGAGGGAGGTGTTGCAGGAGCATTATTTGGTGCGCTACTAGCCTCAGAAACCGGGCGTTCTGACGGCCCTGCACCACTTCTGGTCACCTATAGTTGTACAAAACACCGTTAAGCGACCATACAGAATTACAATAATCAATTATAGGAACACGCAGGTTCCCCAAACACGTGTATTTTCATTCCTAAGGGGACATTTATGGGTTCTTTTGATGTTATAACGATGACGCACACACATTTGCTCACCACACCTTAAAAGAATTCGTCTACGAATTCATTTAAGCCTGACCGAAACCAGTAGTCTGATACCAAATTGTAACACCCCTATCCGTCGCATATCATATAACAGTAGGTCCGGCCGGGGCCCGACGCCATATACCACAGACAGACCAGGCGGTTACTCAATGGAAAACATCCAACTAAGAATCAACGTCCTACACAGAGTACAATCTAGCGGAAGTAATTTAAAAGGGTGCAAAATAAAGAACCCAACATTAGCATAAATGTCCACTACTCAAACCAACAAGAATAAAGTTACAATACACAAGTACAATGGCCTTAAGGCCTTATAATTGTTTACTCAAATTACAGTATTTTCCATACCACAGCCCGCGGGCTGGTCATACATGAATAATACAAGTAAACACTCAAAATTAGGCCTTCAAGGGCCGGCTCAGCAACTTGGGCTTTTGCCCGCTATTTACCGCTCGGCTCCGCAACACCTGCAAGCAACAATCCACCGTAATGGTGGCAAACAAAGCAACAGTCAGCTATGCTGACCAAATTATAACGATCCCGCCCCCAAACGCGGGGCGACGATGCTCCTTTCCCTGCACTTTGTTAGCATAACCAAGCAGTATAGTGTAAACACTTCATCACAGGAGCGAGCACGCACGACCACACACCCCGTGCTCTCAGGGCACATTCTCGGTGAACTGGGCAACGTCACGTCAATTTAAGCCATAGACATTTCAGTCTCACCACCACCACTTGGACGACCAATCTTGCGAGCATTTTTGTCTTTCCGGCATTGGTCACGTCAGTTTAAGCCATAGACCGCCTAAGACCATCCATCTATGCCAACAGTTCCTACCAAACGACATAGAGCGGGTATGGTTCTGCCTAACCCGTTGCTCACGTCGCAATGTCAATTTAAGCCATATGCGCGGGTCAAGCTTTCCCGACTCCCAAATAGATCACGCACTTTACATAACCCAGTTATGTACAAGTTGGCTCTCAGGCCACCATGTTTGGCAAAATCACGCATCTGCCCAGTTTTCCGGGTGCACCTTGGAGTTAGTCCCCAAGGCTCCCTGTTGCAATCTACCGCGTAGAAAACTCGAAAAAACAAACAATTGCACGAAGTCTTCTCCGGCCATTCATGCAATGCAACATCACCGATCCAGACCAACTTATCCGGGTAGACTTCACACATCATGCCTATGTCCGTTCTCGGTTACAGACTCTATATGTACACAACGGGGACTATTCATGTCTACCTGAAGGAACGCCTCAAACTCACCGCAAACTCGCGAGAGTGGGATTCCTATGCAAATGAAAAGAGAACTTCACATGTCCTAGGATGAGAATCGTTACCCTAGCATTCTTCCTTGGCGCCATGTAAATCTATGCGGATGAAAAGCACCACGTTGTCCTCGCCTCCATAGATCCGAAGTCGGCTTGCAATTTGGAGCTCCGAAGCTTCGCCGGTGATCGGATCTAACACCCTTCTCCTTCCTAGCTCTCCCCTCTCTCTAGAATCTTAGAAAGAGAATGGTTAAGAGAAATGAGGGCTTGCCAACCCTATTCCCGGGTATATCCCATCAGAAACAACCGCTACCCGTTGGATCCCAAAATAAGGAAACGAACAACCATGATCCGGGCTTGAAATCCAAGATCTGGGCCGAACACGGCCTGTGACACGCCCGTGTCCAGGGCCATGTTCCCCATTTGCCATCGAAACTGACGCGTCTCGAAAATTACACGGGTACCCAACATGCCCGTGTTAAACTTGACACGCCCGTGTCATACAGTACACGACCATGTAGTGTGTCATGTTACTCCATCGGCACAGGACCGAAAAATGCCCGAAAGGGACACGGGTACTCGACACACCCGTGTCACATTTTGACATGACCGTGTCTACAAGACACGACCCGTGTGCCACACCGTGTGTCTCCCCCGCCATGACCCCGCTTCATCACGAGAAGGACACGGCCTGGGACACGCCCGTATCTCAGGCCATGTTCGCTGCTCGACGATCGTCGACTCCAAAATTCGTCGACCTCTCAGCCAGATCGTCGACCCGAGCACGACAGGCCCTGGGACACGCCCGTGTCCCATGCCGTGTAACCCCTGCCAAGTTCCAAACTTTGTCCGAAACGCTACCCATCGCTCTTTTGAGTTTCAGGGCGTTACACCGAGCCAGGCTCGGGGTAGTGTAAAAGTCTCCAAGAGCTAAGAACCAAGTCTCCAAGAACCAATCCTTTCCCACACAGGCAAGCCTTCAGACCTGCCAGTTAATGAGAGCCTGCACAGCGGGTCTACCTGGGGCCGAGAAGCGCTCGGTGTCCCTTACCCCCACAGGCGAGCCTTCGGACCTGCCAGCTAATGAGAGCCTGCACAGCGGGTCTACCTGGGGCCGAGCCAGGCTTGGGGTAGTGCAAAAGTCTCAAAGAACCAAGAACCAAGTCTCCAAGAACCAATCCTTTCCCCTACAAGCGAACCTTCGGACCTGAAAGCTAATGAGAGTCTGCGAAGTGGGTCTACCTGGGGCCGAGCAATGCTCGTGGTCCCTTACCCCCACAGGCGAGCCTTTGGATCTGCCAACTAATGAGAGCTTGCGCAGCGGGTCTACCTTGTGCCGAGCTAGGCTTGGGATAGTGCAAAAGTCTCCAAGAACCAAGAACCAAATCTCCAAGAACCAATCCTTCCCCCCACAGGCGAGCCTTCAGACCTGCCAGCTAATGAGAGCCTGCGCAGCGGGTCTACCTGGGGCCGATCAACGCTCGGGGTCCCTTACCCCCACATGCGATCTCTCGGACCTGCCAGCTAATGAGAGCCTGCACAACGGGTCTACCTGTGGCCCAGCCAGGCACGGGATAGTGCAAAAGTCCCATCTCCTTGTCGTCAGAATTTCACAGTAGGTAAGAGAAAAAGTAAATTGAGGAACATAGTAAAATAAACTTGACTTTGAGTATATAATTTCACTTTCTCCCTTCTCATGGGTAGAAGCGTTTTAAGTCATCGCCGCTCCTGGTGTGGCTTATGGACCTACCCTCCACGTCCTGGAGGTGGTAACCTCCTGTTCTCAGGACCCTCTCGACAATATAAGGCCATTCCCAATTTGAGTTGAGCTTACCGACAGGGGCAGATCTCCCCGCAGCATTAACTTTCTTCAGCACCAGATCTCCTTCCATGAACTGCTTGATCCTGATATGTTTGTCAAAGTATTTCGCCATCCGCCGTTTTATCTCTTCCTGCCTGATAGCTGCTACATTGCGTAACTCTTCTACCATATCCAACGAGAGGCGTAACCCCCCTTCATTTTCCAACCTCATGGCCTCATCCCCTTCACCCGTGGCCGCGACTCGCGGGGATCGAACCTCAAACTCCACGAGCAGGACTACCTCACACCCATTGGAAAGTTTGAAGGGGGTCTCGCCGGTGGTCGTGTTCGGGGTTGTCCGCAAGGCGCACAATACTGAGGGGAGCTGTTCCACCCAACTTCCCCTCAAGTTCTCCACCTTCTTCTTAAGTAGGTTCACGATGACCTTGTTGGCCGCCTCCACCTGACCGTTGCTCCTGGGGTGATGTACGAAGGCAAATTTAAGGTCTATCCCCAACAGAGCACAGATGCTGATGAACTCTTCGATGGCAAACTGGGGCCCATTGTCTGTTACTATCGCCTGGGGGAGCTCGTGCCTACATATGATCTCTCCCCAGACAAAATTCCTGATGACTTGTGAGGTGACCTTGGCCAATGCCTTGACCTCCAACCACTTTGAAAAGTAATCAATCATGACCAAGAGGAACCTCCTCTGCCCACTAGCCGGAGGGAAAGGCCCGACTAAATCCATCCCCCAGATGGCGAAAGGCCAAGGTGTCGTGATGCTTCAGAGCCTTTGAGCGGGCAAGAGCTGGAGGGGGGCGTACAGCTGACACTTCCGGCACCTCTTCGCAAACTCAGCCGCATCCTTCCTCAGGGTCTGCCAGAAATACCCTTGCCTCCCTACCCTTACTTCCAACGTCCTCCCCCCTGAGTGACTGCCGCATTCACCAGAATGCACTTCCTCCAAGATCCTCAGTGTAACACCCCCTATACGTTGCATAGCATATAGCAGTAGGTCCGACCGGGGCCCGACGCCATATAACACAGACATACCGGAAGGTTATGCAATGGAACCATCCTGCCAATAACCAACATCCTACACAAAGTACATTCTAGCGGAAGCAATTTAAAAGTTGCAGAATAAAGAACCCAGTCATAAGCATGAATATCCACTAAACAAACCCAGGAGGAATGAACGTACAATACACCAGTGATTGGCCTTATGGCCTTATAATAGTTTACTCAAATTAAAGTGTTTTCCAAACCTCAGCACGCAGGCCAGTCACACATGAATAATACAAGTAAATATTTAATAATTAGGCCTTCTGTTGGAACCCTAGTTCTGATTTGGGCAAGGAACACTATTAGGAATATTAGATTGACCAAACATGTATAGTCATGGGTCATATGACTATTTCCAGGACAGGTCTTTCAGAAGAACTCTCCAGAATTGCTGAAAGAAATCTGAACAACAGTTAAGATAAAGTCAGAGAATCAGATCGACGATCGTCGAATGCAGTTCGACGAACGGCGATCTCCGGTCGACGAATTCTGAGTTGCTTCACTGAACTCAGATCGACGACCTCAAGACTCAAGCAAGGCTGTGTCGACCCATCACAGTAACTGTGTTGACACTCTACAGTTCTCTCAGCTCGACGAACACAGAAAATGAGCTCGACGAACTGCAAGCTCCGGTCGACGAATGCAGGCAGAATATTCAGCTCGACGAATCTAGCTAAATTCGACGAATGATGAACTCAGGTCGACGATCGATGAACTTGACGAAAGTTCAGGTCGACGATTTCTGTGCAATCACTAACATTTTGCAGAATTAATTGAGGATTAATGACAGTCAACATTCCCAGTGAAAATAGCCGTTCAAACGGGCAGCTACAGAAGATTAATTATGGATCAACTCCCAATGCATCTTCTACTCTCGGGAATGCATCATCCGTTATCAAGACAAATGAATTGAAAAGGTTTTGAATTCAGGAAGATAAGATACAGAGAACAGTCGTCGTGAAGGGTTCCCAGGATACAGAGATGCAACAGATAGTCGCATACATACAGTACATCTTTCTCCCTTGACAGAAGGAAGGAAGAACTCAGCATCAATCAGAACAATCATCAGTGTTCTTCATTGTCTCCAGGCTTCAAGAGACAACCATTCAATATCAGTCTAAGAAGCTTGCTGGAGACATCATCACCTTGAAGACCTATCACCCTGAAGCAAAACTCCAGATATTTCCTGATACATTCAAGATCTCAGGGGGAGCAATCTGCTGAAATCAATCCACAAGTCTTCTCAGTTGTTATTGAGAAAGAGAAGACACCATCACCCTTTTTACATCCTCTGTATAGGGTTTTAATTCCATTCAAAATTATTCCTGGTTGCAAGTCTCCTACCAAAAGACTTGAGGTTTTGTTTTTCGAGCACCTGAATAAAAGCTCATTGGTGTCAGGCACCTGATCAAAAACCTGAGTGGATTCCTACTAGGGTGGTAGAAGAGTGGATGTACCCAGGTTGAGGAACCACTATAAAATCCTTGTGTCTCTTTTCTGGTTGCTTGCTCTTCTTGTCTTTACTTTTATTTTTTTTATCTTGTGCTGTGATCTTTATAACTCTAATCAGCGTAAGTTAAGATCTATCCTCTAACTTTCAATTGGTATCGGAGGGAGGTTAGTTACTTTGGTTGTACAGGCTAACACCTGAACCAAAACGATCTGATAGATCTTAAATTTCTTTAGATTTATCATGACACAAATTGATGAGTTTTCAAGCACCAGACTCCCCATATGCAATCTAGATATGCTTGCACTATGGAAGACAAGGATTAGATTTTATATGGACTCCATTGATGAAAATATCTTTAAATCTATTTTGTCAGGTCCAGCTCAACCTCAGAAAACAACAAGTCCAAATGTTGTTCTATCATCTCAATGGACAGATGCCCAGAAAAGGATGAAGATTGCTGATGCACAAGCAATGAACATTCTGGCACAATCAATGTCCGATGACATTTTTGGGGAACTTGCTGAATGTCCATCTGCAAAAGAGATGTGGAACTCCATCACAACAATGGCTGCTGGATCAGCAAAAGAAAGAATATTTAATGCTGAATCCTGGAGTGACTCAGATGCTTCATCCTGCACGACTGAAGATGAAGAAGAGTCAAGAGCAAGAGAGTTTTGCCTAATGGCAATAAATGCTTCATGCAGCAGACATGATGAAGAATCAGTCTCTGATGAAGAATCAGAATGTGAATCAGAAGAGGATCAGGTTATCTCTTCCCGTGATTTTGACAACATAACTGAATTTTTACCAAAACAAATTAAAAAATTTCCGAAAATTTATGTTCAACATAGTTCGTAGAACGGAGCTCGACGAAAACTAAACTTTTCGTCGAACTCAGCTCGACGATCTCTGAACAGAGATTTCTGGTCAGAAAATCCTGATCGACGAAATAAATACCCTGTGTCGAACCAAGTACGACGAACGTCGAACTCAGAATTTCAAAACAGACATCTGTATCCTTTTGACAATTATAATCAAACTAAATATTCTTTTATTTCAGATTATTATAAAAGAGAACCAGGACCCAAGGTAATCTGGGTCCACACCTCCTAATATCTCCTTGCAGGAAGAGATTCACCCCAGCTAATACAGAGGATATATCAGTGGCTGTTGGATTTGGGCAAGGAAATGTATATAGGAGGAGAGTGTTTATTTTTACCACAGAGGAATAGTGGTCTCTGCTAGTAATCAAAAGCTATGTTTCCAGCCAATATAGAGGACAACTCAGTGGCTGAAGAGAGAGGATGTTAACTCTCTAAGTTATGATCCTAATCAGAATTGGGCAAGGATCAACAACAGCAACAGCAACAGCAGAAGTACATGATCCAGATTTAATTGTATTTAATTGACTTGTATTTTACTTATATTTATGTAAATAGTGTCCTTAACCAAATAAAGGGAGATTGTTGGAACCCTAGTTCTGATTTGGGAAATGAACACTATTAGCTATATTAGATTGACCTAACATGTATAGTCATGGGTAATAAGACTATTTCCAGGACAACTCTTTCAGAAAAACTCTCCAGAATTGCTGAAAGAAATCTGAACAACAGTTAAGACAAAGTCAAAGAATCAGATCAACGATTGTCGAATGCAGTTCGACGAACGACGATCTCCGGTCAACGAATTCTGAGTTGCTTCATTGAACTCAGATCGACGACCTCAAGACTCAAGAAAGGCTGTGTCGACCCATCACAACAACTGTGTTGACACTCTACAGTTCTCTCAGGTCGACGAACACAGAAACTGAGCTCGACAAACTGCAAGCTCCGGTCGACGAACGCAGGCAAGATATTCAGCTCGACGAATCTAGCTAAGTTCGACGAGTGACGAACTCAGGTCGACGATCGATGAACTCGACGAAAGTTCAGGTCGACGATTTCTGTGCAATCAGTAACAGTTTGCAGAATTAATTGAGGATTAATGACAGTCAACATTCCCAGTGAAAATAGCCGTTCAAATGGGCAACTACAGAAGATTAATTATGGATCAACTCCCAATGCATCTTCTACTCTCGGGAATGCATCATCCGTTATCAAGACAAATGAATTCAAAAGGTTTTGAATTCAGGAAGATAAGATACAGAGAACAGTCGTCGTGAAGGGTTCCCAGGATAAAGAGATGCAACAGATAGCCGCATACATACAGTACAACTTTCTCCCTTGATAGAAGGAAGGAAGAACTCGGCATCAATCATAACAATCATTAGTGTTCTTCATTGGCTCCATGCTTCAAGAGACAACCATTCAATTTCAGTCTAAGAAGCTTGATGGAGACATCATCACCTTGAAGACCTATCACCCTGAATCAAAGCTCTAGATATTTCCTGATACATTCAAGATCTCAGGGGGAGCAATCTGCTGAGATCAATCCACAAGTCTTCTCAGTTGTTATTGAGAAAGAGAAGACACCATCACCCTTTTTCCATCCTCTGTACAGGGTTTTAATTCCCTTCAAAATTATTCCTGGTTGCAAGTCTCCTACCAAAAGACTTGAGGTTTTGGTTTTTGAGCACTTGAACAAAAGCTCATTGGTGTCAGACACCTGATCAAAAACCTGAGTGGATTCCTAGCAGGGTGGTAGAAGAGTGGATGTACCCAGGTTGGGGAACCACTATAAAATCATTGTGTCTCTTTTCTGGTTGCTTGCTCTTCTTGTCTTTACTTTTATTTTTTTTATCTTGTGCTGTGATCTTTATAACTTTAATCAGCTTAAGTTAAGATCTATCCTCTAACTTTCACCTTCGAGGGCCAGCTCAGCAATATGGGATTTTGCCCGTTATTTACCACTTGGCTCCGCAGCACCTGCAAGCAACAATCCACCGCAACGGCGGCAAACAAAAGCAACGGTCAGCTATGCCGAACAAATTATAACGACCCCGCCCCCGAACTCGGGGCGGCGATGCTCCTTCCTTGCACTTTGTTAGCATAACCAAGCAGTATAGTGTTAAAACTCTTCATCACAGGCGTGGGCACGCACGACCACACACCTCGTGCTCTTAGGGCACATTCTCGGTCAACCCGGTCAAAGTCCGCGGTCTGCGGTCTCACCACCGCCACATGGACGACAAATCTCGTGAGCATTTGAGTCTTTCCGTCAGAAGTCACGTCACTTGAAAACATCGACAGCCTAAGACCCGACCTCTATGCCATCGGTAGGCCTCCAACACCGAACCGCATAGAGCAGGAAGGGTTGCACTCAACCCGTTGCTCACCTTGCCACGACAATTGAAATCATCGGCATGGGTTAAGCTTCCCTGAAGCCCAAGTATTGAATACACAATATTACTGATGAGTTGTAAATATACGTGTTTTTATATACATTAAATAAGATGTATTCGTTTCTTTTTGTAATTTTTAGTTGTTTTTTCTTAATAAATTGCTTACTTTTTGTAAATATTTTCTAACTTAGAGTTATTTTTGTTTTCTAAATTTTTCAGGAAAAATTGCCAAAAAATCAAAGTACACGCCCGTGTACTGTTGGTCACGCCCGTGACCAGGGCGTGATACGTCAAATTCCCGAGAAATGACATCTTTTTGAAGAAATAGCGTGACACGCCCGTGTCACGCCCGTGTCACCCGACTCACGCCCGTGACCCATGCCCGTGACCATCCAGATCGACGGAATCGCGCTCAACGATCGTCGACCCAGCTGACACGCCCGTCGACACGCCCGTGTCACCTGACACGGGGCGTGACCCAAGTCGTGACCACTCCTTTCGATGTTTTTCGCTCGACGTTCGTCGAGCCAACCCGACACGCCTAGAGTCACGCCCGTGACCTAGGGCGTGACTCCTCCACCTGGCCCGACAAACTGCCGTCGACAACCTCCCGAAGTCAACAACGCCATTAATCGCCGCACGACACGCCCACCGTCACGCCCGTGACAAGGGGCGTGACCGCCGCGTTTTCCGCCGCAACGTCAACTCGCCGTCAAGTCACCGAAATCTTCTGCTTAATAGTGTCGACACGCACATAGTCACGCCCGTGACCAGGGGCGTGACCGTCACGATTTCAGCGGCCAAAGTCAAATCTCCAGTCAAATCGGAAGGCCGCCATGTGAATAGTGTAGACACGCCCGCGGACACGCCCGTGTCCGAGGGCGTGTCCCGTGAAATTTTTTATATAAATTCAGATTTCCTGTCTGAATTCCGGGTTCCACTTTTTGAACCACTTTGCTTAGGTTAGGGCTGTTCTTGGGGGCTGTTTATGCATTGTAAGGGAACTTTCTCCCCCCCCCCTCTTTTATGTATTTGTTTTTTACTTCATTGTAACCACTTTTTCCTTAAAAGAAATGTTTATTTTCTCCTCTATGTTGTATGAAAATCCGCCACAGCGCCCTACCGTAAGTAATTTTTCGTTCCCTTTTTTGTGCTTTTTATTAGCTTTTGTAACTAGTTTAACTTAGGAATTTATCAATCTTCTAGCCGTTGTAATCGCAATTTTATTTTCATGCAATAAACTTGTTTAGGTTTAGTTTATTCTTTTTACTTTGTTTTCATTCCTTTGAATTTATAAAAATGTTTGAAAAGCTGGTTTTCAAATTCTTTAACTTAGGCTCTTTAGGGTTGTAAAACTTTTCGTTCTTTTTAAGTTTTATTACCGCTTTTTATGCATTTCTATAAAATTATAAGAATGAAAACGTAATCATTTTAATTTTCCGAGCATTCTCATTTTCCCTTTTATTTTCAAAACTTTTTGCCCGTTTAAATTTTATTTCTTCATTTTATGCATTTCTACCGCATTCCATCGGTAGAAATGTATTCATTTCAATTTTTCGAGCACTTGCAATTTTTGTTTATTTTGCAAAAACTTTTGCTCCTTTTAATTTTATTTTCACTTTTTATTCATTTCTATCGCATTCTAGCGGTAGAAATGTAGTAGTTTTAATTTTTCAGTCACTTAGTTTTTCTTAATTTTGTACGTGTGTGTGCGTGTATGAGTAGTTTTTATAGCTTTATTTCAATTCCTGTAGAGTGTGTGCGTGTGTTATTTTTATTTTTCCGCCTACTCATTTGAGTTAAATGGCTGGATTTTATTCAAACAAGTGTGTGTATTTTAATTTTCCGCCTACTCACTTGAGTTAAATGGCTGGATTTTATTTCAGTAGAGTGTGTTTACTTCTTGTAGAGTGGGTGTGTTTTAATTTTATGTCGAGTGCGTGAGTTTTAGCTTTTATTTACCGCCTACTCACTTGAGTTAAATGGTCGGTCTTTATTGGACTGTAATAATTTGGAATGCCCTTGTAAATGCATTTATTTTCTCCTACTCATTTGAGTAGGACTTGCTTTCTTTTTCCCGCCCACGCATTTGCGCCGGGACTTGCAATTTTACTGCTTTCATTTCAGTCCTACTCGTTTGAGTAGGACTTGCAATTTACTGCTTTCCATTTACTGCTTTAATTTTCCTGCTTTATTTTTCTGCTTTAATTTTATTGCTTTCAATCGCTGCCGTCCCCATTCCGATGAGTGGCTAACGTTCTTAGCCCTCAGTATCGAAGAGCATTGGGACAGAAAAAATTCCTTTAAATAATTAAAGGTCTTACGTTTCTATTTAATTAAAAATCACTTAAGTTTTGCCCGGGGTTTACGACGCGTAGGACCACATAATCGATGTGTGGGCCCTATTTTCGTTGTCCATATGCTAGCTAGCCGAGAGGCCGTGCATATGGACCGATCACCATTTGGTAAATGGAGTTCCGCACTAACCCTCGAGAGAGGAGGCGCGCCAACTCTACCGGATTGGGTTCCCCACCCAATAGCGGGCTTCTTAGTGTAATGCGGAAATTAAGAGGAATCCTTCGTCGGACGAGAGCCCGGTCGAATAGTCTTAATGTTCAGGTGAGCGATAGTCCTAGAGATAGGTGAGTTCATTTTAGTGGAGCCTCCACGGCCAAGTCTCCGCCCTAATTAATTTGAAACTTAGGAGCTCTTTTTATTCAACGTTTATTTTAGTTCAATGTCTTTTCGGTGCCCTCGAGCTGAGCTCTTCATCGGCTCCACCTTTATTATGCTTTTATTTTCTGCCTTTTCTTTATATAAATAATATCCCGACAAGATAAAATTATCGGTAAAATAATAGTCCCCTCTAGGGAAGAGTAGAAATAAACGAACCGACCCCGAGAACAATACGACCTCGATATTCCACCCGGAATATCCTGTACTACTCACGATAGGTGCACTTGCCTCCTTTCGTTAAAACTCGATTTAACCCGTTTTATATCCAAATAAATAAAATACGCGCGCCCCGTTTTCTAAATAAAAGCCAAATCCGCTTTTCAACTTAAATAAAACCACCCGGGGCGCCGCGCTTCGTAATCTTTTTGGAGTTTTAACCCGCATTAAGTTTTCGGACTTGATGCGCGAAAATATCAATCAAGTTTTTGGCGCCGTTGCCGGGGAATTTTCGAGTCGTTATTTCGAACTCTGGAATACTATTAATTTTACCTATTATCTATATTTTCAACAAAATAAAAAATGGCCAACAAAAATAATAATAATAATAATCATAATCATAATAAAAACTATCACCACAAAAAAAGTATTATTACAAAATTATAAAACAAAAAAAAATTGACAAACTTATAAAACTAAAAAAATTTGAAAAACCTTAAAACATAAAAATTTGAAAAAACTATAAAACTAAAAAAATAAAACACAAAAACAAACCAAAAAAATTAAAAACTTACCAAAAAAAATAAAATAAAAAAAAATATATATAAAAAAAGAAGTAGCAAAAACACTAAAAAATCTCCTAAAAGACCACAAAAAAAAAATTTTGGTCTCTATTTTTTGTTTTTACCTTCTTCCTTTTCAAAACGCAAACCTATGTTTTTTTGAAAAATACCTAAAAATAATCAATACATTAAATAAATAAAATGTTTTTGGTCGCTTCGGCTCGTCACACTCTTGTGCGCACTAGGGGCTCGCTTATCTGTCCCACTCAACAGCTAAGACGTTAGCTTACGCGTCACTTACACATTTGCCCCCTACCGCCCGCACCCTTTAGGCCGAGTTTATCTTTTTCATTTTATTTTTCTGTTATGTTTTTGCTACTTCTTCTCAAATAATGCAGGGTTTCCACCCGGGCCTCCCCGAACTCGTGTAAGGGTAGTTCCGACCCCCTCCCCTTTATTTTGCCCATATTATATTTTGTATATTAATCGTTCCGCATACTTAGATTGCAACATTGGGGACAATGTTGTGTTTAAGTATGGGGGTGTATTCTTAGTTTCCTATTTTTCTGCATCTGTTTTTTCTGCACCCCAAAAACAAAAAAAATTTAAACCAAAAATTTTTTTTCCTTGTTTTTATAATCTAAAAACTCAAAAAAAAAATTATAAAACAAAAACTAAAAAAAAAATAATAAAACAAAAACTAAAAAAATTATAAAACAAAAACTCAAAAAACAAATATTTTTCTTTTCCTTTGTAAATATGTTTTGAAAACATAAATCTCTTTCTTCCCCGCCTCTTCTTATTTGTAAACCTCGCATTTTAGCATGCCCGCGGCGTTCGACTCATCGAACCACCCACCCAAAGAGTCTGTTCACGGGCCAATAACTAAAAATTCAAAAAAAAGAGAAAAACCCTAAAAATCAAAAAAAAAATGTCTTTTTAATTATGTAACAAATAAATCGAATATCTCAATTCTTAACCCTTTTCGCTCTCCAACAATCTAGTTGCGAGCTAATTTATAAGCGAATTATTTTAATTCTTTGCTTACTATTCGTTTATTAATTAGAGAACGATAGATTTAGATATCTGGGGTTAAGTTTTAAAAATTTTCGTATGCTTTTTATTTTAAATAAGGTACCTGTTTTCAGCACCACTTCTAATCTATCTAAATAGTTGCATATTTATTTTATTAAAAATAACAATCTTAGATTTCAAGTTATGATAACTCCAAGCTTTTTTTTGAAATTTAGGAATGTTTCATTTATAAAGGTTGCTCTCAAAAGTTTTTTATTAAACCTAGTTTTATTTTTGAAAAAAACTCTATCACCTTTTTTCATGTCATACTTGACATGATTTCGATCCTTAAAAGATCTTATGTCAATGGGAATAAGATTTCGTTCCGTAAACATATGCATCCAATATTTGAAAAGATCATATGTTATGGAGTAAGAGGATAAAATTCATTACTCCTACACATATACATTGGATTATGAAGATGTTAAAAAAATTATGTTATGGAAAATAAGATTTCGTTTTCCTAACATCCATATTCGAAAAAAAAAATCATTAGAGGTTCGAGCGAAAAAATATACCCTCGCCTCTAAAAATTCTAAGCCTTCTTCATATCCCACGATATCTCCCTCCGCCAAATTCAAAAAATTCTAGATTTATTTTTAAAATCTTTTTGAGAGCATAATTTGTAAATTAAATTATTTCCTTTAATTTTTTCCAAGCTACAGTTTCATAAATCAAATCTATTTTTGTGAGCCTCACAAATAAAAGTTTTGCTATCTATTTGCTTATAACGAGAAGTCTTTTGCTGAAACTCTTCCTTTATTTAAATTTTTGGCATAATTTAGGATTTAACTCGTATACCCCGGATATTCATTTTGATCCTTCTTTCAATTAAGTCAAGCGGTAGATAAACTTAGGATTTCTTTAATTCATTATAAGTTCATCTCCAACTTTTGCTCTGGAATAGCAAAAGCTTAAGTATGAGGGTATTTGATGAGTTGTAAATATACGTGTTTTTATATTCATTAAATAAGATGTATTCGTTTCTTTTTGTAATTTTTAGTTGTTTTTTCTTAATAAATTGCTTCCTTTTTGTAAATATTTTCTAACTTAGAGTTATTTTTGTTTTCTGAATTTTTCAGGAAAGATTGCCAAAAAATCAAAGTACACGCCCGTGTACTGTTGGTCACGCCCGTGACCAGGGCGTGATACGTCAAATTCCCGAGAAATGACATCTTTTTGAAGAAATAGCGTGACACGCCCGTGTCACGCCCGTATCACCCGAGTCACGCCCGTGACCCATGCCCGTGACCATCCAGATCGACGGAATCGCGCTCAACGATCGTCGACCCAGCTGAAACGCCCGTCGACATGCCCGTGTCACCTGACACGGGGCGTGACCCAAGTCGTGACCACTCCTTTCGATGTTTTTCGCTCGACGTTCGTCGAGCCAACCCGACACGCCTAGAGTCACGCCCGTGACCTAGGGCGTGACTCCTCCACCTGGCCCGACAAACTGCCGTCGGCAACCTCCCGAAGTCAACAACGCCATTAATCGCCGCACGACACGCCCACCGTCACGCCCGTGACAAGGGGCGTGACCGCCGCGTTTTCCGCCGCAACGTCAACTCGCCGTCAAGTCACCGAAATCTTCTGCTTAATAGTGTCGACACGCCCATAGTCACGCCCATGACCAGGGGCGTGACCGTCACGATTTCAGCGGCCAAAGTCAAATCTCCAGTCAAATCGGAAGACCGCCATGTGAATAGTGTAGACACGCCCGCGGACACGCCCGTGTCCGAGGGCGTGTCCCGTGAAATTTTTTCTATAAATTCAAATTTCCTGTCTGAATTCCGGGTTCCACTTTTTGAACCACTTTGCTTAGGTTAGGGCTATTCTTGGGGGCTGTTTATGCATTGTAAGGGAACTTTCTTCCCCCCCCCTCTTTTATGTATTTGTTTTTGCTTCATTGTAACCACTTTTTCCTTAAAAGAAATGTTTATTTTCTCCTCTATGTTGTATGAAAATCCGCCACAGCGCCCTACCGTAAGTAAATTTTCGTTCTCTTTTTTTGTGCTTTTTATTAGCTTTTGTAACTAGTTTAACTTAAGAATTTATCAATCTTCTAGCCGTTGTAATCGCAATTTTATTTTCATGCAATAAACTTGTTTAGGTTTAGTTTATTCTTTTTACTTTGTTTTCATTCCTTTGAGTTTATAAAAATGTTTGAAAAGCTGGTTTTCAAATTCTTTAACTTAGGCTCTTTAGGGTTGTAAAACTTTTCGTTCTTTTTTAGTTTTATTATCGCTTTTTATGCATTTCTATAAAATTATTAGAATGAAAACGTAATCATTTTAATTTTCCGAGCATTCTCATTTTCCCTTTTATTTTCAAAACTTTTTGCCCGTTTAAATTTTATTTCTTCATTTTATGCATTTCTACCGCATTCCATCGGTAGAAATGTATTCATTTCAATTTTTCGAGCACTTGCAATTTTTGTTTATTTTGCAAAAACTTTTGCTCCTTTTAATTTTATTTTCACTTTTTATTCATTTCTACCGCATTCTAGCGATAGAAATGTAGTAGTTTTAATTTTTCAGTCACTTAGTTTTTCTTAATTTTGTACGTGTGTGTGCGTGTATGAGTAGTTTTTATAGCTTTATTTCAATTCCTGTAGAGTGTGTGCGTGTGTTATTTTTATTTTTCCGCCTACTCATTTGAGTTAAATGGCTGGATTTTATTCAAACAAGTGTGTGTATTTTAATTTTCCGCCTACTCACTTGAGTTAAATGGCTGGATTTTATTTCAGTAGAGTGTATTTACTTCTTGTAGAGTGGGTGTGTTTTAATTTTCGGTCGAGTGCGTGAGTTTTAGCTTTTATTTACCGCCTACTCACTTGAGTTAAATGGTCGGTCTTTATTGGACTGTAATAATTTGGAATGCCCTTGTAAATGCATTTATTTTCTCCTACTCATTTGAGTAGGACTTGCTTTCTTTTTCCCGCCCACGCATTTGCGCCTGGACTTGCAATTTTACTGCTTTCATTTCAGTCCTACTCGTTTGAGTAGGACTTACAATTTACTGCTTTCCATTTACTGCTTTAATTTTCCTGCTTTATTTTTCTGCTTTAATTTTATTGCTTTCAATCGCTGCCATCCCCATTCCGATGAGTGGCTAACGTTCTTAGCCCTCAGTATCGAAGAGCATTGGGACAGAAAAAATTCCTTTAAATAATTAAAGGTCTTACTTTTCTATTTAATTAAAAATCACTTAAGGTTTGCCCGGGGTTTACGACGCGTAGGACCACATAATCGATGTGTGGGCCCTATTTTCGTTGTCCATATGCTAGCTAGCCGAGAGGCCGTGCATATGGACCGATCACCCTTTGGTAAATGGAGTTCCGCACTAACCCTCGAGAGAGGAGGCGCGCCAACTCTACCGGATTGGGTTCCCCACCCAATAGCGGGCTTCTTAGCGTAATGCGGGAATTAAGAGGAATCCTTCGTCGGACGAGAGCCCGGTCGAATAGTCTTAATGTTCAGGTGAGCGATAGTCCTAGAGATAGGTGAGTTCATTTTAGTGGAGCCTCCACGGCCAAGTCTCCGCCCTAATTAATTTGAAACTTAGGAGCTCTTTTTATTCAACGTTTATTTTAGTTCAATGTCTTTTCGGTGCCCTCGAGCTGAGCTCTTCATCGGCTCCACCTTTATTATGCTTTTATTTTCTGCCTTTTCTTTATATAAATAATATCCCGACAAGATAAAATTATCGGTAAAATAATAGTCCCCTCCAGGGAAGAGTAGAAATAAACGAACCGACCCCGAGAACAATACGACCTCGATATTCCACCCGGAATATCCTGTACTACTCACGATAGGTGCACTTGCCTCCTTTCGTTAAAACTCGATTTAACCAGTTTTATATCCAAATAAATAAAATACGCGCGCCCCGTTTTCTAAATAAAAACCAAATCCGCTTTTCAAGTTAAATAAAACCACCCGGGGCGCCGCGCTTCGTAATCTTTTTGGAGTTTTAACCCGCATTAAGTTTTCGGACTTGATGCACGAAAATATCAATCAATTATATAACCCAGATATGTGCAAGTTGGCTCCCAGGCCAGCAAGATGGCAGAACCACGCATCTGCCCAGTTTTCTGGGTGCACCTTGGAGTTAGTCCCCAAGGCTCCCTGTTGCAATCTACCACGTAGAAACACACGAAAAATGATCAACTGCATGGAGTCTTCTCCGGCCATTCGTGCAATGCAACATTACTGATCCAGACTAACTTATCCGGGTAGGGGTAGGCTTCACACATCATGACTATGTTCGTTTCTCGATTACGGACTCTACATGCAAAACAATGGGGAATATTCATGTATACCCGAAGGAACGCCTCACACTCACCGCAAACTCGTGAGAGCGGGCTTCCTATGCAAAGAAAAGGAGGACTTCACATGTCCTAGGATGAGAATTGTTACCCTAGCATTCCTCTTTGGCGCCATGGAAATCTATGCGGATGAAAAGCACCGCAATGTACTCGCCTCCATAGATCTGAACTCGGCTCGCGATTTGGGCTCTGAAGCTTCGCCGGCGGTCGGATCTATCTTCCTTCTTCTTCCTTGCTCTGCCCTCTCTCCAGAACTTTAGAAAGAGATAACTTAAGAAAAATGAAGGCATCCAAACCCTATTCCCGGGTATGACACAACAGGAACAACCCTGAACCGTTGGATCCCAAAATTAGGAAACGGACAGCCATGATTTGGACTTGAAATACAAAACCTGGGCCGAACACGGCTTGTGACATGCCCGTGTCCAAGGCCGTGTGCCTCATTCGACACCAAAACCATCGCATCCTGAAAAGAACATGGGCACTCGACATGCCCGTGTCAGGCTTGACATGACCGCGCCATCCAGTAGCTGGGCGTGTTCCTCCATCGACATAGGACCAACACCGACCCGAGAAGAACATGGGTACTCGACACGCCCATGTTGAATTTGACACGCCCGTGTCAGGTTGAACACGTCGTGGCTCCAGGCCGCGTTTCACCCCCGACACAACACGGCACACTGCCCGTGCAAGACACGGCCTGGGACACGCCCGTGTCACAGGCCGTGTTCGATATCTCGAGTACCTTTCATCGAACACTCGAGACGATCGTCGAACCCGAGCACGACACGACCCTGGACACGCCCGTGTCTCAGGCCGTGTTCGCTGTCTCAAGTGTCTTTCTTCAACCACTCGAGTAGCTCGTCGAAACCGAACACGACATGGCCCTGGGACACGGGCGTATCCCATGCCGTGTGACCTCTACCAAGTCCCAGACTTGGCTCAGAATGCCACCCGTCGCTCTTTTGAGTTTCGGTGCATTACTCTTAAAAATATTTCGTCCCAAAATTACATAAACGAAAGATAAAGACAAAAATTAAACGGTACCTGAGTGGAATAACTCAGGGTACTCCTCAAGCATGGTCTGCTCTCGCTCCCACGAGAGGTCCTCCTGACCGCAATTGTCCCAACAGACCTTGACCATCCTGATTTCCTTGTTACACAATCGCTTCACTTCCGAGTCCTCAATGTAGACGGGCTTGACCTTCATCGTCAACCCATTATCGATCGACACTTGATCCACCGCAATCACTTGCGAAGGCTCTTGCACAGCCTTCCATAGCACCGATATGTGGAATACATCGTGCAGACCACTTAGTTCTACCGATAGCTTTAACCGATACGCTGCTTCACTAATTCGCTCCAGAATCTCAAACGGTCCAAGGTACCTCGGGCTTAGATTCTTCAAGCGCCGTACCCGCGAGACACCCTTGAACGCCTTAATATTCAAGTACACCCAGTCGCCAACAGCGAACTCCACGTTCCAATACTTGGCGTTATAGTACTTAGCTTGGCGGTCCTGAGCGATTAGCAATCTTTCTCGAATGGTTCACACCAACAAGGTTGCATCTTCCACCTCCTGCCGCTTATACATCTTTGACTCACCTGTTTCCAACCATGACAACGGTGTGCGACATCTCCTGCCATAAAGGGCCTCGAAGGGCGCCATTTTAATGCTCGCCTGGTAGCTGTTGTTATAAGTGAATTCCACCAAGTACAGGTGATCTTCCCACTGCTTCCCGAAATCCAGAACGCACATGTGAAGCATGTCTTCTATCGTCCTATTGACCCTCTCGGTCTGACCATCCGTCTGCGGATGAAAGGCTGTGCTAAAACTCGGCTTGGTTCCCAACATCTGTTACACCAACCTCCAATCATTGGGCATGAACCGCCCATCTCGGTCACTCAATATGCTGCGGGGCACACCGTGAAGCGGCACAATATTATCCACGTACAATTTTGCTAATTTCTCCACAAAATCATCCTTCCTATGCGGAATGAAGTGTGACACTTTCGTCTAACGATCCACGAACACCCAGATGGCGTCGTTTCCCTTCTGCGACCTTGGCAAACCATGCACAAACTCCATAGTAATGTCGTCGAACTTCCACTCCGGAATAGGCAAGGACTTCAAGAATCCTCTAGGCTTCTGGCATTCCGCCTTCACTAAGGCACATGTTTGACACTTCGCCACGTACAGTGTCACATCCTTCTTAAGTCCTGACCACCAGAACAATTTCTTCATGTCACGGTACATCTTCGTGCTCCCTAGGTGGATCGAGTACTTGGTATGATAAGCCTCGTACATCAATTCCACCAGCAATTTGCCACATTCGGGACGCACAAACGACTATCCTTCCATAACAAGCCGTCCACAACCTCAAATTGGGAATTTGACCCATCCAAAGCCTCAACCATGATTTGCTTCATGCGACCATCCATATCCAGAGCCTGTCGAATCAGATCAGCCAGGTCACACTGAACTTCAGTCCAGTTCAATAGCGCTTCGACACTAGTCTTCTTGTCAACACAAGAGATCTCTAATGCCTCTAACTCTCTAATTAAGCGCTCGTCATGAACCGACAACCAGTTGGCCCGCGCAGGGGCCCTATGACTCAACGCGTCCGCAACCGCATTGCCTTTCCCAAGCACAAAATGAATTTTGAATGTGTAGTCCCCCAGGAACTCCATCCATCTCCGATGCCGCATGTTTAGATCTTTCTGATCCAACAAGTATTTCAGGCTTTTGTGGTCGGTATAGATATCAACCTTCACCCCATACAAGTAATGCCTCAACAGCATCAAGGCAAAAATCACGGCCGCTAACTCCAAGTCATGGACCGGATAATTCCTCTCATGCACTTTCAACTGTCGCGAGCCATACGCTATCACACTTCCATGCTATAGTAGGAAACAACCCAATCCACTACCCAAAGAATTGCTGTAGATCTCAAAGCCTTCGGCCCTACTCGACGAACTCAGCACAGGCACCGTAGTCAACCGACTCTTCAACTCCTCAAAAGCTCGCGCGCACTCCGGCGTCTAAACAAACTTCTGCTCTTTCCTCGTCAGAGTCGTGATGGGTAATGCTATCCACGAGAAGTTCTCCATGAAGCGCCTATAATAGCCGACAAGCCCTAGAAAACTCCAGACTTCTGCTACCGTAGAAAGTATAGGTCACTCTCGTATAACAACAATCTTCGCCGGATCCACCTCAATTCCCTCTCCACTGAATATGTGACCAAAGAATACTACTGAGGACAACCAAAACCCGCATTTGGAGAACTTGGCGTATAGTTGATTCCTCCTCAGCGTCTACAACACCAAATGCATATGCTTAAAGTGATCCTCTTCACTCTGCGAGTACACCAATATATCGTCGATGAAGACGATCACAAAGTGGTTCAGGTACTCCCTAAAAATTATATTCATCAGATCCATGAACACTGACGGCGCATTAGTCAGCCCAAACGGCATGACCGTAAACTCATAATGCCCGTATCTCGTACTAAAAGCTGTCTTAGGGATATCACTTTCCCTTATACTCAGCTGATAATAATCGGACTTAAGATCCAATTTTGAGTACACTGTTGACCCGACTAACTGATCGAACAGATCATCAATCCTTGGGATCGGGTACTTGTTCTTTTCTGTTAGCTTGTTCAGCTCTCGATAATCGATACAAAGTCTCAAGCTTCCGTCCTTCTTCTTAACAAAAAGGACCGGTGCGCTCCAAGGAGACGAACTTGGATGCACATAACCCTGCTCCAACAACTCTTGAAGTTGTACCTTCAGCTCCGCCATTTCCTTAGGCGCTAGCCGATACGGAGAGCGTGACACAGGTTTTGCACCTAACACTAGCTCGATGGTGAAATCTATCTCCCATTGAGGAGGCGCACCAGGAAGATCGCCGGGGAACACATCATGGTACTCAGATACCACTGAAATACTGTCCAATGTAGGCTTAGGCTTTGCAACCTCCACTAGCGTGAAGAACAGCTCTGCACCAGCACGAACCGCCTTCACCACCTGAAGAGCAGACATCAAAGTCTTGCTCGACCCTTTCAAGCCCGTAAAAGTCGTCTCACGACCTGTTCCCAACTTGACCTCCTTGCGACTGCAATCAATATATGCTTGCTGCTCCGAGAGCCAGTCCATGCCAAATATCACGTCGAACTCCACCAGCGGCAGTAACGACGCTTGCAAATCGAACTCCTGACTCCCAATATGAATCTTTACGCCACAGACTCTATCCGTGCACATCGAACACCCATTTGGCAACAACACATCCAGTTTGTCATTTGCCATCGAAGAAGGTACTCCGATGCGCGATATGAATCCTTCGGACAAAAAGGAGTGCGAAGCTCCCGTATCAAAGAGTGCTCTCGGCGGATTCTCACAAATCAAAACAAAGCCTATACAAGCAGTGGTAAGGTAACACGCGCATAACATGTATTTAAAAATTAACTTGCTATAAATTTAAACCGTACCTGTCACCACATCCGCTTGCTTGATGGCCTCCTGCTAGCCAAGATTATAAACTCTAGGTTGAGCATAATGGGATGCGGTTGACTCCACTGCCTTGACCTTTTCCTCATAGGTTGCTCCCGGCTTCATCTCGGACTTTGGACATCCACCCCGGCACTCACGGGCATAATGCCCCGCCTTCCCACAGTTGTAACATGCGCCCGGGGTTCGGCCTGTAGTTTCCCCAGAAGCACCAGAAGAAGGGGTCGGGCCCGAAGTCCTAGCTTTCTTATTCCAGTTACGGAAAACAAACTTTGAGGAGTTTGGCACTTTGAACTCCGACCTCTTTGCACTGGAGTCTTTCTTCGCTTGCACATGCTTCAGATCCTTCTCCAAAGACGGGGCCGTATTGACCAGGGTCAAGAAGCCCTGCGTCATAGGCCCCCAGAGCAGTAGCCTTAGGTCATCCCTCAGACCCTCTTAGAATCGGTTTGTCTTATGCTCCTCATCCACGAACGTAGAGCTAGCATATCGACCCAACTGAGTAAATTCGTGGAGATACTCATCCACGCTACTCTCTCCTTGCGTCATCTTTTGGAACTCATTCTCCAATGCTATCCTCTGAGCCGAGGGAAGGTACCTTGCTAAGAATAGTCTCGAAAACAATCCATCGAGACGTCCGTGAGTTGCCTTCCCCTCAAGTGTTGTAGCTCCAAACCTTCCCACCATAGCCTAGCATCTCCGTCCAACAGGAATGTAGCTATAGTGGTCATCTACCACTCCCCCGTTTCCATCACCGTCAAGACTCTCTTCACTCGGGAGAGCCAATCTTCAGCTTGCGATGGGGTTCCCGTCCCCAAGAACACCGGATGATTGAATCTCATAACATGTTTGAGCTGCCTTTCAGTTGCTCTCCTAGGCACCAAAGGCTCCACCACCACCTGCTCCACCCTTCTCAGTTCAGCCACTTGAAGTGGTACCTGCTCGATCGCAGGAGCGGGCTACTGCATTTGTCTTGCAGGATGCGCGTTGATCATGGCAAACACTGCTTCGACCACCAATCGTATGGTTTCTGCCAAGGGAGGTGTTGCAGGCACAACATTTGGTGCGCTACTAGCCTCAAAAACCTGGCATTCTGACAGCCCTGCACCACTTCTGGTCACCTATAGTTGTACAAAACACCGTTAAGTGACCAAACAAAATTACAAAAACAATTATAGGAATACGCAGGTTCCTCAAACATGTGTATTTTCACTCCTAAGTGGAAATTCATGGGTTCTTTTGATGTTATAACGATGATGCACGCACATGTGCTCACCAACCCTTACAAGAATTCGCCCACGAATTCATTTAAGTTGACCGAAACCAGTAGTCTGATATCAAATTGTAACTCCACCTATCCATCGCATAGCATCTAGCAGTAGGTCCGGCCGGGGCTCGGTGCCATATACCACAGACAGATCAGAAGGTTATGCAATGGAACCATCCTGCCAATAACCAACGTCCTACACAGAGTACTTTCTAGCGGAAGCAATTTAAAAGTTGCAGAATAAAGAACCCAGTCATAAGCATGAATATCCACTAAACAAACCCAGGAGGAATGAACGTACAATACACCAGTACTTGGCCTTATGACCTTATAATGGTTTACTCAAATTAAAGTGTTTTACAAACCTCGGCACGCAGGCCGGTCACACATGAATAATACAAGTAAATATTTAATAATTAGGCCTTTGTTGAGAACAAAGGTCCAGCGGGATTGGGTGTGTGTGGGACCTCATATTTGGGCTTCCCCAACGCGTTCCTGGTCTGGGTGTTGACCCCGGTGGGCCCCCCGTGTGGCGGAATATCCCCGCCATCCCATGGTTGGATTAGTCCCAGATTGCCTGCAGCGGGTGGTCCTTGGTGTTTATGTACCCCCGTCCCCCCTTCCTACGACCTCAGGGTTTTGGGAAGATGTGTGGTGACGGGTGGTTTCAACATGGTATCAAAGCACTCGGTCATTTCTACCTGATTGAGCTCTCTCTGTGCATGCGGCTTGTTTCTTCCTCCCGCGCCCTGTTCTCGCGGCTTGTTTTCTCTTCTGATCGCTGGGCTGTTAGTGCGGCTTCTCCCTGTTCGCGCGGCTTTCTTCGGTCTGTTCTCGACCTATTCTCTTGGCTCTGCAATATAGGCTTTTACCCGCTATTTACCACTTGGCTCCGCAGCACCTGTAAGCAACAATCCACCGCAACGGTGGCAAACAAAAGCAACGGTCAACTATGCTGACCAAATTATAACGACCCCGCCCACGAACTCGGGGCGGCGATACTCCTTCCCTGCACTTTGTTAGCATAACCAAGCAGTATAGTGTAAAAACACTTCATCACAGGCGTGAGCACGCACGACCACACACCCCGTGCTCTCAAGGCACATTCTCGGTGAACCAGGTCAAAGTCCGCGGTCTCACCACCACCACATGGACGACAAATCTCGTGAGCATTTGAGTCTTTCCGGCAGAAGTCACGTCACTTGAAAACATCGACAACCTAAGACCCGACCTCTATGCCATCGGTAGGCATCCAACATCGAACCACATAGAGCAGGAACAGTTCCACTGAACCCGTTGCTAACCTTGCCACGACAATTGAAATCATCGGCACGGGTTAAGCTTCCCCGAATCCCAAGTATTGAATACACAATATTACATAACCCAGTTATGTGCAAGTTGGCTCCCATGCCAGCAAGACGGCAGAACCACGCATCTGCCCAGTTTTCTGGGTGCACCTTGGAGTTAGTCTCCAAGGCTCCCTATTGTAATCTACCGCTTAGAAACACCCAAAAAACGATCAACTGCACGGAGTTTTCTCCGGCCATTCGTGCAATGCAACATCACCGATCCAGACCAACTTGTCCGGGTAGGCTTCACACATCATGCCTATGTCTGTTTCTTGATTACGAACTCTACATGCAAAATAATGAGGACTATTCATGTCTACCCGAAGGAACGCCTCACACTCACCGCAAACTCGCAAGAGCGGGATTCCTATGCAAAGAAAAGGAGGACTCCACATGTCCTAGGATGAGAATCGTTATCCTAGCATTCCTCTTTGGCGCCATGGAAATCTATGCGGATGAAAAGCACCGCAATGTCCTCGCCTCCGTAGATCTGAACTCGCCTCACGATTTGGGGATCTGAAGCTCCGCCGACTGTCAGATCTATCTTCCTTCTTCTTCCTTGTTCTACCCTCTCTCTAGAACTCTAGAAAGAGATAGCTTAAGAAAAAAGAAGGCATCCAAACCCTATTACCGGGTATAATACAGCACGAACAACCTTGAACCATTGGATCCCAAAATAAGGAAACGGACGCTCACGATTCGGACTTGAAATCCAAAACCCGGGCCGAGCACGGCTTGTGACACGCCTGTGTCCAAGGCCGTGTTCCTCATTCGACGCCAAAACTGTCGCGTCCCGAAAAGAACACGAGCACTCGACACGCCTGTGTCATCCAGTACACGCCCGTGTAGCTGGGCGTGTTCCTCCATCGACACAGGACCAACAACGACCCGAGAAGAACACAGGTACTCGACACGCCCGTGTCGAATTTGACACGCCCGTGTCAGGTTGAACACGTCGGGGCTCCAGGCCCTGTTTCACCCCCAATACAACACGACTCACTGCCCGAGCAGGACACGGCCTGGGACAAGCCCGTGTCTTAGGCCGTGTTTAATATCTCGAGTACCTTTCGTCGAACACTCGAGACGATCGTCGAACCCGAGCACGACACAGCCCTGGATACGCCCGTGTCTCAGGTCATGTTCGCTGTCTCGATTGTCTTTCTTCAACCACTCGAGTATCTCGTCGAAATCGAACATGACACGGCCCTGGTACACGCCCGTGTCCCAGGCCATGTGACCTCTACCAAGTCCCAAACTCGGCTCAGAACGCCACCCATCACTCTTTTGAGTTTCGGTGCGTTACACTCGGGATCTCCTCCTCGGTCATACACCTTGCCAGGAGCCCCAACAACATCTTTCGATGTAACCCCCCTTCCAGCATTAGGTAGTGATCCGCCTTATACCTGAAGCTTTTTACATCCTTGGCCCCCTCTGGAAGCTCGCCAGTGGTTAGGAAGGTCACCATTGGATCTACCTACGAGGGTCACCGATCCACATCCATCATCTCTCCTTCCTCGATTGCCGATATAAATAACTCAGTCAGGGTCCCTCCTCCCCGAGGTCCAAACTTAACCAATAGATCGACAGCTATTCTCTCTTCCCTGGGAACATGTTGGATTGAGAACGTCCGGAACACTCCGATGATCACCCTCACCTTGGATAAGTACTTCACAAGGGTGGGTTCCCGAGCTTCGAACTCTCATCGGATATATTATGCCACCACCAACGAATCCGTAAAAGCCTCCGCATCCTGGATCTCAAGTTCCTTTGCCAAACAAAGGCCAGCTATCACGACCTCGTACTCCGCCTGGTTGTTAGTCGTTGGAAAGTGCAAGACCACTGCTTGTTCTATAGTGACCCCTTGAGGGCTTATCAACACCACCCCTGCTCCGAGGGAGTGCTTTCCCTAGGCCCCTTCAACCATCATCTTCCACGCCTCCTGTGGCCGCGGCCCCTCGGCCCCGACCTCAACAACGTAGTCTGCCAAGAACTCAGCCACCACCTGTGCCTTAATGGAGAGCTTTGGCACGAATGAGATATCAAACTCTCTCAATTCGATAGACCACTTGGCCAACCTGCCTTAGTGCTCCACTCCCTTAAAAATCTTACGAAGGGGATGGTCCATCACCACCCTGATCGAATGGGATTGGAAGTACGACCAGAGCTTCCTGGCCGAAATGATCAAAGCATACGCCAACTTTTCCAAGATGGGGTAGCGGAGCTCCTCCTTCTTTAGGATTCTGCTAATGTAGTAGATTGGCAATTGCTTCTTCCCCTCTTCCCTGACCAGGACAAAGCTCACGACCTCTGCTCCTACTTCGAGGTACAAGGCTAGATCCTCCCCTCCTTTGGGATTTGAAGCAGAGGAGCCAGGGAGAGTTGCATCTTCAGCATTTGGAAAGCCTCTTCACATTCGGCGATCCACTCGAACCTTTAAGTACCCCGCAGTACTTTGAAGAACGATGAGCATTTTTCTCCCGACTTGGAGAGGAATATGCTTAGCCCGGCCAGCTTACCTGTCAAGTGCTGGACCTCCTTAGCATTGCGTGGTGACTCCAGCTCTAGGATGGCCTTCACCTTATCTGGGTTAGGCTACACCCCTGCCGGGGTCAGAAGATGCCCAAGGAACTTACCGCGGCTCGCCCCGAAGACACACTTCAAGGGGTTCAACCTCATCTTGAACTTCCGCAGGGTGGCGAACATCTCCTCACAGTCCCGAAGGTGCGAGTCCACGCACTTACTCTTGACCATTAGATCATCAACATAGACCTCCAGGTTCCTCCCCCTTTGACCCTAGAAGACTCGATCCATCATGCACTAATATGTAGCCCCTGCATTTTTCAACCCAAAGGGCATCATCTTATAGCTGAAAAATCCATCCCTTGTGATGAAGGAGACGTCCTTGACATCAGGAGGGTGCATTTAGATCTAGTGGTAACCTGAAAAATCATCTAAAAAACTCATAATAGAAAAACCAACGGTTGAATCAACCAACACGTCAATTCGAGGCAGGGGGTAACAATCCTTGGGGCATGATTTATTTAATAAGGAAAAATCAATACACATGCGCTACTTCCCTCCCCCTTTTTTACCATTATCACGTTGGAGATCCAGCCTGGATACTAGATCTCCGACATGAAGCTAGCCTCTAGAAGCTTCTTGACCTCCTCGCGGATGGGTTCCTCCATCTTGGTAGCGATGGTCCTCATCTTCTGGCGAATGGGGTCCATCCGAGGGTCCAGGTTAAGGCAATGGCATGCCACATCTGCATCGATGCCCGACATGTCAGCCGCGCTCCAAGCAAAGATGTCGACGTAGCTCTAGATGCAAGCCCGCACTCGCTCCTAGTCCTCGGGACTCAAGCCCCCGCTGATCCGCACCCTCTGCACCTGGCCAGCGCTGGTGAAGACTTCCATCTCCACCACTTCTCCAGCCGACTCCAGCCGTGACTGCTCCCAGCCGGCTCTTGCTCCCTCTTCCTACCCAAACTCTTCCTCCCCTCCTACTTCCTCATCCTCCATCGCCTCCCCCAGGCTCTCACGCTACTGCTCGACCTCCACGCATCTCAGGGCCTCCCTCTCAACTCCTTCTCCTACTCCTTCCACCTGCCGACCCTCTTGCGGCTCCCACTCTCCGTCTCTCTGGACCTTCACCTCCTCCTCTTTGCTCCTCCTCAATCTCCTCCCTCGCCTCCTCCAGGCTCACCTCCTCCTCTCCGACAGCCTTTTCCTGCTCTGCCATCTCCTTCTCCAGCTCTTCCGCCTCTACTATCCAAGATATAGTGTTGATCGCTGTCATGTAGCATTGTCTTGCCACCTTCGGGTCCCCCCCTGATCCTAACCTGCACCCCTCCATTGTTGAAATTAAGGCATTGGTGAAACGAGGAGGGGACGCAATAAAAGGCACCGATGAGGGGGCGCCCAAAGATGACGTTATAACTGCTCGGGGCATCCACGATCACGAACCTGCAGTTCCGTGACACGCCCCCCAACTTCACATGCAGCCCTACTCCTCCTTCTACCTCCTTCCTTTCTCCTAAAAATCCAAACAACGGTCCATTCGAAGCTAAGACCCTCTTGGCCTCGACCTTTATCTCATCGAAGGCCTTCTTGAAAATCACATTCACGGAGCTCCCATTGTCCACCAGGATCATGGAGACCGTGAAGTTCTCTACTGCCGTCTGGATCACCAAGGCGTCATAGAATGGGTCGTCATAATATGGCATATTTGCTGACGAAAAGGTAATTTTTTCTTCCGGAGGGGGAGCCTGGGAGGTCGAGGCTACCCCCATTCAGAACATGGTCTGGAGGCTCCCCTTACGAGTTGCCTCAATCCCAACCCCTCAGTGGATCACCTCGATCCCTCCACGGGTTCCTATGTCCGCCCGGTCCTCATTCCTGTCTTCCGCCTCCCCCTGCTGTACCTCCACGATCCTTATCGTCGGATCCTGCCTCCCAGCCCCCTGGCTTCTCTCATCTCCAAGAACTTTGGGAAGGTGTCCATCGTGTGACCCTCCTCCTGGTGGAAGTCAAAGAAAAGCAACGCCACCCGCCCCCTCTTCCTTCTCCACCTCCTCTTCTTTCGGCTCCTCCCCGAGCTCCTCTCCTTCCTCCTCTACCTCGGCTAACCTCTACTGCATCCTACTACTGCGGGAAGTGACCCCTCAGCCCCTGCCTCCACGCCGGCTGATCAAACATTCTCGGCTCGCGGAAGTTGTCCCTTCCCTGAAGGCCTCCTCCTTGCCACTGGGGCCGACCCTCCCGAGGCCTACAACCTAACCAGTTGTTTGGCTCCCGGGACCCCCATCCTTGATGCGGTCCCTACTACCCCTGTCCTCGGGGCTCCTCCCTCCTTCTCTCTTCTCTCTGCTCCTTCAGCCTTCCTACTCGCGGCTCCTTCACGTCATCCTCCGCCAACCAGGCCAGCTTCCTAGCAAAAGTCGGATTGGCCCTTTCGAAGTCTATCTCCTTCGACGCCCTCTCCATGAGCTCCTCAAAAGAGGGGGGGGGGGCACTATATTCAGCTCCATGCTAAAGAATCCAGGCCTCAGCCCCAGGGTAAAAGCGAGCATCAGTGCATACCCTGGGACCTCTTGGACCAGGATGATCTCTTCCTGAAACCGGTCAACATAATGGCCCAATGTCTCGTCTTACTTCTATCTTACCGTAAACAGGCACTCCACCTCCTTCTTATGCTTTTTTGATGTCGAGAACCTCAACAGGAACCCTCGACGTAGATCCTCAAAACTATAGATCAAACTTACATGCAACTAGTGGAACCAGTCCCGTGCCTTCTCCTTCAACATGACGGCAAATAGCCGAAACTTGAAGGCATCTGTCATTTGCCTTATCGAAACAACATCCTCAAACCAATGCACGTGCTGCACAGGGTCATCTTTCCCCGAGTAGTAGGACATGTCGGGCTCCCGGAACCCCTCCGACACCGGGGTTAAGATGATGAGCTCACTGAAAGGGCTCTCGCCACCTGCCTGCCGAGAGGGCACGTCTCGCAACCTCGGCTGGCTAGCCCGATCTGCGAGACCATGCCCAGGGAAGAGCTCTCGCACAGCAGCCTCCCTCTCGATAACCTCTGCCGGAACCTCCTTCCCGGGATGCTGGCCTGGGAAGTGCTCTCGCGCGGCTACATCCCTCTCGCCAGCCTCCGCCGAGACCTCCTTCCCGGGGTGCTGCCCAGGAGCGTTCTCGCCCAAGAGCAGGACTGCCTCTACCGGGACCTGAGGCGTTGCCCACTCGCTCCTTGCCGAGAAGGCCAAGCTGATGGTCTGCAAGACCTCTTGCCTGAAGTCCTCCAGTATCTTCCTTGTCGCCTCCTCTCCCCAGGAGGGGGAACCTCCTGAACCAGATCCTTCACCTTCACCTCCTGCCATAGGACTAAATTCAAGACTTTCTTGTATTGGCTACCTTCCACGCTCACCGCACAGAACTGTTGAAGTCAAAATTTGACCTCAACGAAAGTTCGAAATCAGGGGCATAGCCAACACCTACTTATCACCAGCACTGACCTCTGACTGGTTGTGAAGGACCAGAAACCAACCCAAAGCCTCAATAGAGAGGTCCCACCTCTTACCCGGAAGATCTCTGAGAGCTTCCCCTGCAAAGTCAAAAGCTGGGTTTGGAGCTCCTCAGAGAGCACAGGAAACTCTTTTAAAGTCCCAGGAAAAAAGTACCTTCTGAAGAACCCAAATGGGTCTATTTATAGGCCTCTAAGTTTGAACTTCCAATAACCAAACTGAACCGACCTGAAATTACCAAAATACCCAAGGTCGGGTCTGCCAACAGCCAAGCTCCGCTGTTCTGAAGGGTTATATGCAGGCCACCGATGGCAAAAGAGTAAAATCACATGGGGCTAAAAAGGTGAACCACCTTCCAACTGAACCGGTTCCTGACCAACCACTGAACCGGCTCTCGGCGCGAGCTCCTACCCATGGGGCTCGTCTCGCCTAGTGGATTGGCCCTCACCTCGCGACTGGTCCTCTCTCTAGGTCCGTCTCGCCTAGAAAGGCTCTTTCTGATTCGCTGGGCCCCTCTCGCCCGAACCGCTGGGCCCCTCTCGCCCGAACCGCTGGGCCCCTCTCGCCTAGCGAGCCGGCCCGGGCCCGGCGAGGAGCATTTTTCATGGGACCCACTCACCCAGCAAGTAGGCTCTGTCAAAGAGCCCACCTCACCTTACCTTCCCCTCTCTTCAAGCCCGAACTGTTCCTGCGAGCCCGAGGTTGTACAGTTACATAACTCTTCATTAGTGGCTTCAAAAATAATGTCATCTACGTAAATGTGCAAAATGATTAAATCATGATTATTATGCTTAATGAAGAGTGTGGTGTCGACACTTCCGATCTTATATCCGTGCTTTAATAAAAAAAATATGTTAGTCGTTCATACAAATCACGGGGTGCTTGTTTTAAACCATAAAGCTCATTATAAACCCAATTAAGAAATTTTTCATTTACATAACTAGGGGGTTGCTCAACATAGACTTCTTCTTTAATAACCCCGTTTAAAAAATGGTTTTCACTTCCATTTGAAATAATTTAAATCACTTATAACTCGCAAAAACTAGTAAAATTCTAATGGATTCTAAGCGAGTAATGAGCGCAAAAGTTTCATCAAAATCTACCTCCTCAATATGAGAATAACCTCGTTCAACTAGTCTAACTTTATTTCTAGAAATTCGAGATTCCCCATCTAATTTATTTTAAAATATCCATTGTATGCATATAATAGATGAATAAATGGTCTTTCTACAAGTTTTTAAACCCTATTACGTTAAAAATTATTTAATTCTTCATTCATAACAATAAACCAAAATTCATTATTTAAGGCGGTATAAACAGTTTTTCGGTTCAATTTCAGAAACAAAAGCATATATGTGAAAACGTTTCATGCAAGTAAGAATGAGTTCTTACCTATTTTGATGGTTCTCCAATAACAAGCTCCCTTGCATGGTCCTTTAAGAATCTAAACACCCTTGGAGACACGAACTCTTTTTGTACTTCCTATTTCTCTTCATCAACTACAAGCGGTGCATCATCCTCATGATCCAAGGGGGTAGAGGATTCCTTGTCATTTCCTGCCAAGTTAGGATCTACACAAGGAGCAAATTCATCTAATCTAACATGAATGGACTCTTCAATCATTTTAGACCTTTTATTATATATCCTATATACTTTACTGGTTGAAGAGTATCCAAGAAATATTCCTTCATCATATTTTTCATCAAATTTTCCTAATGCATCTTTGTTATTTAAAATAAAACATTTATATCCAAAAACATGAAAGTAAGATACATTAGGTTTCTTTTAGTAATAAAGCTCATACAATGTTAATTTTAAAAATGGGCGAAGCATGACTCAATTTATTATAAAATAGGGTATGTTTACCTCTTTGACCCAAAATGATCTAGGTAACCCAGACTCAGATAACATAGTCCGTGCTAATTACTAAAGGGTTATGTTAACCCAAAAATCGGCAATCCCTCCCTAGGGTAGCTAGCTTGCAAGTCGCGGCCTACTCCAGGATCCCCCTGGAGGTCGCGGCCTGTCAGCCCTCTTTGGGTCTGGCGGGCAGACTCTCATCTGTATGCTCAGGCTGCGCGGCTAGGGCGGCCTTCCCGGTCTGACCGCCCAGGTTACGCAGCAGCCGCTTGGTCTGCAGACTGTGTGTACTGCTTCCTCAGTCCACCCCCGTAGGCCGCACGGTTAGAACATCTAACCGTACGATAGTTTGCTCCACTCTAACAGGTGCGGACTACCCAGCTAGTTGGCGGACTCACATCGCTATCTGCCCACACCACTCAGTAACCACATGCTCAGCAGGAGGAGCATTCTGCATTTCAGCCCCCTCCTGCAGGTCGCCCGACCAGCAAGGAAACGTTATCGCCAGGCGACCACCCATTCTACAGTTGCGGACAGCTCTCTTCTAAGTGTCAATCTGCCACGAAGTAGGCGACCTATCTCCAGGTTGCCCAACAGTACGCGACAAGCTTGTCCAACAGGAGATACTTCGGCAGCGTGGGTGACCTGCGCGACCTGCTCCTTCAGTCCGCCAGGTCACACAGTTGGCGACCAACCCCCATCAGTCCACCAGCAGTGGGAGGACTCGGCCTCAACCCGCCTGTGGAATGACTTGGCAGCAGAAATGACAACACTTCATTAGATCGCGCAACATAACGCGGACTCGACTCCAGCCCACAAGAAGGTGGCGAGCTCCCTCCTCTAGCAGGGGTGACTTGCTCCTCCTATCCGCCAGAAGGTGGCGGGCTCAGCCTCTATCCGACAAAAGGAGGTGGACACCGCTCATCGACTGGCGAACTCACTTCATCCAACAACATGCGCGACCTATCCTATTCAGTTCGCCAGGTAGCCAACCACTTGTCACCCAGCAGGGGGGACAAGCCTCCAGCAGGAGGCAACCTGCTCAACCTGTCCGCCACAAGCTGGGCAAACTCGTTATGCAGCCTGCCACTTATCCCTCCAAATTCCCAGCACCCTCTTCTTCCTAGCAGTAGATGGATTACTCCTCAACTCGCGTAACTTGGCACGGGCTCACTTATTACAGCAGAGGCGGAATCGTCCCAGTCCGCCAACAGCAAATCAGGTGGACAAGCTCCAATCCGAACTACATGGTGCGGACTCGGAGGACTTCTAATTCTACTCGCATAGCTCACCAACATACCGGGGGTGATGTTACCAAGATCGTTACCTCCTCAGGCCTATAAATAGCCCCCCATACCTCTCGTTCAGGGGGAAGACAACGGACGACAGAGCCAGGGCATCAAAACCTGCAGACACAACTCTCTTGTCCGCGCGACCTCAATGGTCTTCTCGACCGTATCACACAACCCGCCCAACATTGTAGCGACCTGCGGGATCAGCTGTTCGCGCGGTCTGCCGACCTCTCTGGTCAAACCGCGCGGCCTTTGGCACCTTCTTTCCTTAATCGCCAGCTTCCCCTTGTACCCTTAATTTTCTCATATAAAGGATTCCAACTGTAACACTGAATTATAATCAAAGGAAAGCCCGTCGCAAGAGTGGCATTTCAGTCGCGACAGACGAAGTATGCTGTTGCTGCTGCAAGCGGCCCCTCTTCTCTCCCCTCCTCACTCGGCATTAACCTACAAACCTAACCATCAAAGTAACCGTCTGCTCGACAGTTCCTGATCAACCTTCACTGCTATTCCTCGCATCCTCATAAACTTTCCATGCTATTCCCCGCATCCTCAACAACCTCTCCACTTTCCCCGCAATCTATTCACCTCGCTAGTGAGACCGAACACCCATTATCTGATGGTGCTTGTGCCCTCCATTTCTGCGCATCAACAGTTAACACACGACCTTCAAATCTCGAATAGATGGTGAAAACCAACAGTTATCCATGACATATCATTAACGAGCCGAGAACCTTACTCCTTCAAGTCCTAGTGAAGATCCTCTCTGGGAGGCCTTGGAGCAATCACGGCGCGAAACCGCCCAACAATTTTAGACAATCAACTGTACTCTACCTGCCATCACGCAGCGATTAGAGATGCTGTCTACAGCAGTGCCAGTTCCTCCTGCCAATCCAACACCAACATCGGAGAATCCACAAACTTATGCTCTGACCTATCTGCCGATCTATCCCCCTGTTTACACACTGGCCTTTTTGCAAGGGCCTACAGCCCCTTTGAGGTCTCAAAATGATGAGTTTGCTACTCGTCAAAACTTCTTTCGGGAAGCTGCCCGGGGAAGTCGAGCAAGATTTCTAAATTTTCAGGTAAGTCATCCCTACTCTTCAGCTCCTGCCTTTGCTCCTCCCACAATAGCTTTTCCCTTCTATCCTCCTACTCCTTTTACAGTTGCAGCTTATGCACCTTTTTTCCTTATGTTGTAGGAGAGCAGGAATAGCCATCCCCATTTTCAGAAAGCGTTCGACATGAACCAACTCCAGTTAACTTCAGAGAGCCGCAATTACCAACTTACACTAGAGAGACTTATCCAATGAAGCACCTTAATGCTTTTGAATCAGCCGTAACTCTCAAGACCCTCTCAGATGTTACCAAATGCAAACTCTTTGTAACAAACTTTAATGGACAAGTGAGGGATTGGTTCTATGGACTGCTTCCTCAGTCCATCGCTTCTTTTGTTGATTTGTGAAGAGAGTTTCTGCTCGGGTTTTCTACTTCAACAAAGAGAAAGGGCGGTCCAGAAGCCCTCTTTGAGATCAGGTCAACGAGAAAATGAGATTTGGTATCATTTTGTGGATCGTTTCCAGAAAGAGATTTTGGACATTGAAACCGTCGATCAAGAAATATATCGGGTGGCTCTGATACATGGTTTGCGTGAAGGGCCACTCAAGTTTGAGGCCAATGTCCGAGTACCAAGGACATATAAAGAGTTGATTGGCTTAGCCAACTCGTACATTCGAGGTGAGAAGAGCAATCCCATCTTCGACTCCAGACTTGTAGCAGAGAAAGATTCTTCTACTTACAGGCAACCTCCGAAGTATCCTTAGAAATATTTTCCATCCCATTCAAGGAAGGGAAGAAAGTTCCAACATCATCGACACCTCTTCCCGGGCCAGGATCGTGCCCGATATCAATTGTTACTATTACCAGCCCCAGCTCCGCAGGCAGCTTCGGTTCATCAGCAGCAAGATGATGACTTTCAAGAGAACGAACTGGATGAGGCCATGCAAGAAGTAAGACAAGTTATGAAGGGTAATGCTAATTACAAGAGGCCTTACTAGCCTGCAGTTCAATGATCAAAAGATTCATATCTGTTCTGTGAGTTTCACAAAGAAAGCAGGCATTTAACTAAAAACTGCAGAGCACTTCGTCAACTGGCACAAAAGATGCTGAGGTAGGGTAAGATGCACGACCTGTTCCCGAAGGATGACCACACTGATCCATCAAATTTAAAAGGCAAGGAAGTAGCAGATATTCCTTGCTGCTCAAAGGGAGTGAGTCAAATCAACAATCACACTATCCTCAATGTTAATGAATGCATCTATGCCGATGATGAGGGCGCCCTTGGAAGACTATTCTAAAGTGAAAAGGACATCGCGATTCTAAAAGCTCCTCTCAATCATTGTCAGTTGATTCTACTCTACATTCTTCAAACATTTTTCTTTCTGAAAACACTTCTAAGTGTTCTTTCATTCATTTCAATAAAGTTTACATCAGAGAGTCCATACTGACACTTTTCCCTTTTTGGAGTGCTTCCTCCTCTATTTTCTCTTTGCCAAAGAGATCACTTAACCACCAAGATATCACCGAGTCTTTCTTAGGGCCCCCTCGAGGTTGGACTCTGGCGTAAGACCACAATGACCACATATAGTGGGTAGTGTTCACATATGTGTAGTGGGAGCCGTCCAACTCTCGTGCGGAGGATTATGTGTCTTTGGATCCAGGCCAGTATCTAACACAAAGCATGCATCAAGGGAGGTCCCATGTGTTAGATCTGTTGTGTTTCGCCAAGGATACATTACAGTTACGATGATCTTCGTTTTACAAGCAATGACGATCAAGGGTAGTCTTGTCTCTTCGATCATCTCATGACTGTGATGGCCGAATACTCTATGGTACTCTCAATCCGTGCTTTCACGGGGCCCATAATTTCGCTGATCTTTCCAAAGACAAGTAATGCTATAGACCACTTGGCACACCTAGTCTAATTGATCAATGATGCTTGTAACCCGAGGCATGAGAGCAGTGCATCTATCGTTCCTTCTCAGGATTCTGTGCATTTTTCTCTTTCGTGCCCTTCTAAGGGAATGCAGACAGCCCTCTCTAGGTAGGACTACGCTCTTGATGACCTTTTGAGGGCAGGCGATGCTTAAGGCCCTCGAGAACCTCCTATGCCAGCATCCAGCCATTTTTGGTCATCTTCAGGTGTAGCCCTCCTTTTTCATTCTGCCTTCTTACAGGTTAACAGGTTAAGTCCAACCTATCAAAAGGATATGTAACATCTTTTTTTTTGCTTATGCTCATCTTGTATACTCGGCTTTCACGAAGCTCTATGAGATGATGATTAACAAGCTGTCTATCACTCTTATTGGATGTCACTGGCACCAATCATTAATCATAGTATCTGGTTCTCTTTGTTAACAAACTATTCAGCTGAAACTCTAGTCAGTGCTTTCATCCTACTGATTAGGATTTTATATTGGAGATGTCATATCTGGCCACGCAAGAAGATTATTGTGGGGGATTGATCTCTACTTGATTTTGCTCATTCGGGTAATAGCAAAGTTTGTCGGACATTTCTTCTGCTATCCAATTATATCTTCCTCATCGCATGAACAATTAACATTTGAAAGTTCTCTTCAGGTACATGCAATTTACTTTTCTATCATATCTGCTTCTTACTCTTCCTTTTGCAGAGATTAACAGATATTTGCAAGTTCACCTCAGGTACTTGCAGCTTATTTTTCTCATATGTGCTTCTAACTCTTTCCTTGCAGAGATTAGCAGATATTTGCAAGTTTCTTTCAGGTACTTGCAGCTTATTTTTCTATCATATCTGCTTCTTACTCTTCCATTTGCAGAGATTAACAGATATTTGCAAGTTCCCCTCAGGTACTTACAACTTATTTTTCTATCATATCTGCTTCTAACTCTTTCCTTGCAGAGATTAACAAATATTTGAAAGTTTCTTTCAGGTACTTGCATCTTACTTTTCTATCATATCTGTGTCTGACTCTCTCTTTGTAGAGATTAGCAAATATTTGCAAGTTCCATCCAGGTACTTGCAACTTAGTTTTCTTTTATATCTGCCGCTTATCCTTCCTTTTGTAGGGACTAGCAGATATTTGCAAATTCCCTTCAAGTACTTGCGACTTATTTTACTTTCACATCTATTGCTTAATCTTACTTTTATAGAAGCTAACAGGTGCTTGCAAGCATCCTTCAGGTATTTGCAAGTTATTATTCTTTTGTGCCTTCCTCTCATCTTTGTTTTGTAGAGCTCAATGGAATACATTCACGTCTTCTTCATTTTGTAAAGGCAATTCAGGTACACACGAGATGTACCACTTTTCGCCTGCATTAACTTTTCCTTTACAGGCAAAAGATAGGTTTTGGCAAACCTCTTCTGAGAAGAGACATCAGGTTCTATCTTTCCTTACCTCTTACTTTTCTTAGAGGAGGATCACTATTTTTGTGGGTCTCCTACTTTTTCGAAGTTCCCTTCAGGACTTAAAAAAGTGCAGGGATTATGTTAACCCAGAAATCGATGATCCCTCCCTAGGGTAGCCAGCTTGAAAGTCGCGGCCTGCTCCAGGCTCCACCTGGAGGTCGCAGCCTGTCAGCCCTCTTTGGGTCTGGCAGGCAGACTCTCATCTGTCCGCTCAGGCCGTGCGGCTAGGGCGGTCTTCCGGTTTGACCGCCCAGGACGCGCATTAGCCTCTTGTTCTACTGGCTCTGCGGACTGCTTCCTAAGTCTGCCCCTGCAGGCCTCATAGTTAGAACAGCTAACCGCACGATAGTTTGCTCCACTCTAATAGGTGCAGACTACCCAGCTAGTTGGTGGACTCATATCGCTATCTGTCCAGACCGCTCGGTAACCACATTCTTAGCAGGAGGCGCGGTTTGATCTTCAGCCCGCTCCTATAGGTCGCCCGACCAGCAAGGCAATGTTATCTCCAGGAGACCACCCATTCTACAGTTGTGGACAGCTCTCTACTACGTGACAGTCTGCTAAGAAGTAGGAAACCTGCCTCCAGTCGCCCAATAGTACGCGACAAGCCTATCCAACAGGAGAGACATCAGCAGCGGGGGCGACCTACGCGACCTGCTCCTTCAGTCCGCTAGGTCGCACAGTTGGCGACCAACCCCCCATCAGTCCGCCAGCAGTGGGCAGACTCGGCCTCAGCTCTCCTGTGGAATTACTTAGCAGCAGAACCGATAACACTTCATCAGACCGCGCAACACAACGCAGAATCAAATCCAGCCCACCAGAAGGTGGCGAGCTTCCTCCTCCAGTAGGGGTGACCTGCTCCACCTATCCGCCAGAAGGTGGCGGGCTCAGCCTCTATCCGCCAAAAGGAGGTGGACACTGCTCATCAGCTGGCGAACTCACTTAATCCAACAACATGCTCTACCTATCCTATTTAATTTGCCAGGTTGCCAACCACTTGTCTCCCAGCAGGAGGCGACCTACACAACCTATCCGCCACGAGCTGGGTGAACTCCTTATGCAGCCTACCACTTAGCCCTCCAACTTCCTAGCACCCGCTTCTTCCTAGCAGAAGACGAATTACTCCTCAGCTCGTGTAACTTGGCGCGGCCTCGCTTAGTACAGTAGAGGCGGACTCATCCCTGTCCGCCAACCACAAATCAGATGGACAAGTTCCAATCCGGACTACATTGCGCAGACTCGGTGGACTCCTCGTTCTGCTCACACAACTCACCGACATACCGGGGGTGAAGTTACCAAGACCTTTACCTCCTCGAGCCTATAAATAGCCCCCCATACCTCTCGTTCAAGGGGAATACAACATACAATAGAGCCGGGGCATCAAAACCTGCGGACACAACTCTCTAATCTACGTGACCTCAACGGTCTTCTTGGTCGTACCGCGCAGCCCGCCCAACATTATAGCGAGCTGAGGGATCAGCTGTCCGCCCAGTCTGCCGACCTCTCTAGTCAAACTGCGCGGCCTATGGCACCTTCTTTCCTTAACCTCTAGGTTCCCCTTGTACCCTTTATTTTCTCATGTAAAGGACTCCAGCTGTAACACTGAATTATAATCAAAGGAAAGCCCATCGCAAAAGTGACATTTAAGCCGCGGCGGGTGAAGTCTGCTATTGCCGCTGTAAGCAGCCCCTCTTCTCTCATCTCCTCACTCGGCATCAACCTGCAAACCTAACCATCGAAGTAACTGTCTGCTCGATAGTCCCTGATCAACCTTCCATGATATTCCCCGCATCCTCATCAACCTTCCATGCTATTCCCCGTATCCTCAATAACCTCTCCACTATCCCCGCAATCTCTTCACCTCGCTAGTGAGACCGAACACCTGTTAGCTTCTGGTGCCCGATCCCCCTCCATTTTTACGCATCAACAGGTTCTATTTTTTCTCTCCACCACACCGTTTTATTATGGGGTGCATGGAGTGGAAAACTTGCGTTTGATGCCTAGATTGTTGCAAAAATTAGTAAGTTTTTCATTTTCAAATTCTCCTCCATGATCCGATCAGATACATTTAATATTTAAGTCAAGTTTATTCTATATTCGATTTCATAATTTTGAAAATTCAGTAAAAGCATCGGATTTGGGGGCAAGATATAATGTCCAACAATACCTAGAGAAATCATCTATCAAAACATAAGTGTACTTTCTACCACCTATACTAGAAGTGATAATTGGTCCAAATAAATCCATGTGAATTAATTAAAGTGGTCTTGAACTAGAAATAGCATTTTTGTTTTTAAAAGTTGTTTTAGAGAACTTTCCTTTTGACATGGCAGACAAAGTAAAGATAAATTTCAGTGTAGTGTTGAGTGACCAAGTCACCTATGCTATAATTCTAGTTCTTTATTTTTTGAAATAAAACATTTTAGAGTAGTAAGAGACAGACCATGAAAATAAATCATATAAACATTGTGTGTTATAGGTGCAATGAGTACACCTTCATTAGACTTAGGATTTATAATTTTATATAAAGTTATAGATGAATCAAACAACATATTTAGACCTTTATCATAAAGTTGGCAAATAGAGATTAAATTATGATACAAACCTTCTACATATAAAACATTTGTAAGAGAAAAAGAGTTATTACCCACTGTACCAATTCCCATAATTCTTCCCTTTCTGTTGTCACCGAATTTGACTATTCCTCCTTTCTTCTTTACTTGGCCAAGAAACTTTGCTTTGTTGTATGTCATGTGTTTGGAGCGTCCAAAGTCCAAGTATCACATGTCACTTTTGTCCTTAGCATGCTAACACAACAAACAAGAATATAAGAGTAAAGATCTGGATACCCAAGTGATTCCTCACATAGAGTAGGTGAAAACCTTAACCACATAGATTTGCTTCAAAGCACATCGACTCGTATCCCGCAAGACCAAGATGTGTGACCAAAGCGAAGGAATTTGGTACATGAAATGAAGGGAGTTGAGACCCTTTTTTGTTTTGTGCTCTTGTTGGAGAACTAGGAGTAATCAAAAATATAGGAGGACTTTTTATAGGATGGGTTATTGTTTCTGTTGTTATCTTCAGTGGTAGATGCTATCACTAGGTGGTAGTGATAGTGACCATAAACATGTATGTATGTAGTGTTTCCATGGCATTGATTGGTCAGAATCATATCCAGCGTCTTCTGACCAATTCCAAAAATTTCTATTGTCATGGTTAGATCATTGATTTGAGTTTTTAAAGAGGTGTTTTCTCCGACTAACATTCCACACATATTCATGATTTTTTTTATTTCCATGATCGATTTGGTTAAGAGAAGTTTTAGGCCCTTTTCTAAGTCCCCCTTTTGATTTTTGAGAGCTTTTACATCAGAATGGGCCTTAGAGAGTGCATCTTCGACTTCTTTTATTCTTCCCAAAGAGTGACCACACTATTGGCAAGAAATTATCTCTTTCCCCAAAGTTCTTACTTCTTTATTTAATTTTGGTCTTGTTTCAGAAGGATTTTATTTTCAGATTTTAAGAGATCTACTTCTTTTAGACTTTTGTCAAAAAAAATTTCAAGTTTTTATATATTTAATACATAGATCATCATTGGAGGAAGGTAGTACCTAAGTATCGCTATAGACACTGCACTCATCCGCAGATGTCTCGTGACAATTCCTCATAAAGCACCTATTGGCCTCTTCCTCATCGCTAGATGCGGTCCCACTTGATCCTTCAGATGAGGAGTCATCCTAATTAGGTGCCTTCAGAACTTTGTTCTTTTCTTTGCCTTTTTGCCGCTTATCTTTTTGTTCTTTAAGGCACTTTGGGCACTGACTTTTGATATGACCGATCGTTCAATAGTGGAAGCATTCTGGTGGAGCCCATTCGTCTTCATCATCGCTGACTTTCTCCTTTTTGGAAGACGATGCTTTCCTCCTTGCATCCTTGTTGAAGTACTTGTAGAAAGACTTCCTCTTCTCCAAATTCTTCATGAATCTCTTACAGTTTTTATGAAGAGGCTTTCTTCATCCTCCTCGGCATCGTCATTATCTTCTCTTCTTGACTTAAGTGCCAAGGATTTCTTCTTAGTTTCCTTATTGAATTAATTTACTTTGATCTTGAGTTAGACCTTATGAGTTTTTAGGTTCCCAATAAGGCTCTCAATCTGGAGTGGTTGCAGATCCTACGACTCAAAGATTGCGTTCACCCTTTGATTAAACTTTGGAGGGAGTGACCGATGGATTTTCTGCACGAGATCGCCATTAGATAAGGTTCTCCCAAGAATTTTCGAAGCATTGGCGATCTTAGTAAACCGTGTGTATATCGAATTAACGTTGTCATCTGCCTCCATAAAAAATTTCTCATATTCCGACTCGAGTTGAAATAGTTTCGAATATTTCACCTGAGAAGTACCTTCACGAGTTAGTTTCAGAAGATTCCTAATATTATAGTCAATTTCACAAGCACAGACTCTATTAAACTTAGTCCTATCTAGAGCACAAAATATGGTGTTTAGTGCTTTAACATTTTTTTACACCTAGTTTTGTCTCCCTCATCCCACTTGTCCTTAGGTTCGTCTATGTTAATTTCTTCAACAATATAAATAGGAGATGAATACTGTGTATCTATCATATTCCAAACCTCAATGTCTAGAGTCATTAAAAAGCAACGTATGCACGTTCTTTAGTAATTATAATCATTTCTAGTAAAAAGTGCTAGTATACTAATTCCTTGCCCCTCATGAAAAGCGAGATCATGGAGCACCATTAATCCCAAGTGTTAAGATGATTTGGAATAGCCTGGCTCTGATACCACCTATTGGATCTTACGACACCCTTAGGGGGGGGGGTGAATACAGGTTTTTAAATAATATTCAGCTTAAGGAAGAGAATCAAATAGATTTTGATTTTCTATTCCTATCACTAGCTGTATTAATACCATCAGGCATTAGTAACAAAAATTTCCCTTTCTTTTAAACTTAGAATAAAAATATTGGAGACATGCAAAGTAAGAAAAATAATATTTATTATAGAAGTTATGGTTATAAAACTGTGAACCAAATCACGCTTGGGTTCGAGAAGACAATAAAAATTATGTTCCTTTTCTATATCGACTCTTCTCCCAAGGACCAGTTGGTTCTAGCTTATCTATCCCAGATAAGGTCTCGAACCGCCCCTAGATCTAACCTAGACCTAGTCTCCACAACACATGTTGAAATGCAGTAATCCTCCCAGAAACCGACATCCACACCGGGCAATTTTCCCCGAGTCTCGTGAGACTCAATCGCCCCTACCTGCGACGAATTTACAACACTCAGAAAAATAAAGAAAATAAAGAAAATACAACAATAATAAAGAACTCCCTCAATATAAATAACTCGATGAATAATATGTGTGATCGATCTTTCTTTGAGTTCGTGTCCTTCACAAGTGTTGAGAGCAGCTCTTTGACACCAAGGAAGAGGCTCTCACAAAAGTACATGAGTTTTGGCTTCAGTCATGATCTCCGTCTCTTGTGTCTCTCTTCGTATATTTGAAAGGAGGAGGTAAGCTCTTTTTATAGGTATGGGAGCTAATGCCAGTGGTAGCTCTACTGCCCATCAATTTCAACTTTAGGAACTTTTTTTCCTTTGAGAAACAATTTAGACAGCATTTCCCGCTTTAATCAACAACCATTTTAGGAAATTTTTCAGCATCATTTAGGCAACTTTTTGATCTTTGAAAATCAACATTTTTGACATCTTTTCTTCCGAAAATGGACCTTCTAAAAGGTACCAGCCAACATTAGTGATACGACTCTGCAGTAGCACTTTCCTTTTTTAGCAGCATCCTTCTAAATCTACCAGTATTTTCTTTCTTGAGGGATTTCCTTTTTTCTTACAGGTACTAACACAAGCGGTAAAGTTATCATCTGGCAGTAGCACCTGATGTTTCGTGCATCTTTCCTTATCTGCCAGATTGATAGTGCTACCGCCAACAATATCAATACCCCATAAATTAGCAATAGAAACTATGCCATCTTTATCTCTTTGACTTGTCTTCCAAGGGGTATTGAACCTATAGTTCCTGTACACTATAAACACACAACAAGCATGATCAAATATAATTTGAGTTTTTTTTTATTATCAAACCAAGAGATGTGAAACATATGTTCCAACAGTTTTTAACCTTAAGTTGCTTCTCCCATCATTTGTCAGAGACATATATAGTCTTCTGGGAGGTGTTCCATCCCAAATCGTTCACTTTTCCTTTTAGATCTTTCCACAACCTCGATTTTTTCAACATATCTAATTTATTTTTAATTTGACCTCTATCATATTGTTTACTTATGCGTGCTCGGATAGCAGTTGTAACATTCTGTAATTACATAATCATGTTTAATGTTAAATATTGTTGATTATTGATTAATAATTATTTTAGACATTCAATTATCAAATATAGTATAATCTTAGAAATTAGAGCCCACAGTTAAACTCAGGTCAGAAAACCTATAAAACGACATATTGTTTGCTAAAAACTGAGATTGTGAGAAAAGTGCCGTTTTTTGTGCAACCGGTGCGAATTTAAGTAACTGGCACAAATTTCGGGAAAACAGGGTCTGCCATTGGACTCGGAACGTCGAATTACCTAGGAATAAACATATTATTTGTCAAAATTGGAATTCGTGAGAAAACACAGTTTTTGGTGCAACCTGTGCTAATATAAGTAACTTACATGAATTTCATGAAAACAGGGTCCTCCGTTGGACTCAGAACATCGAATTACATATGAATAGACATATTATTTGTGGAAATTATAGCTCGTGAGAAAACACGCAATTTTTTGGTGCAACCGATGAGAATTTCGAGAAATTTAGTTTGCCAATAGACTCAGAATATCGAAATCTATTAGAATACATATTTTATTTGTCAAAATCGGGGCACATAGAAAAAGTGCAATTTCTGTAATAACCTCTTGGAATTTTGCGATATGGATGCCTAAATCAGATCTGTAAAGTTGAAAAACCTTAAGGATGGTGTTTTTGTAATTTTTCGGGACGTAAAAAGTACCCAAAAGGACCAAAACCATGAGAAGTCACCACGTGGCAGCTTCCTGCACCACGTGGCAGTAATCAGTGCCACATGGCGGCCATCCGGAGGGCGAGCGGCCACGCGGCGCCCGCCAATTTGGCGGGACACGCACTGGCACACGCCAGACACGTGAAGGCTACTCGCGCGCCACATGGCGGTCCTCCAATGGCCTAATTTGCGGGCTAGGCACGTGCCCGTGCATGCCCAGCATGTGCTTGGCCCAGATGGTCAGCATGTGGCTCCCGTACGGTGTTGGAGCATGCATTCTACGCTTCCTGTTTTGCTAATAACAAATCTTGTTTGTATTTGATTTTTGGGTGTTTTTGGTGTGCATATAACACAAGTCTATCTCTAATGTCTTTTTGGTGATGAATCCGATCAAAATTGAGCTCGAGCGATATCTCCAGGCGATATTGAGTAACGCCGACAGGTGATAACGCCACTCGATGCATTTCCGCTCGACGTAGTGTGTGGGCGACGTGGCATCCATTACATCGCTATCGCCAGACGATGATACCCAGTATCGCCAGGCGATAGTGCACGATTCGACGCTCGACGTATCTGCGATGCGAAAATGAGGAGTTCGTGGGACACGTGGCAGCGGTTACTGATATCGCTAGGTGGCGATACCCAGTATCTCCAGGCGATAGCGCCAGAATATAAAAGCCATTCATTTCTTGTGGAAATCACAAATTTGATTACCTCGAGTGTACTTTCCTGAATAGATGATTCAGAGAGCTCCAGATCTCAGAGATACTCCATACTCTCAAGAAGGCCAAAACACGAAAGATTAATGGCATGATCGCAGCATTTGAAGCAACTCTAGCAAGGATTCTTCGGCATCTTCAGCGCATTGTTTGAAGGGAGTGTCTAGCCTAAAGTGTTTAATTTGTTTTTTTCTTATTTCTGTTTTGTTTCTCATTGTAATCGAGAGGGGAAATCGCCGCCTTGTGCGTGACGTCTAGGTCCTTGTGTGGCTTAGGAGAGAATCACCATCTTGTGAGTGGCGTCCAAGTCCTTGTGCAGCTTAGGGAGAAATCGTTGCCTTGTGTGCAATGTCTAGATCATGGTTAGATCTAGGGGAGGCTAGTAGTAAGATATAGGAAGAGATACGCTTTAGCTTGCCGGTTCTTGGTAGAAGAACCGGCGAAAACACAAGAAAATTATTTATTTCATGAGCCTTTGTCTCTACCTCTATAGAGACACTTTGTATTCAATTTATCTCTTTTGAAATATATCATTGTTGTTATAGCTAGTATATATTTCCATTCTCTAATTATATTGTTTTATTCATCAAGCAAGTTTGTTTAATTTTTAAGAAAATTTTAAAGAACCCTTATTCACCCCCCCCCCCCCTCTAAGGGCATCGCACAATCCAACATTTAGTATCAGAGCTTGGTTACTCCAAAATCGGTTTCACCACCGGAAGTAATGGCGCAAAACACTCACACATTTTTTGAGGGGCAAGATATTAGTAGACCTCCCTTATTCACGGGCACCTACTACATCTATTGGAAAGCTCGAATGCGATGCTTTCTAATAGCACTAGACATCGATGTTTGGGGCATGGAAAAACCCAAGGATAAATGGGATGAAGCCGATAAGCTTCGCTATAAAAATAACGCTAAGGCAATGAACGCCTTATTTTGTGCGTTAGATAGGACTGAGTTTAATCGTGTTTGTACATGTGATACTGTATATGATATATGGAATCTTCTTGAAGTTACTCATGAAGGTACATCACAGGTAAAGGACTCGAAGCTCTTCTAGTTAGAATCAGAGTTTCAGAAGTTCAAAATGGAGGTTGATGAGGATGTAAACTCCATGTACTCAAGGTTCAGCAAGATAGTGAATGACTCAAGGATTCTATGGAAGAATTTCTCAAATGGAGAATTGGTTAGAAAAATACTTAGATCGCTTCCCCCGAAGTTTAATCCAAAAGTGACTGCCATCTCGGAGTCACACGATCTAAAGTCTCTCCAAATTGATAATCTAATAGGCAACTTGAAAACCCATGAAGTAGAGTTGAGGATTCAACAACAAGAGTATAGCCTGGAGCCAAGAAAGAAAGCTTTGACATTGAAGTCTAAGAAGGAAGAGGAAAGCGAGTCCGATGAAAGTGATGATGGCGATGAAGAAAGCTTGTTTGTGAAGAAATTCAGGAGATTCATGAGAAATCCTGAAAGAACAAATTCTTTCAGGAAATTTTTCAAGAAGCAAGAATCTAGGAATAGGAAAGGAATAGCCCAAGCTGATGGAGAGGATGATGAAGATAGACCACCACCTGAGTGCTATCATTGCAAGAGAATTGGCCACATAAAAAGCAAGTGCCCGAAGTATCTGAAAGAGCTGAAGGAGAAGCGACACAGAAAGAAAGATAATAAGAAAGTTCTGAAGGCAAAAACATGGGATGAAGCCACTTCTGAGGAATCAAGCAGTTCAGGATCAGAAACTGAAGAGGAGGCCAACATGTGCTTGATGGGAAAGAGCGTTTCATCATATGATGACGGAAGCAGTGTCCAGAGCGACACTGAGGTAACTCCTGAAACTTATGATGAGTTATATTATGAATTTTTTAGAACCTGCAAATATTTAGATAAAAACTGGATGAAATTAAATTGATTAAATCTGAAAATAAAATGTTAGTAAAAGAAAATAAGAAATTAAAAAGTGAAGTAAAAGTACTTGGAAAGGAGAAAGCGACATGTCAAGAGGATTGTCCCTCTTTGACAAAGATACTAGAGCTTGAGAAAGATCTCTCTAAGACTCTAACTCGGGTTGAAACTCTTACAAGAGAGAAAGAGGCCTTAGAGAGATCTCTAAAGTTTTCTCAATCTCAAGTGGAAGGCAGCAAAAATTCTTTCGGAAATCAATGCGGCACCATTGTTGCCGAAAACAATGTATCAAGGGGACAAGTCCGTGATTTAGAAATGGCCACTAACAAATTTGGAGTGGGCCAAAAGCCCAGAACAGCCACCTTGCGGTAGCATTAGCACACGGGCTAACTTGTACCACAAGATGCCTATTCTGCCGGCTATAACCAATATCAATAAATGCCAACCCAACCAAAATATAATTTAGAAGTCAATCCACACATAAGCATAAATAGTCCAAAAGTAGAACAAGTCAAGAAGCTACTACAAGCTTCTAAAATATCAGAGTACAACTAATAAATGCCCAAAGGCTACATCAAAGTCTCTCAAAACTCACATTGGTGACTGACGGTAGCAACGGTACCGTCCCTTCAGGCCCTGTCGTCCTGGCCTGGCTGTCCTGCTGCATAATCTGCGGCTGCTCTACCTGCATGGTTTCCTCCTAGAAAGGAAAATGTAGCAACTATTAGTCAAAAAGACTAAGTGGTTTCACATCCGCTCCCTGGCGACTCCTCGACACCAGGCGGAGAAAGGAATCAGGGTACAATATATAATAAGTAATATGAGCAAGTACAAGCAGGTGGAAGAAGTACATATAAAGTGAGCAGTAAAAGAGGAAATGTGTAACATGATTAATAGCAGTCTACATTAGAAATTCTACACAAGTTATACCAAACATCTAGTATAGAGTTCTACAACAGGAAAGTAACTTAACTTATAAGGATGCTCAAACAAGCTTATAAGTTAAGGATCGGTTTAACATAAAGTAACTCATCGTATAGGAGTGCCCATACAAACCTATACGATGAGGATCTTGTTATATAATGTGTTGTAATGGTATGTATGCAATGCAATGACTCACCCATGATCTCACACATGCAACCGCTATGTCGACATAGACTTGTAGTTCCCACTTTTCGAGCAGTTAGCTAACCTCTCAGGCGTCAACTGCCGTGGACAGGCGGTGACAGTAGAGTGGGCTTCTATACTACTAAGCGGTTATCCACACTACTTCGCTTAGGCCTCCGTACGCCTCAACGCTAAGAACACAACAGTGGAGCCCCATGCGTACTACGGCCCAGCGGGAGTCTTGGGTAGATGTGCACCGACAACCAAGCCCCGAATTGGCCTTGTGTGACCCGGAAGGAGCCTCGGAAAAAGCACGAGGACCAAGCCCAACCGTTCACTTGGCATGGAAGGAACCCCGAGACATGAACACCGAGGACCAAGCCCAACCGCCCAAAGTCTATCTGTCAACTCCCGTTGGTGTGATGACTGGCGAGCCCGCAGACCTACCACACTATCCTTAACCCAGGATTACGACACCGCATGTTGACTCACACCGCATGCAATTTTCACATCACCGTGGCACGGAAGGAGCCTCAGAGAAAGCACGAGGACCAAGCCCAGCTGTCCACTCGGCACGGAAGGAGCCCCGGGTAATGAACACCGAGGACCAAGCCCAACCGTCCGTCTATGTTGTATCTCAACATTACCCGAATCAAAGCGGTCTATAAGACTATCTCCAACCTATGTTCACATAACTCTAACATAACCGATTACCATGCTTTAATCAAGTTCAATCATTTGCGCACATGAATCAATAATCTAAATAGCAACGATCGTTTGTTTATAACAATCACCACCGATCGGGTATACAAATTCGAGTCAATCTTATCAATAATCGACATATTACCGTTATCGTTACGTCCTCAATATTACTCATATTGAAATCATTCTAATCTTATCAACACGTCAAATGTTCGTTCACCAATTTCTACCAAACAGATTCGTTCAAGTGCAATCTACTTCTCCATTTGTTTACGTGTGATCTATACAACAATTTCGTCACTCGTTAAGTTATGATATTTAAACATAAAGGAATTCTCCGGCCCCTACGTCAATTAGTTACAATGTCTCTATCGAATTCAATTCCAATGCTATACCAAACCCAGAATTTAAGTACAGAATACTATCTGGACAGCACCTTCAATCGGAGATTCCCGTGGCTACAAAATTCGGTGAAGGCATGTAACCCCTCGTTGGAAAGGTATTTACAGTGGCTAAAACTTTCGTGTTTAGTCGAAAGCCCTGATCTGGCTGTATCACACTTCAAAACATCCTAGAAGATCGCTGCGTGCAGAACACAGAATTCTGCACGCTTAGTTTGTCAGCCGTCAATTTCGTTCAGGATTTCCTGTGGCTACAGACTTCACCTGAAGTTGTGTAACCACTCATTGGAAAGGTATTTTCAAGGACGTCGACTTTCATGTTTAGTCGAAAGCCCAGTTTTGGCCATATCACACTTGAAAATGGCCAAGAATATTACTGCGTGCAGAACACAGATTCTGCACGCATCTTAAGGAAGAATAAACGACAACGGTTCATCTTCCTCCTCAAGCCGATTTCCAAAATTGCATCCATATTTCCTCCTCCCTTATTCACCCTCACAAGGCCACTTCTCTTCACAAAACCGTCCTCCATCATCACATAGAAGAAAGGAGAAGTTGAAGACATCTAAAACCTAGGACACATGACCTAGCATGGCCATTCCTAGAAAGCTTCTTCTCTCCATCAAGACTCTCTTGACTCGATGGGGAGAAGAAGCTAGTGAGTGGAGGGAGCTCACCTCATTTCCGACGTTTCCACCATTTCCGGCCAAGGATCTTGTAACTCTTCTCGGCGGCATCTTCTTCTCCTCGGCGGTGGTGGTACTTCACCTCTTGGACTTGCTCCAACACCTACTTCCTCCTCTCCAGCAGTTTATCCAGGAAAAAGGCTTGGAATGAGAATGAAAATAGCTAGGGTTTTCATTTCCCTTATAAGTGAAAAATGACACGGGTAGGGACACGCTCGTGTCCTTACCCATGTCCCGCTCGGGCGAAGCATCATCGACGGTTCGACAGCCATTTCAATACACAAAAAATGGGTAGGGACACGTCCGTGTATCTACCCGTGTCTAAGTGACACGGCCGTGTGGCTAGTCGTGTCCAGCTCGGGTCTTGCTTCGTCGTGTTTCTCTTGACGCACACGGGTAGGGACACGCCCGTGTCTCTACCCATGTCCCCACACACATAGGTAGGGACGTGCCCGTGTCTATACCCGTGTCCTTCTCTGGAACTAATCGAGTAATCAACTCGAGTGCTGGCTAGAGGCACAAGGGTAGGGATACGCCCGTGTCTCTACCCGTGTCCTTCTCGGGACACTCTTCGTCGACCTCTACTTGACGCACACGGGTAGGGACATGTCGTGTCCCTACCGTGTCATCATACACACGGGTAGTGACACGCCTGTATCACTACCCATGTCCTTCTCGGGAATAACTCGAGTCATCGACACGAGTACTGGGTGGACACATATGGGTAGGGACGCGCCTGTATCTCTACCCGTGTCCTTCTCTGGGCTGACTTCACCTCCCCTACACTAGTGTAAGTGAAAGATATTGTACCTAATCACCTAGAGGGGGGGGGGTGAATAGGTGACTTAAATCTTTTTAACGTTTTAGGCATAATTCAGCTAATAACACAGAATTATAACTACTTTTGCACAGCAATCATTCAGCAATCACAGCAACACACATGCACACAGTGAACACCCAGGTTTATAGTGGTTCCCCAAGGATTGGGTACATCCACTTTCCCCCTTCGCCTATCTAGTAGTGTACTAGATTCGGCCAAACTCCTCCACTATCTCAGATCCTCAGATCTTACACTCAGAACCCCAAAACAGGTTCCTACAGCTCAGGCCCAAGGCCCTACAACTCAGTCTTCTCCAAAGACCTACACTCAGCTTTTTCACAAAGCCTACACTCAGCCACAGCAGGCCTACACTCAGCCACAACAGGCCTACACTCAGAGAATTAGATCTCCTACACTCAGGCACACAGGCCCTACACTCAGCCTTTATAATTGCAGGCTTACAACTCAGATCACTATGGATCTTACAAGAAATTTAAAATATAAAGTTTATATACCTACAACTCTGAATAAAGAGATGAGTTGATAGGTTCTTGATGAGTTCTTGGAAGAACTCTGCTGAGATCAATCTCACTTGGCTTTTCTTCAAAGCTTCTTGAATGTAGAACACAATAGGATTGATCTTCTCTGCTGCTGATCTTTGATCTCTGCAACTTAAGATTCAGAACAAGGTCTGAATCCTTCTTCTCAGCCTGGTTCCAATGGCCGTCTTCTTGGATGGAGCTCTCTCTCTCCAACTACTTAGATCTTCACTGGATTCTTCAATGAATAGCTAGATCTTCTTTGTATTACTTGATGTGTTGATCATCTCTTTCTGTAGACAGTAGAAGCCTATTTATAGGCCTTCTTCATGGTAACTGGCTGGTCCGGTTCATAACTGATTTCTGACAACTCTGACAGGTGCAGTAGATCGGCTGGAATGGCAGCTGTCAAGTCATCCAGTCAGTTCTTGAAAAATCTGTAACTGTCTGAAAGTGTCGAGACTGTCTGTCTTTAAGTGTCGACACTTATAGACCAAGTGTCGATACAAGTAGACTAAGTGTCGACACTAGCCTTCAAGGTGTCGACACAACTCATTGTGTTGTAGAATTCAATTCTCGACACAGCTTCTTCATCATGTGTCAACACTGATATTGAGTGTCGACACAACTCCTTGTTCTTCAGCACTTAGTTGAATTCTTGTAAGTGTCGACACAACACCTTTGTGTCGACACATCTTCATGTGTTGAACTTGTTTAGTGTCGACACATTTTCTTGGTATCGATACATGCCTTCTGTGTTGATACTTGATAAGTGTCGACACTGCTCCTTGTGTCGACACATTCTTCTTCTGTTGAGACTCTGGCTGAGTGTCGACAAATCTTCTTAGTGTCGACACTTGTACTTAGAATTTTGTGGAACTTTGCTAAGTGTCGACACAGCTCCTTGTGTCGACACTTTCTTCAAGTGTTGAGTCTTCTGCTGAGTGTCGACACATTCTTTCTTGTGTCAACACTTTCTTCAAGTGTTGAGTTTTCTGCTGAGTGTCGACACATTCTTTATTATGTCGACACTTATACTTAGACTCTGCTGACTTTTGCTAAATGTCGACACAGCCTCCAAGTGTCGACACTTTCTGATGTAGACACAGTTTCACTGGGTGTCGACACAACTGCTGAGTGTCGACACAACTTCACTGGACTTTTCTTCATTGAGTGTCGACACAGCTCCTTGTGTTGACACTTTCTGTCTGGTGTCGACTCTGCATCCCTGGTGTCGACACAAGTACTCCAAGTGTCGACACTGCTTGCTTGGGTGTCGACACAAGTCTTCTTAAGTGTCGACACTTTCCCTCTGGGTGTCGACACATGGACTTAGAAACTTTTTCATCTTTCCTGCAAATACTTAACCTGCACAAGTAAACTCAAAATACATCAAATATATTTTGATGTATATCATTGAGTGGGGTGAGGCTTCTTCAAATCAGGTACATTAGAACCAATGTACCCAACAATCTCCCCCTATTTGGAGAAGTCATAACCCTTAGTCAACGATATACACCATACATACTAAAATCATAGCATGATGTAAAGCAGGATTATATAACAGGGCAAATTCATAAACATGTATTAATCAAAACATGTAAACACAGATATCATCTCAGAACAATTATGAAATAGATTTATAACACATCACATTGTTCTAATCAACTTTGCCATATTCATTATACAAAAGTTTACAAAGTGTTTTAATACAAGTGATTACATAGTAAACTTAAGATAATGCAATTTCTATTTCTGCTCAGCCTCCTTGATCACTATGCCCTTCCCAGACTTTATCTTTGCTTGCACAGGGGCTTCAGCATCTTCAGTATCAGCAGGCTTTTTTCCTTTCAGCTCCTTCTTCTTTAGCTCTTCAACTTTAATCTTCTGCCGCTCAAAATAATGATAAGTCTTGGGAAAGTACTTGCTATGCTCCTGAGCAGTAGGAGGTAGCTTTCCCATCTTTGCCTTTCTTCTATATTGCACTATGTCTTCTTGCCTAGTCTCATGCTTCCTCCATTCTAGTTCAGAAAACCATTTGTTTCTGTCTTGTATATTATCTTTGGCAGCCTTCCAAGCCGTCAAAATAATATTTCTTAAAGTGGGGCTCCACTGCTCAAAGTCAGGCCTTTGTTCAGCTTGCTCTCTGAACCTCTTCTTAGACAATCTGGCTTCTTGTTCTTTCAATAAAGCTTCTTGCATAGCCTCAGATACTGGCTGAACAACCTTCTCTATGATGACATTTTGTTGTCCCTCAGGTGGGCTATACATTGATTGTATATCAGCTTGAACCATATCAAAATCTGGAGGAGGGTAGATTACTTGAGCCACTTCAGGTTGCTCCCCTCCTAGATATGCAGGATGTATCCCAGATTCTGCTACATTGTCATCATCACATAAAGGAGGATAACCAAGAGTTGCTCTGATAGAATTAGAAATCCACTTGGCATGATCAGAGCTGGCTTTGACTAACACCCTCTCCCCCTTTATGACTTCTCTTTCCATGTGATCTCTCAGATCATCCTTTTGAAATCTCATTTGGTTATCCAAATAGTTTACTCCATCTTTAAAGAAAGGTTTCAACCTTTGGAGCTTTTCAGTTATCAACTTCTGAGAGTCTTGAATTGCAGAAGTAACATCAGTTAAACTCTTTTGCAATGCTTTATCAAACTCTGCCTTAGCAGTAGCATTAGAAGTAGTCAGTCCAGTAGCTATGTTCTTCATCTCTGTGACAATGGCTTTGTGGGAAGCTGTTAAGTTGTCATTCATTCTGATCTGGTTCTCAAGAATATACTCTTGCTTCAGTGCAATGTCATCTACTTGAGCTTTTATTTTCTCCTGATGAGTAGCTAAGTAGACTACTGCATTCCCTCCCTTGTGGAAGCAGTCAGTCATCTCCTTCTTATTAAGATTCATTTCAAATCTTATAGACTTAATATCTTGGGCCAGATCAAACTGTAAAGACTTGTGACCCTCATCCACATATGTTTCTATGGCTTTCCTGTGCTCATCAAGCTTGATTTGCATAGCAACCATCAAAGCACTGTAATCTACAGTTGGTGTTGGCTGTGATATAGGCTATGGTGCAATAGTTTGTAAAGCCTTCTTATAATTCTGGCTCCTTCTTTTAAATACTTAAAATTTCCTTTTCTTTGCCCTTGTAGCCTCCTCATCTTCAGAAGCAGATGTACTTGCTATTTCTACCCTCTCCCTAGGTAGCTCCTCAACAGCTTTTTGCTTCTCTGGCTCCTTCCTTGCAGTTTCTTCTAGAATTTCCACTTGCTCCCCCTCAACTTGAGCATTCTCCCCCTCAGCAGCAGTACTTTCCTTCTCAAGGTATTCTTGATCCAGATAAAGGAATAGATCTTCCATGGTAAATTCTTGTTGAGGAAGTGATGGAGATTCTCTTGGCTCATCAGCAACTTGATTAGATACAACTTGAGCTGTAACAGATGTGTCCTCCATGACAACATCTGGGAGTTGACTATCAATCTGAGGTTGCTGATTAACATCAGATAAGTTGTCAATTACAACTTCACTCTCAATAAGGAAATCTAATTGATTGATTTCTGAGATTACCTCAAGGATAGTGTTGGTTGCTTGCTCACTCTCTAGTGGAGTTGGCTCTTCCACAACTAGTGGCTCCCCCTGGACTGAATCCTAGTGTAAGGGGCTAGCTTGAGGTAGCTCCCCCTGCCTCTTAGCAACTAATTGTTGAGCTGGAGACTTCCCAGCATCTCCAGTTCTTCTTCATCAGGAGTGAAGACAACTTGTTCTTCTGAACTACTTGATGATTCTTGAGCTACTGGAGCTATCTTCTTCTTCTTCTTGAGTGGGGTTTCCTTCTCAGGAGTTATTTTCTCAGGTGTTGGCATCTCCTTAGACAAAACTCTGTCCCATCTGGAGAAGAGTCTCATGTCCATTTTCCTCATATGATTGATCTTAGATCCAGCAGTTTGACTCATTACTTCTGGTATACTACCAGCCAAGTAAAGACTTAGAATTCTACCCAAATTGGGTTTTTTCAGGCTCTCCTTAATCTTCTCAAATAATACTGCAGACCAATCAGTAGTTAGTTGAAAGATAATCCTTGTCATGATGCTGAACATATAAGCTGAAATCCTGTCATGTCCTCCAGACTTGCACAGGATAACTTTGCCAATAATTTCTGAGAGAAATTTCCCTTGGCTATTCATGCCTTTCCTATTGAAAACAGATCCAATTTTCAGCTTGGAATCTAGACCACACCATGTTAAAGCTTCTCTAGTCTTAGAAGCAGTAACTTCATCCTCTTCTTTTGTCCTAGGTAGATTTAGGACCTTTCTTAAGCTCTTTGGTGAGACCTTCACTTTTTCTCCATGTACCCTGGACTTTATCTTGAATCCTGATTCGTCTAGGGTTGCGCCATTCAGAAATTCTAAGACTTCTTTCTTCCAGATCTTAGTCGGATCTGAAACAAGAAATTCTAACCCTGAGTCTGCAACTAGGGTTACTACATCCTTGATTTCCGATTCTGCATCGTCAAACGCATGCCGCACCAGTTCATAGCCTTCATTGACGTTCTCCTCGAGCTTTGGCGCCATTAGGGTTTGAAGAATTTGAATTGGGAGAAGAGAGGTGTCGACACACAAGTTTGGTCTCGAAACTTTAGTGAGCGTGTCGACAGACAATGGAGAAATCCTATTTATACCTTTCTAGGATTGAAGATGAAAGGGCGGGTTAACTAACTTAAATTGTGTCGACACTGTTGATAAGTGTCGACACAGACTTATAATGTCTCGACACTTATGTGTCGACACAAGTATAGTCGACAGAATATATGTGTCGACACTTGTTTATGTGTCGACACCACATAACTCGACATTTAGTCGAGACTTTACTTAGATAATTCTGAGTAAACTCTAAGTGTCGACACCACCTTGTTTGTGTCGACACTGACCCTGTATGTGTCGACACTAATTTTCCGAAGTGTCGACACCAACTTCCTAGATGTGTCGACACCTTTTCCCTGAAGTGTCGACACCACTTTTCTGTGTCGACACAGATATCTATGTGTGTCGACACCTTTTTACTTAGCCATTTCTATAAACTTATTCTAAGTTTATCATACCTAGTTCAATTTTAAACCTATTGAACTTTGTTTCTTCTAAAGGCTTAGTATACATATCAGCTAGTTGATTATCTGTCTTAACATATTCTAGTGAAATATCTTGTTATTGGGTATTGTATCCACAATGTACCTGATTTGAAGAAGCCCCTGGACAAGCTAAGGTCAATAGACAATGTATTTGATAAAATCTTTTAAGTTGTGCTTGCAGTTCTTCAACGCTATGTGCACACCAATGTCAGGGTGCAGTAGGTCAATATACACGGGTCTGCACGACGTAACCCCTCGTTGAGCAGATCAGTGTGTTGGCCTACGTGTACTCTCTCTATTGGAGTGCACTTACTTTCAAGTACAGGGCCATGTTTATGCAAGAGAAGACAAGGAGCACGGATGGGTCGAGGAGCAGCTCTTGGGTGGAAAGACGAAAATTCGTCTAAGTGTAAATCGATGAGAATCACCAAGTGATTCTCGCCGATTCGGCGAGAATCACCAAGTGATTCTCGCCGATTCAGCGAGAATCACAAGGGATTCTCGCCGATTCGTCGAGAATCAGTGGTTGATTCTCTCCGAACTCGTTCCAGCCTCTTCTAAGCGAGCACCTCTGCTTCTAAGTAAGAATCGACGAGAATCACCAAGTGATTCTCGCCGATTCGGCGAGAATCACTAGTGATTCTCGTCGAATCGTCGAGAATCACTGGTTGATTCTCACCGTCTCGACCTGGCCTAAAGCAGTGCGTGCAACCAAGGCAAATTCGACGAGAATCATCTTTAATTCTCGCCGAATCGTCGAGAATCACCTTTGATTCTCGGCAACTCGGCGAGAATCACTTTCGATTCTCACCGATTTTGACTTGGGCGTTTTTCTGGAACTTCCTGAACCGGATTCTGCCGCTGTTAAGGTTCTGGACCGGGACTTAGGGATTCTGCTTGTGGGTCCCACAACGGTCATTTTTGAAAGCGTCTACAGTATATATATACGGGTATTTTGAACGGAATACCCAGACAGAAAGAAGCCGAGCAAGAGCAAACCCTAAAATCGCGAAATCGCTCCGCCGCATCCGTCGCCGCTCGCGCTAGTCAGTCGCCGCTACTGATCGCTTTTCTTCCCGATCTCCGGCGATAGAAGCTTAGCCAAGCTTAGAGTCTCACGCGTCTATCAAGAGATCTCTTGTCTCTCGATTTGTTGATCGGGAAGAACTTCCCCGTCCGAATCGATCGAGACGACCGATCCTCGTGTGACCGTTGGAAGACCAAGCTAGCTTCGCTACGAAGATTGGATCTCTAAGTTCAGCAGCCGCTCATCATCATAGCCGCCGATCCCGAAGCAAGCCGCCGCTCGTCTTGTCGCCGCCGGTTCCGGGGAGATCCTTTCCAAGAGAGACCAAGGTTGTAGACTCTTCGTTGACTTCACGAACACGTCGTCGAACGAAGAGGAACACCGTAGTCTCCAAACGAAGTTGGTATCTCGTGTACATTCTATTTTACTTTTGTTGTAAAGGAACGATTGTTCCGTGTTGTAAGGGTTGGGTGCAACCCGGGTTGTGGGAGTGTTGACTCCTACGTGTGGAAGGGCTCCTTCCGATAGTGCAAGGATTGGATTTCAATCCTGTTGTAGAAGTGACCGAGTCGTCCCTTGTTGGGAGATAGGTCGAAGGGGGAAAGTGGATGTACCCAAGTCGGGGAACCACTATAAATTGCATGTGTATTCTGTGTGATGTGCTGTTTGTTTTTATTGTGCAGGTACCGTCTTAAATTCCGCAAATACGCTTCACGTCACCTATTCCCCCCCCATAGGTGAACATAGTTGACACTAGGTGGACTTTCAAGTGGTATCAAAGCGAGGTTGCTCATCAAAAAGGTTAACACCTTGAGTTGAATCCTGCCACTAGTGTCAAGAAGGAAGCAAACATCTACTATGGACGGGCTCAAGTTCTCCGGCAAGATCCCAGTGTGCACCAGGCTCAACTTTCCTATCTAGAAGGAAAGAATCCGGTTCTACATGGAAGCAGTGGACCCTCGACTCTTCATGATCGTGCAGGAGGGACCTTATGTCCCCACTAAGGCCTCCACCATTGACCCCACCAAGAAAGTGCCAAAGACACTTTCTGAAATGGACAAGGACGAGATGGTGCTAGTGGGACTTGACATGAAGGCACGAAACATTCTGGTCAGCGCAGTTGATGACTCTATGATGCAAAACTTCAGCAACTGCAGGACAGCACAGGAGATCTGGCAGTGCCTGATCATCCTAATGGAGGGCACGGATGAAGTGAGGGATGATCAGAGATCCCTCCTGAACCAGAAATATGAGGCCTTCAGACAAGGGCCTAAGGAAGAGATCGGGGTCACCTACGAGAACTTCCTAAAGATTGTCAACGCCCTCATAGGCTACGGAAGAGTGTTCACTAATGGTGAACTCAATGACAAATTCCTTAGGTCCCTTACTAAGGAATGGGACACAAAGATCTGCGCCATCAGAGAATTTGGTAGACTAGCAGAAACTGATCCACAAATTCTGTTTGGGAAGCTGATGTCCTATGAGCTTCAGCTGAACACCAGAAAAGCAGAAGAAGAAGCAGTGTTGGGTACATTGGTCAAATGTACCTGATTTGAAGAAGCCTCACCCAACTCAATGATATACATCATAATGTATTTGATGTATGTTTGAGTTACTTGTGCAGGTTAGGTATTCACTGGACTGAAGCTAAAACTTTCTAAGTCCATGTGTCGACACCCAGAGGGAAAGTGTCGACACTTGAGAAGGCTTGTGTCGACACCCAGACAAGCAGTGTCGACACTTGGAGTCATTGTGTCAACACCTGGGATGAAGAGTCGACACCAGACAGAAAGTGTCGACACAAGGAGCTGTGTCGACACTCAGTGAAGAAGAATGCAGAGAAGCAGTGTCGACACTTAGCAGAAGTGTCGACACCTAGAAGAGCTGTGTCTACATCAGAAAGTGTCGACACTTGGAGTTGTGTCGACACTCAGCAAAAGTCTGCAGAGTCTAAGTACAAGTGTCGACACTCAACACAATGTGTCGACACTATGCAGAAGAGTTAGCACTTGAAGTAAGTGTCGACACTCAACACAATGTGTCGACACTATGCAAAAGAGTCAACATTTGAAGTATGTATCGACACCCAGAACAATGTGTCGACACACAGCTAAAGACTCAACACTTGAAGAAAGTGTCGATACAAGGAGCTGTGTCGACACTTAGCCAAGAACAGAAAGAACAGCAAATTATTCTAAGTACAAGTGTCGACACTAAGGGAATGTGTCGACACTCAGCTAAAGTCTCAACAAGAAGAAGATGTGTCGACACAAGGAGCTGTGTCGACACTTAGCAAAGAACAGAAATATCTACAAAAATATTCTAAGTACAAGTGTCGACACTAAGGGAATGTGTCGACACTCAGCTGAAGAATCTATATTGAAGACTTGTGTCGACACCAAGAAGCAGTGTCGACACTTGACAGTTTCAACACATGAAGATGTGTCGACACAAAGGAGATGTGTCGACACTTAGAAGAATTTAACAAGTTACAGAAGATCAAGTACTTGTGTCGACACTCAATTCCAAGTGTCGACACCTGAATAAGAATCTGTGTCGAGACATACAAGGAGTTGTGTCGACACCTTGTAGACTTGTGTCGACACTTACACAGCATGTGTCGACACTTGGTCTATAAGTGTCGACACTTAAGAACAGAAAGTCTCGACACTATCTGACAGTTAGAGAATTTCAAGAATTGACTGGATGACATGACAGCTGCCGTTCCAGCCAGTCTACAGCACTTGTCAGAGATCTCAGAAGTCAGTTATGAACCGGACCAGCCGGTTACCATGAAGAAGGCCTATAAATAGGCACAGACTGTTTACAGAAAAAGAAGTTAAGATTGTTAAGAGTTAACAAAAGAAGATTAAGTTCTGATTGAGTTCAGATTAAACTAAGAGATTTGTTCAAGTGGTTGCTGATCAAGTTATCGAAGTGATACAAATCAAGAAGATCTTGCTGTCCAACGGCAGATCTAAGAAGTTGGAGAGAGAGAGAGCTCCAATCAAGAATTCAGTCTTTGGAACTAGGCTGAGAAGAAGAATTCAGAAGCATCTGGATCTTAAGAAGCAGAGGTCATGGAACAACTGCAGAGGATTCAGACTTATTCAGTTCTACTCAAGAAGCTTTGAAGGAAGCTAAGTCAGTTTGGATCTATCTGAGTTCTTCCAAGAACTCAGCAAGAAACTCACAACTCCTCTCTTATTTTCTGAGTTGTTGAGTTATTTGTTGTAATACTATTTTAACTTGTAGGATCTTTGGATCTGAGTGCATTGTAAGCCTAAATTTATAAAGGCTGAGGGTAGGGCTTGATAGCCTGAGTGTAGGAGTTAAAGAACTCTGAGTGTAGGCCTTGATTGGCTGAGTGTAGGCCTTTGTGGCTGAGTGTAGGCTTTGGAGAAAGCTGAGGTGTAAGGCTTTGGGCCTGAGGTAGGAACCAATTTGGGTTCTGAGACAGTGGAGAAGTTAGGCTGAATCTAGTACACTGCTAGATAGGCGAAGGGGGAAAGTGGATGTACCCAGATCTTGGGGAACCACTATAAATCACTGTGTGCTGTGCTGTGTTTGTGCTGTGGATGATCTGTGTTTGTTTGATTATTGTTGATTGCTGAAATTGACTTGTTAGAAATCTGTGATATAACTGTTTGACTGCCAACAAAGTTAGAAAAAGGATTAGGTCACCTATTCACCCCCCCCCCCTCTAGGTGTTTAGGTACCATATCTTACAAGTGGTATCAGAGCCAGGTTCCTCAAAACAAGGACTAACAGTCTAAGGAGATCCTGTTTGGCAGAAATAGTCTAGGTCAGAAAACAGCTTCAAGAAAATCAAGAACCATGGGTTCCTTTGAAAATCATAAAGAATTGGGTTCCATGAAATTACCTATTTGCAGAAAGGAAATTTTTGGGATCTGGAAAGAGAGGGTAAGGCTATTCATGGAGGCCTCAGACCCTAGAATATACATCACAGTAAAGGAAGGGCCTTATGTGCCAATGAAGATCTCAGTATTGGATGCAAATCAGAGGACTCCAAAGGATTTCTCTGAGATGACCAAGGATGAAATTGTCCTAGCCACTATGGACAAGAGGGCACAAAACATAATAGTGAGTGCCATTGATGATGCAACTTTTCAGAACTTAATTCACTGTAAAACAGCAAAAGAAATGTGGGATACCCTCATTGTCTATATGGAAGGTTCTGAAGAAGTTAGGCAAGATAGGAAGTCCTTGCTTAATCAAGAGTATGAGAGCTTTAGGCAAGGCAAGGGAGATAGCATCACTGAATGCTACAAGAAGTTCTATAGAATAGTAATGAACTCATGTCTTATGGAAGAGAGTTCAGCAACTATGAACTAAATGACAAATTCCTAAGGTCCCTAACTAAAGATTGGGACACCAAGATCTGTGCCATAAGAGAAATGGCAAAGTTGGGAGAAATTCCTCCTCCTACACTATTTGGCAAGTTGTTGTCATATGAGATGCAGCTGGCAGTGAGGAAAGAGGAGGAGAAATCAACAAGGACTGAGCACAAGGAAAGGACTATTGCCTTCAAGACAGATGTTCCCAGAAAATGCAGAACTAAGTCATCAACTCCACCTCCAGAGGTAGTTGAATCTGAGTCAGAAGGGTCTGTCAGTACAAAGTCTACAAGCAGTGAAAGTGATGAAGACTTTGCTGCCTTCACTAGACACTTTCAGAAATTCCTGAAAAAGAAACAGTGGAGGTCCAGACCATCTACTTACAAGGGAAAAGAAGTCTTGTATCAGGAGAAAAAGCCTTCTAAGAAGGACAGGAAGAAGACAAAGACAAGCAAGGCAACTGGATCAAAGATTGTGTGCTACTGCTGCAATAGACAGGGTCATGTCATTGCTGATTGTCCTGAGAAAAGAAAAGAATCCAGTGACAGGAAAAAGACTCACTTCAAAGGGAAGAAAGAGAAGTCTTTTGTTGCCAAGAATGAGAAGACTCTTTCAGATATTTCTTCTTCAAACACTGATACTGATGCTGAAGCCTACATAGGGCTATTTGCTGAAGAAGAAGAAGAAGAATTTATGCAGATCTTGGAGTCAATTTATGAACAAGAAGACTGCCAGTGCCAAGGACTGATGGCATTGACTGAGAGTACCAAAATCCTGGAGCAGCCAGGACCTAGTCAGATACAAAGTCCAACTCTAAGTTCAGTTTCTTGTTCTAGTTCAGAATCAGAATCATCTTCATCAAATGATGGAAGTGGTTCTGAGTCTGAGGATGATATTCATCAGCTCATAGATGAATATAAGGTGCTGTTACAGGCTTATAAGAAAAGCAAGTCCCTTGCCAAAAGTCAGGCAAAGGAGATTGCTGATCTCAAGGCTGCAACAGAATTTGAGAAGCAATTTGATCAAAAACTGAATGAGGTAGCTAGGCTGAAACACATTACAGTGATTCAGATGGGTACTATCATATTTAAGAATGATCAAATTAAGAAACTGGAGACAAATCTTCAGAAAGAGAGAGAACTGGTTGCAAAGTTTTCAAAGCCTAAATCAGTTCTACCTTTGATTGATGATTTTACTCATCACAAAGGTAAGGCTGGACTGGGTTTTGTTAAACCTGCCAGGACTGTTCAGGATCAGTCCAAGACCAAGGGCAAGGCCCCAACATTCAATAAGTCAGCTGCAGTTAAGACAGCAAAGTCTGTACCTAAGCAAAGGTACAATAAGTTTGAATGTTGGTGTTGTGGCAAGGTTGGCCACTTTGCCTTGGATTGTTGGCACAATGCCAGTACCAAGTTGAGTAGCAAGTTACCTGGTGGAAAGCCAGTAGGTAGCTGTGTCATGTTGCAAACTAACAATCACCAAGGACCCAAGTTTACTTTGGGTTCTAAGGTTCATTAATTTGTTTTGCAGGTGAATCCAAGTGGCCATACCCCAACATGGTACTTGGATAGTGGATGTTCCAGACATATGACTGGAACAAGGGGACTACTGAAGGACTATATTCCAATAAAAAATGGTCCTAAAGTGACCTTTGGTGGTTCTGAAAAAGGAATCATCAAAGGGTTTGGTAACATTTCTTCAAACCTTGTTACCATTACTCAAGTGGCTTATGTTAAAGGGTTGAAACACAACCTTATAAGTATAAGTCAGTTAAGTGATGTAGGGTATGACATCTCATTTGTTAAAAATGGTTGTCATATCAAGAGGTCAAGTGATCAAGAGATCATTTTGACAGGATATAGAAAGAGGAATGTCTACTGTCTAGACATCATGATTGAGAACAATGGTTCTCCTGTTTGTCTTGTAGCTGATGAGACAGTCTCTCATTGTGTCAAGTGGCACAAGAGGATAGCTCATCTTAACTACAAGACTATTAGCAAACTCTTTAGCAAAGAGTTAGTGAGGAATGGTCCTCAAGTTAAGTGTGTTAAAGATGGCATTTGCTCAGCTTGTCAAAAGGGCAAGCAGACCAAATCCACCTTTAAAAGCATTGAGAACAAAGATGCTGTGAGGTGCTTATACCTCTTGCATATGGATCTCTTTGGTCCAATGCCAGTTCACAGCTTAGGTAGGAAGGTCTATACCTTTGTAGTTGTTGATGACTACTCAAGGTTTTCCTGGGTGTTCTTCTTAAGGCAGAAATCTGAAACACCTAGTGTCTTCTACAGCTTTGTCAAGCAAATTCAGAATGAACTAAATAGTACTGTGGTCAAAATTAGAAGTGACCATGGTACTGAGTTTCAATCTGAAAGCATGACAAAACTATGTGAAGACTTTTGGATATTTCAAGAATTCTCTTCACCTAGAACACCTCAGCAAAATGGCATTGCTGAGAGGAAGAATAGAACCTTGATAGAGGCTGGTAGAACCCTACTTAGTGATACATCACTGCCTGAGTATTTCTGGGCTGAAGCAGTTAACACTGCATGCCATGTGATAAATAGGGCTACCATCACTAAAAGACTAAACAAGACCCCCTATGAAGTAGTGAAAGGCAGGAAACCAAACCTATCCTATTTTAGGATCTTTGGTTGCAAATGCTTCATACTTAACAATGGGAAGTCTTACATAACTAAGTTTGCTGCCAAGTCCCAAGAGGGAATTTTTGTTGGGTACAGCAACAATAGTAAGGCTTATAGAGTATACAACTTGATTACAGAAGTTGTAGAGGAGACTGTGCATGTAGTTTTTGATGAGACAAAACTTATTAATAATGAGTTGTCTAGCAATGTATGTAGCCCCACAGGTTTGACAAAGAAATTGGACAAGCTTACTATAGAAGAGATGCCTGCTGCAAGACAGCAAGTAGAAGGCAATAGCAGTTGTCCAGGGGGAGAACTACATGTGCCAATAGCTGAAGAAATACAAGAAGTACAGCATGATGCAGATGCTGAAGAAGTTCAACCTGAAGCTAGGATGCCTCTAGCCCACAGGCATCTAAGAGATCATCTAGTAGAGCTGATTATTGGAGATCCAAGACAAGGAGTTCAGACAAGGAGCAGAAATCAGAATGCTGCAGTATATTCTAGTTTTCTGTCTCAAATAGAACCTAAGAAATTTGAAGAAGCTATACAAGATCCACAGTGGACTGAAGCTATGCAAGAAGAACTTAATCAGTTTAAAAGGTGTAAGGTTTGGGAACTGGTTCCTAAACCTAAAGACCACAATGTTATAGGAACTAAGTGGATCTACAGAAATAAGTTAGATGAACAAGGGGTCATCATTAAGAATAAAGCAAGACTGGTTGCAAAAGGATATAGGCAAGAAGAAGGTATTGATTTTGATCAAACCTTTGCCCTAGTAGCCAGACTGGAGGCCATAAGGATGTTCTTGGCCTATGCAACCTATCAAGGATTCAACGTTTACCAGATGGATGTCAAGTCAGCATTCTTAAATGGTAATCTTAAGGAAGAAGTCTATGTGGAGCAGCCTTCAGGTTTTGTTGATCCAACTCAACCTCATTATGTCTATAGACTTAGGAAAGCATTGTATGGGTTAAAACAAGCTCCTAGAGCTTGGTATGAAACCCTATCTAGTTTCCTCATTGAGAACAAGTTCACAAGGGGGAAAATAGATAAGACTCTATTCCTTAGGGAATCTAGAGGCAAAGTCATACTTGTCCAAATATATGTAGATGACATTATATTTGGGTCTACTGAAAGTAGCCTTTGCAAAAAGTTTGCAAAGCTTATGCAAAGTCAATTTGAGATGAGTAGTATGGGAGAGCTAAAGTTTTTCTTGGGTCTCCAAGTTAAACAGACTGAAAGTGGCTTGTCCATATGTCAGTCCAAGTTCACCCTAAAACTCATAAGGAAATATGGTATGGATTCATCCAGTACCATGAAGACTCCTATGGGGTCAAGTATGTCTCTTAGCAAGGATAATGCAGGGAAACCTGTAGATTAAACCTTGTATAGAGGGATAGTTGGCTCCTTACTATACTTGACTGCAAGTAGGCCTGACATTATGTATGCTACATGTGTTTGTGCCAGGTATCAAGCCTGCCCTAAAGAGTCTCACTTGACTGCAGTCAAGAGAATTTTGAGATATCTAAAGGGCACTCCCTATCTAGGCCTCTGGTACCCTAGGAATGGAGATTTTGATCTAACAGGTTATACAGATGCAGACTTTGCAGGATGCAAAGAGGATAGAAAGAGCACAACTGGAACCTGTCAATTTCTAGGTGGAAGAATAATTTCATGGAGCAGCAAAAAGCAGACTAGTGTGGCTATCTCCACAGCTGAGTCAGAATATGTAGCTGCAGGAAGTTGCTGTGCTCAACTTCTATGGATTCAACATCAGCTGCTGGACTATGGATTTCAGGTAAGTAGAACTCCACTTTACTGTGATTCTACAAGTGCTATTTCAATAGCTAACAACCCTGTATCTCATAGTAGAACAAAACATATTGAGATTAAATATCACTTTCTTAGGGAGCATGTAGAAAGAAATGATATTGCACTTGAATATGTTAAAACTGATAATCAGATAGCTGACATGTTTACTAAGCCCTTAGAAGAAGCTAAGTTCAATAGATTCAAAATTGAACTAGGTATGATAAACTTAGACTAAGTTTACAGAATAGAAAATTGGCTAAGTAAAAAGGTGTCGACACATAGACAAGTCTATGTCGACACAGAATAAAAGTGTCGACACTTCAGGAAAAAGGTGTCAACTCATCTAGGATGTTGGTGTCGACACTTCAGAATGTTAGTGTCGACACATGTCGAGTAGGTGTCGACACATCCAATGTGGTGTCGACACTTAAGTTTTACTCAGAATTTTTCTAAGTAAAGTCTCGACTATTCGTCGAGTAGAGTGGTGTCGACACATAAACATGTGTCGACACATAATATCTGTTGACTAAACTTGTGTCGACACATATGTGTCGAGACATTATGAGTCAGTGTCGACACTTATTGCCAGTGTCGACACATGTTTAGCTAGCTGTCCCGCCTGTTCATCTTCAAAAATAGACAGGTATAAATAGGGTTCTGTCTTTGATTGTCGACACGCTTTCAAAGTTTCGAGACCAAAACTCTTGTGTCGACATTTCTCTTTTCTCAAGCCTAATTCTCCAAACCCTAATGACTCCCAAGCTCGAGGAAAACGTCAACGAAGGCTACGAACTTGTGCGCGGCGCATTCGATGATGGCGATCAAGATATCAAGTCAGTGGTTACCCTAGTCAGCGATTCAGGACTAGAATACTTGGTTTCAGAACCAACCAAGATATGGAAGAAGGAAGTGCTTGAATTCCTTACTGGAGCAACTGTGGATGACTCTGGATACAGAATCAAATCCAGAGTGCATGGAACCAAGGTCAAGGTATCACCCAAAAGTCTGAGAAAGGTACTTCAGCTACCTAAGACTCAAGAAGAAGAAGAAGTTTCTACATCCAAGACCAGGGAAGCTTTGGTCTGGTGTGGTCTTGATTCTAAGATGAAGATAGGTTCTGTCTTTACCAGAAAAGGCATGAACAGTAAAGGAAAATTTCTGTCAGAGATAGTGGGCAAGGTCATTCTCAGTAAACCTGGAGGGCATGACAGGGTGTCAGCCTCAATGTTCAATATCATGACAAGAATCATCTTCACCCTACAAACAGATTGGTCAATGGTCATCTATGAAAAGATCAAGGAAAGTCTGAAGAAGCCCAATCTGGGCAGAATTATAAGTCTCTACCTGGCTGGTACAATACCAGAGGTAATGAGCACTGCTGCAGGTAGCAAGATCAATCATATGAGAAAGATGGATTCTAGGATATTTTCTAGGTGGGAAAGGGTGTTGTCAAAGGACATGCCTACCCCTGAGAAGCCAGTTTCTGAGAAAGTTACTCCTCCCAGGAAGAAGAGAAAGACTGCTGCTGTGACACAAGAGTCCTCCAGCAGTTCTGATAGTGAAGAATAGGTTGTTTTCACACCTGATGACCATGAAGAAGTGGCTGCAGAGAAGACTCCTGCTCCTCAAGATGTAGCTGAGATCCAGGGGGAGCTGCCTCCAGCTAGCCCCATCCATAGGGATCACAGCCAGGGGGAGCTTCCAGTAGTAGAAGAAACATCTACTCTGGACAGTGAGCAAGCCACCCTCATTATCCAAGAGGTACTCACTGACTTAAAAACTTTAGACTATATTATAGAAGATGCTAATTTGTTTGATGTTCATCAGCAAACTCAGCTAGACAAACCAGTTCCAGATGTTGTTTTAGAAGACAAATCTGCTGAACAAGAAGTGGTACCTGAGTCAGTGGATGAAGAACAAAGACTATCTCCAGCTCCATCCCCTCATGAATATACTATGGAAGATTTGTTTCTGAATTTAGATCAAGAGGACTTTGACATGGATAAGGTTGCTGCTGCTGAAGAGAAGGGTGCTGCTGCTAAGGGGGAGCACATGACAGTTCTGGAAGAGCCTTTAAGGCTAGACACTGAGAAGGCACTAGATGTGCAAGCTGAAAAACCACAAAGCCCTAAGGATAGGGTTGAGATTGCCAGCACCTCTGCCTCTGAAGATGAGGAGAGTGCTAGGGCTAAGAAGAAGAAATTGTTTGTATTCAAAAGAAGAAGTCAGAGCTACAAGAAAGCCCTTCAATCCATTGCCCCACAGCCTATAGTTCAGCAAGCTCCAACTGCTGACTATAGTGCTTTACTCATTGCACTACAGATCAAAATGGATGAACAAAGGAAAGCCATAGAGGCTTATGTTGATGCAGGGCACATATCATTACAATTTGATTTAGCTCAAGATATAAAATCAATAAGGTTTGAGATGAATCTGAATAAGAAGGAAATGACTGAATGCTTCCACAAGGGTGGAAATGTTGTGGTGTATCTGGCAACTCACCAAGAGAAGATAAAGGCTCAAGTAGAGGATATAGCACTAAAGCAAGGCTATGTGCTGGAAAATCAATTAAGGATGAATGATAATTTGACTGCATCCCACAATGCTATAGTCACTGAATTGAAGAATAAGACTGCTGAATCTTCTACATCTGCTGATGTTAAGGCTGGATTTGACAAAGTTTTCCAAGAAGAAATCCAAGCTGTAAAGACTGCAATACAGGATTCCCAGAAAGCCATCTCAGAACAGCTTACAAAGCTTAAACCCTACTTTAAGGATGGAATCGGGTATTTGGATAGTCAGATTAGATTCCAAAAGGATGATGTCAGAGACCATGTGGCCCAAGAAGTCATAAAGGGGGAGAGAGTATTAGTCAAAGCTAGCTCTGACCATGCCAAATGGATATCTAACTCCATCAGAGCTACACTGGGCTATCCTCTACTCTGTGATGATGATAATGTTGCTGAATCAGGGATTCAAAGTGCATATCTTGGAGGTGAGCAACCAGAGGTAGCTCAAGTGATTTATCCACCTCCAGATTTTGAAATGATTCATGCAGATGTCAGCACAATGTATAGCCCAACTGCAGGAAAGTCAAATGTTGTTCTCGAAAAGGTTGTTCAACCTATTACTGCAGCTATGCGAGAGGCATTAGAAAAAGAAGAAGAGACAAGGTTGTCAAAGAAGAGGTTTAGGGAACAAGCTGAACTAAAGCCAGACTTTGAACAATGGAGCCCTACCTCTAGAAATATCATTCTAACTGCCTGGAAAGCTGCTAAAGACAACACTAATGATAGAAACAAGTGGTTCTCTGAAGCAGAATGGAGGAAGCATGAGATCAGGCAGGAAGCCATTGTCCAGTACAGAAGAAAGGCTAAGTTAGGAAAGCTACCTCCTACTACAGTGGAGCCTAGCAAGTACTTTCCTAAGCCCTATCATTATTTTGAAAGGCAAAAAATCAAGGCTGAAGAACAAAAGAAGAAGGACTCAAAAGGCAAGAAGCCTGCTGATGCTGAGCCTACTGCTGCTGCTGTCAAAGCTAAAGTCCTAGCTGGCAAAGGAATTGTTATCAAAGAACCTGATCAGAAATAGATTAGGAATTAATTTGAAGATTGTTGTAATCCTTTGTATGAGAAACATTTTTGTAAATCATTAAAGATGTATTAGAAAAATGTTAGAACAATTTATGATTAATATAGTATAATTGTTCTGAAATGTGTCTATTCTTTGATTATTCTGGAATGATTAATGTGTATACATGTATGCATTATTGCATGTTTAAGTTTACCCTGTTGAAATATACCTGCTTTACATCATTTTATAATTTTTAATTATGAGTGGTGTATATCATTGACTAAGGGTTATGACTTCTCCAAATAGGGGGAGATTGTTGGGTACATTGGTCAAATGTACCTGATTTGAAGAAGCCTCACCCAACTCAATGATATACATCATAATGTATTTGATGTATGTTTGAGTTACTTGTGCAGGTTAGGTATTCACTGGACTGAAGCTAAAACTTTCTAAGTCCATGTGTCGACACCCAGAGGGAAAGTGTCGACACTTGAGAAGGCTTGTGTCGACACCCAGACAAGCAGTGTCGACACTTGGAGTCATTGTGTCAACACCTGGGATGAAGAGTCGACACCAGACAGAAAGTGTCGACACAAGGAGCTGTGTCGACACTCAGTGAAGAAGAATGCAGAGAAGCAGTGTCGACACTTAGCAGAAGTGTCGACACCTAGAAGAGCTGTGTCTACATCAGAAAGTGTCGACACTTGGAGTTGTGTCGACACTCAGCAAAAGTCTGCAGAGTCTAAGTACAAGTGTCGACACTCAACACAATGTGTCGACACTATGCAGAAGAGTTAGCACTTGAAGTAAGTGTCGACACTCAACACAATGTGTCAACACTATGCAGAAGAGTCAACATTTGAAGTATGTATCGACACCCAGAACAATGTGTCGACACACAGCTAAAGACTCAACACTTGAAGAAAGTGTCGATACAAGGAGCTGTGTCGACACTTAGCCAAGAACAGAAAGAACAGCAAATTATTCTAAGTACAAGTGTCGACACTAAGGGAATGTGTCGACACTCAGCTGAAGTCTCAACAAGAAGAAGATGTGTCGACACAAGGAGCTGTGTCGACACTTAGCAAAAAACAGAAATATCTACAAAAATATTCTAAGTACAAGTGTCGACACTAAGGGAATGTGTCGACACTCAGCTGAAGAATCTATATTGAAGACTTGTGTCGACACCAAGAAGCAGTGTCGACACTTGACAGTTTCAACACATGAAGATGTGTCGACACAAAGGAGATGTGTCGACACTTAGAAGAATTTAACAAGTTACAGAAGATCAAGTACTTGTGTCGAAACTCAATTCCAAGTGTCGACACCTGAATAAGAATCTGTGTCGAGACATACAAGGAGTTGTGTCGACACCTTGTAGACTTGTGTCGACACTTACACAGCATGTGTCGACACTTGGTCTATAAGTGTCGACACTTAAGAACAGAAAGTCTCGACACTATCTGACAGTTAGAGAATTTCAAGAATTGACTGGATGACATGACAGCTGTCGTTCCAGCCGGTCTACAGCACTTGTCAGAGATCTCAGAAGTCAGTTATGAACCGGACCAGCCGGTTACCATGAAGAAGGCCTATAAATAGGCACAGACTGTTTACAGAAAAAGAAGTTAAGATTGTTAAGAGTTAACAAAAGAAGATTAAGTTCTGATTGAGTTCAGATTAAACTAAGAGATTTGTTCAAGTGGTTGCTGATCAAGTTATCCAAGTGATACAAATCAAGAAGATCTTGCTGTCCAACGGCAGATATAAGAAGTTGGAGAGAGAGAGCTCCAATCAAGAATTCAGTCTTTGGAACTAGGCTGAGAAGAAGAATTCAGAAGCATCTGGATCTTAAGAAGCAGAGGTCAAGGAACAACTGCAGAGGATTCAGACTTATTCAGTTCTACTCAAGAAGCTTTGAAGGAAGCTAAGTCAGTTTGGATCTATCTGAGTTCTTCCAAGAACTCAGCAAGAAACTCACAACTCCTCTCTTATTTTCTGAGTTGTTGAGTTATTTGTTGTAATACTATTTTAACTTGTAGGATCTTTGGATCTGAGTGCATTGTAAGCCTAAATTTATAAAGGCTGAGGGTAGGGCTTGATAGCCTGAGTGTAGGAGTTAAAGAACTCTGAGTGTAGGCCTTGATTGGCTGAGTGTAGGCCTTTGTGGCTGAGTGTAGGCTTTGGAGAAAGCTGAGGTGTAAGGCTTTGGGCCTGAGGTAGGAACCAATTTGGGTTCTGAGACAGTGGAGAAGTTAGGCTGAATCTAGTACACTGCTAGATAGGCGAAGGGGGAAAGTGGATGTACCCAGATCTTGGGGAACCACTATAAATCACTGTGTGCTGTGCTGTGTTTGTGCTGTGGATGATCTGTGTTTGTTTGCTATTGTTGATTGCTGAAATTGACTTGTTAGAAATCTGTGATATAACTGTTTGACTGCCAACAAAGTTAGAAAAAGGATTAGATCACCTATTCACCCCCCCCCCCCTCTAGGTGTTTAGGTACCATATCTTACAAGCAGAGAAGGCGGCAACCAAAGAAAAGGCTGTGGCTCTAAAATCCAGTCACTCCAGAAAAGGCAATGGTGCGGTTTCATACCGTGCCAGGAAAAAGGATGAGGAGGAGGACTCCGAGCCATGCTCCTCCAGCTCAGAGCTGTCGGAGGAGGATTTCTCCCTCATCACTCGAGAATTCAAGAAGTTCCTCAAGATGAGGAATCAAAGAAAGAGAGACGGCTCCTCCTCCAGGCATCAGAAGAAAAATTATTCTTCTGACAGGTATGCATCTAGACCGAACAAACATCGCTCCTCTGACATTATTTGCTTTGGATGGAATAAGCCAGGACACGTCGTGGCCGACTGCTATCAAGGCAAGAGAGAAAAAGGGAAAGAAGAGGAGCACAAATCCTCTAGGGATAAGAAGAAGGAGCGGAGCTACATCGCCAAAAGGCCAAAGACACTGAGTGAGTCTGATTCCTCAGACTCTAGTGATGATGAGGAAGCCTACTTCGGGCTGGTGGGTCGCTCTGACTCAGAAGGAGAATGCCCCCCGTTTACTGGGAAGGTAAAAGCTCACACCCCTCTCTCCGACTCCGACTCTGATCCTGAGTCTCAGGATGATGAACCTGAGGATAGCCTTTCGGCCCGTGAAGCTGAGCTCCTCGAGAAGTATGAGCTTCTGCTCAACACTTTCGAGGAGTGCCGAAAGAGATTGAAGGCTGAGAAAAAGGAAGTAAAATTCCTTAAGGGTGAGTGTGTTTCCCTAAGGGAAGAGGTGTAAGACCCCCCTCCCCCTTACCAAGGAGGGCTACCGGGTCTTATGCCCAGAACCGCCGTCTTACGGTGGCGCTAACTCACGGGTTAGTCGACACCGCAACACGCCGATTCTGCCGGCTAGTACGATCATAAACCTGTAGGCCAATATGAGAAGAAGAAGTAATCTATATATGTAAAACTACCAGTCCACAAGCCACAGTACAATCATGAAAAGAAATGAATAGTACATCATAATAGTCCACAACAAACAAATGAAAGAGTAAAAAGGGCTTATGCCCAGATCAAATCAAAGTCCTGCAGCTTCAGAATGGTCGCCGGCGCCTCAAATGCCTTGCCGCCAATCTCGGCCTCCATATCACAATGTGCAGTGGTCCGCAGCTCCGATCCATCGGGTAGACGTACCCTCATCTCTAGTCCAGGGAACCTCTCCACGCCTTCGAGTCCGTCGATGAAGGCCTCGGATACGAACGAGTGTGAAGCACCCGTGTCGAAAAGAGTATGAGCGGGCTTGCCGCTGATCATAACTATGCCTGAGGTTTGTTTACGTGAAAGTTAATTGTTATTCTATAGTTCCATGTACTAAATATATATCATTGGAAATTCAAGAAAATTCATAATTGACTTCAAGTACCTGTGATAACCTCCTCTGGATTCCTCGGCTCTGTGAGGTCCAAGGCGTATATCTGCTCCTGCTCGCGCCTCCTGCCGTGATATCCCCGACCTCGGCCTCGTCCTCGGCCTCGTCCTCGGCCCTGCTGTATTGGGGCCACTGGAGGTGGAGGAGGAGGAGGGGGATGGAACCGGTGCGGGCACTCCGACCTGATGTGCCCAGGCTGGCGGCAGCCGTAACAAACCACTTGTCGGTGGCCTCGGTCATCCTGTCTCCTCGGATCATGTATCTGTAGAGGTGGGGGAGCCAATGCTGGAGGAGGCCCCTGCTCCTGCCTGAAGTTGGGACGACGACGTCCCCCACCCCTCCTGTGTCCAATGGTCCTGCCTCTCTGAGAGCCCCTACTGCTCTCACCTGATGGTATGTAGATGCGCCCCCGGAACCGAAGAAGATCATCCTGTAACGTGTAATCCTCGACCTTGCCCCTCTCTAGGGCACTGAAAATCGGCTGTAACGCAGCATCCAGCCTCTGATGTGCTCGGATGCGCTCCTGTATATCATCTCCGCTGATCACTGAGCTCAAATACTCTCTATAAACAACTGGCTCAGTCTCGGACACCATGGTAATGTGCATGTCCTCCATCATCTGTAGCAGCTCTATAGACATCAATCGGGGCTCCGGTCCAGAAGTGCCGGCCCTCCTGCTCAAGGCATCCGCAACCGTGTTCGCTTTCCCCGGGTGATAGTGGATCTTGTAGTCATAACCACAGAGGAACTCCAGCCACCTCCTCTGTCTCAGGTTTAGGTCCTTCTGCGTATCAATATACTTTAGATTCTTGTGATCTGAAAAGATGTCACAATGAATCCCGTATAAATAATGTCTCCATATCTTTAGGGCGAAAACCACAGCCCCGAGCTCTAGATCATGTACTGGATAGTTATGCTCATGCTTCTTCAACTGTCTCGAAGCATAAGCAATGACGTGTCCATGCTGCATCAGGACTGCACCCATCCCCTGATAAGAGGCGTCCGTGTAGATCTGGAATCCTTCGCTCCCGGATGGAAGCGCAAGGATGGGGGATGAGATGAGTCGGTCCTTCAGCTCCTGAAAAGCCGTCTCACACCGCTCTGACCAAACAAAATCTACATCCTTCTTCGTCAAGGACGTGAGGGGGAGTGCTATCCTCGAGAACCCCTCCACGAACTTGCGGTAATATCCTGCTAGTCCCAAGAAACTGCGGATGTCAGATGCGGTCTTCGGCCGTGGCCAATCCCTCACTGTCTCTATCTTGGCCGGGTCCACTGCTAACCCAGCCCCACTGATCGTGTGCCCCAGGAATGCCACCTCCTGCAACCAGAACTGGCACTTTGAAAATTTTGCGTACATCTGGGTCTCCCTCAGCCTCTGCAAGACCTGTGCCAAGTGCTCCGTATGCTCCTCCTGAGTCCGAGAATAAATAAGGATGTCGTCGATGAATACAATCACGAAGCGGTCTAAGAAAGGCTCGAAAACACGGTTCATTAGACTCATGAATGCAGCAGGAGCATTCGTGAGCCCAAAAGGCATCACCGTGAATTCGTATAATCCATAGCGCGAACTGAATGCCGTCTTCGGTATGTCCTCCTCCCTGATACGGAGCTGATAGTAGCCGGATCGCAGATCTAACTTGGAGAACCAGAAGGCTCCCTGTAGCTGGTCAAATAACTCATCTATCCGAGGCAGAGGATAGGTGTTGCGGACCGTCAACCTGGTTCAGCTCCCGGTAATCTATACATAATCGCAGTGATCCGTCCTTCTTCTTCACAAATAGAACTGGCGCTCCCCATGGCGATGAACTAGGCCGCACAAATCCTGACTCGACTAGCTCCTGTAGTTGAGTCCTGAACTCTGCTAACTCCCTAGGAGCCATCCTGTAGGGTGCCCGGGACACCGGCTTCGCTCCCGGTACTAGCTGAATCCTGAAATCCAAATCTCTAGCAGGCGGTAGCCCGGGCAATTTTTCCGGGAATACGTCGGCGAAATCCCGAACCACCGGAATATCTGAGATAGTCGCCTCTGTTCCCACCATCTCGAAGCAGACAATATAGACTTCTTCACCCTGCTCATGGGCCTTCACAGCCTGTATAGAAGATAATAGTAGGTGGCAGATAGGCTGGATACCTTCAACGATAACATGAGAGTCGCCATGTCTTAGCGTGATCCTCCTGGACGGGCAATCTATCTGGGCATGGTTCCGATGCAACCAGGCCATGCCCAAGATCAATAGTTTGACCTAGGCATCCAATTTAATTTCTGTCCTACCCTAGGACCAGTCCTAGGAGAAATGTCCTACAGGACTGTACACTACACCAAAATGTATGTTTAGGGTGGCATATTAAAGGTAAGACCCCTGGCTACATTTTTCATTAAGGGGCAAAGTTCTGGAAATGCCTCTAAGAGGCCTAAATTTAACATGCAAAGTAACTGAAAAAGTGTGACAGAAATCATACTATTCAATACATTAAATTAATTTATTTTAATATCTGTAGCACGAATCTTAAAGTTAAACCGACGGGATCTGGTCATCGTCCCCAGGGGTTTGACGGCCACGATTACTCCTTCCTGGATGATGTTGGCTGGCCTTTTCCGGCCAGCTGAGCCACCACCACCGCCGGCGGATATCGCCACCACCTTCGTTAAGGTGGGGGCTAGCGTTTCCCGGCGGTGGGGCCGCCGTAGTTGGCTCCTCCGGCGAACCCGAGCATGAAGAGAAATGCTCGATTTTCTCCGATTTCTCTCATGACATCGGGCTCAATTGAGCCCGATATCTCCCTAGATTGATCTAGAAACCTAGTACGGGAAGAGGCGAGGCGAAACGGACCTGAATCGAAGCTTGGCTGCGGGTCAGGCGGCGGTTTGCCGTGGTGGTGGTGTGCCGGTGAGCTCCACCCCGAAAGCTCAAATCTCCACCATTTTCCATGATCAAGCAGTCGAATTCCACTCCTCTCGGCCTTCTGAAGCTAATGGTGAGCTCTGTTTGGACTGAGGTGGCCTATAAGTGGAGTTAACTCCAAGGTGAGCTCGGTTTGAGCATTGGAGGTTTCACCCATGGTGCCATGTGGCTCACTGCCTTGGTTTTCTGCTGGAAATGAAGAGGGGAGGTCGGCCACCTGGTTTTGGGCAGCCTAAACCAGCTGATGGGGTGGCCATGTGGCCACCATTTTCTTCATTCCCTTTTCTCTCTCCTCTTCTCTTAAAAATTCCAATAAATGGAATTTTGATTCCAAAAATTCCATCATTAATTTGAGGGATGAAATTTACCCTAATGAACCACTGTAAATAATTTCATGACTCTTGCATGTCACCATTGGGCTAAATACACCAATTTGCATTTTTGCTATTTGCACACCAAGGCTAAACATAGGCTAGCACATGCAAGTGGATTCCCCAACATGCAGTGAACCCAAGGTGCTGAAACTTTTATCATGCACCAAGGATGACCCCACTGACCCACCACCAAAATTTGGGGCTATGGGGAGGAGTAGAACTCCATATATGTCATTTATTTATATTTTGATATTTTAGCAAATACTATAGGAAAATATTCTCTAAAAATTCCTAAATTTTGGCAGGAGCTAAGTATGCCCTAATCATGCATGTGCCCAAAATTTGGGGTCATGGTGTGGCTAGGGTCCCCACTTAGGCTAGTTTGACCTAGTTTGACTATGGTCTTATAGTGGGCCCCACATGGCTACCACCCATTACCTAGGGTCAAACCTAGTTGATCTCCTTAAGTCTCACCCCATGCCTAACCCAATCTAAGTTGAGGGGTCCAGAAGTAACATGGGATGTTACAAGAGGTCACCAGTTTGATCTCTCTCCGACAGGAGCACCTTGACCTGACCTCAAAGCATTCAGAGTCTCTGAAGCTCCTTGATCTTAAGCAGGAGGAAGTCGACAAGTTGGAAGAACAACTTGCGGTAGAAAGGAAGATCGTCAAGAGCTTCTCTATGCCAAAAACAGTTCTTCCAGTTGTTGATACCTTCTCTGCTCAGGCCAAAGGAGCTGGCTTGGGGCATGTAGGGGTATCTGGTTCCTCCTCCAGGAGAAACAGGAACCAGAGGAAGAATAAGGCCGTCAAGAAGGCCTCTGCTGATGAAAAGGGAAAGGCTCTGCTTAGTCCTGTTGCGTTCAGAAAGCCTGGCTTTCCTTGCAGCCAACATGACTTTGAGTCAACATTTGGCCATCATTTCCGGCCCTCGGTTGCAAAGCCAAAGAGCCGATATGACGGTTGGACCTTTCCCCGGAACTTCGGTGAGAGTGCCTTCAAGGCACCTTATGAGGAAATCCACATGGGAAATTATGGTCCGTTCTCTAGCGGTCATAATGGAAAGCAGGCACCAAAAGCCAAGCATGTTATACAGAAGGTGACGAAGTCATGTGACTGCTGTCATCATGAGGCCTCCACCTCCAGATCCAAGGCCCCAGCTGTACCCACCGTTCCCAGGGTAAGGCAGGAGCCTAGGAAGAGGTACAACAGATTCGACTGTTGGTGCTGTGGCAAAGTCGGTCACTTTGCCGTGGATTGTTGGTTTAATCCAAGGTATTACGAGACTCCTCATGTTAGCAATGCGAGGCCGACCACTCGTAGGGTTAACCAACCGAGGGGGAGTATGCTAACCAGGAATCTAGGACCCAAGTTCGATTGGGTTCCTAAGGCAAATTAATTTTGTTTTGCAGGAATGTCCAAAGGCCACCAAAACGCCGATCTGGTACTTGGACAGTGGATGCTCCCGGAATATGACGGGGACAAGAAGCCTGCTGCGTGATTACACTCCAGTCGAGAATGGACCCAAAGTCATCTTTGGAGGGTCAGATCGAGGAGTCACCAGAGGTTACGGTATGATTTCCAACGGTATAATCTCTATCACCGACGTGGCTTATGTTGAAGGGCTAAACCATAACCTGATCAGTGTAAGTCAGTTATGTGACAAAGGTTATAACGTTAAGTTCTGCAAGGATAAATGTCTGATAACTTCACGTACCTCTTCTGAGACGGTATTATCAGGCATTAGGAGCAGAAACATCTTCTGCTTAGATTTTCTCTGTTTAGATTCTTCTACCCCCGTATGCCTAGTGGCAACAGGCAGTGCATCTCTTTGTGATCAATGACACAAGAGATTTGCACATATTAATTTCAAGACAATTAGTATGTTGTTTTCTAAGAACTTAGTAAGGGATGCTCCCAGTATCAAGTGCATCAAAGATAGCCCCTGTCCTGCATGCCAGATGGGCAAACAGACTCGGGCTACCTTTAAGAGCATCGCAGACAAAGACTCTTCCCGATGTCTCTACCTCTTACATATCGACTTGTTTGGTCCAATGCAAGTTCATAGCTTGGGAGGCAAGTCCTATATGCTAGTGATAGTTGATGATCATTCTCGGTTTACTTGGGTGTTCTTTTTGAAACGAAAGTCAGATACGTTTGACATCTTCACTAGTTTTGTCAAGCAGGTTCAGAACGAATTTAACTGCTCAGTGGTCAAAATCAGAAGTGACCATGGAACAGAATTCGAATCTGGTGCTATGACAGAATTTTGTGAAGAATAAGGTATCTTTCATGAGTTTTCCTCCCCACGCACTCCTCAGCAAAATGGAGTTGCGGAGAGGAGAAACAGAACCCTCATTGAAGCCTGCACGACAATGTTGAAAGACGCTTCTCTCCTGGAATACTTCTGGGCAGAGGCTGTCAATACAGCTTGTCATGTACAAAACCGAGCATTGATCAACAAGCATCATCGTAAGACGCCTTACGAGCTACTGAAAGGCAGGAAGCCAACCATGTCCTACTTGAGGATTTTTGGTTGCAGATGCTATGTGCTGAATAATGGGAAGTACCCACGTACTAAATTTGGTGAAAAATGCTTCGAAGGCATATTCATGGGCTATAGTTCCCACAGTCGGGCATATAGGGTTTTCAATAAGAAAACCCTAGTGGTAGAAGAATCAATAAATGTTGTATTTGATGAAGGAAGTTTGCTTAACAGCAATTCTTCCAGTGGTCTTCTTGAAGATGCAGGTGCACGACTTGAGCAACTAAGTCTGGATGAGACCGCTAAAGATGACACTCCGAAGTACGTCAAAGTTTTCACTTCCACATCTTGTGAAAATGTTGAGGATCAAAATGGAACAAATCACTTAGAAGAAGGAGAAGCCCAAGAAGTAGTCAAAGCCCCAGACGCAAGACTTGTAGAGCTCCGGCACGTGAGGGATCATCCTAGAGATCAGATCATCGGAGATCCTCGTGTCGGTGTCAGGACTCGAAGAGGTACTATTAACGAAGTATTGCATCTTAGCTTCTTGTCACAGGTTGAGCCAAAGAAGTTCGACGAGGCGAACAAGGATGCGGCATGGATTCTGGCCATGCAAGATGAACTCCATCAATTCGAACGCTGCAACGTTTGGACGCTTGTTCCCAGACCATACAAGCAGAATATGATTGGCACCAAGTGGATCTTCAGAAACAAGCTGGATGAACATGGTGTCATCATAAAGAACAAGGCAAGGCTGGTGGCTCAAGGTTACAGACAGGAGGAGGGGATTGACTTCGACCAGACTTTCGCACCAGTAGCAAGGCTCGAGGCAATCAGATTGTTCCTGGCGTACGCTTCGCACAAAGGATTCACAGTTTATCAAATGGACGTGAAATCAGCATTCCTGAACAGAGATCTGAAAGAGGAAGTATACGTCGCTCAACCCCCAGGTTTTGTCGACCCTACCTTTCCCAATCATGTCTATTTTCTTAATAAAGCATTATATAGGTTAAAACAAGCTCCACGAGCTTGGTATGAGACTTTATCTAGTTTTATTCTTGAGAACAAGTTCTCTAGAGGTAAAATAGATAAAACATTGTTTCTCCAGGAAGTCAAAGGCAAGATTTTGCTGGTACAAATCTATGTCGATGACATAATCTTCGGTTCAACGGACAACAATCTTTGCAAAAAGTTTTCTAAACTTATGCAAGGAAAGTTTGAAATGAGCAGTATGGGAGAGCTCAAGTATTTCTTGGGACTTCAAGTGAAACAGTCTGAGGATGGAATCTTCATCTCTCAGACGAAGTTCACAAATGAACTCCTTAAGAAATTCGGTATGGAGAATGCAACCTCTATGAGGACTCCAATGGGATCCACTATGTCTCTGGATAAGGATGAGAAAGGTAAACCTTTCGATGAAACCAAATACAGAAGCATCATTGGATCCCTGCTCTACCTTACTGCCAGTAGACCGGATATTATGTTCTCCACATGTGTCTGTGCCAGATATCAGGTGAACACTAAGGAATCTCACTATGTCGCTGCGAAGCGAATTCTAAGATACCTTAAAGGTACTCCCAATCTTGGCTTGTGGTACCCGAGAAACAATGATGTCGAGCTAATAGGTTTTTCAGATGCTGATTTTGCAGGGAGTAGGGATGACAGGAAAAGCACTTCCGGGACGTGTCAATTCCTCGGAAGAAGGCTTATCTCATGGAACAGCAAGAAGCAGAATTGTGTAGCTACCTCCACAGCAAAGTCTGAGTACATTTCAGCAGGAAGCTGTTGCGTACAACTACTATGGATCAGAAACCAGTTAGCCGACTACGACCTTTAGTTCAAGGAAGTTCCAATGTACTGCGACTCCTCCAGTGCAATTGCCATTGCCAACAATCCTGTATCGCACAGCAGAACGAAGCATATTGAAGTGCGCTACCACTTCATTCGGGAGCACGTGGAGAACAAGGACATCTCTCTTTGTTATGTCCCCACGGACAAGCAGATTGCTGATATATTCACAAAGCCATTAGACGAGGCCAAGTTCAATCTTTTCAAGACTGAATTGGGGATGCTCAATTATGAGGAATGAAGACTATAGAAGCTCCAGGCTCGTGCACAATCTGAGGGGCAGCAAAGAACTCAAGTGTGAGCACAGACGCAAGAACTAAGGGGGTGCAAGGGGTCAAATGCTACCGACCCCGATTTGCAGAAGCCGAAAAGGGGGAGATTACCCTCTCGGCTAAGGCTAAGGTGGCTCCAAGCTTGCTTCCAAGAAATTGGTATTGGTAATGGATAACCCACTCAACTCACTTTTAAGTTTATGGTTTTCATTCCCATTTGCTCTATTTACCTTAGCTTGTAGGGTTTAGGCTTCTTCAAATAGGGGGAGATTGTTGGGTATTGTATCCACAATGTACCTTATTTGAAGAAGCCCCTGGACAAGCTAAGGTCAATAGACAATGTATTTGATAAAATCTTTTAAGTTGTGCTTGCAGTTCTTCCACGCTAAGTGCACACCAATGTCAGGGTGCAGTAGGTCAATATACACGGGTCTGCACGACGTAATCCCTCGTTGAGCAGATCAGTGTGTTGGCCTACGTGTACTCTCTCTATTGGAGTGCACTTACTTTCAAGTACAGGGCCGTGTTTATGCAAGAGAAGACAAGGAGCACGGATGGGTCGAGGAGCAGCTCTTGGGTGGAAAGACGAAAATTCGTCTAAGTGTAAATCGACGAGAATCACCAAGTGATTCTCGCCGATTCGGCGAGAATCACAAGGGATTCTCGCCGATTCGTCGAGAATCAGTGGTTGATTCTCGCCGAACTCGTTCCAGCCTCTTCTAAGCGAGCACCTCTACTTCTAAGTAAGAATCAACGAGAATCACCAAGTGATTCTCGCTGATTCGGCGAGAATCACTAGTGATTCTTGTCGAATTGTCGAGAATCACTGGTTGATTCTCACCGTCTCGACCTGGCCTAAAGCAGTGCGTGCAACCAATGCAAATTCGACGAGAATCATCTTTGATTCTCGCCTAATCGTCGAGAATCACCTTTGATTCTCGGCGACTCGGCGAGAATCACTTTCGATTCTCACCGATTTTGACTTGGGCGTTTTTCTGGAACTTCCTGAACCAGATTCTGCCGCTGTTAAGGTTCTGTACCTGGACTTAGGGATTCTGCTTGTGGGTCCCACAACGGTCATTTTTGAAAGCGTCTACAGTATATATATACGGGTATTTTGAACGGAATACCCAGACAGAAAGAAGCCGAGCAAGAGCAAACCCTAAAATCGCGAAATCGCTCTGCCGCATCCGTCGCCGCTCGCGCTAGTCAGTCGCCGCTACTGATCGCTTTTCTTCCCGATCTCCGGCGACAGAAGCTTAGCCAAGCTTAGAGTCTCACGCGTCTATCAAGAGATCTCTTGTCTCTCGATTTGTTGATCGGGAAGAACTTCCCCGTCCGAATCGATCGAGACGACCGATCCTCGTGTGACTGTTGGAAGACCAAGCTAGCTTCGCTACGAAGATTGGATCTCTAAGTTCAGCAGCCGCTCATCATCATAGCCGCCGATCCCGAAGCAAGCCGCCGCTCGTCTTGTCGCCGCCGGTTCCGGGGAGATCCTTTCCAAGAGAGACCAAGGTTGTACACTCTTCGTTGACTTCACGAACACGTCGTCGAACGAAGAGGAACACCGTAGTCTCCAAACGAAGTTTGTATCTCGTGTACATTCTATTTTACTTTTGTTGTAAAGGAACGATTGTTCCGTGTTGTAAGGGTTGGGTGCAACCCGGGTTGTGGGAGTGTTGACTCCTACGTGTGGAAGGGCTCCTTCCGATAGTGCAAGGATTGGATTTCAATCCTGTTGGAGAAGTGACCGAGTCGTCCCTTGTTGGGAGATAGGTCGAAGGGGGAAAGTGGATGTACCCAAGTCGGGGAACCACTATAAATTGCCTGTGTATTCTGTGTGCTGTGCTGTTTGTTTTTATTGTGCAGGTACTGTCTTAAATTCCGCAAATACGCTTCACGTCACCTATTCCCCCCCCCCCATAGGTGAACATAGTTGACACTAGGTGGACTTTCACTTGTTTTTCTACATGTTCTCTTAGAAAATGATATTTTATTTCAATATGTTTAGTTCTACTATGGGAAACAGGATTGTTTGCAATTGATATAGCACTAGTAGAATCACAAAACAGTGGTGTTCTACTTACCTGAATTCCATAATCCTCAAGCTGATGTTGTATCCAAAAAAGTTGAGCACAGCAACTTCCTGCAGCCACATATTCTGACTCTAAAGTGGAGATAGCCACACTTGTTTGCTTCTTGCTACTCCATGAAATCAGTCTTCCACCTAGGAATTGACAGGTTCCAGTTGTACTTTTTCTGTCTTCTTTGCATCCTGCAAAGTCTGCATCTGAATACCCTGTTAGATCAAAGTCTCCATTCCTAGGGTACCAAAGGCCTAGATAAGGAGTGCCCTTTAGATATCTCAATATCCTTTTGACTGCTGTCAAATGAGACTCCTTAGGGCATGCTTGATACCTAGCACAGACACATGTAGCATACATGATATCTGGTCTACTTGCAGTCAAATAGAGTAGGAAGCCAACTATCCCTCTATACAAAGTCTCATCTACAGGTTTCCCTGCATCATCTTTGCTAAGAGACATACTTGACCCCATAGGAGTCTTCATGGTACTGGATGAATCCATACCATACTTCCTTATCAGTTCTAGGGTGAACTTAGACTGGCATATGGATAATCCATTCTCAGTCTGTCTAACTTGGAGACCCAAGAAGAACTTAAGTTCCCCCATACTGCTCATCTCAAATTGCCCTTGCATTAGTTTTGCAAACTTTTTGCAAAGACTACTTTCAGTAGACCCAAATATTATGTCATTTACATATATTTGGACTAGTATTATTTTGCCTCTAGATTCCCTAAGGAATAGAGTCTTGTCTATTTTCCCCCTTGTGAACTTATTCTCAATGAGGAAACTAGATAGGGTTTCATACCAAGCCCTAGGGGCTTGCTTTAACTCATACAATGCCTTCCTAAGTCTATAAATATGATTAGGTTGAGTTGAATCAACAAAACCTGATGGCTGTTCCACATATACCTCTTCCTTTAGATTACCATTAAGAAAAGCTGACTTAACATCCATTTGGTAAACTTTAAATCCTTGATAGGTTGCATAGGCCAGGAACATCCTTATGCCTTCCAGTCTGGCTACTGGAGCAAAGGTTTGATCAAAGTCAATACCTTCTTCCTGCATATATCCTTTAGCAACCAATCTAGCTTTGTTCTTGACAATTAATCCATGTTCATCCATCTTATTCCTAAAGATCCACTTGGTCCCAATTATGTTGTGGTCTTTTGGTTTAGGAACAAGCTCCCAGACTTTGCACCTCTTGAACTGATTCAGCTCTTCTTGCATTGCCTCAATCCAATGAGGGTCTAAGATGGCTTCTTCAAACTTCTTTGGCTCAACTTGGGATTGAAAACTGGAGAAGAGCACTGCATTCAGATTTCTGCTCCTTGTTTGTACCCCTTGTCTTAGATCACCAATGATTTGATCTGCTGGATGATCTCTAAGATGCTTATTAGCTGGAGGCATCCTGGCTTCAGGTTGAACTTCTTCAATTTCTTCAACTTGCTGCACTCCTTGGACTTCTTCTGCATTAGGTACATGTAGTACTCCCCCTTGACAACAGCCACTATCTTCTACTTGCTGTCTTGCTGTAGGTTCTTCTTCTATAGTGAGCTTGTCCATCTTCTCAGTCACACCTGTGGAGCTGCAAATACTACTAGACAACTCATTGTTAATAAGTCTAGTTTCATCAAATACTACATGTACAGACTCTTCTACAACTTGTGTAGACAAGTTGTAGACTCTATAAGCCTTACTATTGTTGTTGTACCCAACAAAGATCCCCTCTTGGGACTTGGCAGCAAACTTAGTCAAGTAAGACTTTCCATTGTTAAGTATAAAACACTTACAACCAAAGATCCTGAAATAGGATAAGTTTGGTTTTCTGCCTTTCACAATCTCATAGGGGGTCTTGTTGTGGCTTTTAGTAATGGTAGCCCTATTAATTACATGGCATGCAGTATTAATTGCCTCAGCCTAGAAATATTCTTGTAGAGATGTATCACTTAATAGGGTTCTACCAGCCTCAATCAAGGTTCTATTTTTCCTCTCAGCAATGCCATTTTGCTGAGGTGTTCTTGGTGAAGAAAACTCTTGAAATATCCCAAATTCTTCACATAGTTTTGACATACTATCAGACTGAAATTCAGTACCATGGTCACTTCTTATCTTGACCACTGTACTGTCTAATTCATTCTGAATTTGTTTAACAAAGCTATAGAAGATACTAGGTGTTTCAGATTTCTGTCTAAGGAAGAACACCCAGGAAAACCTTGAGTAGTCATCTACAACTACAAAGGTATAGACCTTCCTACCTAGGCTGTGAACTGGCATAGGACCAAAGAGATCCATATGCAAGAGGTATAAACACCTCACAGCATCTTTGTTTTCAATGCTACTAAAGGTGGATCTAGTCTGCTTGCCCTTTTGACAAGCTGAGCATATTCCATCTTTAATACACTTAACTTGAGGACCATTCCTCACTAACTCTTTGCTAAAGAGTTGGCCAATTGTCTTGTAGTTGAGATGGGCAAGCCTCTTGTGCCATTTGACACAATGAGAGACTTTCTCATCAGCTATAAGACACACTGGAGAACCATTGTTCTCACACATAATGTCTAGACAGTAGACATTTCTTTTTCTATAACCTGTTAAAATGATTTCTTGATCATTTGACCTCCTGATATGACAACCATCTTTGACAAATGAGATGTCATATCCTAAATCACTCAATTGACTTATGCTAATAAGGTTATGTTTCAAACCTTTAACATAAGCCACTTGAGTAATAGTTATATGGGTGCTAGAAATGTTACCAAAACCCTTGATGATTCCTTTTTCAGAACCACCAAAGGTGACTTTTGGACCATCCTTGATAGGTGTGTAGTCCTTTAGCAATCCCCTTGTTCCAGTCATGTGTCTGGAACATCCACTGTCCAAGTACCATATTGGGACATGACCACTTGGACTCACCTGCAAAACAGATTAGTGAACCTTAGAACCTAAAGAATTCTTGGGTCCTTGGTACTAGTTAGTTTGCTTCCTAACAAAGCTACCTGCAGGTTTTCCAATAGGCAGTTTGCTACTCACTTTGGCACTTACATTGTGCCAACAGTCCATGGCAAAGTGGCCTACCTTGCCACAACACCAACACTCAAACCTATTGTACCTTTGCTTAGTTACATTCTTAGCTGTTTTATCTACAGCTGGCTTGTTGAGAGCTGGGGCTTTGCCCTTGGACTTGGACTTGACAGTCCTAGCAGGTTTAGAAAATCCCAGTCCAGCTTTACCTTTTTGATGAACAAATTCATCAATTAAGGGTAAAACAGACTTTGGTTTAGAAAACCTAGCAACTAAATCTCTCTCCTTCTGAAGACTAATCTCCAGACTTTTGATTTGATCATTCTTAAATGATATAGTCCCCATCTGAATCACAGTTATGTGCTTCAGTCTGGCTATTTCATTTAGTTTTTGATCAATCATCTTCTCAAAATCAGTTGCAGCAACTTTGAGACTAGCAATTTCCTTTGCCTGACTCTTGGCTAGGGACTTGCTCTTCTTAAAAGCTTGCAATAGAATTTTATATTCATCTATCAATTGATAAATATCCTCTTCAGACTCAGATGCACTCCCATCACTTGATGATGATGAATCTGATTCTGAACTAGCACAAGAAATTGAACTTAAAGAATAATTTTGTACCTTACTAGGTCCAGGCTGCTCCTGGATTTTGTCACTTTCTGTTAATGCCATCAGTCCTTGGCACTGACTGTCCTCTTGTTCATATATAGAGTTCATGATCTGGATGAACTCTTCTTCCTCTTCCTCAGCAAACAGTCCTATGTATGCTTCAGCATCTGACTCAGTTTCTGATGAAGATATGTCTGACAGGCTCTTATCCTTTTTGGCAACAAAAATCTTTCCTTCTTGCCTTTGAATTGAGTCTTTTTCTTATCATTAGACTCCTTCCTTTTCTCAGGACAGTCTGCAATAACATGTCCTTGTCTGTTACAGCAATAACATACAATTTTTGATAGAGTTACTTTGCTAGACTTGGACTTTTTCCTGTCTTTCTTTGATGACTTTTTGTTCTGATAATAGTCATCTTTACCCTGTGAAGTAGATGGCTTTGTCCTCCACTGTTTCTTCTTTAAGAACTTCTGAAAGTGTCTTGTGAATGCTGCAAAGTCCTCATCACTTTCACTGCTTTCAGACTTTCTACTTTCTGAATCATCTGACTCAGTCTCAGCTACCTTAGGAGGTGGAGTCGGTGACTTACTTCTGTATTTTCTGGTGGCTTCTTTCTCGAATGCCACTGTCCTTTCTTTATGTTCACTTCTTGTAGATTTCTCCTCTTCTTTCCTCACCATCAACTGCATCTCATAGGATAGCAGTTTTCCAAACAGTGTTGGTGGAGGGATATCTGCTAACTTTGCCATTTCCCTTATGACACAGATCTTGGTCTCCCAATCCTTTGTTAGGGACCTTAGAAACTTATCATTTAACTCATAATTACTGAATTCTCTGCCATAGGATATTAGCTCATTCACAATCCTATAGAACTTCTTATAGCATTCTGTTATGCTATCAGACCTACCTTGCCTGAAGCTTTCATATTCTTGGTTTAATAAGGACTTCTTGTCCTGCCTCACTTCTTCAGAACCCTCCATGTACACAATAAGAGTATCCCACATCTTCTTAGATGTCTTACAGTGTATCAAATTCTGAAAGGTAACATCATCTATAGCACTCACAATGATATTCTGAGCTCTCTTGTCCATTGTGGCTAGAATTATCTCATCATTTGTCATCTCAGAAAAGTCTTTAGGTATTCTCTGATTTGCATCTAAGACTGAAACCTTCATAGGCACATATGACCCTTCTTTAACTGTGATGTAAATCCTAGGGTCTGAGGCTTCCATAAATAGTCTCACCCTTTCCTTCCAGATGCCAAAAATTTCTTTTCTGCAAATGGGTAACTTCATGGATCCTAGTTCCTTATGATTCTCAGTAGAACCCATGTTTCTTGATTTTCTTGATTCTGCAATTTACTTAGACTGAATCTGCCAACAGAATCTACTCAGACTGTTATGTCCCTTTTTGAGGAACCTCGCTTTGATACCACTTGAAAGATATTGTACCTAATCACCTAGAGGGGGGGGGGTGAATAGGTGACTTAAACATTTTTAACTTTTTAGGCAGAATTCAGCTAATAACACAGAATTATAACTACTTTTGCACAACAATCATTCAGCAATCACAGCAACACACATGCACACAGTGAACACCCAGGTTTATAGTGGTTCCCCAAGGTTTGGGTACATCTACTTTCCCACTTCGCCTATCTAGTAGTGTACTAGATTCGGCCAAACTCCTCCACTATCTCAGATCCTCAGATCTTACACTCAGAACCCCAAAACAGGTTCCTACAGCTCAGGCCCAAGGCCCTACAACTCAGTCTTCTCCAATGACCTACACTCAGCCACAGCAGGCCTACACTCAGCCACAACAGGCCTACACTCAGAGAATTAGATCTCCTACACTCAGGCACACAGGCCCTACACTCAGCCTTTATAATTGCAGGCTTACAACTCAGATCACTAAGGATCTTACAAGAAATTTAAAATACAAAGTTTATATACCTACAACTCTGAATAGAGAGATGAGTTGATAGGTTCTTGATGAGTTCTTGGAAGAACTCTGCTGAGATCAATCTCACTTGGCTTTTCTTCAAAGCTTCTTGAATGTAGAACACAATAGGATTGATCTTCTCTGCAGCTGATCTTTGATCTCTGTAACTTAAGATTCAGAACAAGGTCTGAATCCTTCTTCTCAGCCTGGTTCCAATGGCTGTCTTCTTGGATGGAGCTCTCTCTCTCCAACTACTTAGATCTTCACTGGATTCTTCAATGAATAACTGATTTCTGACAACTCTGACAGGTGCAGTAGACCGGCTGGAATGGCAGCTGTCAAGTCATCCAGTCAGTTCTTGAAAAATCTATAACTGTCTGAAAGTGTCGAGACTGTCTGTCTTTAAGTGTCGACACTTATAGAACAAGTGTCGACACAAGTAGACTAAGTGTCGACACTAGCCTTCAAGGTGTCGACACAACTCCTTGTGTTGTAGAATTCAATTCTCGACACAGCTTCTTCATCATGTGTCAACACTGATATTGAGTGTCGACACAACTCCTTGTTCTTCAGCACTTAATTGAATTCTTGTAAGTGTCGACACAACACCTTTGTGTCGACACATCTTCATGTGTTGAACTTGTTCAGTGTCGACACATCTTCTTGGTGTCGACACATGCCTTCTGTGTTGATACTTGCTGAGTGTCGACACGTCTCCTTGTGTCGACACATTCTTCTTCCGTTGAGACTCTGGCTGAGTGTCGACACATCTTCTTAGTGTCGACACTTGTACTTAGAATTTTGTTGAACTTTGCTAAGTGTCGACACAGCTCCTTGTGTCGACACTTTCTTCAAGTGTTGAGTCTTCTGCTGGGTGTCGACACATTCTTTCTTGTGTCGACACTTTCTTCAAGTGTTGAGTTTTCTGCTGAGTGTCGACACATTCTTTATTATGTCGACACTTATACTTAGACTCTGCTGACTTTTGCTGAATGTCGACACAGCCTCCAAGTGTCGACACTTTCTGATGTAGACACAGTTTCACTGGGTGTCGACACAACTGCTAAGTGTCGACACAGCTTCACTGGACTTTTCTTCATTGAGTGTCGACACAGCTCCTTGTGTCGACACTTTCTGTCTGGTGTCGACTCTGCATCCCTGGTGTCGACACAAGTACTCCAAGTGTCGACACTGCTTGCCTGGGTGTCGACACAAGTCTTCTTAAGTGTCGACACTTTCCCTCTGGGTGTCGACACATGGACTTAGAAACTTTTTCATCTTTCCTGCAAATACTTAACCTGCACAAGTAAACTCAAAATACATCAAATACATTTTGATGTATATTATTGAGTGGGGTGAGCCTTCTTCAAATCAGGTACATTAGAACCAATTTACCCAACAGTAAGCCTAGCTACCAGCACTTCCCTGAGCACAAGTCAGCTCTCCTGACTCAAAAATGCGCGTGAGGGGCCTAGTGCAAATCGAGACGTTATATTGCAGAACCCTTTTGTTTGTGGCTTAATGCCAATGGGGAAATTGGAAGTACCCAGATGTTATGATGATGTGCTATTTGCATACACAATAGGGTTCCTCGGGTGAAGCCCGGGTTTTTCATACATGCTGCATAGTAGGCCACTTTTTATTATATGCTCAACATAGAAAATGTGTTTGTTGTTTGAGACATCCAAACCTGTTCTTTTAGAGCTTTACCTGTTTATGTATATGGTATACGAAGTGCTGACTTGCAGGTTGGAGGGGTACCCCGGGGTCCGTTAGGGGCGGCCGGGAGGAGATGTGTTGGTTGGACAGTTTGAGTCAGCCTTTGCTGACCCACATTACCACCAATTTTTACAGGGAAAGGATCGCAAGCAGGAGCTAGCTCGCCGGCCAAAAATCCTAAGCCTCATGAAGTGTTACAAGTTTTATACTAGCTCTAGTTTGTGGCATTGTATGCTTGATGCTCTAGTTTTCCGACTTGCATGCCGAGGTAGTTTAGGAGTGCTTATGCACATTGATGGTTGATGCATTCATTTGAGTGTTGGACTCTCTATTGTTGTAAGGCCTTAAGGCCGCTTTGATACTCTTATATGCCTATAGCTTCTGGTCTTCTTTACTGTTTTCGCTGTTGTTTGATATTGAGTTTTGAGATTGGGTAGTTAATATCATCTTTTAATGTTAAAGATGTGACGTAGGTATGTTGTGGGGCCCCGGCTGGACCCATATTATACGGTCATTACAGGGGAGGTGTTACACTCTGCAAGCTAGTCCATGCCTAAGATTACATCGAACTCGGCTAACGGTAGGACCGCTGCTAACGACACGAAGTCAATTCCGTCTAAAATCCATCCAATGCGTCCTTTCGTCCCAATGGTCATGAAAGACTCATTGGGCATTAAGCTCTGCGTTCTTCGAAAAAGTCTCGACTCTAATTCACCGGATAAAACGTTCCGTAAGAAAAGAGTGCGACGCTCCCGTGTCGAATAATACCCTGGCGGGGTACCCAAAAACTTGCACGAAGCCTAATACACATGCAACACACATAAAAGTCTCGTAAGTCTAAAGCCAATAAACAAACTTAAACTTTCCCATACCTGTCACCACATCGGGTTGTCGAATCGATTTCTGCTGCCAACGGTTGTAGGCCCTTGGCTGTACGGGTTGGAAACATGAAGCTCTCAACTCTACCATTTTCCCTTTCTCCGCGACATTGGGACCAGAATACACTGACTGCTCCTGCCTTGGTTCTGGTTCAGCGCCACCCTCAGTACAAAATCGAGCTATGTGGCCTGACTTGACACACTTGTATCACGTTGGTGGTCCCTTGAAGAGAGATCCCCCTGACGTTGTACTGCTCTTCTCCCATGACCTGAAGGGATGGAGCTTCTTCTTCCACTTAATCCCTTCAGACTTCCCTTGTGACTGAGAAGGCTTTCCCTCTCCCTGCTTCACTGCAAGTCCCTTGCGGCGTTGGGTTCGCTCCAAATAAATTTCCAATGTCTTGGCGGCCTCAACCAACTCATTGAAGCCTGCATTCTTTATATCTATAAGGGGTTGTCTTAAATTTTCTCTCAACCCATGGTAGAAGAGGTTGTCCATCTCCTCATCATCTACCATGGTCGTTCCCGCATAACGACCAAACGAGTAAATTCCTAAACATACTCATCCACTGTCGTCTCATTGCACCAAGTGCAAAAACTGTCTCTGAAGGGCTAACCTCATTGACAAAGGGATATACTTCTTTAAGAAGGCATTCCTGAACTCTTCCATAGATGGGGTGCGTCCAGGAAACTGGCGGCCAGTATGTCTCACCCACCATAGCTTGGCGTCACCTTCTAACATGAAGGTCGCGAATTGAGATTGCTTCTCTTCTGGCATTTCTACCGCCGTTAGAAGTTCATGAACTCTCACTAACCAGTCCTCCGCATCAGTCGGTGTGCCGACTCCCTTGAATGCTAGAGGATGGAAACTTAGAGAGTACTTCATCTGTCGATCTCCCTGCCCAACAACCCCTCTGTCAGCCAACGGCTCCGCCAGCCTGGCTCCTCCGCCCGGTATGACTAGTCTCGCATCTAGTGTAACTGTAGTCGTTACCTGTGCAACAAGGGTCACAACTTGCGCTGCCACTGCAGGTTGGGTTGCTACTATTGCCTATGCAAGCATGCGACAAAAATCGGTCGGGGTTACACCCATGCCCATATGACCCAGAGCAATAGCACGGGTCGCTGAAGGCTCTTCTTACGGCCTCGACGTACCCGCATCCTCACTTGCACCCTTAGAAAAAGCAAGGCAAACAAGAATCAGCTTCTATTCGATAAATTAGACACTTAGAAACTCACAGTCCCGCGATACTCTTATGTGGATAACTTCTTTACGTGATCTGATTCTGCTAAATCGACCACTAAACCTTACCCTGGACACCAACCTCCCTCTGATACCAAATTGTGACACCTCTCCTATAATGATCATATAATATAGGTCCGGCCGGGGCCCCACAACATATAGATGCCGCAACTTTAACATTATAAAGTAAAATAAAAGAGCAACACATCTCAAAACTCAGAACAGAAATAACAAAAACCCACAAACACTAGAAGTTATCCACTATCACAGGAGTATCAAAACGACCTTAAGACCTTACAACAATCATGCGTCAAAAAACTGAAACAACAACAAACGGAGCAACGTGCTTTAACACTCCTAGGCTACCTCGGCGTGCAAGCCAGATTACAGTTCATGGAACAAAACACTCAACAAAACATAAGTGAATAAAAGAGAATCCACTTCATGAGACTCAGGCCTTTTTGGCCAGCGAGCTTGCTACCACTTGCGATCCTTTCCCTGTAAAAATTTATTGTAACATAGGTCAGCAAAGGCTGACCTCAATTGTGTAACCAACACATCTCCTCTCGGCCATCCCTAACGGATCCTGGGACACTCCATCACCCTGCAGGTCAGCACTTCATTTGCAAATGTATACAAACATATATAGTAAAGAAACAGGTCAGGACGTCTCATACATCAAACATGTTTATATGTTGAGCAGTTAATAAAAATAGGCCTATAATGCAGCATGTATGCAAACCTGGGTTTCACCCAGGACATCTTATATCGCATGAATCTAACGCATCATCATGCATCATCATATCACATCATACGGGTACTTCCATTTCCCCTAACGTCATTCAAGCCTCCACATAGAACTCTTGTCAAGGCCCCACCCACTCGTGGTTCTCAAAACCCGGGATTGCCTGCAAGCTCTGACTTCTCACGTTAGGATTCCATCACACAAACAACAAACTGATGCTAAGAACTCTAGTTAAGCAGTTTGGCGTTGAGTGAAGCTCAATCACTCAACGCATAGTGACGGAAAACGTTTTTAAGTATTTTGGCATTGAGTGAATGTTGCTCACTCAACGCCTAATGGCAGAAAGATTTCATAAGTGTTTTGGCATTGAGTGAAACTTACTCACTCAACGTCTAATGACAAAAAACTTTCTAAGTGTTTTGGCGTTGAGTGAAGCTTACTCACTCAACTTCTAGTGACAAGAAATCTGTCTAAGTGTTTTGGCATTGAGTGCAGCTTACTCACTCAACGCCTATACTAATGATGCTTGATATTGACCAAGTCCACTGATAGTGACGTTAGCAAATTCAACAAGTCAACAAAATTCAAATTAGTTGCGGGAAGGCTACAGTATGCGACAAACGGCGCTGCAGCCCTTCAGTACAACTCTTGGCTGTTAAAGTAAAACTACAGTTGTCAATCTCAGTGGGGCCCACGGGTCAAAATAGTTATTGATCGGCGGAATAGAAAAGGAAGAGATGAGATTGAAGAGATTAATTTTTGGGAAAAGGTCTGAACTTCATCTTCTTCCTCGGCCATTATTGTTGAGCCCTGGAGAAGAAGTTCAAGCTTCAGATCTAAGAGTTCAAAGAGATTGTTGGTGTCATTCTCACCCGCACCAGCAAGTTCATAAGGTTTTCTTTTTGAGGAGGAAGAAGAAGCAACAGGTCCTACCTAGCTGAGGTGATCTGAAGACGATCCAAGATAGCTGGTGTCATTTTCATCTATACCAGCAAGGTCTGAGATTTCTCAGAAGAAGTTAGAGCTGAGCTTAACTCAGCTCAGGTTGCAGCAAAGGGAGAAACCCTAGTTGTACTTCTTCATAGTTCTAGTTGTACAGATCTAAAGAACATTTTCTGGAAGCTGTAAACAAGTTAGGACTGAGCTTTTGGTTCAGTCCAGGAAGGAAAGAAGAAGCAGAGCTGTTCTACAAGTTGCTTGCAGCACAAGCCAAGGCATCTTGAAGATCTACATCCTGGTTGTTGTGATGATAGGCCTACCATATGTCATTTTTAGAAAATAGGCCTACTAGTATTGGGAGAAGAGTAGTGCGATGTCGGGGGGATCTCGCTTCATGGGACCACCATCGTCCTATAAGTGTGCCAAGCCAGACCACATAGCTCATTTTTGTTCTGAAGGTGGCGCTGAGTAGGAGTCAAGGCAGGAGCAGTCTGTGCTTTTCAGTCCCAGCGCCGCAGAGAAAGGGAAGGTGGCAGAGAAGAGCGCTTTGATGAGTGCGATTATGATATGCTTTTTACTATCATAATTGTAATCATGTCTACTATTTCTACCTCCTTTTGTAGTAATTTCGCGAGAAAAGTCAAAGAATTGTCTTATCATTATTAGGAGAGCACAGTTAGGATTTTTGTTATTCCTTATATTGAGCTATCTAATTTATTCCTTCACTTTTATATTCAGGTAGCGCTAACCAGTGGAACTAAAGGTCTTGGAGCAAACAGAGGAGTTCACGGAGTCAACATGGCTGATGACATGACAAAAATTTGGCGCACATGGGTGGACACACTGCCATGTTAATACTCGTGTTCTATGTACCCTGGAGCTGAAGAAATTGGACGCAGGAGACAGAGACTCACACGGGTAAGAACACGCCCGTGTGCCTACCCGTGTCATATTTGAACACAACTGCCGACCAACCCGTGTCTGAAGAATGTGAAGAACAACACGGTCATGTCAGTACCCGTGTCATCTGACACGGCCCACTACCAGACACGCCTGTTCGTGGGGAACTGCCTAGAAACCGTCAACACAGCCTGACACACGGCTGTGTTGGAACCCGTGCCTGACCTGTTTGCAAAGGGACTATATAATTCCTGTAGAAAAATTAGAGAAGAACTTTTGGATCATTTCTGCATTAGGAGTATTCTAGAGAACGAAGTGGAGCATCCAAGAGGAGGAGGATTTGAAGGGTATTTTTGTATGCTTTTATTCTTTCATTAATCCCTTTTAATCTCCCCTTCTCTTGGTGATTCATCTTGATTTATCTTTTATTTTGCATGAACTTTAATTTGGAACAATTTGTTAATCATGTCTCGCATTGCTTACATCAAATTTGTAGTATTTTATTCGTATGTAGGCTTACAAATAAAGAGCTTTATCCTAATTATGATTTGCTTATTTGTCTTGCATGAATTGCAAATCTCTAGATTGAAAAATTGGATGTTTGTGATGAAATTTACATGTTCATAGTTTGGTGTGAGATCTCTTTATAATTCGAATTTCATGATCGAGAGATATGTTATTTGGATAATTGGAATACGAATAAATGAATTCAAGATATTTTAGAGATAGAATTTCATGGATTTATATAATAGATAGGGTGTTTTATTTAATGCAAATTTGAGTATTGTAAATTGTTCGAGAGAAAATTTACTAACTTAGATTTAGATTTTGAATTGCTCGAGAGAGAATTTGATAAATATTTACCCTTTACAATACAACAAATTTGATAGTCTTATGCTTTCATGATTAAATAGAATTGAGTGAATGAATGAATATTTTCATATAATTGCTCATAAGCTTTCAGGTTGTTATCATGTTCAATCTTCCAATGTTGACTTATCCAAATAGTCATAGTTAGGTTAATTTAGGTTAGAAATCACTTTTAATTATAGGTATGATAATAAAGTAAGGGTGAGTACGAATGCTTGAAAAGGCCCCATGGAATACGACACGAGATGTAGATTTTTCCTATACTATGATTGATAGGTGCACTTGGCTGAAAGATAATTCAATCTAGCTTATGCCCATCTACATAGTTCAGACTAGAGTGTACAATGAATCCGCATTAAGTTTATCACTTGTTAAGCAAAGCAATCATCAAGTTTTTGGCGCCGTTGCCGGGGACATTTTCAATATTTTGAAAGTCTAAATTTTATTAATCTACCAATTTTTGTTTAGTAATAAATAGTTGTAGATTAGTATTTGAATAATTATATCGCTTAATCTCTGTTTTGTAGTCTGTTAGTCTATGACCAGGGGCAGAAATTCTGGGCTAGCACCATTTCATCCTGAACCTGAGCGACTTATCCATAACACTAACCTAAGGGACGTGGGAATTAATACCACAGACATTTCAAACGGACTATCAGAAGAGGAGACAGTGAACCAAGGAGAGAATCATCCGGAAAACTTAGAAACCATGGCCAACCTAAATGAGCAAACCATGTCTGACTTTGCTCGACCTAATCTCCAAGGAACCGGATCAATCATCGTTAGACCACCGATAGATACCAATAACTTCGAATTGAAGCCTAGTGTGAAACAAATGGTTCAATAGTATGTCCAGTATGATGGCTTGCAAGATGAGGATCCTAACACCCACTTGGCCAGATTCCTGGAGATATGTGACACATTCAAGATCAATGGTATTTCCAATGATGTCATTCGATTGAGATTGTTTCCATTTTCTTTAAGGCATAAGGCGAAGCAGTGGCTGAACTCACTACCTAGAGGGTCGATTACTACTTGGGACATGATGGTTGAAAAGTTTCTGATGAAGTATTTTCCGTCGTCAAAGACTGTGAAGTTAAGGAATGACATCTCTACGTTTATTCAAATGGAATCTGAATCATTGTACGACACATGGGAACAATTCAAAGACCTTTTGAGGAGATGTCCCCACCATGCTCTACCTTCATGGCTTCAGATTCAGACCTTCTACAATAGTCTCAATCCGACCACTAAACAGATGATTGATGCAGCTAGTGGAGGCACTTTGAACAACAAGACACCTGAAGCGGCTCAGCAGTTGATAGAAGATATGGCTATGAATAATTATCAATGGACTACCGTAAGACAAAAGCCTAGAAAGCCCGCAGGAATTTATGAAGTTGTTGTCGTCACCACCTTAGCTATTCAAGTGGAGAAGCTTCACCAAAAGATGGACAACCTTGCCTTAGCATCACCATCCATGGCACCTCAACAATGGGACCATTCATGCAGTGGAATGCCTGGTTGTGAACCTCAAGTTCAAGAGCATGTTGACTATATGGGTAACAATATTAGACCTCCTTTCAATCAAGCCAACAACCCATATAGTTCTACATATAATCCTGGATGGAGCAACCACCCCAATTTCTCTTGGGGAGGACAAGGAAATCAAGGGAAGCAACCCATGTTTGGACAACAACCACAGCCGGAACCAAGGAAGCCTACATTAGAAGATGTGCTTACCAAGTTCATGCAAACTACCGATGTAGCCTTCCGGAATCAAGAGGGTTCAATTAGAAATTTGGAGAATCAGATTGGTCATCTTGTAAGGATAGTTTCTGAAAGGCAACAAGGAACACTTCCGGGGAACACTGTGATAAATCCAAGGGAGCATGCAAAAGCCGTTCAATTGAGGAGCGAAAAGGAGTTACAAGACCCAAGGCCTACGAAGGAAGCACCCCAAATGGAGTCTAGCGGCGAAGGATCAAGCGAGATGAACGTGCAACCGATGGAGTACCAACCAGCAATACCATACCCAGCAAAGCTTAACAAGGAGGGCATGGATGCGCAGTATGGTAAATTTTTATCTATGTTTAAGCAATTACATGTCAATTTACCTTTTTCTGAAATTATTCAAATGCCTAAGTATGCTAAATTTCTTAAGGATTTAATTTCTAATAAAAAGAAAATAGAGGAATTATCGTTAGTAACACTTAGTGAAGAATGTTCCACTATTTTGCAAAATACATTACCATAAAAACTTAAGGATCCCGGTTCATTTTCAATTCCATGTTTAATCGGAGATTTACAAGTCAATAAAGCTTTAGCAGATTTATGAGCAAGTATAAATTTAATGCCTTATAAACTATATCTTAAACTAGGCCTAGGAGAACTTAGCCCGACTTGAATGAGTATTCAATTAGCGGATCGATCGGTTAAGTATCCTAGAGGAATAGTAGAGGATGTATTGGTTAAGGTAGATAAGTTTATATTTACTGCTGATTTTGTTATTCTAGATATGGATGAAAATATCGAAGTACCACTCATACTAGGTCGTCCATTTCTAGCTACATCTAGAGCGTTTATTGATGTTTTTGATGGTAAATTAGTCTTGCAAGCAGGGGAAGATGAAGTCACTTTTCAAATTGGCAATACTATGAAACAATCTTTAGATAATGATGATTATTGCTATTTTTCTCATGGTGTTGATGATTTTATGACTTCTATAAATTCTAATTTTTATTATAGAGATCCTTTAGAAATTTGTATTACTATCTATTTTTTAGAAGAAGAAAAAAATAAAGACATTACTGAACATTTATTTTTTCTAGATAATTGTGTTTCGATGAATAGAATGACTGAATTTAGTTTGATTACTCAAGAAGATTATGAATCTCTTAAGAATAATATTAAGAATCCACCAATAGTAGAACTAAAAAAACTAGCGGATCATCTTGAGTATGCTTTATTAGGAACTAATTCTTCTTACCCAGTTATTATATCCTCTAATCTTTCAAACATTGAAAAAACTAAATTAATAACTGTATTGAAGAAATGTAAAGGTGCAATAACATGACAAATATCTGATATAAAATGTATTAATCCTAGTTTTTGCACTCATAAAATCCTTTTGGAAGAAAACTATAAATCTTTTATTCAACCGCAACGTAGGCTAAATTCTAATATGAAAGAGGTAGTTAAGGCTGAGATTGTTAAGTTATTAGATGCTTGTATTATATACCCTATTTCAGATAGTTCATGGTTTAGTCCTGTCCAAGTAGTTCCTAAGAAGGATGGTATGACAGTGGTAGCAAATGATAGGAATGAATTAATTCCAACGCGAACGGTAACAAGTTGGCGTGTTTGTATTGACTATAGGAAATTAAATGATGCCACTAGGAAAGACCATTTCCCTCTTCCTTTCATTGACCAGATATTAGAATGCTTATTAGGACATTCTTATTATTATTTTCTAGATGGACTTTCTGGATACTTCCAAATTCCTATAGCACCAGAAGACTAAGAGAAAACAACATCTACTTGCTCATTCGGTACTTTTGCCTATAGACGTATGCTTTCGGGTTATGTAATGCACCCGCCACGTTTCAAAGGTGCATGCTAGCCATCTTTAACGAGTATGTTGAAGATATCATGGAAGTGTTCATGGATGATTTTTCTGTTTTTGGCGAATCGTTTGATCTATGTTTGAGGAATTTAGAGAAAGTTCTTAGGAGGTGTTAGGAGACGAATCTAGCGCTTAGCTGGGAGAAGTGTCATTTCATGGTACAAGAAGGGTTAGTACTTGGCCATAAAATCTCAAGCCAAGGAATCCAAGTTGATAGAGCAAAAATAGAGACCATAGAGAAATTACCACCACCAACCTCCGTTAAGGCAGTGAGAATTTTCTTAGGACACGCGGGATTTTATCGCCGGTTTATTAAGGACTTCTCTAAAATAGCTAAACCACTTACAAGGATTTTAGAAAAAGACACACCTTTTATTTTTGAACAAGAGTGTCTACATGCCTTTGAGTTCTTAAAAGAAAAATTAATTAATTCTCCTATTATGATCACGCCCGATTTTAGCAATCATTTGAGATCATGTGTGACGCTAGCAGTTTTGCGGTAGGAGTTGTTTTAGGACAACGCCAAAACAAACATTTTCACCCTATATATTATGCTAGCAAAATACTTAATAATACACAGGAGAATTATACGACTACCGAAAAAGAACTCCTAATAGTGGTATTCGCTTTCGATAAATTTAGATCATATTTAACATTGTCCAAAGTGGTAGTATACACGGATCACTCTGCCCTTAGATATTTGCTAGCCAAAGCGGAAGCAAAGCCTCGTTTAATCCGTTGGGTTCTTCTATTTTAAGAATTTGATTTAGAAATTAGGGATAAATGAGGAGCGGAAAACTTAGCGGCAGATCATCTTTCACGTTTAGAAAATCCACTACGATCAATGTTAGATGAATCTGAAATTTCTGATACATTTCCTGAGGAATCGCTATTTGCTGTATCTACAAATATACATCTTGATTATCCATGGTTTGCAGACTATGCAAACTATCTTGTGGCTAAGGTCCTTCCAAAAGGATTTTCATATTAGCAGAAAGAGAAATTTTTCTCTGACTTGAAATATTACTTCTGGGAGGACCCCTTTCTTTTTCGGATATGTGCAGATTCTATTATACGAAGGTGTGTATCAGCAGAGATGGGTTGGAAACTTTTGGAGCAGTGTCATTCAGTGCCTGCTGGTGGTCACTATGGAGCAAATCGCTCAGCAAAAAAAGTTCTTGATTCTAGTTTTTATTGGCCCCTTCTATTCAGGGATGTCCAAAGGTATGTGCTTTCATGTGATTCTTGTTAGAAAGCAGGTAATATTTCTAAATTACATGAAATGCCACAAAAATTTATTCTTGAATGTGAAATATTCGATATGTGGGGTATTGATTTTATGGGTCCATTTCCAGTTTCCTTTAGGAATAAATATATTTTAGTAGTTGTAGATTATGTATCAAACTGGGTTGAAGCACAAGCTTTGCCTACTAATGATAGTAGGGTAGTAATCCGATTTTTAAAATCCTTATTTGCACGATTTGGCACACCACGTGCACTTATTAGCGATAGGGGTTCACATTTCTGTAATTCACAGCTAGATAAAGTATTGGAAAAATATGGAGTTACGCATAGGATAGCCACTCCTTATCATCCGCAATCTAGTGGTCAAGTTGAAGTTTCCAATAGAGAGCTTAAGAGGATCTTAGAAAGATCTATAGAAGAGAATAGGAAGCAGTGGTCTAGAAAACTTAACGATTGTTTGTGGGCTTATAGGACCGCCATCAAAACACCTATAGGGACCACCCCCTTTAGGTTAGTCTATGGCAAATCCTATCACCTACCTATAAAATTAGAGCACAAGTCGTATGGGGGAATACGTTCTTTGAATTTTGACACTAGTTTTATAGGAGAGAAACGGAAGCTTCAACTTAACGAATTAGATGAGCGGAGAACTATGGCCTATGAGAACTCCAGGATTTATAAGGAGAAGACCAAGCTATTTCATGACTGTCACCTTCGCAAACCCAAGACATTCCAAAAAGGTGACCAAGTCCTCCTTTTTAATTCTAGACTGCGTTTATTTCCTGGGAAATTATGGTCTAAGTGGTCCGGACCCTTTAAGGTTAAAGAAGTCTTTCCCTACGACACAGTCGAGATAACTCACCCTGACAAGGGATATTTTAAGGTTAATGGACACCGACTAAAGCCTTATTATGGTGAGCTCCCTAAAGACTTCACTCGTCAAGAAACCTGCCTCCGTCTAGATTAGGATTAAGAAAAATCTAGTAATGTTCATAAGTTTTAAAATTTTTAGTATAAGGATAGTTATAAGAAAAAAAATTGAAGTTATAAGAAAGAACAAAAAAACTTTTCTGTAATTAATTTCAACCTAGGAAAAATTTGAATTTTGGAGAAGCACACGGGTCACCACACGCCCGTGTGGGTGGCCGTGTACTCGACACAGCCTCAGGCCCAGCCGTGTAAATTAATTCCGAAAAAGGGCGATTTCATCCCTAGAACAACACGGGTTCACACCAACCCATATGTCTAGCCGTGTCTCTTCACTCGACGATCGTCGAGACCGTTATGTCGAGACATCCAACACGCCCGTGTCGGATGACACACGGCTGTGTCGCGTGTCACCTACCAACCCGTGTATTGTTAATGCGCTGTGCTAGATCAGACACGGGTCCATACACGGTCGTGTCGTGTCCCATGTCTGCCTGCCGCGCTATCTCCTGTCAGTTTGACCGCACGGCCCCCCACAGCCCGTGTTTCACGTGGTGCAGATTCCTTAACACGGGTGCACACACGGCCATGTGTGCACCCATGTTCGAAGTCTTTAAATTGGGGGCAGTGTCATCTTCTTCCTGCTCATTTCCTGAATTCAGATCTTCCTCCCAGCACCATTTCTCTCCACGGTCTGAGCTCAAGTTGGAGTTTTTGTCTCCAAATCTCGCACCCCTTACCCGCATTCCCTCCTCCTTGATCATGTCATCTAGATGAAGCCAAGACGGTCGCCGTTGCTGACCGAAGTTGCAAGTGTCAATGGAGAGGCGTGATGTTGCTGCCCCGCTAGTATTCACCAACCCAGCACACATTAACCGCTATAATCGCCTCCAGTCTAAAAAATATCAAGATATCTGCACGATCGACTAGAGTGTTCTCGAGGAAATAAACATAGCGGGGAATGTAAGGGAATTAATCTCTGTAACGGGTTGGGAGCGGTTTTTCGCCATAGAGGAGTTAGGTTTTAAGGAACTCACGTTAGAGTTCCTGTCCTCGTTCTATTTCAATTTTCGGCCTAACTTCATTGATACACCGCACGCTCACGAGGGGGTAATTTCCTTTCGGGCGGCACCTTTTATACACTCACCCTGCTCTAGTTCACCCAATATCTAGGGGTGTATGAGGATTCATTCCCCTTTATTACTGTCTACCCCGAGCTCCATTTCGACCTCCCCTCTCGCGATCTTGCCGGCGGTATCTGGCGCCGGCTTTCTTTTGACACTAGCCCCTATGAGTCCAAGCGATCTAAGGCCTCTAAGTTGGATTCACTCGCCCTCAATTACATTCACCATCTCCCGAGCCATACTTTGAGCGGTCGGGGCGAAAGCTCCGGCGTTGTCAGTCGACAGGACCTACTGTACCTTTATAGCATGTCGTCATGTTATCCTCTACACCTCGGCTTCCTACTGGCCCAGTTCATTCTCCACCAGGCCGACACACCCCACATAGGGTCTATCTATGTAGCACCCTACATCACTCGCTTGGTGAAGAACAGGGGCATATTATCAGCCCTCCCCCCGATGACAGTAGTCGCGAAGACCGTGCCCATCACGATGACCGGTCTTCGATCCCTCCGCCTCGTCACTGCCCGTCAGGGCCGGGGAGGCGTCACATATTCTATTGTGAGACGTGGGCTGCAAGTGCAAGATGATAGTGATGACGAGGTGGATCCTGACCTCGATGTGCCTTTGGTACCTCCGCCCCATTCCACTTATAATCATGTCGAGCCTTCTACTGCTCCACCTTCCACCTCGTTCACGGTATTCGCGGGAGTTCCGGTAGTTCTTCGACTCCGAGCTCTCGCCGCGCTTAGAGCGTATCAAGGCGGCTCAGACGCGGACGGAGGACCTCCTCATCCAAATCAGAGACCACTTGGGGATCGCCCCTAGAGCGCATGCAGCTCCTGCCCCGCCTTCCTTCTCTGACGATGAGACTAACCATCCCGCATACTTCTAACGTGTCTATATGTCATGTTGTCTTTATGTATATGTGTCTTGTACTATTTCTTTATATCAGTGTATTTTAGTTCTTTCAGCTATTGTATATCAGTGTATTTCATTGCAGCTCCTGTTTAATTACTGTGATCTTATACTTTTCATGATAGCAGTTTTTTTTCCTTATTTTTTCGTGAAATTACTCTATGTCCGCTCTTTACATTGCACTGAGGACATTACAAATTTTAAGTCTGGGAGTGGAATGGCTGTTCTTCAAATTTATAATTGCTGTGTTCGGCGTGGTTACAATTGATTCTAATTTGGCTATCATAATACTCAAGTTTGTTATACCCCCCACTAAAAATTTTTTGATCCTTTAAGCTCTCATTAATTCATTCATTTGGGATTATAACTATCTAATTTAACTTCGCATGCTGATTAAAATGAATTGATGTGGACTCATAGAGTGTTCAATTTTGTTGATTCGTAATTAAGTATAGAAATTCATTAGCTTAATTTTCTCTATATAATTTACTTTTAAGATTAATCCTCTATATTATTAACTATCAATCACTCTATTTTAGAAAATATACTTATCTATAATAATGTGAGTCGATGAGTGTAACATTTTTTTATAATTTGGTCTTAGGGAATCAAAATGAAAAATACTCTTTATTGTTGTCCATAACTTATCCTCTAGCGATCCTTAAAACATTACATAGGTTAATTAGTAAGGGCGGAAATGACTTAGGCCCCCTATTGGATAGCTTGAGCCTTGTAAACCCAAAACCATTAACATGATACCCTTGCACACCCAATTTGAACCTAATCCCCATCCTTTTGATGCTCTACCACCAAAATTCACCAAGGCCAAATCCTTACCTATTAGCACACCTATCATTGAGACCTTCTTGGAATGAGTTTGTTCATAGTGATATGTGGCCTGAGTGTGTGTATATTTGCACGCACTTGGAATGATCCCTACTACGAACCCAAAGCCTAAAAAAAGAAGACATAGTGATATGTGGCCTGAGTATGTGTATACTTGCACCCACTCGGAATGATCCCTACTATGGCCCCATGGTTAAGAAAAATAAAAGTTTGGAGTATCGTTCAAAAAAATATGGGAAGTATGTTAATTGCAAAGTCTGGGGGTGCTTTTATAACACCGATGTATGTTAAGGTATATACCAACAAAAGGCTCAATCGTGATTTAGGTGTGGAAAACCCATCGTATTTATCTTTGATTACCTCGCCTATAATCTTTTATCCTAAGCCAAAAAGGCTACACCAGCATACAAGTCCTAAGGATCCGACATTACTGAGTCTAACTAGTGTCGTGGAGAGGATGTAAAAAGGGTAAGCACGTGACCGTCAATATGGGTACTTATAAGTTTTGAAATACTAATAAGTATCTTATTGAGATTGTTATTTTCTCTTCATATTTGTTATAGATGACTATACTCTTATTTCTAAAAACGAGTGAGAGATAGTTAACAGATATATTGGAAGAATTTTAAGATTACGTTATATTTAGAAAAGTATGCTAAACTATTTCCTATGTGATTACATCATCAAAGTTCTCTTAAATTCATAGCAACCAGTGTGCGAAGGCAAAATTATTTATTGGTAACCCAAGTGTTTGAATTAGTTTTCTTAGGGGCAAGCAAACATCTAAGTCTGGGGGTATTTGATGAGTGCGATTATGATAGGCTTTTTACTATCATAATTGTAATCATGTCTACTATTTCTACCTCCTTTTGTAGTAATTTCGCGAGAAAAGTCAAAAAATTGTCTTATCATGATTAGGAGAGCACAGTTAGGATTTTTGTTATTCCTTATATTGAGCTATCTAATTTATTTCTTCACTTTTATATGCAGGTAGCGCTAACCAGTGGAACTAAAGGTCTTGGAGCAAACAGAGGAATTCACAGAGTCAACATGGCTGATGACAGAACAAAAATTTGGCGCACACAGGTGGACACACGACCATGTTAATACCCGTGTCCTATGTACCCTAGAGCCGAAGAAATTGGACGTAGGAGACAGAGACTCACACGGGTAGGAACACGCCCGTATGCCTACCCGTGTCATATTTGAACACGACTGCCGACCACCCCGTGTATGAAGAACATGAAGAACAATACAGCCGTGTCAGTACCCGTGTCATCTAACACGACCCACTACCAGACACGCCTGTTCGTGGGGAACGGCCTAGGAACCGTCAATACGGCCTGACACACGGCCGTTTTGGAACCCGTGTCCAACCTGTTTGCAAAGGGACTATATAATTCCTGTAGAAAAATTAGAGAAGAACTTTTGGATCATTTCTGCATTAGGAGTATTCTGGAGAATGAAGTGGAGCATCCAAGAGGAGGACGATTTGAAGGTTATTTTTGTATGCTTTTATTCTTTCATTAATCCTTTTTAATCTCCCCTTCTCTTGTTAATTCATCTTGATTTATCTTTTATTTTGCATGAACTTTAATTTGGAACAATTTGTTAATCATGTCTCGCATTGTTTACATCAAAGTTGTAGTATTTTATTCGTATTTAGGCTTACAAATAAAGAGTTTTATCCTAATTATGAATTGCTTATTTGTCTTGCATGAATTGCAAATCTCTAGATTGAGAAATTGGATGTTTGTGATGAAATTTACATGTTCATAGTTTGGTGTGAGATCTTTTTATAATTCGAATTTCATGATTGAGAGATATGTTATTTGGATAATTGGAATACGAATAAATGAATTTATGATATTTTAGAGATAAGATTTTATGAATTTATGTAATAGATAGGGTGTTTTATTTAATGCAAATTTGAGTATTGTAAATTATTCGAGAGAAAATTTACTAACTTAGATTTAAATTTTGAATTGCTCGAGAGTGAATTTTATAAATATTTACCTTTTACAATACAACAAATTTGATAGTCTTATGCTTTCATGATTAAATACAATTGAGTGAATGAATGAATATTTTCATGTAATTGCTCATAAGCTTTCGGGTTGTTATCATGTTCAATCTTGCAATGTTGACTTATCCAAATAGTCATAATTAGGTTAATTTAGGTTAGAAATCACTTTTAATTATAAGTATGATAATAAAGTGAGGGTGAGTACGAATGCTTGAAAAGGCCCCGTGGAATACAACACGAGATGTAGATTTCTCATATACTATGATTGATAGGTGCACTTGGCTGAAAGATAATTCAATTTAGCTTATGCCCATCTACATAGTTCAGACTAGAGTGTAGAATGAATCCGCATCAAGTTTATCACTTGTTAAGCAAAGCAATCATCACGCTTCAGGGTTCCAACCTGTGCAGCCAATGACGTACAACCTTGGGTAGCCGGAGTTAATTTGAGAACCCGATCTGTTGACAGGCTTCGTACTAGTTTCTGGGTACCCCATGTGGGTATTGTTCGACACGGGAGCGTCGCCAGTTCCGCCCAGGTTCCGCGAATTTTTGAAAATAAGTCTACTATATAACATTTTTAGAAAAAATGTTCAACATAAAAGTTGCAGTTCTCGTCGAGATCTACAACTTTCATGTTAAACAATTTTCCTAAAAATATCTTTTAAAAATTAAATTTTTGAACTGTCAGTATCCATCGGGCTGTAAATAATTTTTTTTGAACTGACATTATTATTGAGCTGTCAATAACTGCATAGGAGCTGAGAATATAAACGTTCAAAAAATAATGTTATAATATTATCCCCCAAAAATTTCTTCCATTTGCCACAATATAACTACGGCAACTTCACAGATTTTTGGCAGAGCAAGCGTGGGGTGAGCCCCACAGTTAGTCATACCATAAAAGAGCCGGCATACTCATTAATTTAACCGTGTGCATCAGGGTCCCACATAAACTGTAATCATTCATTATTATTGTCCAAGGTGGCCCACATATTTTCAGATTTTTTTTCATAAACGCTCTACTGATATTTGTATCTCATACACCATAATAATTTACCCATGATTTATTTAAATAATATTTTGACATTTTATAAACTTTTTAGGTATATTTCCAAAATAATATTTAGGCCGAGGCGCCGCGCATAGTGTCACAATTTCGAGGTTAACTCATCTCCCCATTATTTATTTTAGTTGATACAACCAGATGTAACTATGAGAAAAAAAGGAGATGCTTCCCACAAACAAGATTTAAAAACTAAGGTTTGGTTTGGCATGGTGGTGACAGTTATGAACATGATGGTTAAATTATTATTCGTTAACGCCCACCTGACGAACTTCATTCACTTTTATGTTCCAACGAATAATGTTTGTTAGGTGATCCTTAATGAATGACGATTTAACCCATAAGCTTACGACCCCACCACCATGCGAAACGGAGCCGAGTATTCAACAACTAATTTTGGAAATAAAATCTTAGTTTATTTTGGGGTAATGCAAAGAGTTGTAACTAATAATGTATAATATTAATAAATATTTATAAGAAATAAGCTTTTTCGCATGGGTTACGCCCGTGCTCGAAGCTCTCGGGCGGTCTTCGGACACATCAGGAGGGGTTCGCCCGCCTGTGCACAGGCGTGCTTGATACTTCGGGTGGTCAGGAGGGGTTTGCCCGCTTCAACATAATCCACCATCTCGGCGCAGCACCCGCCACTCGTGGCCCCCGGAGTCCGAATCAGAATAATTGTGTGTCGGGGGGCCGCGAGTGGTGGCTGCGGCGCTAAGATGGTGGATTGCGTGAAAGCGGGCTAAGCCCGCTTCTATGCGGCTGAAGACCACCTGAAGTATCAAGCACGTGCGAAGCCCGTACGAAGCCCGTGCGCAGACGGGCGAAGCCCGCCTAATAAATGACGCTTGAGAGCTTCAAGCACAAGGGTAGCTAGAGCGAAGAAGTTCGTATTTATATAATAATATAAATATAAATAATATATAATATAATATAAATTATTAAAAATATAAATATAAACAATATAAATAAATAAATATAATATAAAAAATTGAAATAATAACTTAGACTTAGGTTCATAAAGGGGGGAGGAGGATGAGGAGGATGGAGGAGGAGGTGGGGGAGGGGTGCACTGGAAGAGGAGGAGGAGGAGGTGGGGGAGGGGTGCACGGGAAGAGGAGGAGGTGTGGTGCATGGGAAGAGGAGGAGGAGGAGGAGGGGGCAGGCCAACGCCGGTGGTTGGCGGTGACGCCGGAGGCCAAGCCGGCGATCGTCTTCGAGCCAACAACAGGAGCCGCTGCCTTCACCGCAGGTGGCTGCCACGAAGATGCAATCACGGGAGTTGTCGGCGTTGGAATCGATCTGGCGTTGGAATCGATTTGGAACTCGCCTGAGAAATTGGTGATCTCGAACTCTGCAAAACCTGCTCCTCTGGCATTGCCTCCGGCCTCCCCTGCTTCATCCTTCCAGAACCACAGCGCCGCCCGGGATAGCGGGTTCGCCACTGGCAGGGACGGTTGACCGCCTCCGCTTTAACCACGCCGGGGTCGCCGTCGTCCGGCAACCCCGGCCGTCGCGTCCGGTCAGCCCGCCTGCGGCGGCGGTGGAGCAATTCTTCCAGAACCAGAGCGCTGCCCGGGATAGCGTGTTCGCCGCCGGCGGGGCTGCCTGACCGCCTCCGACCTACCCACGCCGGGGTCGCCGGCGTTCGGCGACCCCGGCCGTCGGGTCCGGTCAGCCCGTCGGCGGCAGTGGTGGAGCAATTCAAAGCATTCGACAAATGGCGAACGAACAGGGTGAGGGGCAAAATGAGGAATCCAAATATAACTGACATTTTTTACTGTAGCGTACTGTAGCAAATCAAAGTTTGCGTTTATATTAGTACGAGTGACAGGTAGGGAGGCTCGATGACTACGCGCTACAGTATCCGGCCAGCGATGGCGTGCTTCGCCCGCCCCTGAATGGTCCTGCGGACTGCGCCCACAATATAAAAATCAATATTACAGTATTTAATTTATAAAAAAATAATTTTATACTGAAAAAAATTATTTTTTTTTCTCTCTCTATTCTTATTCCTCTTTCTCTCTCTCTTTCCCTCTCTTCCTCTCTCCCGCACACACTCCCCCTCCCCACTCTTTCTTTATATATATATATATATATATATATATATATATATATATATATACTAGCATCTTCGAACGGGCTCCGCCCGTTCTCGATGCGTCGCTGCGGGCTTCGCCCGCTTGGCATTCCGGCGGGCTTCGCCCGCCCCCCGGCGGGCTTCGCCCGCATTCCGCTTCGCCCGCCCCCCGGCGGGCTTCGCCCACATTCCGGCGGGCTTCGCCCGCCCTCCGGCGGGCTTCGCCGCCCGACAAACAAAAATAAAATTTTAAAGTTCAAAATTTTATTTTTTTTGATTTTTAAAATAATTATTTAATTATTTATTAATTAGTTATTCCGGCGGGCTTCGCCCGCCCTCCGGCGGGCTTCGCCGCCCGACAAACAATTTTAAAATTTTAAAGTTCAAAATATTATTTTTTTTGATTTTTAAAATAATTATTTATTTATTTATTAATTAGTTATTATTTTTATTTTAATTATTTATTAATTCAAAATTTTTTAATTAATAATATAAAGTGGGCTTCGCCCGCCCTCCGGCGGGCTTCGCCGCCCGACAAATAATTTTAAAATTTTAAAGTTCAAAATATTATTTTTTTGATTTTTAAAATAATTATTTATTTATTAATTAGTTATTATTTTTATTTTAATTATTTATTAATTCAAAATTTTTTAATTAATAATATAAAGTATTTAAATATTAAAAAAAAAACCCAAAAAAAGGAAATTTTTCCCGATATCCCCCGTCCCGCATCCCGCCCCCCACGGGCTCACGCCCGCCGCCGGCGGCGGAGCCGCCGGCGGCCTGCCCGCCGCCCCCCGTCTCACGGGCAGGGCCACCGCCGGCGGTGGCCCTGCCCGCTCGCCGCCGGACAACCCCCGGCGGGTTCGCCGGTGGCCGGCGAACCCGCCGGGGGGCGGCGGGCAGGCCGCCGGCGGCTCCGCCGCCGGCGGCGGCGTGAGCCCGTGGGGGGCGGGATGCGGGAAAGGGAGGTATCGGGGGAAAAAAGAAAGTGAACAGTAAATTTTTTTTTTTTTATTTGCAGGCCATTGCTTTGAATCCAACGGTTCATATATGCTGTAGTTTGATCGGACGGACCAGATCCGTTTCATGGTGTGATCCAAATATGCATATTGTATTATATAATAAAGATATATATATATATATATATATATATATATATATATATATATATATATATATATATATATATATATTAATAATTGACAGCTCTCTCTCTCTCTCCTCTCTCTCCCTTTTTTGAAAATTATAGGGACAATTTAGATAGTGCATATGTTGCACCAAAGACAACTATTTATTTATAGATAGTTTAAATAGATATAGATAGATAAGATAATAAGTTATAATTGGGGCAATGTTGTTTCCTCAAATACTTGTTTTCTATCAGCAGTATAACTTGTGTTGATATCAATCCTACACTCAGGGGCGTCGTCTTTTCCTCTCTTGATTATTCTTTTTTGAAGGGAAACTTACTCTTTCTCTCTAAGTAGTTTGTTACTCAGGAGAAAGAGTAGGGGATTAAGGGTCTGTTTGGCGCAGCTCTGGCGGCTGAAAAATCTCTATTCCAGCCGCCAGAGCTGCTTTATATGTGTTTGAGACAGCTCCTTGTGAAGAGTTTTTCAAAAATCTGGAGCTGTTTTGCAGCTTTTCAGAAATCTCCCCCCAGCTTCTGCTCATGCAAAATAACTTTCTCTCTCACAGGTTTTGGAAATCTAATGGTTTCTTCAGTTGGAATATGCTTAGAGGCCGGACGGCCTTCCTCCGGCGTTACCGAGCCCCGGACGGCCTTCCTCCGGCGATTCCGAGCCCCCGACGTCCATCCTCCGGCGATTCCGAGCGCACTTCTGCACAGAACACCCAAACACTCTGCAGCTTTTCAAAATTGCTCCCCAGAGATCTATTTTAAAACAGCTCTATCCGGACAGCAGCTTTTCAATCCGCCAGAGCTGTTCCAAACAGAACCTAAAGACAAATATAACAAAGCTAAAATTGTAATATTTCATTCAAAAATGTCTGTACAACATGAACAACAATGGTATTTATAAAATATTGATGTCCATAATGAAGGAATGAAGAGGCTTAATTTTTTGGTGTTAATGATAGTGGTTGAAGGTTAGTTTTTTTTTAATACTGTAGGTGATTAGTTTTTTTATTACAGTAGGTCTAAATTCTACGGTTGGAGCAGCGAGGGGATCCTGTGCACGACGGTTGGATCGTGTGCGCGGTGGTTGGATCACGAATCAGACGTGCGGATCGCATGCAAGACAGTTTTTTTTCCATAATTCCCCACTTAAGTGGTGGGGATATGAGAATTACGGCATTCTGCAACCGAAAATTCCTATAAATTGAGAGAGCTCCCATCAAAAAATATCGTCTAAATAGATGACTAGAAAGTGGCCAATGAAGGATTGAACCTTTTATGGCTCAAAAAGTTGTACACACTATCCACAAGTTAACCTCAGCCTCTAAGGCTCGGAAGGTTGTAAATATATCGGTATTCATAATTCTAAGTTATTATATTATCTGTCAAGGTGATCTGTCATTTTGCTCTAAAAATAATTGAATTTCAAATGATATAATCGTTAGACTTAACAGTTCTCTCCGAAACACTATTTTGAATACATCAAAAAACATCAAGGTTGAGTGTTAATGATCGAGACTTAACGTCTCCGGTCGCCACCGTCACCTCCAGTCTTCGCCGGCCGCCGCCATCGTCAGGCACCCTGTCCGGGGGCACTTTCATCATTTTACTAAAATTGGTGTTTCAGGTGACCAAAACGAAGCGATGTCATTCGCTATTATGAATTCTGACCGGCACAATTACCAGCATATCCCTCCAGAAAACTATAAATAAGCCCCCAGACCTTCATTTGAAGACAGACAACTCCAGAAGATAGGGGGAGCTCTGACGTTTTCCGGCGAGGTCGTGGGACTTTGGTCGTTCCTCCACTCGGAATTCCCTCTGCTCCCTCTCTAGTGCGTAGGCACCTCAATGCTTCAAAGACGCGGCATCCTTCTCCACATGAGCGCTCTCACAAGGCTCCGGCTCAGCAGGAGCGCCCATCGAGGCTTCGATGATTTAGGGATTTTCCTCACTGTAGCGCTCCCACCTATACTCCAAGGTCTTAGTATATTTTCTGTCATTTTCATATTCTGAGCATGTAACGGAGATGTGACTTGTCACCCTCCGAGAAAATCTCTAAACTCTTGTTAACTCAAACAAAGAGTGGATTTTGACCCAGCATAGATCCGACCAAGTGTTTTTTTCATCTTTTTTGGGTTTTCTACATCAATTTTTTTGTCATTTGCTGTTATTTTTCATTGATTGTTTGTGCGTCCGGTACTATTCCGAGCTAAAACGGCCTGATTATGCAGACTGGGAAAAAACCGGATGACCCGCAATAACATGATTGATTATTAAGAAAATCAGACCCCATGCGACATGCAAAAAGGAGGTTGAGACATTATCAAAATATATGACATTATTGTATGAATATTGCCAATAACCGATTGGTTCAGATACAATTTTTTCGGCCCGACGTGATTTTTTTTTTCGAAATTGATTTTTTCGGCGGGAAGAAAATATTGAGTCTGGGCGAAAAATTGCTTCCGCACAGAAAGAATCGCATGTGGGTCGAAAAAATCACGTCTGCGTAAAAAAAATTGGGTCAGAACGAAAAAATCGCATCCAGACTGAAAAATAGCGTCGGGGAAGAAAAATGGCAAGTGGGCTAAAAAATTACGACCAGACAAAATATTTGTGTAAGCGCGAAAAAATCACGTCCTGGCAAAAATATCGCGTACAAGTGAATAAAGCACGTGCAGGCGAAAGAATTGCGTCAGAGCAAAAATATTGTATCCGGGGAAGAGTATTGCGCCGAAATAAAAATATCAGGAAAGTCTACACAGTTATGATTGTTGATGACTTCTCCAGGTTTGCTTGTGTGTTCTTCTTGAAGAAAAAGTCAGAAAACCTTGACACTTTTGTGACCTTTGTTAGGAAAGTTGAGAATGAAAAAGACAGCTCTGTACTCAAAATCAGAAGTGACCATGATACTGAATTTCAGTCTGAAGCATGACAAAGTTCTGTGAAGATCAAGGGATTCACCGATAATTTTCTTCACACAGAACTCCCCAACAAAATGAGATAGCTGAGAGGAAAAATAGAACTCTCATAGAGGCTGGCAGGACTCTTCTTAGGGACACTTCTCTCCCAGAATACTTCTGGTTGAGGCAGTGAACACTGCATGTCATGTCCTAAATAGGGCCTCTATCAACAAGTACACAAGAAGACTCCCTATGATATTATGAAGGGCAGAAAACCAAATCTAGTCTATCTCAGGATCTTTGGTAGTAAATGTTTTGTGCTCAATAATGGAAAGTTCCGTTTTACTAAGTTTGCTGCCAAATCCTATGAATGGATATTTGTTTGGTATTATAATCATAGCAAAGTATATATGATCTACAACTTGAAAAATCAAGTTGTAGAAGAGTATGTTAATGTAGTCTTTGATGAGTCATCAATGATTAACAGTGAGCTGCCCAGCTCCTCTAGATCTGCATGTGTAGAGGGGAAGATGGACAAACTAACCATCAAGGACATCACTCCAACTACCCTAGAAGAAGATGATGGAGTATGTATTCTAGAAGGAGATCAAAGTAAACATAATATCGATGAAGATCAACAAGATCCAGCCAATGAAGTTCTTGATGCCGAAGTAAGAATGCCTCCAGCAGTCAGGCACTTGAGGGATCATCCCAGAGATTATATAATTGGAGATGCTAGACAAGGGTTACAACAAGGAGCATAAGCATGAACATTTGCAATGTACTCCAGCTTCATGTCCTAAGTTGAACCTAAAAGGTTTGAAGATGCCAACATATATCCATTTTAGATTGTGGCTATGCAAGAGGAACTGAACCTGTTCAAGAGATGTAAGGTCTGGAAGCTGGTTCTCAGATCACAAGGACATAACATCATTGGAACAAAGTGGATATACAAGAATAAGCTTTATGAAAATGGTGTTATAATAAAGAACAAAGCTAGACTGGTAGCCAAAAGATATAGACAAGAAGAAGATATTAATTTTTATCAAACCTTTACTCCAGTAGATAGATTGGAAGTCATTAGACTATTCCTTGCATATGCTGCTCACAAGGGATTCATGGTCTACAAATGGATGTCAAGTCAGCTTTACTTAATGATGACCTAAGAGAAGAGTTCTATGTAGAGCAACCCTCAGATTTTGTCAATTCTAACTCACTTGATTATGTTTATAAGCTTAGAAAAATATTATATGGGTTGAAGCAAGCCCATAGGGCATGGTATGAGACCTTGTCTAGCTTTCTCATTGAGAACAAATTCTCAAGAAGAAATATAAACAAGACATTATTCCTAAGGGAAGTCAAGGGTAAGATCATCCGAGTCCAAATTTATGTAGATGACATAATTTTTGGGTCTACTGATGATAACCTCTGCAATAAGTTTGCTAAACTTATGTAGGAAAAATTTGAAATGAGCAGTATGAGTGAGCTCAAGTACTTTTTGGGCTTCCAAGTAAGACAGTCTGATGATGGATTATCCATTTCTCAGTCTACATTCACTAAGGAGTTAATAAGAAAATTTGGAATGGAGAGTGCCTCCATAATGAAAACTCCTATGGGGTTAAGTGTGTCAATAAACCAGGATGAGATAGGAAAACCTGTTGATGAAATCTTGTATAGAGGCATAATTGGCTCCCTTCTATATCTTATTGCTAGTAGACCAGACATTATGTATGCTACATATATTTGTGCTAGATACAAGGCTTGCACTAAGGAGTCTCATAATTCTGCAACAAAAAGAATTATGAGATATCTGAAGGACATACCTGATCTTGGCCTATGGTACCCTAGGAATAGTTATTTTGAGCTAACTGGGTATTTAGATGCAGATTTTGTAGGCTGTAGAGAAGACAAAAAAGCACATCAATCCCCTATCAATTTCTAGGAAGGAGACTTATGTCTTGGAGCAGCAAGAAGCAAATCAGTGTTGCAATCTCAACTGCAGAATCAGAATACATATTAGCTAGTAGCTGCTGTGCTTAGCTTTTGTGGATCCTGTACCAGTTACAGGACAACAACCTCCAGATAAGTAGAACTCTTATGTATCGTGATTCTACAAGTGCAATTTTATTGCTAGGAATCTTGTATCTCATAGTAGGACTAAGCACATAAAGAATAAGTATCACTTTATCAGAGAGCATATGGAAAGTGAAGACATCAATCTTGAGTTTGTCCCTACAGACAAGCAAGTGTCTGATATCTTCACTAAGCCACTAGATGAAACCAAGTTCAACCCCTTAAAATTTGAATTGGGTATGATGAACTTAGTTTAGCTTCAGTTTTTCCTCATGAATTTTTGTTGCAAGTACTAATATATCTTGCAGGTTGTAAAGACTGAAATGGATTAAGTGTCCAAGAGTCGAGTGCGCTGAGTATATGTACTCAGGTGTCGAGTGCGTCGAGATAACATAAGACTGTAAGATCGCTGAGTTCAAGTATCTTGACATCGAGCGTGTCGAGATAACTTCAAGCATCGAGAGCATTGAGTGAATCGAGTTCACTCAACTCATGCTCCCAGTAATGTCTATTTTGTGGCGAACTTGCAGGATTAATCTTCGTCGTTGATAAATTCATGACTATGACAAGAGGTACATGCCACTCCACCTTCTAAAATAGGGGTTAGTATAAATAGAAGGATTGTGTGCATAGAACAAATATACTATTCCTCACCCTTCTCTGCCCCTTGCAACGAAACGACAAAAGTTCAGAAAATCGACAACAACTCACAAAAGAAATGGCGCCAAGGAGATTGGATTTCCTGTTCGAGGGTTCAGAGCTAGTTAGAAATGGATTCAAAGATGGGCCTGAGGAAGTTCAACTAGTTCTCCATCTGTCGCAGGTCGCTGACATAGAATATGTTCTCTCAGAGCCCAGTCTGCTTTGAAAGAGAGAGGTACTTAAGTTATAATCAACTACCAAGGTCGACTCGTCATCCATTAAACTCAGGTCCTTAATTGGTGGAAACAAGGTTAAGATTACCCCCAAAAGACTGAGCAAGACACTGAAACTGCCTAAGTCCAGGTTATCAGATGAAGAAGATGAATTGAATCAATCTGATGTCAAAGCTACCCTAAAGTGGCATGGGTTGTCAAAGAACTCCACTGGATCAATCTTCAGAAGAGAACTGAACCTGAAAGGAAAATTCCTTGCAGATGTTGTTGGGAAGGCATTGCTGTGCATGTTTGGCTCCCATGATAAAATCTCCAAGAAGATGTTCGAGTTAATGACAAGGATAATTCTCTCTAAAAAGACAGATTGGGGAAGAGTACTTTTTGATAGAATTGTAGTGTGTATCCCAGAGCCAAACTTGGGTAGAATTATGTCTCTATTTCTGCACAACAGAGTTCCAGGGATCCTCAACTTGAGGATAGGAACTAAGATCCATCATATGAGAAGGATGTACTCAAAAAATGCTTGAGAGATGGGATAGAGTTCTGTTGCCACATGCACAGACTGTTACCAAGAAGAAAAATAAAGCTGTTCTGGCTTCTTAAGAAAGTACAAAAATCAGCCCCTCTGAGAGTAGTGGAGAAGAGCCTCATAGTCCACAACTGTTTGGGTCTACTAAAGAGACCAAAAGAGACATAAGTGCTCAGGTTTCTATTTCATCTGAACCTGCAGCCATTACTTGCCAAGTGAGTGGCACTCAATCTGAGATACCTCTAGCTAAGATAGCTGACAAGGTTGCTGAAGAGGAGACTACACCTTCTGATCAAGACCATCCTGGTGCTTCAGTCCTCAAAGTGAGGGGGAGCAACTTCTTGAGAGAATTATGGAAGATGTTCTTGTTGAGAGGGAGCAAATCTAGTTCATGCAGGAGAATATTCAGATTCTTACTGAGAATGATCAACCTACTGAAATAATGGAAGAAGAACATCAAATCAACACTACTGTAGGTCTGAAGGTCCCTGTGGACATTGCAGAGATTGAGGGGGAGATTCACTCTGATCTCCCTGCTCTAAGTACTGTGGTTGAGTAGAATCCTCTTAGTCCAACAAGGACAATGCTGATGTTGATGTACATGATGATGCACATTCCTCAGAGTATGTAAGGGTTGATTCAATTGTTAGAGAAGAAGAAAGGCCAGTGCAACCAAACATATGTGATGAAGGTACATCTCATCTGACTGATCAGATGTCACCATTCTTTCTAACACAACTGAGAGGATTGTTGGACGATCAAAGAAGGCAATTAGAGATCTTTGTGGATGACTCTATCAAGAACCTAAGGAAAGATTTGACAACAGAAATCAAGTCAATCAGATTTGAAGTTAATTTGCTGAAAGCCAACACAGTGGCATTTATCATGAGAGCAGTACCTACAGTTACCTTTACAGAAAGCAAGCTGGCTGAACTCGGTAATATCCATAATGGCATCTTGAAAAATCAAAGTATTACTGCTGGCAACATGCTGCAGTCCACAATGCACAGAAGGAACTGATGGAAGCATACAAGACGGTTCTTGAAAGAAGAAAGGATGCATGTACCCAAGTTCTAGATGATCACATGCTCCAGCTCAAGGAACATGTCATATAGGGTGTCAACTACCTAGATGTACAGTTGACAAAGGCAAACACCCCCCTGATTAAAGATGTCTCTGAATATGTCAAAATGGAGGAGAAGGCAGTGATAAAGGCCAATACTGAAAATGCAGTATGGACTACAAATATCATCAGAGGCTCAATGGGACTTGAGCGACTATCATATGAAAACATCAACCCTGCTCCAATCCCTAGATAACTATATGGGAATCTGTATGATGCTCAATATGATGATCAGTATGCAGGGCAATATGATCAATATGTAGAGCAGTATGATATTCAAGACAATACTCAGGTGACAGTACCTACTACTGCAGCTGAAATTCCCTCCTTCAGCCCCACTGTTGAATATATTACAAGGGCCAAAGGCAAATCAATTGCAGAAGAGGAAGAAGAAACAAGGCTCAGCAAGATGAGATACAGGGAAGAGATGGAAAACATGCCAAATTTTGAGCAATGGAGTCCTCAATATAGAACTATCATATTGTCTGTCCAGGATCACATCAAGTCCAAGAAAACTAATAGGGGAAAGCTTTACAGCTCCCTAAAATGGGTGTTGAAGTTGGTGACCGGGCGGTCTGGCGGTCTGTCTTGGCGGGTTGAAGACCGTGCGGTCTGGCGGTTTCCCTTCAGTGGTTTGGTTGCTGTGCTGTTGCAGTCTGGAGTCCGAGCGGTCTAGCGGCTTGCCTCTGGAGACTAGGAGACCGGGCGGTCTAGCGGTCTCCCATGGTGATCTCTCTCTCTCTGGTGGTAGCCGAGCGGTTAGCCCTTCTGTCTAACCGCGCGGCTTGTGCGAATTGTTCTGTATAAGTCTGCTTAGTCCTGTAAATTTTTAGTCTCACATCTCTTATTTGTATTCTCTCATCTCTCCTCCATTCTATATAAGTGAGACCATACCTTTGTAATATATACCTTTTTCAGATAATAAAGTTTCTGTTAAACCACTTCCGGTTTGTTTTTGTTCGTTTCTAACATGGTATCAGAGGAAACGATCTTTTCCTCCTGATTCATTTTCTCTTCTTGTTCGCGCGGTCTCTTGCCACTGCCCTTTGTGTGCGCGGCCTCTGTGTGCGATCTTTGTTCGGCTCGTACGCATTGGTCTCTTTTGCGCGGCCTTCTCCTTCTCCTTCTTCTTCTGTTCGCGCGGGCTACCTTCTAGTCGCTCGACTTCTTTCCCTCAGCTTGGTTCTACGGCTTGGTCATGGCTTTTCAGGCCGCTGGTGTCAATCATCGTGGCCGCTGCAGATCTCCTTCTCCTACCACTGCGATATCTCCCTATTCGTGCGACTTGTTTCCTAACCGCACGTCTTATTTTCTAACCACGCGGCTTCCTGTTGTTTTCCTCTATGGCTCTTTCTGATGCTTCTACTACCACCACTCCTACCACCACTCCTGTCGCCAATCCGGCTCTGCCTCTTCCTACTACTCCTTCTAGGAACCTTAGGACCATTTCCAAGCTTGTCGGCTCCAACTACCTGGATTGGAGCGTCTCCTTCACCTTCCTCCTTCGCTCGCAACGCAAACACCACCATCTCGTTGATGAACCTCCTCCAACCACTTCACCTCTCTTTGATGACTGGGATGTGAGTGACGCGCTTGTGCGTACTTGGCTTGCTAATAGCCTATCTGATGAGTGTCTTCCCGTCATCCGTTATGATGAGACGGCCAAGGCCGCTTGGCTTCATCTTGCCACTCTGTACTCTAAGGGGGTTCAGACGTCCCGCATCTATACGTTGTATGAGGACCTCTTTGCCCGTCCTACCTTGTCCCCTACTGCTGCCTACCAACAGGTTCAGGCTCTTGGGGCTGAGATTCTTCAGAATCGCCCCTTTTCTGCGAATTTGGCTCAACAACACAAGAACTTCCAGGAGCTTTTGGTTGTGTGTTATCTGCTCCGGCTTCCTGATACTTATGATATGATCCGCCAGCAAATTTTGGGTGAGGCAGAATCTCCTACCTTAGATGCCACCGCTGCCTGCATCGCCGCTGTCACCTCTATCCTTCAGCACCTGATTCTACCTGCTCCTCCTCCACCGGCCAACTATGCTCACCAAACTCAGCGAAGTGGCTCTGGTAGCCGCAGTCACCAGTCTGGCGGACATGCTCTTTCCCGGTACCTCTGCTCTCACTGTGGCCGCACCGACCATACTTTTGACCGCTGCTGGACGAAGCATCCCCATCTTCGCCCCTCAGGTGACTCTTCCGCCTCCTCTTCCAAGCTGTCTGCCTCCGCGGTCACATCATCAGGTAGTGCCCACATGGTAACTCAAGGTAAATGGCTTATCGACTCTGGAGGAACTAATCACATGACGGACAATCCTCACTGCTTCACTCTCCTCGAACAGCATGATCGGGTGCCCCCGGTTCTTGTTGCAGACGGTTCTCCCTCCCCGGTTCATGGGTCGGGAGTGGTCCATGTTACTCCGTCTCTTCGCCTAGGGGACACTCTCTATGTGCCCAAATTTCCGTGCAATTTATTGTCAGTTACCTCTTTATGCAAGCAGCTTCAGTACTCTGTAACGTTTACTCCGACTTCTTGTTCTTTTCAGGATCCGAGCTCCCAACGGACGATTACTACTGGGACTGAGAGCGGCGGCCTCTACTTCCTCGACAACGTTTCCGCCTTGTCCGCCTTCTCCTCCTCTTATACGGATCTTCTCCAATGGCATCTCCGCCTCGGTCATCCTCCTCCACGGCTTCTACATCAACTTCTGCCCCACCTCCCTCCTTCCAGTCCTCCTCTCAACTGCGACACTTATCAGCTTAGCAAGCATCACCGTTCCTCCTTCCCGCCAAAGCAAGGTCGAGGCTCTACCCGTCCGTTTGATCTAATCCACTCTGATGTCTGGGGACCTGCTCCTACCCTCACCATTGGTCGGGGTAGTTCTTATTTTGTTACTTTTATTGATGACTTTTCTAGATGTACTTGGGTGTATCTCTTACGAGATCGCACTAAACTTTTGGATGTATGGATTTCTTTTTATCAATTAATCAAAACTCAGTTTAGTGTTTATATTAAAACTTTTCGCTCAGACAATGCTGCAGAATATTTGAGTCATGCTTTTACCTCTTTTTGTGTGCAACATGACATTATTCATCAGACTAGCTGTGTTTATACCTCCCACCAAAATGGGGGTGGCGGAACGCAAAAACCGTCATCTCCTCGATGTAGGTCGCACCTTGATGAGCCAGATACATGTTCCTCGCTCCTATTGGGGATATGTTGTTCTCCTTGCCTGCTACCTCATCAATCACATCTCCTCCACGGTCCTCCATGGGAAAACCCCATTTTCCATTCTGTATCCGGACAAGGAGCCTATTCCTCTCCCTCTCCGCATCTTTGGGTGCACTGCCTTTGTGCATGCCCCCTCCGCCACCCGTGATAAGCTCTCCCCTCGCTCCACCAAATGTATCTTTCTGGGGTACTCCACCACTCTGAAAGGGTATTGTTGCTTTGATCCTGTTCTTCGTAAGCAATTCATCTCTGCTGATGTCACCTTCTTCGAGAATGCCTCCTACTTCTCGGATGCCTCCTCTCCTCTTCCCCCAACTTCTGATTCTCTTGCTATTCCCTTCGTTCCCTCGTCTCCTACTATGATCTCCACCCCTCCACCATCTCTGTCCACTCCTCTCCCTCCACCTCTCTCTCCCTCTTCTCCGCCACCATCTCCCTCATCTCGGCCGCCACCGCTCTCTCCTCCCGGGCCAGCTCTCTCTGCCACGGATGCTTCGGATGGCGAGTGACCTGCTGACCTGGATCTTCATGTAGCTCTTCTCAAAGGGGTGCATACGTGTACCCTACACCCCCTTGCTGCTGTTGTTTTATATGATCGTCTCACCTCTTCTCGCAGGGCCTTTGCACTGGCTATCTCTGCCACTACCACACCCCGTTCCTACCAGGAGGCCCTTGTTATTCCTCATTGGAAGATGGCCATGGATGAGGAAATGGCGACCCTAACTGAGCGGGGTACCTGGACTCTTGTTCCTCCTCCACTCGGTACTGATGTCGTTGGCTGTCGCTGGGTATTTGTGGTAAAATTTGGCCCAGACGGCACTGTGGATAGTTATAAGGCTCGCCTTGTTGCTAAGGGATTTACTCAGACCTATGGGGTTGATTACTTTGACACCTTCTTTCCCATAGCTTGTCTCAACACTATCCGGGTCATTCTCTCTATGGCGGTCAATAGAGATTGGCCGATTTCCCAGCTGGATATCAAGAATGCCTTCCTTTATGGTGATCTTCACGAGGCTGTCTACATGGAGCAACCTCCTGGGTATGTTGCTCATGGGGAGACACGAGTATGCCGACTGAAGAAGGAAATCTATGGCCTCAAGCAGAGCTCTCGAGCTTGGTTCGACAAGTTCAGCGGCATCGTGGCAGCCGTTGGTTTTGTGCGAAGCTCTGCCGATCACTCGCTATTTATTCGCAAAACCTCCTCGGGACTGGTGGTTCTTGCTGTGTACGCCGATGACATCCTTCTCACTAGCGTTGACCAGGAAGGGGTAGCCTTGACAAAGCGACATCTTCGTCAACATCTGGTCACGAAAGATATGGGCTCTCCGAAGTACTTTCTGCGGATCGAAATCTCTCGGAATCCCAACTCCTTAGTCCTCTCCCAACGTAAGTATGCCCTTGATCTTTTAAAAGAGGCAGGATTGAGTGGAGCTAAACCTGCCCGATGCCCCATGGCAACTGGAGAAGACAAAACCTGGACAGATGATTCGCCTCCTCTTTCAGATATTACGCGGTATCGACATCTGGTTGGTAAGCTCATATATCTCACCGTGACCAGGCCTGACATTTCCTATGCTGTGGGCAAAGTGAGTCAATTCATGCAAGCACCTAGGGAGTGCCATCTACAGTCCGTCTTGAGGATCTTGGAATATGTCAAAGCAGCGTCTGGGAAAGGATTACTCTTTCCGAAGAATGGTCATCTGAGGGTTGAAGCATACTCAGATGCGAGTTACGCTAATGACAAAGGGGATCGCAAGTCAACCTCAGGTTTTTGCACCTTGGTTGGGGGAAATCTGGTGAGCTGGAAGAGCAAGAAGCAGTCGGTTGTTTCCAGGTCTAGTGCTGAAGCAGAGTATCGTAGTATGACATCGACCACTTGTGAGTTAAAGTGGCTATGGGCTCTCCTGCTGGATTTAGGAGAGGTGTACAACCATCCTCTACCTATTTTCTGTGATAACAAGGCTGTCATATACATCTCCAAAATTCTGGTCTTCCATGAAAGAACCAAGCACATTGAGGTCGACTGTCATTTCATTCGTGAGGAGATTCTGAAGGAACAAATTTGCACTCCCTTTGTCACTTCTGATAAAGAGCTGGCTGACATCTTCACCAAGCCAGTCTCCGCCTCGTTTCTTCATATTTGTGACAAGCTGGGCATGATCGATATATATGCTCCAGCTTGAGGGGGAGTGTTGAAGTTGGTGACCGGGCGGTCTGGCGGTCTGTCTTGGCGGGTTGAAGACCGCGCGGTCTGGCGGTTTCCCTTCAGTGGTTTGGTTGCTGTGCTGTTGCTGTCTGGAGTCTGAGCGGTCTAGCGGCTTGCCTCTGGAGACTTGTAGACTGGGCGGTCTAGCGGTCTCCCATGGTGATCTCTCTCTCTCTGGTGGTAGCCGAGCGGTTAGCCCTTCTGTCTAACCGCGCGGCTTGTGCGAATTATTCTGTATAAGTCCGCTTAGTCATGTAAATTTTTAGTCCCACATCTCTTATTTGTATTCTCTCATCTCTCCTCCATTCTATATAAGGGAGGCCATACCTTTGTAATAGATACATTTTTCAGATAATAAAGTTTCTGTTAAACCACTTCCGGTTTGTTTTTGTTCGTTTCTAATAATGGGCAAAGCTAGAAAGAAATGAAGAGGCAAGGAGGAAGTACAAAAGACATAAGAGGTCAGGAATTCTACTACCAGAAGATGTGGAACCAAACAAATAATTCCCCAAGCCATACAACTATTTTGAGAGACAGAAGGGAAATAAAGATGGCCAAGAGAAAGCTCCTAAGAAGCCAAGCAAGGGCATAGTGATTAGAGAACCAGAAACTTATAAATATTTCTTGTTTTACTTAAGGGTTGTAGGAATTGTGTTAATTTTGTTTTATGCACACTACCAATTTATGACTCCTTCTATTAATGATATTCATATGTTTATGTGTGCTTCATTTTCTATTCTCAATTTTCTATATATGATTAACTTCTATATGTGTTAGTGCATATTATTGTTTAAGGTTTTTACTTCTTCAAATAGGGGGAGATTGTTGGGTCCATTGATCACAATGTCTCAGATTTTAATAAGGACCACAAGTCAATGGTATATACATGATTGCATTTGATACATGCTCTAAGTTCTATGTATGTAGGTTGGTCATTGATTAGACATGTTGTCTAAGTAATTATGATAGGTGGACACAAGACTGGTTTGTGTCTATACAGAAATATGGTTAAGTCTAGAAGCGTTGAGTGAAGATAACTCACTCAATGCGAGATTGCTTTAAGCATTGAGTAAAGCCTAGGCAGTCAAAGCAGCAACATTACCAAAGCAGAAAATCGGTTAAGTCCAGAAGCATTGAGTGAAGGCAGTTCACTCGACATCATATGGTCAGAAGTGTTGAGTAAATCTCAAGCAGTCAAAGCCTATGAGAAACGGAGAAAAAATCTGGCTAAGTCCAGAAGCATTGATTGAAGGCAGTTCACTCGACGCCATGCTCAGAAAGTGTAGACAAAACACAGTTCAGTCAGAGCCGCCAAATTGATTGACATGAAAATCTGTCTAGGGATAGAAGCGTTGAGTGATTACAACTCACTCAACTCCTATTCAATAAAAAATCTGTCTAAGGATGGAAGCGTTGAGTGAATGCAGTTCACCCAATGCCTCTTTAATAAAACAGGCAAAGGAAAAAATTATTGAGTGAAGAAAACTCACTCGACGTCTTAATATAAAGAAAATCGATTAAGTCTAGATGCATTGAGTGATGAAGGCTCACTCAACGCATAGTCAGTTTGACTACAATTTTCGATATTGGTTGAGTGATGAATGATCAATCAACGCCTGGTGGTGCAGAATTCTGCCCAAGTGTTCTAGCGTTGAGTGACAACTCTTCACACAATGCCTATGCAGAATTGTTTGAATTTGGCTAAGTCCATAGGCGCTGAGTCATGATGACATCAACAGGAATTCAAATGTTGCGGGAATGGAACAGTAGATGACAAATGACACTGCCTGCCTGTTGTACATCAATTAATGTAAATGAGAAGTTGCAGCTACCAACTCGAGGTGATCCCACTGCTCAAAGAGTAGTTTGATGGTGGGATAGAAAAGCAGAGATCAAGGAAGAAGAAATTAACTTTTGGAAATCCAGAGCTTCATCTTCTTCCTCTCAATAAAGTTGCAGAGCTTAAAGAAATTACTTCTTCTCTTGATCTAAAATTTCATGATAGAAGTTGTTGTCATTCACATCTTCAACAACAAGTTCAAGGAGTTCTCTCTCCGAGTTAGAAGACGGAACATAGTAAGCCCTTGTTGTAGTTACTTCACAGCTCAAGCATAACATTCTTAAAGATCCATTCTTAGAGCTGTGAAGAAGATATCACTGAGTAACCTCAGTTCAGGAAGAGGTAGACTCAGATATATCTTCTCTGAAGTCATTCATCTTAAACTACAAACCGTTTTCTATAGGATCTTAACTGATCTGAGTGTAAGCCTAAACTAAAAAGGCTGAGGTAGAATCTTTTCAGTAGATCTGGGCTGTAGGGCCTTTGTGCCTGAGTTGTAGGATTGTGGTTGAGAATCTTAGTTGTAGGAGAGTTTCTTTCTGAGGTAGGATCCTGTGTGGATCTCCATGTAGGTCTAACCTCCTAGCCTTAGTGTAGGACTTTGAGTTAACGTCTGAGGTAGGTGTTCTGGAGCAGATCACTGAGTTGTAGGAGAATATTTCTCTGAGTGTAAGGCATTGGGCCTAAGGTAGGAGTTGGATGAGTCTTAGAGATCCTGAGGGACCTGTGTTATATGCTCATTGAGCCGAGTTTGGAGAAGTTGGCCTTGTCTAACACACCTTTAGAAAGGTGGGAGGGATAGTGGATGTACCCAGACCTTGGGGAACCACTATAAATACCATATGTGTTGTTGTGTGATCTTAAAAGCTAATCTAAATCTAAATCACAACTCACCTAAGTAAAAGATTGTCTTAAAAGATATATAAAACCTATTCACCCTCCGCCCCCTCTAGGTGTTTAGCTACTCTCGAAAACAAAGTCTTTCAATATTGTTATTTTACAAGCAATACAACAAACTACTTCCACTCGAAGTACACTTATAGCTGAGCATGCTTCATATTGTAAAACCTCAATTAAGAACATGATGACCCAGATTGGTGAGGTTTAAGTTTTCATGAGACAGGTTCAAGATAAACTGGTTTCCACATAGGTGATTAGGTCTTTCTTAACCTCCTTGGCTTATGAGGTTCATAAGGGAGAGATTTTTCAGGAAGGCCAATTTATGGAACTTTTAGAAAAGCATGAGGCTCTTTGTGAAGAAGCTCATGAAAATTTACAAAGAAGAGAAACTGATGTTCAAATAGTTCAAACTCCTAAAGCTCTAATTGAGGATAAAAATGATGATCAAGTGGCCTAGAATTTTGCTACTACAATTTAGGGGGAGATAGAACCAAATATTTTAAATAATGTACTCATGATAGCCAGAAAAACTATGGAAGATGTTGCATCTGTTTAGGGGGAGTGTCAAGACCAGCCTGGTGAAGAGCATACAGAACATATGATGAAGAAGGATGTACATATGACGTTTTCCAGAAAAAAATCTCTCGTAAAACAAATATATACTACATGTACAATACTGAGATAACACTAAGAATAATGATGGTATTATGAAATTCATTTTGAAGCTTCAAATATTCAGTTGCCTTTCATGTTCATGTCCTTTGTTTTTATCTGTGTTCATTTCGTATGTTTGTGCAAATCAAACTTTATATTATTATTGTTTTATTTTTGTAAATTCACTTTTGGAACATTGTAAAATTTGTTAAGTTAAATAGTGGAGATTGTTGGGAAAAACCCTTATGATTTACCTTCACAAATTATATTTTAAGTGATTTTACATCCTAGGTCTATTACCCATGATGTATAAAGAGGGTAATGAGGTCTTAGAAGTACTACGATATTAATAGAGTCTAGGACATGAGAAAGGCATATAGAGTTCCAGTGCAAAGTCAAGAAAGGACAACATGCATTGACTAGAAGTCGACGCAACATCGAGTAGAAGTCAACGCAACATTGACGTGATATTGACGTTACTTCGAATAGAAGTCAGAGTAACATATCACGATCAATCGATGTTATTTCAAGATACATATCGACATATACTTCGACATGTTGTCGACGTAACCTCGATTATAAAGATAAGTCGAAAGACAATCAGTATGAAGCCATATTTCAATGCAACTATTATATGAAATCGACGTTACATCGAATAAAGTTCTGAATGGGATTATCTGAGAATTAATTCGAGTTTATTTAAGAAATATTTAATGGAATAATGAATTATTGTAGACGTTGGAAGACAGTGACAATAAGGATTTTATTCTCAACAAGGGTTCAGGCCCATGGGGGTAGCTTGCACTTACTCCTCCAGAACTAGAAATCCCGACCAGACTCTCAGACAGGAAAAAATGACCCTTGGCTGCAGCATGGAGGTCTCATCACACACCCAGAAGATCTTAAGAGCGCTTCCCCTCCTAAGCCAAAAGCAGAGTTGGGCACCTTGGAGGACTCTCACAGCCAACCAAGACAACCAAAGAAGGAAGAAGCTAAAAGAACTGGATCCCCTCCAAAGGTGCCCCCGGGGTCTATTTATAGAATTCCACGTCTAGTCTGCAAACAACTTAACTCTGTTGTTCAAATCTTCTATACACAGCCCAAAATGGTCTGCCAACAGCGAAACTTCGTTGTTCGGAGGGTCTATTGGCAAGCCAATCACGGAATTCTGGTAAAAAAACACTTTGGGTGTGTGGTCCATGAAAATACCACTTGCCTGGGGCGGCGAGTGCTCGATGGGACTGACACTTGCCACCCAGGGGACTAGGGCGAGTGTGGGTCTCACTACCGCACTCTCACACCCTATGCCACGGACCCAGGGCGAGTGCGAGCCTAGATGCTCCACTCACCCCAAACTCTCCTAGTCATTCATCCTACGTGAGTCGGGGACCACCCACCCGTCCGAGTCGCCTGAGTAAAAGACTGCCTACTATTCAACTGGGTCCTCCTCTAATGGGTCCACTCGCTGGGCATGGGGTTATACACAATCCACGCCCTTTGCGAGATTGACCCAAGATAGGAAAGAAATATCTAACCCTAGACGCCCGACAAGTGGCACTGAGGCTAGAGGTTGTCTTATGGTGGGCTCCATAAAATACTTTATATACACGCCTGCAAGGGGGAAAGGTTGTTACTACCCCTCCCATATTCCTGATCTCTGCCACACCATGCCTCTCACTAAGGAGTTCCAAGAGAGCTCACCAAAGAGAGGGATCTCAATGCATCCCTCATTTCCGAACTTATGCCCTGGGTAACCAACCTGGCCCCGAGTAAACTGCTGAAGAAAAAGCCTGCGAAGAAGGCCAGACCTGACTCGATGGTCGGCGAGCCCGCCCTCAGCAATCCTCTTTCCAGACCAGGCTGTAGGCTTGCTTCTTCCTCTTTGATACAGGTCTTTGAAGATTTTGCACGCTCCCATTTACTTCCATCAGACTGCCTGTGCATAACTATTCCGGACATGTTTGCAGTCTGGACACTCTAGGGGGAATGGTGAAAGTGAGAGATAAATCTGTCTTAACTCTAGGGGGGGGGGGTGAATAGAGTATTTTAAAAACTTGATTAGTTTTTATTGAGGAATTAAAATAAGTGATAACTATATGTATAGAGAGAAAATAAACACAAAAACAATCACAACACAACAAAAATAAAAAATAGAGCAATCTAGACGACACAAAGATTTTATAGTGGTTCCCCAAAACTGGGTACATCCACTCTTCTACCACCATGGTAGGAATCCACTACAAGTTTTTGATCAGGTGTCCTGCCATCACAGGTTTTTGATCAGGTGCTCTATCACCACAAGATCTATTTCAAGGGATATCTCACAACCCTTTGAGCTTTTGATCAGGTGCCCCAAAACTAATGCAAGTCTTTTGATCAGGAGACTTGACAACCAAAGGGGTTAACTTTTGAAGGAAGTTATAATCCTGTACACAGTTGGAAAAAGGCAAATGATGATGTTCTTCTTTGTCAATAGTCTAAGAGAAGACAAGTGGATTTGATGTTGTCAAAGCTCCCCCTGAGATGAAGAATGGTTCGGGAGAAAGAGAGCTTTGCTGAGGGTGTAGGCCTTCAGATTGTAGAAGATTTTCAAAAGCTTTCCGGACTGATATTTAATAGTTGTCCCTTGAAAGCTCTGAAGCTGATGATGAAGAACTTTGTAAGAATCTCTATGTGTCTCTGTATATCTATGTGTATATGTGTATATATGTGTCTCTGTGTGTCTGTTGTTAATTTTCTGAAAACTGCCTTTTTATATTCCTTGCAGAAATTAACATTTGAATTTTGAATTCTATCCTTAATTGACTGCAGAAAATCTAGGAGTTGAACGACTAGAAATTATCTTTAATTTGTTTCCCCAACTGTCCCAGCAATTTAGTCAAATAATTACACTGAATACCATAATTAATGCTACATTAAAATGACAATATTCTTGAGAATATGAAGCATTAATTATCAGTGCATTTATAGGCATATAATAATAATTTTTGAAATCAAACTGCCTTAGTCAATACTGGAAAACTGCAGGGAAATTAGTCGAACAGAACCTGTGAGAATGTAATTGAACTGGATCTGTTTCGTCAACCAAAGATCCAATTTCATTGAGCTAACATTCTCTCTTTCGTCAAGCTGAGCTCCAAGATCTCTGAGCAGAACATTCACTACCAATTTGAGCTCCAAGATCATCAAACTGAGATAGTCTTTTCATCGTGTGGAACTTCTGGGAGGAAATCAGAATTCGTCGATCTCTGCTAAGATTTCGTCAAACTCAACTCAAAGAAGAAGTTGAGTTCGTTGAGCTAAGCTAGGATTTCGTCGAACTCAGCTCAGAGAAATAACTGAGTTCGTCGAACTCCGATCGACGAATGTCGAGCTTAATTCAGCAATCTCTGAACAACTTTTTTTGCTCTAGAAAACTGCTTTCTCTTGGGGGGTCTTCTGTCTTCTAAGTCTTCTGAAGGTGAAAACCAATCATTTTTGGTTTGATGTCTTGACTTAGACTCTGACAAAAACCTATGACCCTAGACTATACAATGTGGGTCAATTTAAGCAATCCTAATAGTGAACATAGCACAAATCAAATCTAAACAGGTGCAGTTCCAACAATCTCCCCATATTTGGGTGAGGTCACTATGAACAACAGAAAGAAAAAAAATCACAAAGCATAAAAAGATATCTCATAGAATTATAATTGTTCAGCAGATATATAACAACAGCGCCTTGTGAAGAATAAATAACAGATAACAGTTCCAATCAAATATAGAGAGAAAATTTTCTGGCTTTCTTTGAGTCTTTCTTCTTTTCATTTAAAGCTGGTCTGGTGAAAATGATTTCTCTTTTAGGATCAGCAGCTTGCTGCTTTGTCATCTTCATATCATTTTCTCCAAGGATTGTCACAGAAGCAGCTCTTGGTACAACTGCTTCAGGATGTAAGGACATATATGTATCAACATTAAAAAGATTTTGTACCTTATATTCGTCCAGCTCTTTCTTTCTGTATGAAGACATAGTAGTATACTGAAAAGTGTCTTGTCCTTCTTCATTAGCTTTTCTGATTTGAGAGAAAGCTATTAGTTCTTGAAATCTGACCATTCTAGAGTTAGGGTCCATTTCTGGATCACAAGCTGGAGATAAAGGCCTTTCTGGACTTGCTTTATCTTGCTGATTATCTTCAAATGTCTTCTACTGCCTGTTTTGTTTCTGATATTGCTGTGTTCTGCTGCTGCTGCTGGAACTGTGCTGCTGTCTGCTGTAGAAAGATTTGGAATGATGAGAGGATGTAGGCTTCTGAGTATGTGCAATACTTCCTGATGATCCTACTGTAGGAGGAGGAGGAGGACCTCTCCTGAATTGAGGAGGTGGAGAATTTCTCCTGCTCTTCTTCCTAGCTTTCAGTTCATTTTAGGAATATCTCATCCAGTTGGGGGTGTCTGGAGTGAGAGTTATATTGTGCAGGATATAATATGGAGTATCAGCAAATGGATTTGGCTTTGGAGCAGCCTTTGGAAGAGCAGCCTTCTTCTTTTCTTTTCTTTTCTTAGAATTTGTATCTTTAGAGTCATCTGATTTAGCATCATCATCATCAGAAGAATTTGCTAGATTGTCATAGAGAGCATTTATTTGTTTCAGCATTTCATCAGAAAGAAGTGTGGATGAGCCTTTGGTTGTAAGTCTTCAGCCAGAGGCTGTTATGTTAGAGCTTCTGATACGGGAACTTCTTGAACCTAAGACCTAGTGACCTCTAGTTCCATATCAGCAAACATAATATCATCAAGATTTGGCATTGGGGATTTACACCATCCAAATGTTCGTGGAGAGAATGCCTGTGGCTCTGAAATAGTTATTGGCTCTATAATACTATCAAAAACTGCAAGACTTGTCCTAAGTTGTTCCAAAATGTCAGGACTTATTGGAGCTGAGTAACATACTATGGCTTTTAACAAATTTGAATCAACAACTGGAACTAGAAGATTGTTGCTATATACAGAATCAAAAGATTGTAATAAAGAAACCGAACCAACTGTGGGATTTATCATGAAATCACCAACAATGCTTATTTCTGCAGTAAAGACTGGCTCTTCTGCTAAACAAAACATCTCTGTATCATCATTATTTCAGTAAACTCTGTATCTGGGACATCTGTTACTGCTACTGCAACTTTTTCACAGAACATCTCCCCCTGTCTAGGTTCAGAGAGTCCAGAAGCCAGGCCCCTTGAAGAAGGGACAATGTTGATGCGCGAAAATGGCACCGGGGCAGCTAACACAGAGGGAGTGTTCGATCTCACAAGCTAGGAGAGGAAGAGGATGAAGGTTGCGAGGATAGAGGAGAAGAGGGAAGCTTCTGAGTGCTCGAGAGTGGAGCAAGCGCTTGTCAAGGAGTTTGCGGGGATAGAGGAGAGGGTGCTGAGAGTAGAGGAGAAGCTTGATCAATAGAGATGGTTGATCAAGAGAGGAGGAGGTTGATCAGGAGCTGTCGAGAAGACGGTTAATATGACAGTTGTGCTTGCAGTTTACTTGCCGAGAGAGCTGAACTGAGCTAGGAAGAAGGGAGAGAGAGGGGGCCGCTAGCAGCGACAACAGCAGACTTCGACCTCCGCGGCTTAAACGCCACTCTTGCGACGGGCTTTCCTTTTATTAATAGTGATAGTTACAACTTGCTAATACACTTTTACAACAAATCAATAAAGGGTACAAGAAGGAAGCTGGCGGCTAAAGAAGAATTCTAGAGGAGGCCGAACAGACTGAAGAGCAAAGCTGGCAGGCCGCACGGTTAAGGGAAGCGGGAGACCGCGCGGACTAAAGAACCACAGGCTGACAGGCCGCACGACTAAAGGCATTGAGACGGGCGTGGTCTGAGAAACGGACTCCGCAGGAGTTGGTTTGGCTGGCTGACTTCGGGCGTGGGCACCTTGGCGATGACGAGACCTCCAGCACCCCCCCATGAGAGGCATGTGGGGCTATATATAGGCCCGAGGAGGTAACGACTTGCGGTGACGTTACCCCCGGTGAGACGGTAACTTAAGTGAGATGGAGACGGACTCCACCGGGCCCTCCATAGGCTGCGCGGACTGGGGCTTGGTACTGAAGTCGGAGCTGATGTCGGCAAAATGGGAGACTCAGTGGCGGACTGCGATGCGGGTTCACGGAGTCCGTCACTGCTGAGCTAGGACTGTCCGCCTACTGCTGGGGTGGCAGATGCTGGAAGCTATGTGGCGGACTACGAGGAGAATCCGCGGAGTCCGCCACTGCTAAACTGATCGAGCTGCAAGGGGTGCGGGCAGCAGAGTGCCCGCGGAGTTTGGCGAGTCCGCACTAGGTTATGCGGACTGGGACTGCTCTGGAGGATTTGATGCCTGGCGGGCTGGAAAGAGTCCGCCACTACTGACTGAGTCCGCGCCAAGACCGCGGACTGAGGGAGAAGTCTGCTACTACTGGCTGAGCCTACGACAGGACTACGGACTGAGGAGGAGTTTACCCTGCTACTGCCGAGAAGCTGGTGCTGGCTAAAGAAAGGGAGGACTGCATAGAGAGTCCGCCAAGTCCGTCGAGTCCGCGGCTGCTGCGAAGCTGAGTCCGCTTGCGTTGGAGAGGGAGCCTGGCTATTGTGGCTGTTGGGGTTCAGCGCTGAAGGCGGATTGGAAGTCTTGATCGCACTTCGAGTCCGCCCAACTTGCGAGGAACTTGGACGCTGCTGGTCTTGGGGGGTAGCCGGAGCTGGAAACCGCGCTCTGTAGGCGAGCTGGAGGAGTCGGCTGCCCATGTTGCTGGGCGAAGGGATATACGACCTGTTGCCGGCCTGGGCAGATATACTTCTGAGTTCGCCAATATTGGATGTCTCCCGTCAATTGTGAGCTAAGTTGCGGGTTGCTGCCGGCCTGAGCGGACAGGAGTCCGAATCCGACAAAGGAGCATCTATTGAGACAAAGATGCGGTTAAGCTGAAAAAGGGGGGCGGCCTGCAGAGGCGGACTGCGAAAGCAGTCCGCAGACCCTGCCTACCAAGGGAAGGCGCGCGGCCTGGTCAGTCAGACCGCTGAGACCGCGCAAGCCACGCGGCCTGAGCGGACAGAGAATTCTGTCCTCCCTCCTAGGGAATCACGACCTCCAGGAGAAACCCGGGGGAGGCCGCGACGAGCGAGCTGGCTCCCTTGGGAAGGATCGTCGATTTCGGGGTTAACATAATCCCCGCACTTTTTAAAGTTCCGAATAGAACTTCGAAAAAGTTGGAGACTCACGAAAATCATTATCCACCCCAACGGAAAGAGAAGGGGGGCAAGAAGAGATAGAACCTGAAGCCTCTCCTTAGGAGTTTGGTGCTGCCTGTCTATTTTCCTGCAAGAGGAAAGTTAGGTAGGCATGTATGGGTTGTACATTGAGTGTGTACCTGAGTTTGCTTTTGCAAAATGAAGAAGATGTGTCTTCCACTAAGTTCTGCAAAATGAAAGTGAGAGGAAAACATAGAAACACAATAACTTGCAAGTACCTGATGGAGGCTTGGAAGCACCTGTTATCCTCTGCAAAAAGAGAAAGGATGAAGAGTATACAAGAAGGAAAAATGAGCTACAAGTACCTGGAAGGAACTTGCAAGTCTTTGTTGGTTTCTACAAAAGAAGAGTTAAAAGTATGCACAGTATATGAAAGTAACTTGCAGTACCTGTGAATAAACTTGCAAGTATCTCTGAAGAAACTTGCAAGGGTCTGCTGATCTCTGCAAGAAGAGAGTTAGGAGCAGGTATTGTATATAAAAAATAAGCTGCAAGTACCTGGATATGACTTATAGGTGTTTGTTGATCTCTACAAAGAGAAAAGTTAGAAGCAGACAATATACAAAAGAAGCTTGCAAGTACCTGGGAGAAGGCTTGCAAGTGTCTGCTAGTATCTGCAAGAAAAGAGTTAAAAGCAGACATATATATATGAAAATAGCTTGCAAGTACCTGTGAAGAAGGCTTGCAAGTGTCTGCTACTCTCTGCAAGAAAAGAGTTAGGAGCAGACATGTATATATGAAAGGAGCTTGCAAGTACCTGAGAGAAGGCTTGCAAGTGTTTGTTAATCTCTGCAAGGAGAAGAGTTAGAAGCAAACATGTAAATGAAAGAAGCTTGCAAGTACCTGGGAGAGGGCTTGCAAGTGTTTGCTAATCTATGCAAAGAGAATAGTTAGAAGAAAACATGTAAATGAAAGAAGCTTGCAAGTACCTGGGAGAGGGCTTGCAAGTGTTTGCTAATCTCTACAAAGAGAAGAGTTAGAAGCAAACATGTAAATGAAAGAAGCTTGCAAGTACATGGGAGAGGGCTTGCAAGTGTTTGCTAATCTCCGCAAAGAGAAGAGTTAAAAGCAAACATGTAAATGAAAGAAGCTTGCAAGTACCTGAGAGAGGGCTTGCAAGTGTTTGTTAATCTCTGCAAAGAGAAGAGTTAGAAGCAAACATGTAAATGAAAGAAGCTTGCAAGTACCTGGGAGAGGGCTTGCAAGTGTTTGCTAATCTCTACAAAGAGAAGAGTTAGAAGCAAACATGATATGAAAATAGCTTGCAAGTACCTGTGAAGAGAAGGCTTGCAAGTGTCTTCTAGTCTCTACAAGAAAAGAGTTAAAAGCAGACATATATATATGAAAAGAGCTTGCAAGTACCTGAGAGAAGGCTTGCAAGTGTTAACTGTTGATGAGATAAGGTGGACATGACCAAATACCAAGGAAAATGCCTGATGAACTCTTTATCATGAAGCCCAGATCAATAAATCGAGCGTTAACTGTTGATATGGCTGGATGAACATGATCAGATTAGCAGAGAAGGAACTTGACGAATTCTGCCAATCTTAACCATATTGCAATAACATGGCTTGATGATCGAGGAGAGTAAGATTTTTTGATCAATGTTTGATAACATTAGATTTTGATAAGAGTAATGAATAGCTCTGTGAATCTTCATTTGATAGCGCTTAAGCAGGCAGTGAATAAAAGATGAGAGTAATAGAGCTTGTACAAGTAGAGAGCTTGTAAGTTATCATCCGATGGAGCTTTGAGCAAGCAATGTATATAAGATGAGCATAAGCAAAATGAATGCAGGAAATCCCTTTGGTAGGTCAGATTAACCTGTTCACCTGTGAAAGAAGGCAGTTGACAAAAAGAGGTCTATACTCGAAAGTGTCCAAAGAAGGCTGGATGCTGCCACAGGTGTTCCCCGTGGGCCTTATGCATCGCTTGCCTAAGAAAATCATCCCGAGTATAGTCCTACTCAAAGCGGGCTGGCCGCGCATCCTCTAGGAGGGCACAAAGGAGAAATGCAAGGGAAAATCCTGAGAAGGATCGCTAGATGCACTGCTCTCTTGCCTCGGGTACAATCATCACTGATCAATGGGGCTAGTTGCGCCAAGTGGCCTATTGCTTGTCTGTGGATTGATCAGTGGAATTGTGGGATCCCGCGAAGGCATGGATCGAGAGTACCAGAGAGTATTCGGCCATCACAGTTGTGAGATGATCAAAGAGACAAGGCTACGCTTGATCGCCATTGCTTGTCAAGCAAAGATCACCGTAACTATAATATATCCTTTGCGAAGCACAGCAGAGCTAACACATGGGGCTCCCCTAGCACACACTCTGTGTCAGATGCCGGCTAGGATCCTAAGTCTGAAGCCCAACATCGTAGATTGAACGGCTCCCACAACACATATGGGTATACTCCCGCCATATGTGGTCGAAGCGGTCGTGCCAGAGAACGATCTACGGAGGGAGAATTTCGGACTTGGCGATATCTCAGTGGCGTAGTGATCTCTTTGGCAATGAGAAAAGATAGAGAAGGAAGCATCACAAGAAGGGAACTGTGTCAGTATAAGATCCTAGATAAAAGCTTTGTTGAAAAACAATAATGAACACTTAGAAGTGTTTTGAAATGAAAGTGTCTGAAAAGAGTAAGGTCAAGAGTTGAGATAACCCATCAAAGTTGTGAGAGAATTTGGAGGACTATGAAGTCCTTTGCTGGCTTAGAATAGCCTTCCAAGCACACCCTCGTCGTCGGCATCGAAGAATTTGACAGTTTTGTTAACAACGAGGATAAGAGGCTCTTCGACTAGGTTCACTCCTTTTGAGGAGCAAGGAACATCCGCAACTTCTTTGCCCTTTGAGGTTGTTGGATCAAGGCGATCTTCTTTGTGAAGCAGGTCACGCATCTTACCCTGCCGGAGCATCCCTTGCACAAGCTGGCGGATTGCTCGGCAGTTCTCAGTTAGGTGACCCGACTCTTTGTGGAATTCGCAGTAAAGCTCTGAATCTCTAGACCATTGATCGGTTGGTCGATAGGGCTTCTTATAGCTGGCCATATCTTTCATAATTTGGATTACTTCTTGTATGGCCTCGTCGAGATCAGACTCATGCAAGTCATTGTCTTGCTGCAGATGAACTGCTGCTATTTGCGAAGACGAAGCTAGTGGAAGTAATGGGTCTTGAGCACGTTCACGACTCGGGAAGGAGTATCGAAGGCATTGAAACCTTCTCTCCTTTCTTGTGTGAGATGGGAAATGATTGTGAGGAGACCTTGGAGGATGCTTGTGAAAAGGATCTATCTCTGATATGAGCTTGGAGACGAAGCCTGGGTTGCTTTTTTCGCCTCAGATGTACGAGTTGGCTAAGACAATCAACTCTTGGTATGTTCTTGGCACACGAACATTGGCTTCAAACTTGAGAGGCCCTTCATGAAGACCGTGAATAAGAGCTACTCTGTACATTTCTTGATCAGCAATCTCGATGTCCAAAATCTCTCTTTGGAATCGATTAACAAACTGAGACCAAGTTTCATCGCTGCGCTGCTTGATCTCAAAGAGGGCTTCAGGACCGCCCTTTCTCTTGGTGGAGGTAGAGAATCTAAGAAAGAACTCCCTTTGCAGATCTACGAAGGTAGTGATGGAGTGAGGACGAAGGCCATAGAACCAATCCCTCACTTGCCCATCAAAAGTAGTCACAAGGAGCTTGCACTTAGTTGCATCTGAAAGGGTTTTGAGAGCAACGACTGACTCAAAAGCTTGAAGGTGCTTTACTGGATCAGTCTCTCTAGTGTAGATTGGCAGTCGAGGCTCTCTAAAGTTTTCTGGAGTAGGTTCGTGACGGACATTCTCTGTGAATGGTGAAGGTTCTTCTTATTCTCCTACAACATAAGGAAAGAAGGGGGCATAAGCTGCAGCTGCAAAAGAAGTAGGAGGATAAAAAGGAAAAGTTGCTGCAGGAGCAAATGCAGGAGCTGCAGGGTAGGGATGACTTCCCTGAAAGTTGAGAAATCTAGCAGGACTTCCCCGGGCTACTTCCAGGAAGAAGTTTTGGCGAGCAGAAAATTCTTCATCTTGAGGTCGCAGGGGGGCTGCAGGACCTTGCAGGTAGGTTGCTGTGTAAGGAGGATAGACCGGCGGGCAAGCTGGAGGACAAGCTTGCTGATGATCCAATGTTGGCATTGGGTTAATTGGAGCAGCTGAAGCAACTGGAGTTGTTGCTGGTTGAGAGTCTAGTCGCTGCGTGATTATAGCAAGCATTTGGTTGATTGCTTGGAACTGATGAGCATTCTTGCGGCGCGATTGCTCAAAGGCCTCCTAGAGAGGATCATCTCTGGGACTTAACTGAGCAAGGTTCTCGGCTGAGTGATGATCTGACATGGGTAACTGTCACTGTTCACCATCTTATCGGATCTAAAGGCCGCGTGTTAACTGTTGATGCGCGAAAACGGCACTGGAGCAGCTAACATGGAGGGAGTGTTCGATCTCACAAGCTAGGAGAGGAAGAGGATGAAGGTTGCGGGGATAGAGGAGAAGAGGGAAGCTTCTGAGTGCTCGAGAGTGGAGCAAGCGCTTGTCAAGGAGTTTGCGAGGATAGAGGAGAGGGTGCTGAGAGCAGAGGAGAAGCTTGATAAACAGAGACGGTTGATCAAGAGAGGAGGAGGTTGATCAGGAGCTGTCGAGCAGACGGTTAATATGACGGTTGTGCTTGCAGGTTGCTTGCCGAGAGAGCTGAGCTGAGCTAGGAAGAAGGGAGAGAGAGGGGGCCGCTAGCAGCCGCAACAGCAGACTTCGCCCGCCGCGGCTTAAACACCACTCTTGCGACGGGCTTTCATTTTATTAATAGCGAGAGTTACAACTTGCTAATACACCTTTACAACAAATCAATAAAGGGTACAAGATGGAAGCTGGCGGCTAAAAAAGAATGCCAGAGGAGGCCGCGCAGACTGAAGAGCACAGCTGGCAGGCCGCACGGTTAAGGGAAGGGGGATACCGCGCGGACTGGAGAACCACAGGTTGACAAGCCGCGCGACTAAAAGCACTGAGACGGGCGCGATCTGAGAAACAGAGTCCGCAGGAGTTGGGTTGGCTGGCTGACTTCAAGCGTGGGCACCTTGGCAATGACGAGACCTCCAGCGCCCCCCCATGAGAGGCATGTGGGGCTATTTATAGGCCCGAGGAGGTAACGGCTTGCTGTGATGTTACCCCCGGTGAGACGGTAACTTGAGCGAGATGGAGACGGACTCCGCCGGGCCTGCCATAGGCCGCGCGGACTGGGGCTTGGTACTGAAGCCGGAGCTGATGTCGGCAAAATGGGAGACTCAATGGCGGACTGCGATGCGGGTTCGCGGAGTCCGTCACTGCTGAGCTGGGACTGTCCGCCTACTGCCGGGGTGGCGGATGCTGGAAGCTATGTGGCGGACTGCGAGGAGAATCCGCGGAGTCCGACACTGCTATACTGATCAAGCTGCAAGGGGTGCGGGCAGCAGAGTGCTCGCAGAGTCTGGCGAGTCTGCACTAGGTTATGCGGACTAGGGCTGCTCTGGAGGATTTGATGCCTAGCGGGCTGGAAAGGGTCCGCCACAACTGACTGAGTCCGCGCCAAGACTACGGACTGAGGGAGAAGTCTGCTACTACTGGCTGAGCTTGCAACAGGCCTACGGACTGAGGAGGAGTTGACCCTGCTGCTGCCGAGAAGCTGGTGCTGGCTAAAGAAAGGGCAGACTGCATAGAGAGTCCGCCAAGTCGAGTCCGCGGCTGCTGCGAAGCTGAGTCCACTTACGTTGGAGAGGGAGCCTGGCTATTGCGGCTGCTGTGGTTCAGCGATGAAGGTGGACTAGAATTCTTGATCGCACTTCGAGTCCGCCCAGCTCACGAGGAACTTGGACACTGCTAGTCTTGGCGGGTAGCCAGAGCTGGAAATCGTGCTCTGTAGGCGAGCTGGAGGAGTCGGCTGCCCATGTTGCCGGGCGAAGGGATATGTGACCTGTTGCCGGCCTGGGCTGATATACTTCTGAGTCCGCCAATATTGGATGTCTCCCGTCAATTGCGAGCTAAGTTGCGGGTTGCTGCCAGCCTGAGTGGACAGGAGTCCGAATCCGGCAAAGGAGCATCTGTTGAGACAAAGATGCAGTTAAGATGAAAAAGGGGGCGGCCTGCAGAGGCGGACTGCAGAAGCAGTCCGCGGACCCTGCTGACCAAGGGAAGGCGCGCGGCCTGGTCGGTCAGATCGCTGAGACCGCGCAAGCCACGCGGCCTGAGCGGATAGAGAATTCTATCCGCCCTCCTAGGGAATCATGACCTCCAGGAGAAACCCGAGGGAGGCCGCGACGAGCGAGCTGGATCCCTTGGGAAGGATCGCCGATTTCGGGGTTAACAGACAACATTGATGGAGGCAAGTTGAGCAGATAGATGAGAAAGGGTGGAAGTAAGAGGTGCAATAGCCTCATTTATGAGATGCCTAAAAGTTGGATAGATAAGCTCCAAGAGAGTGGAAATGGGGGGAAAATCCAGTTGCATAAACTCAGGTGGTGTCTGAGTAGATACAAATGGATGGATGGAGGAAGAGGGAGGAATGAAATCTGGCATGACTTCATCCTGAGATGGAGATTATTGATGTGGAGGAGATGGTGATGGAGATGGTAAAAGATCAAAAGTGGGGAATGACAGAGAAGATGGAGGAGGTGGTATGTCATGACGGTGTGTAACGCCCCGAAACTCAAAAGTGCGACAGGAGGCGTTTTGAGCCAAGTTTGGAATTTGGTAGGGGGCACACGGCCTGGGACATGGGCGTGCCCCAGGGCGTGTCGTGTTTGGGTCGACGATCTGGTCGAGAGGTCAACAGATTTTGGAGTCGACGATCGTCGAGCAGCGAACACGACCTGAGACACGGGCGTGTCCCAGGGCATGTCGAGCTCGTGTTGACGATCTGGCCGACAGGTCGACGAATTTTGGGTCGACGATCGTCGAGCATAGAACACGGCCTGAGACACGGGTGTGTCACAGGCTGTGTCCTTCTCAGGTTGGTGTTGGTCCTGTGTCGATGGAGTAACACGACACCCTACACAGCCGTATTCTGGATGACACGGGCGTGTCAAGTTCGACACGGGTGTGTCGGTTGCCCGTGTTCTTTTCGAGGCACGTCGGTTTCGACGGCGAATGGGGAACACGGCCCTGGACACGGGCATGTCACAGGCCGTGTTCGGCCCAGATTTTGGATTTCAATGGCGAATCTTGGCCGTTCGTTTCCTTACTTTGGGATCCGACGGCTGGGGGTTGTTCCTGCTGGGATATACCCGGGAATAGGGTTTCAAATCCCTCATTTCTTTCACTGAGTCTCTTTCTAAAGTTTAGAAAGAGGGGAGAGCAAGGAAGAAAAAAAGGAGGCTAGATCCGGTCACCGACGGAGCTTTGGAGCTCCAAATCGCGAGCCGACTTCGGATCTACGGAGGCAAGGAGATTGCAGTGGTTTTCATCCGCATAGATTTCCATGGCGCCAAGGAAAAATGCTAGGGTAACGATTTTCATCCTAGGACATGTGAAGTCCTCTTTTCCTTTGTATAGGAAGCCCGCTCGCGCGAGTTTGTCGTGAGTTGAGGCATTCCCTTGGGTAGACATGAATAGTCCCCATTGTGTACATGTAGAGTCCGTAATCGAGAACGGATATAGGCATGATGTGTGAAGCCTACCCAGACAAGTTGGTCTGGATCGGTGATGTTGCATTGCATAAATGGTCGGAGAAGACTTCGTGTAATTGGTTGTTTTTTGGGTTTTCTACGCGGTAGATTGCAGCAGGGAGCCTTGTGGACTAACCTCGAGGTGCACCAGGAAAATTGGGCAGATGCGTGATTCTGCCATCTTGGTGGCCTGGGAGCCAACTTGTATATAACTGGGTTATGTAATATTGTGCATTCGATTCACGGGCTTCGGGGAAGCTTAACCCGCGCCGATAACTTTAAGTGTCATGGTGAAGTGAGAAACGGGTTGAGTGGAACCATTCCTGCTCTATGCAGTTCGGTGTTAGAGGCCTACCGAGGGCATAGAGGTCGTGTCTTAGGCTGTTAATATTTTCAAGTGACGTGACTTCTGCCTAAAAGACTCAAATGCTCACGAGTTGTGCCGTCCAAGTGGCGGTTGTGAGACCGCGGTATTGACCAGGTTCACCGAGAATGTGCCTTGAGAGCACATGGTGTGTGGTCGTGCATGCCTACGCTTGTGATGTACTGTTATCACTCTATAATGCTTGGTTATGCTAATACAGTGCAGGGAAGGAGCATCACCGCCCCGAGTTTGGGGGCAGGATCGTTATAATTTGGTCAGCATAGCTGACTGTTGCCTTTGTTTGTCATCATTGTGGTGGGTTGTTGCTTGCAGGTACTGCAGGACCAAGCGGTAATAGCGGGCTAAAGCCCAAGTTGCTGAGCCGGCCCTCGAAGGACTAAATATTGAGTGTTTATTTGCTTTATTCATATGTGACCGGCCTGCGTGCCGAGGTTTGCAAAACATGTAATATGAGTAAACAAATGTAAGGCCTTAAGGCCATCGTACTTGTGTATTGTACTTCATTCCTGTTGGTTTGAGTAGTGGACATTCATGCTCGTGCTGGGTTCTTTAATTTGCAACTTTAAATTGCTTCCGCTAGAATGACTCTGTGTAGGATGTTGGATATTAGTTGGATGGTTTCCATTGAGTAACCAACCGGTCTGTCTGTGGTATATGACGTCGGGCCCCGACCGGACCTACTGCTATATGCTATGCGACGGATAGGGGGTGTTACAATTTGGTATCAGACTACTGGGTTCGGTTGGGCTTTAAATGAATTCGTGGCCGAATTCTTTTTAAGGGGTGGTGAGCACATGTGTGTGCGTCATCGTTATAACATCAAAAGAACCCTTGAATGTCCACTTAGGAATGAAAATACACGTGTTTGAGGAACCTGCGTGTTCCTATAATTGCATTTTGTAATTTTGTTTGGTCGCTTAATGAGGTTTTGTACAACTATAGGTGACCAGAAGCGGTGCAGGGCCGTCAGAACGTCCAGTTTCTGAGGCTAGTAACACACTAATTGATGCTCCTGCAACAATTCTCTCGGCTGAGACCATACGATTGGTGGCTGAAGCAGTGTTGTCTTTCATCAATGCACAACCTGCAAGGTAGATGCAGTAGCCTGCCCCTGCGGTGGAGCAGGTACCGCTTCAAGCAGCGGAGCCAAGAAGAGTGGAGCAGGTAGTGGTGGAACCTTTGGTGACGAGGAGAGCAACTGAAAGGCAGCTCAAGCACGTTATGAGCTTTAATCCTCCTTTGTTCTCGGGGTTGGGAACCCCATCTCAAGCTGAAAACTGGCTATCCAGAGTGAAGAGAGTCCTGACAGCTACTGAAACGGAGGAGTGACAGATGACCACTATAGATACGTTCCTGTTGGATGGAGACGCTAGGCTGTGGTGGGAGGGTTTGGAGCTGCATCTCTTGAGAGGAAGGCAACTTATAGACGTCTCGATGGAAGAGTTCTCGAGACTGTTCATGTCAAGGTACCTCCCTTCGGCGTAGTGGATAGCTTTGGAGAATGAGTTCTTGAAATTGGTGCAAGGAGAGAGTAGCTTGGATGAGTATCTCCACGAGTTTACTCGATTGGGTCGGTATGCTAGCTCTACGTTCGCGGATGAGGAGCGTAAGATCAACCGTTTCTATGAAGGTCTGAGAGATGACTTAAGGCTACAACTCTCGGGGCCGATGATGCAGAGCTTCTTGACCCTGGTCAACACGGCCCGGTCTTTGGAGAAGGATATGAAGAACGTGCAAGCGAAGAAAAGCTCTGGTGATAAGAGGTAAGAGTTCAAAGTGCCAAACTCCTCAAAGTATGTGTTCCGGAAGTGGAACAAGAAAGCTAGGACTTCGGGTCCAACCCCCTCTACTGGTGCTTCTAGGGAGACTACAGGTCGGACCCCGGGCGCATGTTACAACTGTGGGAATCCGGGGCATTATGCTTGTGAGTGCCGGGGTGGACGGCCAAAGTCTGAGTTGAAGCCGGGAGCAATTATGCTCCGGCTCAACCAAGAGTTTATAATCTTGGCCAACAGGAGGCCATTAAGCAAGCAGATGTGGTGACAGGTATGGTTTAAATTATTAGCAAGTTAAATTCTTAAATACTTGTTATGCGCGTGTTACCTTACCACTGCTTGTTTAGGATTTGTTTTGATTTGTGAGAATCCGACGAGAGCACTTTTTGATACGGGAGTTTCACACTCCTTTTTGTCCGAAGGATTCATATCGCGCATCGTAGTACCTTCTTCGATGGCGAAGGACAAACGGGATGTGTTGTTGCCGAATGAGTGTTCGATGCGCGCAGAGAGGATCTGTGGCGTTAAGATTCATATTGGGAGTCAGGAGTTCCATTCGCTTGCGTCGTTACTGCCGCTGGTGGAGTTCGACGTAATATTTGGCATGGGCTGGCTCTTGGAGCAGCAAGCTCATATTGATTGCGGTCGCAAGGAAGTCAAGTTGGGAACAGGTCATGAGACGACTTTTACGGGCTTGAAAGAGTCTAGCAAGACTTTGATGTCTGCTCTTTAGGTGGTGAAGGTAGTTCGTGCTGGAGCATACCTGTTCTTTATGCTAGTGGAGGTTGCAAAGCTTAAGCCTACGTTGGACAGTATTTCAGTGGTAGCTGAGTAACCTGATGTGTTCCCTGCCGATCTTCCTGGAGCCCCGCCTCAACGGGAGATAGATTTCACGATTGAGCTAGTGCCAGGTGCGAAACCTGTGTCACGCTCTCCGTATCGGCTAGCGCCTAAGGAAATGGCGTAGCTGAAGGTTCAACTGCAAGAGTTGTTGGAGCAGGGGTATGTGCGTCCATGTTCATCGCCTTGGAGTACAGCGGTCCTATTTGTTAAAAAGAAGGACGGAAGCTTGAGACTTTGTATTGATTATTGGAGTTGAACAAGCTAACGGAGAAGAACAAGTACCCGATCCCGAGAATTGATGATCTGTTCGATCAGTTAGTTGGGTCAACGGTGTACTCAAAGTTGGATCTCAAGTCTGGATATTATCAGCTGAGGATAAGGGAGAGTGATATCCCCAAAACATATTTTAGTACGAGATTCGGGCATTACGAGTTTACGGTCATGCCGTTTGGGCTAGCGAATGAGCCGTCAGTGTTCATGAATTTGATGAACAGGACTTTCAGGGAGTACTTGGACCATTTTGTGATCGTCTTCATCGATGACATTTTGGTGTACTCGCAAAGTGAGGAGGATCACTTTAAGCATCTACATTTGGTGTTGGAGATGCTGAGGAGGAATCAACTATACGCCAAGTTCTCCAAATGTGAGTTTTGGTTGTCCTCAGTGGTGTTCCTTGGTCATACAGTAAGTGGAGAGGGCATTACGGTGGATTCGGCGAAGATTATTGCGATACGAGAGTGGCCTGTGCTTGCTACGGTAGCGGAAGTCCGGAGTTTTCTGGGGCTTGCCGGCTATTACAGGCGCTTTGTGGAGAAATTCTTGCGGATAGCGTTACCCCTCACTACTTTAACGAGGAAGGAGCAGAAGTTCGTTTGGATGCCGGAGTGCGCGCGGGATTTTGAGGAGTTGAAGTGTCGGTTGACCGAAGGTTTTGAGATCTATAGCGATGCTTCGGGCAGTGGCTTGGGTTGTGTGATGCTGTAGCATGGAAGTGTGATAGCGTATGGCTCGAGACAGCTGAAAGTGCACGAGAGGAATTATCTGGTCCATGACTTGGAGTTAGCGGCCGTGATTTTTGCCTTGAAGCTGTGGAGGCACTACTTGTATGGGGTGAAGGTCGATATCTATACCGACCATAAGAGCCTGAATTATTTGTTGGATCAGAAGGATCTAAACATGCGACAACGTAGATGGATGGAGTTCCTGGGGGACTACACATTCAGGATCCATTACGTGCCTGGGAAAGGTAATGCGGTTGCGGACGCGTTGAATCGCCGAGCCCCAGCTCAAGCCAATTGGCTATCGGTCCATGACGAGCGATTGGTTCGGGAGTTGGAGGCATTGGAGATCTTTTGCATAGACAAGCAGTCGAGTGCTGAAGCGCTATTAAACTGGACAGTATTTCAGTATGACCTGGCTGATCGGATTCGGCAGGCTTTGGATGTGGATAGCAGCATGAAGCAACTCATGATAGAGGCTTTGGATGAGTCAAATTACTAATATGAGGTCGTAGATGGATTGCTTTGGAAATATGGTCGTCTGTGTATCCCAAATGTGGGCACTTTGCGGGTGGAATTGTTATACGAGCCGCATCATACCAAGTACACGATTTACCCAGTGAGCACGAAGATGTACCGCGATGTGAAGAAATTGTTCTGGTGGCCAGGACTGAAGAAAGATGTGGTACTGTACATGGCGAAGTGTCAGACGTGCGCCTTGGTGAAGGCGGAATGCCAAAAGCCGGGATGATTCTTGAATTCCTTGCCTATTCCGGAGTGGAAGTTTGACGACATTACTATGGACTTTGTGCACGGGCTGCCAAGGTCGCAAAAAGGGAACAACACCATTTGGGTGGTCGTACATTGTCTATTCCGCATAAGAAGGATGATCCGGTTGAGAAATTGGCAAAGTTATATGTGGATAACATAGTACGGCTTCACGGTGTGTCGTGCAGCATCGTGAGTGACCGAGATGGGCGGTTCACGTCCAATGATTGGAGGCTGGTGCAGCAGATGTTGTGAACAAAGATGAGTTTTAGAGCAGCCTTTCATCCACAGACGGATGGGCAAACCGAGAGAGTCAATAGGATAATGGAAGACATGCTTCGCATGTGCGTCCTGGACTTTGGGAAGTAGTGGGAAGACCACCTATACTTGGTGGAGTTCGCCTACAACAATAGCTACCAGGCGAGCATACAAATGGCGCCCTTCGAGTCCTTTATTATAGAAGATGTCGCACGTCGTTGTCTTAGTTGGAAACAGGCGAGTCAAAGTTGTACAAGCGCCAAGAGGTGGAAGATGCAACGTCGTTGGTTCGAATGATTCAAGAGAGGTTGTTAATCGCTCAGGACCGCCAGACTAAGTACTATAATGCCAAGCACAGGAACGTGGAGTTCGCTGCTGGCGATTGGGTGTACTTGAAGATCAAGCCGTTCAAGGGTGTCTCGCGGGTGCAGCAATTGAAGAAGCTAAGCCCGAGGTACCTTGGACCGTTTGAGGTTCTGGAGCGGATTGGCGAAGCAGCGTATCGGTTGAAGCTATCCGTGGAGCATATTGGTCTACACGATATATTCCATATATCGGTGATACGGAAGGCGGTGCAAGAGCCTTCGCATGTGATCACGGTGGATCAAATGCCGGTGGATAATGGGTTGACGACGAAGGTCAAGCCCGTACAAATTGAGGACTCGTAAGTCAAGCGGCTACGCAACAAAGAGATCAGGATGGTCAAGGTCCGTTGGGACAACTACGGTCGGGAAGAGCTCTCGTGGGAGCGAGAGCAGACCATGCTTGAGGAGTACCCTGAGTTATTTCCCTCAGGTACCGTTTAAGTTTATATGTTTATCTTTCCTTTATGTAATTTCGAGGATGAAATTCTTTTAAGAGGGAGAGAGTTGTAATGCCCCGAAACTCAAAAGAGCGACGAGAGGCGTTTTGAGCTAAGTTTTGAATTTGGGAGTGGGCACACGGCCTGGGACACGGGCGTGTCCCAGGGCGTGTCATGTTTGGGTCGACGATCTGGCCGAGAGGTCGACGAATTTTGGAGTCGACAATCGTTGAGCAGCGAAAACGGCCTGAGACACGGGCGTGTCCCAGGGCGTGTCGAGCTCGTGTCGACGATCTGGCCGAGAGGTGGACGAATTTTGGGTCGACGATCGTCGAGCAGAGTGAAAGGGGAAACTAGATCTGATATACTCTAGAGGGGGGGTGAATAGAGTATATGGTGCTTTTTGAAAACACAAAGAAAACTTTTTGCAAAGCCTTACAACAATTGTTGTAATGAGTGTAAGCAGGGAAGCAGAAATAAAACTAAGCTATGCAGAAATTAAGCACAAGAAAATCTAGGCCAGAAACAAAAAGAAAACATGCAGAACCAGATGACACAAGGAAATTATAGTGGTTCCCCAACTTGGGTACATCCACTCTTCTACCACCCTAGGTAGGAATCCACTGCAGGATGAGTTGATCAGGTGTCCTGGGCACCAATGAGCTTTTGATAAGGTGCTCAAAAACCAAAACAGATTTTTTGATCAGGTGTCTTGCCACCAATGAGCTTTTGACAAGGTGCTCAAAAACCAGATTCAAACTTTTGAAGGGAGTTTGAAAAACCCTTTACAGAATGGGGGTGAGAGAGTGATGGCAGTCTTCTCTTTCTCAAGCAACTGAGAAGACTATGTGGATTCAATGATGTTGTCAAAGCTCCCCCTGAGTCCTTGAAGTCTTCAGGAAGATGAGCTTTGCTGAGGGTGATAGGCCTTCAAATGTAGATCTCCAGCAATTGATGATTTCAGCAAGCTGAAATGTTGAGTGTCTGGAGTCTTGAGATGATGTTGGCCTTGAACACTTGAGAGCTGAAGAGATCTGAAGAATGCTTGAAAGCTTGATCTCTTCTTGATGAGTGTTCTTCAGAATTCTTGTTGACAGAGGATTTTGAATATTGTTCTGTCTTCTGTATTGTGTGTGTATCCTCTCTTATTCTCTGAATCTCTTTTATTGCTTTAAAAACATTCTTCTTTTATTCTCTGTATAGAATATTATTCTCTGTCTAAGATAGCCGTTGGTCTGCATTAATTTCAGCCTTAATTGCATAATTTCTCTGAAGGAAAGTCCACTGAATTGTTCCTTGAAAAATCCCTTGAAACTTGCTCCAGAAGTAAATGAAAATGGCTGGCAGATCTTCTGAATTAAATGCAGAATAACTTCTATCTAATTTGAATTTGAATTCTGAAAGATAACTGAAATCGTCGAACTGAGCTCTGCTATCGTCGAGCTGAGCTCAGCGAATTGGAAATTCCAATCAGCAAAGAAATCGTCGATCTGAGCTCAAAGATCGTCGAACTGAGCTCAGAGATAAGGATCCAGTTCAGAGTCAAAATCGTCGACCTGAGCTCAGCGATCGTCGAATGGAGTTCGACGATATTGAGAAGTTGAGCTCAGCGATCGTCGACTAGAGCTCGACGATATTTTGAGGCTTGAGCTCAGCGATCGTCGAATGGAGCTCGACGATCTGCCAAAGTTGAGCTAGACGATCGTCGACCGGAGTTCGACGAAACGTCGTGCTGAGCTCGACGATTTGGACTTGGTCTCCAGAAAAACTTGGGTCTTCAGGGCAGCTTCCAAACCTAGACTCCTGATCCCTTAGACTCAATTCTAATTGACCTATTATCTATACAGAAGGTCAAAACATAAATTCCTAGAGACATAGTGATCCTGACCCAAATTAGTAATAGGGTGTTCCAACAATCTCCCCCTATTTGGGTTAGGAAAACTATTTACAGACATAGGAAAAACAAACAACATATAAACAGAAAAATACAGAAACAACAGAAGCTAGACATTACAGAACCATCACAGAGATAAATATGATATCCAGAAGGCAGTTTAGAAGAACCAAAAGTTGTCACCTTACAGAGTTATTCCTTTTCTTTGCCTTTTACCATTTTAATTTCCCTGTTAGGATTTAATGCTTCCTTGTTGGATCTTGTATCATCAGCTGCACCCAAATAGATTTGCTTTGAAGCCCTGGGAACCACTGCAGCTGGATGCAACTCCATGTACCTGTCTGCATCAAAAAACTTACTGGAGGCATATCTTTCTAACTCTTTTTGCCTTTGCTCTGACATGGTAGATATGTTGGAAGTGTCTAGCCCTTGTTCTTTTGCTTTCTTTATCTGATCCAAAGCAGCCAGTTCTTTCATCCTTGCAGTCCAAGCCATAGGATTTTTCTCAGGATCCTCAAATGGAACAGGTGGCTCATACCTGTTGGAAGTAGATTCTTGAGGGGTCCTGGCAGTCACTGTATCTCTAAGCTTATAAGGGAATGGACCTGAAGATGTATCAGAAGAAACATGTCCACCCCTGGAATAAGGATGCTGCCTGGAGTGTCCTTTGGAGTAAACCTGAGTTTCTCTTTGGTTTCCCCTATATCCTCCCCTTCTAGAGTAGGACCCCCTAGATTGGCTTTCCCTTTGATATGTTCTTGCATGAGGCTGGTAGGGAGCCTGGCTTCTAGCAGGGCCTGATCTTGCAGAGCTGCCACCTGCACCTGCATCAGGTGGAGGTGGTGGAGGAGGATGAGGGTGCTTGGACTGAGAAGAATCTTTATCAAACTTCCTCTTCTTCTTCATTGCCTTTAACTGGTTCCTGGAGAATTGCATCCAATGCTCAGAGATTGGGCAATTGTGCAGAATATAATATGGAACATCATTATCATCTCTGACTTTGGCAGGAGGAACTCTCTTCAAGGCCTTACTTCTTGCCTTTCTTTTCCTTGCAATTGTGGCAGATGAGTCATCAGAAGCAGTATTATAATCCTCAGATTCAGAACTTTGTGCATCATATAAGCATCAAGCTTTTTCATCAAATCCTCTTTCAGTTTCACAGCAGCTGATGGGGCAACAGAAACAGCAGATGTAACAGATACAGAAGCAGCAGATGTTACTATAGGTACTGGAGCAGCAGTAGAAGCAACTGATACAGGAGCAGCAGATGTTACAACAGAGATTACTTCAGGAATTTTGGCAGCAACAGGTTCAGAGACAACAATAACAACATCTACAGCAGGCTCAACATCAATAGCCTCTGTCATCAAAACATCCTGGGATGAGGGCTCAACAGCAGCAATTGAAACAATTTCTTCCTCAGTAGCAACAGCAATTCCAGAGGTAGACACAGCATTGTCTTCAGCAGCAGCAGCAGCAACATCATCATAAGCAGCAGACACTGAATGAATGAAAGCAGAAATTATACTGGGGTCACAGCATGAGAAGGGCACTAGGGCCTTGGACAGATCTTCTGAAGGCTGGGCAGCAAGAACCACTGGGGGCTGGACAGCATAGACTTCTGGAAGGCAGCTGAAGTAAGCAGTATCAAAAGTAGACAGCAAAGACCTTAGGTCTATTGCTAAAACTGGAGTAGCAGCAGCAGCAGAGACAGTCACAGCAGCAGTAGCAGCAGAAACAACAGCAGGGGCAGCAACAGCAGCAACAGCTTCATAGGGCATCTCCCCCTGCCTGGATGCAGATACCTGTGCATCAAGGCACACTGCTGGGGGTGCTGCTAGAGGGGTAAGGAAGGAGGAAAGCCTGGCAGAGAGAGCTGCCACTGATTGTTGTAGAGGAGCTAAAGAGGCCTCCAGGAGAAGGGAGAGCCTAGGTGCAAGGAGCTCATACAACTGATCAGCAAGGGCTGGGAGATCTACATGCTCAAGGGGAGCAGAGGTAGAGGGTACAGGGAAGGCTGAGGTTGCTGGAGGAGGAGGGCTGAAGGGTGGAAGGGATGGCTCAGGAGAGGGTATGGTAGAGATGGAGGATAGAGGGATGGAAATGGAGGGAGTGAAGGTAGGTTGATCAAGAATCTGGTGGAGAAGGTCTTGGAAAGATGTGGAGGAGGATGGCAAATCTGGAGGAGAAGAGGGGGAATTATCCATGTAGGATTCATCCAGGAGAGTGAAAGTTGGAAGGGATGGGGATGAGGTGACATCTGGAGGGGGATAAGAGAATAAGGGAAGGAAGTGGTCTGCTGGTGGAGAGGAAATTGTTGCTGGAGATGGAATAGAAGTTGGAGATGGGCTGGAGATGGTAATTGTGGAGGTGGCTGGAGAGGTGGATGGAGCTGGAGGAGGAGAAGCAGCAGCACTAGCAGGCAGGTCCTCTGCAGGGGCAGAGGCCTGGGGTGGAGTGACTCTTAGAGTCCTGGTGCCTGAAGGGCCAGAAGAAGAGGGCCTGCTGGGCTTGGAGATTTGCCTGTCCCATTTCCCAAAAAGGGCACAGGTGAGTCTCTTGGAGGCATTGATGTGCACTCCAGAGGAGACTAGCAGGGCAGGGCACTTAGCCTGGAGGAAGATTCCCAGAATTCTTCCAAAGTTCACAAAGGTCTTGTTGATCTTTTTCTTCAACAAGTCAAAGAGTACTTCTCCCCAGTTCAGGCTTTTGCTATCTACCAGAGCTCCCATAAGGCAGAGCTGATATCTGGAGATTGTGTCATGAGCAGAATGCTTGGCCAAAAGAACCTTGCCAACTACATCAGCCAGAAACCTGTATTCCACAGACAGGTTTCTCTTAAACAGCTTGCTAGGGTTCCCCTCAGGATGACCCATCCTGGCAAGAACATCAGCAAACTCTTCTCCAGAAAGGTCAGCAGAGTCTTCACCATTCCTGAAGCCAAAAACTTCTGTCAATACTGCTGGAGTCAGAGGTACCTGGGTGCCACCAATGGAGCCAACTATGGTGTTTGTGTCAAGGTTGTGGGCAGTGTAAACCCATTCTTTAATCTCATCAGATGCAAGTTTGATTCTGGTTGTCATCAAGGCAGTTAATTGCTGATCTTTGAATAAGGTGAGAATATCTTGGAAGATTTGATCTGTTGTGTTGAAGGAATCGAAATCGATGTCAAAGCCGGCATCAAATTTCATGGCAGCGAGCACAGCAACAGAAACGGCCATGGTACCTGCAAAAAAATCAACAAACAAAACGACCAAGTGTAGAGCTGCTTGGAGGGAAGAAAAGTTTGCAGAGAAATTGAAAGCGCAAGAGAGAACGACGGCGAAAAATGAGTTTTATATTAGGGTTCGACGCAGAAAAGGGAAGATCGTTGAACTCAGTTCGACGATCGAGGCTTCTAAAGGAATCTGAAGAGACTCCAAAATCGTCGATCTCCGTTCGACGATCTGGAAAGGCGTCGAGCTCCGTTCGACGATCGTTCAGGGAACAAAATCGTCGAGCGCCGTTCGACGATCGTTGACCGAAGGAGACAGTTCATGCTGTCTGAGGAGCGCTGAACTCAGTTCGACGATTCTGGAAATCGTCGAACTCCGTTCGATGATCTTTGGGGAAATCGTCGAGCGCAGTTCAGAGATCAGAGAATCCTAGACTCTAAGGAAAAACAGAAATTTTGCCTAGTCTTGGTCAATTTTTAGCTTTCAAAGTCTTGGGAATTATTTAAGACTTCCTCCATCTAACATTCCTAACTGATTTAGGAAGAAAGTGTGTTTCTTTTCATCCAAAGGCTTGGTGAAGATATCTCCCCTTTGTAAATCAGTTGGGATATATTGCAGTTCAATTTTGTTCTTTTCAACATTATCCCTTAAGAAATGATGCCTAATCTCTATATGTTTTGTCCTACTATGGAGGACTGGATTTTGAGCTATGGAGATAGCACTTGTATTGTCACAAAATATTTTTGACTTTTCTAAGTTGTAACCATAGTCTAGGAGTTGATTTTGAATCCACAATATTTGTGAACAACAACTGCCTGCAGCCATATATTCAGCTTCAGCAGTTGAAGTTGACACAGATGTTTGCTTCTTACAAAACCAAGAGACAAGTCTATCACCAAGGAACTGACAAGTTCCACTGGTGCTTTTCCTGTCAATTCTGCATCCAGCATAATCAGCATCAGAGAATCCAGTTAACTCAAATGCTGAATCTTTTGGATACCAGAGTCCTAGATTTGGACAACTTTTAACATACCTAAGAATCCTCTTTGCTAATGTGAGGTGTGACTCTCTAGGGCTTACTTGGAACCTAGCACATATACATGTAGCAAACATTATGTCTGGTCTACTAGCTGTAAGATACAGTAAAGAGCCAATCATTGCTCTATATGTTGTCTGATCAACTGGTTTCCCATGTTCATCAGCATCCAGTACAGCATTGGTAGGCATGGGTGTTTTCATACAAGATGCCTCAGACATGCCAAATTTCTTAACCAGCTCATTAGCATATTTGGTTTGATAAATAAGGATGCCCTCAGCATGTTGTTTGACTTGCAATCCTAGGAAGAAGGATAGCTCACCCATGCTACTCATCTCAAATTTAGAATGCATCAGGTTAGAAAACCTTCTGCACAATTTTGAGTCAGTAGAACCAAAGATGATATCGTCTACATAAATTTGTACTAGTAGGGTATGAGACTTATGGGTTCTAATAAAAAGAGTTTGGTCTACTCTACCCCTTATAAAACCATTTTCCAAAAGAAAGCATGCTAGGGTCTCATACCATGCTCTAGGAGCTTGCTTGAGACCATATAATGCTTTATTTAGTCTAAAAACAAAATCAGGATGAGTTGGAGAGATAAAACCTGGAGGTTGTCTGACATAGACTTCCTCTTTGATGTCTCCATTTAAGAAGGAACTCTTGACATCCATCTGATAAACCTTGAAGCCTTTGTGAGCTGCATAAGCTAGAAAAATCCTGATGGCTTCCAATCTTGCAACAGGTGCAAAGGTCTGGTCGTAGTCAATTCCTTCTTCTTGAGAATATCCTTGGGCAACTAGCCTTGCCTTGTTCCTTATTATTACTCCTTGATCATCCAGTTTGTTTCTGAATACCCATTTTGTTCCAACAATGGAATGATCCTTAGGCTTTGGCACTAGTTCCCATACTTTGTTCCTCTCAAATTGATGCAACTCTTCTTGCATGGCAATGATCCAGTGTGGATCTTGCTCTGCATCTTGAATGGATTGAGGTTCAATTTGAGAAAGGAAGCAGGTGTGCAACAGGTTTTGGTTGACCTGATTTCTGGTTTGCACACCAGCTGAGAGTTCTCCAATTATTTGGGTAATTGGATGGTCTCTTGATGTTACTAAATCAACAGGGGGTGTTGATTGTTCACCAACCTGTGTTGTTGTTTCCTCTTGTGGTACAACAACTGGCTCTTCAGGTTGTGCTTCAATATGTTGAGCATTGCTTTCATCTTCACTGCTTTCATCTTCTTGAGCAACCTGTAGCTTGTTCATATCTTCAACTAGAGAGTGTTCCTGCAAAGGTTCTATGGTAGAAGAAATCTTCTCCTTGAAAGACATGTTAGTTTCATCAAAAGAAACATGAACAGATTCCTCAATTTTCATTGATGATTTATTATAAACCCTATAGGCCTTGCTGATCATGGAGTATCCCAGAAACACTCCTTCATCAGCTTTAGCTTGAAATTTTGCTAGATGTTTCTTATCATTATTGTGAATATAGCAAATGCAACCAAAAATTTTGAAATAGTCAACTTTAGGTTTCTTCCCTTTGAGTAATTCATAGGGAGTCTTTCCCTTCAGTTTATGTATCAGGCTTCTGTTCAGCACATAGTTGGAGGTGTTCACTGCCTCTGCCCAGAAGGATAGAGGTAGATGAGCATCTGACAACAATGTAGTGGCAGATTCAATAAGGGTTCTATTTTTCCTTTCAGCTACCCCATTTTGTTGAGGAGTTCTAGGAGCTGAGAAAGTATGCCTGATCCCTTCACTCTGACAGAACTCTTGCATAAGAAGAGAATCAAACTCTGTCCCATGATCACTTCTGATCAGGGCAATGTGAGTATTGAACTCAATCTTTACACATTTGAGAAACTCTGTCAGACATTTAAAGTTATCAGACTTCTTCCTTAGAAAGAACACCCAAGTGAATCTAGAGAAGTCATCTACAATCACCAAAGTGTAGGATTTCCCTCCTAGGCTTTGTACTGTGATGGGTCCAAATAGATCCATGTGTAACAGATACAATATCCTAGGTGAATCACTCTTATTAAGTGACTTAAAACTGTTTTTAGTTTGCTTGCCTAATTGACAAGCCTTGCAGAGTCCTTCCTTCTTGTAGGGGCCAGAAGGTAGTCCTCTAACAAGATTGTCCTTGGAGAGCCTAGCAATAGTTCTAAGGTTTAGGTGTCCTAGTCTCTTATGCCATAAAACATTTGGTCTATAAACTGAATTGAATAAACAGATATCTATAGAAGTTGAAAGAAAATCTACAAGGTAGATGTTACCTTTCCTTTTACCTGTCAACACAGTGGTGTTGTCCTCTGACTTGATCTTGCATAGAGTTTTGCTGAAGGTCACCTGGTAGCCTTCATCACATAGCTGACTGATGCTGATTAGGTTGTGCTTCAGTCCTTCCACATATGCTACCTTCTTGAAGGTTACAGAACCAATCTGGACTGCTCCATATCCTTTAGTTTGCCCAAAATTGGAGTCACCAAAGATGACTTTGGGTCCAAGCTTGGCTTTAAAGGAATTTAGGTTGTCCTTGTTCCCTGTCATGTGCTTAGAGCACCCACTATCCAAATACCATTGCTGGTTAGATGTTGGATAGGTCTTCACCTGCACATAAAGCAATTCACTTGTTTTTGACCCAGTTTACCTTGGGCCTAGGTTGATAACCTTTAAATTCAGAAATGAAAGACATCCCTGGCTGACTCTTATATCCTTCAGGATGATATCTCCTTGGAGGTAAAATCCATTCAGTATAAGGGTTAAATGTTTGGAATGAAGAACCCTCAGGATTCAATTTTGACTTGCCATTGAAAATTTTTCCACTGCTCTGACCTCTGTTCGACGATCTTGGAGCTGAGTTCGACGATCTTGGGTCAGATCGTCGAGCTCCGTTCGACGGTCGACTATGGCTGAGGTCAGGTATATGGGATCGTCGACCAGCGTTCGACGATCTTGGCTTAGATCGTCGATCAGCGTTCGACGATTTGTCCTGAGATCGTCGAGCTGCGTTCGGCGATCGTCGATCTTTATTCGGCGATCGTCGATCTCCGTTCGACGATTTGTACTGGACTTTAGTTTTCTGAGGCAGATCAGAATTTTTCCTGGCAACCTCTACAACTCCCTTTCCCTTGTCAGAAATGAACTTGATAGGGGTTGTTAGAACAATAGGTTGGCTGGATGAGGCACCCAAGCCTAGTGTACTGTTGAATCTTGAGTTCACTGTGCTTGTGATGTCCATCAGCTTGATGCTTCTCCCATTGAGAGATTCTTCAAGCTTCTTGGCCTCAGAGAGTTCACTCTTCAGTGAAGCTATCTGTTCCCTATGGTTCTCCAACTCCTGAGAGAGCTTGAGGTTTTCTGATTTTAAAGCATTGTGTTCAGACAATTGATTTCTGAGAGAGATGATCTCTTTCTCAGACTTTAGCAGGTCTAAACATAGTGCTTTAAATTCAAGCTTAAAATCTTCTGAGGTGAAATCAAAAGAGTTGATTACCTGATCTTCTTCAGGTTGAGTTTCTGAGTCTGACTCTGACTCCTCTTCCTCTGAGTTGTGTTGAGAGGCATTGATTGCCATCATGCAGAATTCTTTTTCCTCTGCATCATCCTCATCATCACTTGAGCTGGAAGAGGCCTGTGACTCCTCTTCAGTCTCACTCCAGGATTCAGCAACAAATCCTTTCCTTGTGTGCTTATTTTTGCTGGAGAAAGGTTTGTTACTTCCATGCCTTTTGGAGTCCTTCTCCTTTCTTCTTTCTTTTCTGTCCCTCCTGTCCTTGTTCTTGTTTTCTGGACAGTCAGGAACCATATGCCCTGGTTTCCTGCAACCAAAGCAAATAATGTCTTTGCTATTGCCAGTGGACTTGTCATACCTTGGCTTATCTTGCTCCTTGTATGATCTTCTTCTGAAGTCCTTTCTGGCCATCTTATAGAATCTTTTGGCCAACAGGCTGAGAAGTTCATCATTGCTTGTGGCCTTTTCTTCAGGTAGATCCTCAGCTGCCTTGAATGCAATAGTCTTCTCCTTTCTTGTGGCTGGAGAAGCAGCCTTTTGTTCTTCTTCTCTGTTCTTGATGAGTAGCTCATAAGATTTGAGCTTACCCAACAAGGCTTCAGTGGTAATCTCATTTAAGCTTCTGGCATCTTTAATTGGCCAGATTCTTGAATCCCAAGTGCTGGGGAAGCACATTAGGATCTTGTCATTGAGTTCTGTCAGTGAGATTTCTTTGTCTAATGTCCTCAGTTCACTGACAATTAGACTTAATCTATTGTACATGTCTCCCACTGACTCTGTTTCTCCCTTCTTGATGTTCTCATATTGGGAGATGAGATGAGATCTTCTGTCCTTTCTCTCATCAGCTGATCCAGAAACTATTTCTGAGAGCTTGTCCCAGATCTCCTTGGCTGAGTTGCATTCAGCTACCTTCTGAAAAATGTCATCTGACATTGTCTGAGCTAGAATGTTCATTGCCTTGGCATCAGCCACTTTCCACTTTTTGATGTCAGCATCTGTTCCTGATGGGGGTGGAACAGCATTAGTGCTTGTACTCTCTGGAGGTCTTGGACACACTGTTAAGACAGAATTAAAAATATCTTCGTCAATAGAGTTCATGTATAATCTAATCCTTGCTTTCCAAAGTGCAAACTTTGACAGATTGCACACTGGAGGTCTGGTGCTTGCATAATCTTTGTTTTGGGCCATGATTTGTGCAAGCTAAAACTAATAATAAAATATAGAGGAAGGATCTAGTTTGGGATCTTGGGGTTCAGGTGTTAGCCTGTACAACCAAACAGATATGGTATGTTTAACCAACCTGCCTCTGATACCAATTGAAAGGGGAAACTAGATCTGATATACTCTAGAGGGGGGGTGAATAGAGTATATGGTGCTTTTTGAAAACACAAAGAAAACTTTTTGCAAAGCCTTACAACAATTGTTGTAATGAGTGTAAGCAGGGAAGCAGAAATAAAACTAAGCTATGCAGAAATTAAGCACAAGAAAATCTAGGCCAGAAACAAAAAGAAAACATGCAGAACCAGATGACACAAGGAAATTATAGTGGTTCCCCAACTTGGGTACATCCACTCTTCTACCACCCTAGGTAGGAATCCACTGCAGGATGAGTTGATCAGGTGTCCTGGGCACCAATGAGCTTTTGATAAGGTGCTCAAAAACCAAAACAGATTTTTTGATCAGGTGTCTTGCCACCAATGAGCTTTTGACAAGGTGCTCAAAAACCAGATTCAAACTTTTGAAGGGAGTTTGAAAAACCCTTTACAGAATGGGGGTGAGAGAGTGATGACAGTCTTCTCTTTCTCAAGCAACTGAGAAGACTATGTGGATTCAATGATGTTGTCAAAGCTCCCCCTGAGTCCTTGAAGTCTTCAGGAAGATGAGCTTTGCTGAGGGTGATAGGCCTTCAAATGTAGATCTCCAGCAATTGATGATTTCAGCAAGCTGAAATGTTGAGTGTCTGGAGTCTTGAGATGATGTTGGCCTTGAACACTTGAGAGCTGAAGAGATCTGAAGAATGCTTGAAAGCTTGATCTCTTCTTGATGAGTGTTCTTCAGAATTCTTGTTGACAGAGGATTTTGAATATTGTTCTGTCTTCTGTATTGTGTGTGTATCCTCTCTTATTCTCTGAATCTCTTTTATTGCTTTAAAAACATTCTTCTTTTATTCTCTGTATAGAATATTATTCTCTGTCTAAGATAGCCGTTGGTCTGCATTAATTTCAGCCTTAATTGCATAATTTCTCTGAAGGAAAGTCCACTGAATTGTTCCTTGAAAAATCCCTTGAAACTTGCTCCAGAAGTAAATGAAAATGGCTGGCAGATCTTCTGAATTAAATGCAGAATAACTTCTATCTAATTTGAATTTGAATTCTGAAAGATAACTGAAATCGTCGAACTGAGCTCTGCTATCGTCGAGCTGAGCTCAGCGAATTGGAAATTCCAATCAGCAAAGAAATCGTCGATCTGAGCTCAAAGATCGTCGAACTGAGCTCAGAGATAAGGATCCAGTTCAGAGTCAAAATCGTCGACCTGAGCTCAGCGATCGTCGAATGGAGTTCGACGATATTGAGAAGTTGAGCTCAGCGATCGTCGACTAGAGCTCGACGATATTTTGAGGCTTGAGCTCAGCGATCGTCGAATGGAGCTCGACGATCTGCCAAAGTTGAGCTAGACGATCGTCGACCGGAGTTCGACGAAACGTCGTGCTGAGCTCGACGATTTGGACTTGGTCTCCAGAAAAACTTGGGTCTTCAGGGCAGCTTCCAAACCTAGACTCCTGATCCCTTAGACTCAATTCTAATTGACCTATTATCTATACAGAAGGTCAAAACATAAATTCCTAGAGACATAGTGATCCTGACCCAAATTAGTAATAGGGTGTTCCAACACAGAGAACACGGCCTGGGATACGGGCATGTCACATGCCATATCCTTCTCGGGTTGGTGTTGGTCCTGTGTCGATGGAGTAACACGACACCCTACACGGCCGTGTTCTGGATGACATGGGCGTGTTAAGTTCAACACGGGCATGTCGGTTGCCCGTGTTCTTTTCGAGGCGGGTCGGTTTCGACCGCGAATGGGGAACACGGCTCTGTACACGAGCGTGTCACAGGCCGTGTTCGGCCCAGATTTTGGATTTCAATGATGAATATTGGCCGTTCATTTCCTTACTTTGGGATCTGACGGCTGGGGGTTGTTCCTGCTGGGATATACCCGGGATAGGGTTTCAAATCCCTCATTTCTTTCACTTAGTCTCTTTCTAAAGTTTAGAGAGAGGGGAGAGTAAGTAAGAAGTAAGGAGGCTAGATCCGGTCACCGGCGGAGCTTCGGAGCTCCAAATCACGAGCCGACTTCGGATCTACGGAGGCAAGGAGATTGTGGTGCTTTTTATCTGCATAGATTTCCATGGCACCAAGGAAAAATGCTAGGGTAATGATTCTCATCCTAGGACATGTGAAGTACTCTTTTCCTTTGCATAGGAAGCCCGATCGCATGAGTTTGCGGTGAGTTGAGGCGTTCCTTCAGGTAGACATGAATAGTCCCCGTTGTGTACATGTAGAGTTCGTAATCGAGAACAGATATATGGATGATGTGTGAAGCCTACCCGGACAAGTTGGTTTGGAATGATGATGTTGCATTGCATAAATGGCCGGAGAAGTCTCCGTGCAATTGGTTGTTTTTCGGATTTTCTACGCGGTAGATTGCAGCAGGGAGCCTTGGGGACTAACCTCGAGGTGCACCCGGAAAATTGGGCAGATGCATGATTCTGCCGTCTTGGTGGCCTGGGAGCCAACTTATACATAAATAGGTTATGTAATATTGTGTGTTCGATTCACGGGCTTCGGGGAAGCTTAACCCGCGCCGATAACTTTAAGTGTCATGGCGAAGTGAGCAACATGTTGAGTTGAACCGTTCCTGCCCTATGCAGTTCGGTGTTAGAGGCCTACCCAGGGCATAGAGGTTGGGTCTTAGGCCGTCGATATTTTCAAGTGACGTGACTTCTGCCTGAAAGACTCAAATGCTCACGAGTTGTGCCGTCCAAGTGGCGGTGGTGAGATCGCGGTGTACAACCCGTATTCATCGAGAGTGGGTCCTACCACAACCAAGACAGCAGAGGTCAAGGTCAACAAGTCAAGGCAGAAGCCAAAGTTAGCATTCAAGATCGCGGAAGGCCTGGCGAGCATTGGCGAGCTCCCCTCGCATACTCGCCAGGTAGGCGACTAGGCGAGATACTCGCCCAATCCTTGCGAGTTCCTCTGGAAGTCGCCTGGCCGCCAGGGGGTGGGGTATAAATATGACCCCCCTCCCCTTGCATTGGCCTATAAATAGGACCCCAGGGGTATGAGAGAGAGGACCTAAAATCCGGTGCAGGATACTCACGCGTTTCAAGATATTGGCCAAGTCTTCGGATTCCTTTTCCTTAGAGCAACTCGCGACTTTGCGATCTTGCCAGATAGCCTCTCTCGTATCTAGTTTGGCCATTCTTGGTTGATAAGGGGTTGCTCCTTACAAGCATCCGAGTACGTGGTGGGTCCTTCCTGCCGCAACGTCTGGGGTCCTCTTTGACCTGTTCCTTCCTTCTGGTCACCCTAACCGTCCGATCTAGCTTCTGAGCCAGTAACCTTAGGCAGCTTTGGTCCGATTTCTGAGGTTAGGAATTTCCTGGCTTCAACACTTGGTGCGGTGAGCCTGGACTACAGCCAAGGAGGAAAGTTTGGAAGTTGAGTGAGATGGCCATAGGTGGCAAGCAAGGCGGGTTGGTCGGCAACTCGACAGTAGGAGGAGACGCCGCGCGAGGTGGCGAGTTTGTAACAGTGGCCGCATTTGAAGAGTTCGCGAGGAAGATCGAGCAAACCATTCTCACTGGTTTCGCTCAGCGCCCAGAGGTCACGACGACTTCTCCTCGTCGTCTGACGTTGCTAGAAGAGGAAGCGCCGCCGAGGCGAGCTGGAAAGGAGCCCGCTTGGGCAAGGGAAGAGCGACCAATGCAGTCGCGACTTTATCCGACGAGCAGCCAGGGGGTCCGTTTTCGGGATCTAATGTCGCCGGCGAGATTCAGAGATACTCGCTAGTACAACGAGTATGACATCTCTAGCGAGGATGAAACTCGTCACCGCCAGGGAGGGAGGAGCCCTTCTGTGACGAGATCCTCGCCGCTCCAGTTCCAGAAGGGTTTCGGGAACCCATTCTTACTTACTACTCCGGCAGAGACGATCCTGTCAGACACCTCCAGTGGTTTGAGGACTTTCGTCTCCATTCGTAATATGTCTGATGCCTTCAAGTGCAGGTTCTTCTCCATCACCCTCAAGGGAAAGGCTCAGGATTTGTTCCATCAACTGCTGACAGGGTCCGTATACTACTTCTCAGATTTGCGTCGGGGCCTTATGGAAATGTTCGCGACTTCGAAGAAGAGGAAGAAGGAAGCGACAACACTCTTCAAAATCGTCCAAGGGCAACACGAGAGTTTGGGACACTACATCGACCGCTTTCAAGAGGAAATTTTAGAGGTAGAGGAGGTGGACAGTTTCACCTTGATGGTGTCTCTCAAGTTCGGGTTGAAGCAAGGTTTGTTCAGTCTGGAGATGGGGTCTAATCCCCCGAGATCCTTCGAAGAGATGATAGAGAAGGCGAATACTTTTGTTCGCGGAGAAGAGAAGAACAAAGACTTCTTAGCGAGGCTAGATGGAGAGATTGCGATGGAAAGGGGGAGAGCAACACCTTCGGGGTTGAAGTCGAGGAGGACGCCAGAAAGGAAGGAGGAGAGGAAGGAGGAAAGGAAGAAAGAAGAGCCAAGAAGGGAAGAGAGAAGGAAGAGGGAGGAACACAAGAGGGTTGAAGATAGGAGGCAGGATAGGCCTCAAAAGCAGGAAGAGAGAAGGCCGGCGGAAGCTCGAGGAGGGGGAAGGGAGGAAAGGCGAATCCAGTATCTAGAGAATCGCCCCCAATGGAGACCAGCGAGACAGAAGTATCTGGAAGAAAGGAGGAATGGAAATCGGCAGGAGGGAGGTCGAGGAGGAGGAAGAAGGGAGACAATGGCCATCGCTCGCCACGACAACAAGCGACATCAGAGGGAGCAGCGAGCGATGCGCCAGGAGGCGGCAATTCCCCTTTACTATGATATTTATCGAGTAAAGGGGCACAAGACCTTGGCTTGCCCTGAGTTTTGGGAAGCAAGGAGAAGGCTGGAGGCAGGAGCAGCAGAAAGAGAGCAGCAGAGGCAGGACGCCCTGGTTGGGCAGGTGACATTTCAAACTCCGGCAAGAAGAAGGAATGAAGACCGAGTTGACCTCGGAACTCGCGGGGAAGTGTTACATGGCCCAGGAGGTGGGCATGTAGGAGTGATCAATGGAGGGACCAGGCTTGGAGCTTCCCACAAGGGAAGTCTTCACCAGATCTATCGAAAGAACGTCACTTCGACGTCGCAGACCCCGCCGCCATTAGAGGAGATCACCTTCTCGGAGGAAGATATGCTGGGGAATGAGAACCCTTTCCATGACGCCCTAGTGATCCAAGCTACCATCGAGGACTTCACCGTCGACCGAATCCTCACGGATAACGAAAGTTCGGTGAATGTCATCTTCAAGAGAACTTTTGCTGGACTACAAGTGGAAGCGTCCCGAGTCCAAGCCGCAGATGGACCACTCTTTGGCTTCTCAGGAGAGAAGAAAGAGGTGGAAGGAGAAGTGGAGCTGCTGGTCACACTCGGGGGGACTTCGATTCGATGCCGCTTTATCATCGTCGACGCACCAAGTGGGTACAATGCCATCTTCGGGCGGCCTCTTATCAACTACTTCAGGGCCGTCCCGTCGTCTTATCACCAATGCCTGAAGTACTGCCGCAGAGATGTGCAGATCAGGATCAGGGGAGATCCCAAGGCTTCCAGGGAGTGCTACTTGAATGCCGTCAGCACCATCAGCTAGATGGGTGACGCGGAAAGCTGGAGGAGTTGCTGGAGAAGGAGAACGGGCTGTGTGCTGCTGAGGAGGTGGAGGAGATAGAAGTGATCTCACAAGGGGGAGAGCCGGGACTGCTGAAGGTGGGAGGATCCTTGCCGCTTGGGGGGAAGATGGATATGGTTGCTTTCCTGCAAGACAACATTGATGTCTTTGCATGGAGCGCCGCCGAGATGCCGGGAGTGGGCGCCGATGTTGCTTGTCATCGCCTCAACCTCGATCCCGCGGCGGCTCCAGTTCGACAAAAGTAGAGGAAGAGTGCCGCCATGCTAGCTGAGCCGATCAGGGAAGAGGTGGAGAAGCTGCTGAAAGTAGGGTTCGTCTCGGAGATCCAGTATCCAGGCTGGGTCTCCAATGTTGTAATGGTGAAGAAGCCTGGAGGAGGCTGGCGGTTATGTATCGTTTTTTCCATGTTAAATAAAGCTTGTCCGAAAGATTGCTACCCCTTGCCTCAAATCGACGCGTTGGTTGATTCCGCCGTCGGGTTTCCTGTGATGAGTTTTCTTGATGCCTTCTCAGGATATCATCAGATCCGAATGCATCCCCCCGACTGCCGGGACGTCTCTTTCATAACCAGCGACAGCTGCTATAGCTACAAGATGATGCCCTTCGGGCTCAAGAATGCAGGCGCCACTTACAAGAGGATGATGGATCAGATCTTTAAAGGGCAAAAGGGGCGGAACTTGGAAGTTTATGTGGATGACCTCCTCGTCAAGAGTAAGAGCGTCACGGAGCACATAACGGATCTGGTGGAGACCTTTGCCACCCTGAGGAAGTACAAGATGTGGCTCAATCCGGCCAAGTGCGTCTTCGGTGCGGGAAGAGGGAAGTTTCTAGGTCACCTCCTCACTCCCAGGGGTGTGGAACCCAATCCAGACAAGGTGAAGGCCATTCTGGAGATGGCATCGCCGCGAGACCCTAAGGAAGTCCAAAGGCTGACAGGAAGGCTGGCAGGCCTCAGCCGTTTTTTATCCAAGGTAGGGGAGAAGTGCTCTCCGTTCTTCAAGACCCTTCGGGGAAATCAGAAATTCGAGTGGACATTGGAGTGCGAGGAGGCTTTCGGAAAGCTCAAGCAACAGCTAACCCAAGCTCCTCTCCTTCAGGGGCCACAGGGTAATGAAGATCTCTTCCTCTACCTAGGAGTCGGGGCAGAAGCGGTTAGTTCAGTGCTAGTTCGGGAGGAAGGAAAGAGACAACTTCCTATCTACTATATTAGCAGAGTGCTGCGATAGGCGGAGACGAGGTATCCAATCCTGGAGAAGCTGGTGTTCGCTTTGGTGGTTTCGGCTCGAAGGCTACGCCCATATTTTCAAGCTCACTCCATCAGGGTCGTCTCCGATCATCCTCTAAGGAGTATCCTGGATGGAGTGGAGCACTCTGGCAGGCTGACAAAGTGGGCAGTGGAGCTTAGCGTGTTCGATATTTCCTACTCTCCAAGGGTAGCAATCAAGGCATAAGCGGTGGCAGATTTCCTTGCCGACTTCTCGGCCGAAGTGGAAGTAGAGGAAGGCTCTAGTAGAATGGTGACCTGGAAGGTGTTTGTGGATGGTGCTTTGGGCAGACACTCTGTGGGAGCTGGAGTCGTGCTCGTCAGCCCTCAGGGAACCAGGATCGAGCAGGCAGTTGAGATCCATTTTCCAGTTACCAACAATCAGGTGGAGTACGAAGCCATGGTGGCCAGCTTGCGTCTCGCCAAGGATTTGGGGATTAAAGATATCAGGGCCTTCACCGACTCGATGGTAGTTGCTTCCCAGATCAAAGGCGAGTTCTAGGTGAATGACCCGATTTTGCGACGGTACTTGATCAAAGTGAAAGGTCTGATCGGGGGATTTCAATCTTTCTTCATCGAGCACGTACCCCGAGAGGAGAATTCAGAAGCCGACTATCTTGCCAAATACGGTCCCCGGGCTGGGGGAATCGTGACTGAGCTTTTCCGACCGTCCATCGAGGAAGGGGATATGATGGAAATTGAGCAAAGGTCATCTTGGAGGGATCCGTTCATTTCTTTTCTAACGACGGGACAGATACCAGCCAACGAAGGAGACCAGAGGAAGTTTCGCTACAAAGCCGCTTACTATTTGCTCCAAGAAGGGAAACTCTACCAAAAAACCATCTCAGGTCCTTTAGCTCGGTGCCTATCAGAGGTTGAAATACCTCATGTCCTGGAAGAGATTCACTCAGGAGAGTGCGACAGTCACTCGGGAACTAGGACCCTTGAGCAAAGGATTCTTAGGCATGGGTACTTCTGGCCCACCATTAGGAAAGATGCAGAGACTTTCTCAAAAAGTTCCTCCAGTGCCAGCTCTTCGCGCCTCTCCAACTACAGCCAGCTCAGCACCTTCGCTCGATCACAGCTCCATGGCCCTTCGCCATCTGGGGGATGGACTTGATCGGCCCTTTTCCTCAGGCCAGCGGACAGAGGAAGTTCGTGCTAGTTATGATCGACTACTTCTCCAAGTGGATCGAGGCAAAGGCCCTAGCCAAGACCACGTCGCAGATCGTGAAGAATTTCATTTGGGGAGAGATCGCATGCAGGTTCGGGATTCCCCTGGCCATCGTCACCGACAACGGGCCGCAGTTTGCTAGTTTGGAGTTAGAGGATTTCTGCAAGCAGCTAGGGACAGATCTTTGATTCGCCTCTGTGCATCATCCTCGCAGCAATGGACAGGTGGAAGCTGCCAACAAGTTGATCATCAACCTTCTAAAAAAGAAAGTCACCAACTTGAAGGGCAATTGGGCGGAACAACTCCCCTCGGTCCTCTGAGCTTTGAGAACAACTCCAAACTCGGCCACGGGGGAAACTCCTTTCAAGTTATCCCACGGGTCTGAGGCACTCATCCCAGTAGAATTCGAGGTTCGGAGCCCGAGAGTTATAGCAGCTGGAGACGGCGGCGAAGAATGGCACTTAGAGAACGAGGACGCCCAAAGACTCTCACTGCATTTCGTGGAAGAACTTCGTGACTTGGCTTCTATCCGCCAAGAGGAGATCAAACGGTGCATGGCGAAGCACTTCGACAAAAATGTCCGCCTAAAGCATTTTCTCGCCGGAGACCTGTTTATGAAAAAGGTAGACGCTGCAGGAAGGGGAGCCATAGTGGGCAAGCCGCATCCGAATTGGGAAGGTCCCTTCATTATTCAAGAAGCCTTAGCCGCCGGAGGCTATTATCTCCAGGATCAGGTTGGAGAGCAGCTGGGAGGTACTTGGAGCGGGGATGACCTGAAAAGGTTTTATCCTTAGCGGCCGATGATGTACTTTGTTTACATGTTTTTACATATATGCAATGACAGCTTTTCTTTTTCTATCCATCTTGTGTTTTATCGCAAACTTTCTGGGAGCTTAAGGTTTTACTTCAAGATCGATCCAAGAAGCTGGCAGTCAACTTGTTCCCCCTAGATAGCCCAGTTCGGACGATGGGACGATTCCTCAGGATATAAGTGTCCTTGTAAGACCGTACCCCTGCATTGACGGCTGGGATCAGCTCCCCCCTTGCATGCCGGCCTTGCTACCCCCGACTGCATCTCTCCTCAGACTGGAGGAACTAGCGGGAACAGGTCTGGACCCCAACCTCTCGGATTGGAGGAAGCATCAACGGGGGCCAGGATAGGCCCAAGGGAGTATGTTAGTCGTGAGTACGTCCCGGAGGACCCTCGGAAAGACATAGCCCCTCACCCGTACTTTGGCGCTCATGGCCAGTTGGCAGAGCTAAAAACGATCGCAGCAGCTGGATTGGGAAACGTGCCTCCATCCTATTTCTTATGGATAGCCCAGTTCGGACGATGGGACGATGCCTCGGGATATAAGCGCCCTTGTAAGACCGGACCCCTGCATTGACGACCGAGATCAGCTCCCCCCTACAAGTCGGCCTAGCTCCCCCCGACTGCATCTCTCCTCCGACTGGAGGAACTATCAGGAACAGGGTTGGACGCCAACCTCCCAACTCGACGTCTTCAGGATCGTCGTTCGATTTCTGTTTTCTTCTTCCTCAAAGATGCGCTTAATCCATTTTCAAACTCTTGAAGCAGCAGGAAAAACAACGCTCAAGTCCTTGAGTGGCAGGTCCTGGTAAGTCCAAGTCCCTGCACGAGCTCCTCTCCTGCATATTGGCCGCAGACCTCCTCGAGTGAGATCAAGTCCTTGAGTGGCAGGTCCTGGTAAGTCCAAGTCCCTGCACGAGCTCCTCTCCTGCATATTGACCGCAGACCTCCTCGAGTGAGATCAAGTCCTTGAGTGGCAGGTCCTGGTAAGTCCAAGTTCCTGCACGAGCTCCTCTCCTGCATATTGGCAGCAGACCTGCTCGAGTGAGATCAAGTCCTTGAGTGGCAGGTCCATGTAAGTCCAAGTTCCTGCACGAGCTCCTCTCCTGCATATTGGCAGCAGACCTCCTCGAGTGAGATCAAGTCCTTGAGTGGCAGGTCCATGTAAGTCCAAGTCCCAGCGCGAGCTCCTCTCCTGCATATCGGCCGCAGACCTCCTCGAGTGAGATCAAGTCCTTGAGTGGCAGGTCTTGGTAAGTCCAAGTCCCTACACGAGCTCCTCTCCTGCATATTGGCCGCAGACCTCCTCGAGTGAGATCAAGTCCTTGAGTGGCAGGTCCTGGTAAGTCCAAGTTCCTACACGAGCTCCTCTCCTGCATATTGGCAGCAGACCTCCTCGAGTGAGATCAAGTTCTTGAGTGGCAGGTCCATGTAAGTCCAAGTCCCTGCGCGAGCTCCTCTCCCGCATATCGGCCGCAGACCTCCTCGAGTGAGATCAAGTCCTTGAGTGGCAGGTCCTGGTAAGTCCAAGTCCCTACACGAGCTCCTCTCCTGCATATTGGCTGCAGACCTCCTCGAGTGAGATCAAATCCTTGAGTGGCAGGTCCTGGTAAGTCCAAGTACCTGCACGAGCTCCTCTCCTGCATATTGGCCGCAGACCTCCTCGAGTGAGATCAAGTCCTTGAGTGGCAGGTCCTGGTAAGTCCAAGTTCCTGCACGAGCTCCTCTCCTGCATATTGGCAGCAGACCTCCTCGAGTGAGATCAAGTCCTTGAGTGGCAGGTCCTGGTAAGTCCAAATCCCTGCACGAGCTCCTCTCCTGCATATTGGCCGCAGACCTCCTCGAGTGAGATCAAGTCCTTGAGTGGCAGGTCCTGGTAAGTCCAAGTCCCTGTACGAGCTCATCTCCTGCATATTGGCCGCAGACCTCCTCGAGTGAGATCAAGTCCTTGAGTGGCAGGTCTTGGTAAGTCCAAGTCCCTGCACGAGCTCCTCTCCTGTATATTGGCCGCGGACCTCTTCGAGTGAGATCAAGTCCTTGAGTGGCAGGTCCTGGTAAGTCCAAGTTCCTGCACGAGCTCCTCTCCTGCATATTGGCAGCATACCTCCTCGAGTGAGATCAAGTCCTTGAGTGGCAGGTCCAGGTAAGTCCAAATCCCTGCACGAGCTCCTCTCTTGCATATTGGCCGCAGACCTCCTCGAGTGGGATCAAGTCCTTGAGTGGCATGTCCTGGTAAGTCCAAGTCCCTGCATGAGCTCCTCTCCTGCATATTGGCCGCAGACCTCCTCGAGTGAGATCAAGTCCTTGAGTGGTAGGTCCTGGTAAGTCCAAATCCCTACACGAGCTCCTCTCCTGCATATTGGCCGCAGACCTCCTCGAGTGAGATCAAGTCCTTGAGTGGCAGGTCCTGGTAAGTCCAAGTCCCTACACGAGCTCCTCTCCTGCATATTGGCCGCAGATGTCCTCGAGTGAGATCAAGTCCTTGAGTGGCAGGTCCTGGTAAGTCCAAGTTCCTGCACGAGCTCCTCTCCTGCATATTGGCAGCAGACCTCCTCGAATGAGATCAAGTCCTTGAGTGGCAGGTCCTGGTAAGTCCAAATCCCTACACGAGCTCCTCTCCTACATATTGGCAGCAGACCTCCTCGAGTGAGATCAAGTCCTTGAGTGGTAGGTCCTGGTAAGTCCAAGTCCCTACACGAGCTCCTCTCCTGTATATTGGCAGCAGACCTCCTCGAGTGAGATCAAGTCCTTGAGTGGCAGGTCCTGGTAAGTCCAAGTACCTGCACGAGCTCCTCTCCTGCATATTGGCAGCAGACCTCCTCGAGTGAGATCAAGTCCTTGAGTGGCAAGTCCTGGTAAGTCCAAGTCCTTGCACGAGCTCCTCTCCTGCATATTGGCAGCAGACCTCCTAGAGTGAGATCAAGTCCTTGAGTGGCAGGTCCCTGTAAGTCCAAATAGCCGCACGAGCCATTCTCCTGCATATTGGCCATAGACCTCCTTGAGTGCGATCGAGTTAGACCAAGCTTCCCAGAGGGATAGTGCAAGCAGTATTGGGGCGAGCAGGCATGAAGGCAGCGATGAGTATGCGAGTATGGCATAGCAAAATGCGAGTATGGTCTGGCGAGTAGCTAAGGGGCGAGTGCCAGGGTGCGAGCTGCTAAGGACTACTACGGGCATGCGAGTATCAGCTAAGCAACTATCAACAATGTCGTCGTGCGAGCACATGGCGCGAGCACTCGTTCTCCTCGAGCCTATGAGCCTAGCGAGTATCATCCACCAACCAGCATGCGAAAAGAAAAAAAGGCGACAATGTGGTAATTCAAACTTGCATTGATATTTCAAAAATTTTACAAGTGTTGGTTACAAAAATTTCACTAGAGGCTATGTTAAGCGAGTATGAAGAATATCAGCGAGCAACTAGGACTCATCGTCGCCAGTATCTGGCCGATATTCCTCATCTCCAATGTCTGCGTCCTCTTCATCGCCGCTTTCCTCGCTTTCCTCCTCGCCGCTACCGCTGCTGCTACTGTCGTCGCTGCTACCACTGCTGTCAGAGCCTGACGACGTCGGTGGCCGGAGATCTGGCGAGACCGTCTCGGCGAGCAACTCAGGGATGAGTTCTTCGACCGTGAACTCCTTCTCCCCTTCGTCGAGTTTCCCGCTAATCCTCAGCCTCGCAAGAACCACGTTACTTGCCGCACGGGCTATCTCGCGGCGGAAGGACGACCTTTCTTCCTACAGGAGGCGAGATCGCTTGATGGCATAATGAGGATCGTCCTCTAGGCGCGGCTGAGGAGCAGAGGAACTCGCGCCGACTTCTAAAATGGCCAGGTGAGATTCCATCTCGGCCGCGCGAATCTGGGCTGCCTCCAAATCAGCCCGAGCCTTGGCGAGTTCCGCCTCATACTCAGAAAGCTTTTTGGCAGTCTCCATCTCGGCAGCCTACGCCAAACAATGAAATCAGCCAAAGCACTCATGGGACATCAACATCACGCGTAAAGGCGATATACCTCATAATCTCGCCAACGAGTGGATTCCATGACGAGATTGATCGCCTTCTGACTAACGATCTTCAAGGCCTATGTCCTCTCCAGCATCCTCCTCGCCGCAAAGTGATTTAGCTCGACAGCCCGGGCAAGCGAGCAGGCCGCTTGCTGGGCGAGTTCCTGCTCGCTAAGATCCAGCATAGCCTCGGCGTCTTCACGCCCGTATATTGCATGGAGGACGGCGAAGGCCTCCCCCATATCCTCCCCCTCCTCCGCCCAAGAGGGGAGGTTGGTGCTCAACGTCACCAGATGCTTGTCCGGTGCCCAGGTTACCAGCGGACGACCATAGGCGTCCACCGCTTCCAACCCCAAGTTAAAATTGGGGTGGATGTGGGGAAGGCGACCGTGGAGCGGCGAGTCCTGGTCGTCGAGGTGCGGAGACGATATTTTCTGCTTCTTGGCCGCGGGACCCGGCGACCTGGCTTTTCCTTTGCCCTTAGCGAGTTTCTTCTTCTCACTGATGTCAGCTGGCGAGTTGGGCTCAAGAAGCGAGGTGGCGACTCCTTTGGCTGGAGGAAGTGGCCTCGCCGGGAGCTCGTTCGGTTCTACAAAAGGCCGAGTAATGTAAGCAAGCGATTATTACGGCGAGTACGCTACCTACATTCCTTGCTAAGATTTACCTTCATTATAGTGAACCTCGAGCAGCGTGTTGACGTTTAGTCTCCAAAAGATGACATCAAACCGGCGACCTCGGAACGCGTCGACGAGCTGCTCGCGCACGCCTTCCAGTATCGGGGGAAGGAAGGTGACGTCAGCAGGCTGGTGCGGCCTTCCCTGGACGTCGCCGAAGTTGCCCTCGACGACTACTAGTTGCTCGCTCCACTTATGAACTTTGTTTGCCGTCCCCACCAGGGTGCAGACGTGGCTGCTGAAATAAATCACACCCTCGGCAGTAGCGAGGAAGGCGAATATCTTGCGGAATACGGAGAGATCGAAGTTGATCCTCTCCTCGCGCAGGTAGCAAAGAAACCCCATGATGATGGCGAAGCCGTTGGGGTTGATTTGCGCGGGGACTATGCCGAAGTATCGTAAGATATCGCAATATTCCGGCCATAGAGGAAGTCGCAGGCCGGCGTCGAAGTGGCGAAGAGGAAGGACAAGCGCGCCCTCGATAAAAGTGTTAAGTCGCTCACTGCGGTCCGGAAGTCTGGCCGAGTATCCCTCGGGAAGGAGTCTTTCCCTAAAGTTTTCTAAGTCGCGCACATTGGTGGTCGACTTCTTAAAAGCCGCATCCGCGAAGTTGGCGGCATGGGCTTGGCGGCGAGCACTGGCGTCGTCTCCCACCATCCTGCGACCTTTGAAGAAGAGAGAAAGGATTGCGAGGAGTAGACTAACGTCGCAGCACGCGAGCAGGGACAGATACTCGCGAGATAGGGAATCAAAAGCGCAACAACGTACTTATGTCCTACCTACCCCCTCTATTTATAGGCGCCGGGGGGGGGGGGTATATACTCCTTAAGGCGAGTATTAAACTAAGTCGCGCACTAACAAGAAAGCCAGCTCCATTAAGCGTCATCGCAACCTGCAGGATAAACTCGGCGCAGACAAGACAAGATATCGCACAAAGCAACACAGAAGAAACCAATACGATCAAATGCGAGATTCAAACTCGCTTATTACAATCAATAAGTCCATTAAAACCGCACTTGGCGAGTTCTGAATACAAAGAAGAAAGAAACTTCTAAGGCCTAGGACTCTCTGGGGGATGTGGATGTCGCCCAGCCCAACCCATCTCGCATGCTCACCGGAAATGCTCCGTTGCCACCGCTATCGCGTCATCGCCGAGCCGCAGCTGCTCCTCAATCCTCGACAATCTGCCAACAGAGCCCATACTCGCATGCATGCCAGTGACCTCTTCAAGAACGAGCTGGAGGCGATGATTGTTGATCGCCAGCTGACGATCATTCTCCCTTACCATGTGGAAGCGAGATTCATAGCTCTCCAGCGTACTCTTGAGCTCTTCCATCTTCGCCATCCGCACTTCCAACGATGATATTCGGCGATGAGGCTCGCAGATCGCCAGCTGGTCAAACTTGCTCTCCAGCTCCAAGTAAGCGCGAGCAGCAGCACGACGATATTCCATGCCCGGCAGACCCATGACATCGATGAAGGCCGCCCCTGGAGTCGCCGGCCGATCTGGCATCAAACAAAAGTCGCCGGAATTAAACGTAGATACATAGCCGCCATGTGCACATCAATGGCGAAACTTACCGCTGCGAGGGGACCTGGATCGGCGAGGAGATCTAGATCGGCGAGGAGGGGATCCGCGCGCTGGCTCATCTCGCCGGCTTGGCGATGGCCCACCAGCGAGCTCGGCTGCCTTGCCTCGCCCGCGCCCCCCTACCCAAGGTCCGCGTTCCTTGGCGGGAAGTAGCTCGGCCGCGGCTTGACCGGCTTAACACCCACGGGATGTGATGAAGAAGGCGGAGGGAGCGACGAACTCGCCGGTGGTAGAGGATTCTTCAGCAGAGGAGGTGGAGGAAGTCGCGTCGTGGTAACTTGAGAAGCCGCGATCAGAGGCCGTGGCGGCGGCAAGGATACAATCACCGACTGGATGGTGGCGATGTTGGTAAGCGGAGGCGGCGGTGGTAGAGAGGAGCTCGCCTCAGGTAGAGAAGACCTCGCCGGAGGCAGCGCAGAACTAGCGGCGGGCGGGGCCGAACTTCTCGCAGGCAACTCAGAACTCGACGGGAGACCCTTGCTCGCCAGTGTCTTCCTCGGCGGAGGATTCTTCGACGACGGTTCCTTGCTCGCAGAGGGAACTGAGGCCTCAACCGTCTTTTTGGAACCGATATTTATCCGCACTGTGTGCGCGGTATTCACTTGCCTCCCGGCGGGAAGGGCGACAAGCGGCACGGAGCTCAACGAGGCGACATTCAAAGCCGCGCCCAAACCCCCCGTGGGAGAATCTGTGAGTATCACGACCCGGTTAGCAAGCAATAGAAACAACCGTCAGAATGGAAAATCATCTAGGCAAAAAGACAACCTCGCAGGTCGACGACTTCCACCTGCTGAGATGCCGAATTAGAGGCGAGTTCCAGCGTCGTGGAAGTGGCGAGCTCAGGAATGTTGAGCGAGTCGAGGAGACTCGCATCAGAAACATCGACAGTAGGAATGTCGTCGAGCCCCAAGTTGCTAAGCAGCTACTGCGTGCTGGTAGAGAGCACGGGGTTGCTGGTGGGGGGTACAGGACGAGAAAGGGGCGGCCGCGAGATGTCATCGCCAGGGGCGGGTTTATTCTTGGACTTCTTCACCTTTTTCCTCTTGAGGGGAGGTAAGTCGGCGGCGGCATCCCCTTCACGCGGTCGCTTTGATTTAGCGACTCCAATGGTGCTCGTCAATGCAGCAAGACTGTCACGAAGAATCTTCTCGGCGTTCGACATTATGCGCGAGTTATGAAGAACCGACTAAAGAGCTAGGCCCCCTATTTATAGAGATCGGCCGGTAGCCAAAAGGGGCGAGCAACCCAGATACTCGGCAGCGCAGCTCGCCGAATAAGTGTTGGATGTTTCTTTCCGAGCTCCGATGTCGCTCCGAAAGAGCGGGGATTGTGTACAACCCGTATTCGTCGAGAGTGGGTCCTACCACAGCCAAGACAGCAGAGGTCAAGGTCAACAAGTCAAGGTAGAAGCCAAAGTCAGCATTCAAGATCGCGGAAGGCCTGATGAGCATAGGCGAGCTCCCCTCGCATACTCGCCACGTAGGCAACTAGGCGAGATACTCGCCCAATCCTTACGAGTTCCTCTGGAAGTCGCCTGGTCGCCAGGAGGTGGGTATAAATATGACCCCCCTCCCCTTACATTGGCCTATAAATAGGACCCCAGGGGTACGAGAGAGAGGACCGAAAATCCGGAGCAGGATACTCGTGCGTTTCAAGATATTGGCCAAGTCTTCGGATTCCTTTTCCTTAGAGCAACTCGCGACTTTGCGACCTTTCCAGATAGCCTCTCTCGTATCCAGTTCGGCCATTCTTGGTTGAGAAGGGGTTGCTCCTTACGAGCATCCGGGTACGTGGTGGGTCCTTCCTGCCGCAACGTCTGGGGTCCTGTTTGACCTGTTCCTTCCTTCTGGTCACCCTAGCCGTCCGATCTAGCTTCTGAGCCAGTAACCTAAGGCAGCTTTGGTCCGATTTCTGAGGTTAGGAATTTCCTGGCTTCAACACGCGGTATTCACCGGATTCGCCGAGAATGTGCCCTGAGAGCATGAGGTGTGTGGCCGTGCGTGCCTACACCTGTGATGTAGTGTTATCACTCTATAATGCTTGGTTATGCTATTACAGTGCAGTGAAGGAGCATCGCCGTCCCGAGTTTGGGGGCGGGATCGTTATAATTTGGTCAACATAGCTGACCGTTGCCTTTGTTTTCCACTGTTGCGGTGTGTTGTTGCTTTCAGGTGCTGCAGGACCAAGCGGTAAATAGCGGGCTAAAGCCCAAGTTGCTGAGCCGGCCCTCGAAAGCCTAAATATTGAGTGTTTATTTGCTTTATTCATGTGTGACCGGCCTGCGTGCCGAGGTTTGCAAAACATGTAATATGAGTAAACAAATGTAAGGCCTTAAGGCCATCGTACTTGTGTATTGTACTTCATTCCTGTTGGTTTGAGTAGTGGACATTCATGCTCGTGTTGGCTTCTTTAATTTGCAACTTTAAATTGCTTCCGCTAGAATGACTCTGTGTAGGACGTTGGATATTAGTTGGATGGTTTCCATTGAGTAACCACCTGATTTGTCTGTGGTATATGGCGTCGGGCCCCGGCCAGACCTACTGCTATATGCTATACAACGGATAGGGGGTGTTACACGGTGGGTTGGAGATGGAGAATCCTCTGGTATATGGACTGGAGATTGAGAAAGTGGGGAATGAGGTTGTGATGATGAGGCAGTAGGATTTTGAAAAGAAGTGGATGGTTGTTGGAGGGGAGTTGATGAAGGAACTGTGGATTGTGGTGGAGATGGTGGTGGTATTGGTGAGACTGGAGGAATAGAGGTATATGGGGTTTCAGTAATGATTGTTGAGGGTTGTTGATTTTCTAGAATGGTGGAGGTGGAAGGTAGTTCTTCAAGAACAATGGATTGATGTTGAATGAGAGGAGAGGGAGGAGGAGCAGGAGCTTCTTCAAGAGATGGGGAAGTGGCTGTATCAGCCCAGGTGCTCTCAGAAGTAATCCTGGAAGAGGAGGCCCTGGATTGCTTTTGGGATAGTCCTCTCCCATCTGACAAATAAGGCAGAGGTAAGCCTTTTTGAGGCATTTATAAAAATGGTCTGGGAGATCATCAACTCTGGAGCCTTTGCCTGAAGGAAGATTCTTAGAATCCTCCCAAAACTGACATCTTTCTTACCAATCTTTTTCTTAATCAGATCAAAATTAATCTTTCCCCAGTTTATAGATTTCTTATTAACCAAAGCACACATCAGATTGAACTGGTGCCTGGTAATGGGTCATGTGCATAACGTTTTGCTAACAACACTTTGCCTACAACATATGCCAGAAATCTATATTCTATAGATAAGTTTTTCCTAAGAAGGTGGTTAGGGTTTTCTGCAGTATATCCTAACCTTTCTAGCATTTCAGTAAACTCACTGCTAAATAACTCTATTTCATCTTCTCCATTAACAAAACCAAAAACCTCAATAAAAACATCTGGAGTTAAAATAACTTGATTACCAAAAATGGTTCCAATAATGGCTGGGGTATCCTGAAGTTTTGCAAAAAACATCCATTCCTTTATTTCTGAAACTGGGAGTTTGATTCTGGTTGTCATGAAGAATTACAGATGATGAGGTTCAAGCAACTGAAGAATATCCTCGAATATCTGATCTAAGTGACTGAATGATTCAAGATCGATGTTGAAACAAGCATCAAATTTCATGTTGGAGAGGAGGGTTGGAGAAATCGCCATTGTTCTATAAAGGCAATGAAAGATAAAGTGCAAGAGAACTGAAAAGCGCGGGATGAAGTTCGATGAAAATCCTTATTATGAGTTTTCAGAAGGCGAAACAGCGAACTCCGTCCTGCGAAAAAGAAAATCTCTGAGCTCAGGTTGACGAAAGAATTTCATGAAGAAATGATATCGTCGATCTCGGTTTGAAGCAAGGGAAAATAGATCGTCGTTCTTCGTTCGACAAAATATTTTCTGAAGCAAAATTGTCGATCTCCATTCGACAAAAATGACTTCACAGAGAGATTTTGTCGATCTCCATTCGACGAAAATGACTTCACAGAGAGATTTTATCGATCTCCGTTCGACGAAAAATCCTCAAGAAGAGTTAACAGATCGTCGATCTTCGTTCGACGAAATGTGATAAATTCTTCGACCTTGGACAGAAATCAAATTAAACTTCTCCATTAATCATACCTAGCTGATTCAAGAAGAACATATGTTTCTTTTCATCTAAAGGTTTAGTGAAGATGTCTGCTCTTTGTAAATCAGTAGAGATAAAGACAAGATTAATTTTCTTTTTGTCCACACAATCTCTAATGAAATGATGTCTAATCTCTATATGTTTAGTTCTACTATACAGTACTGGATTTTGTGCAATAAAAATTGCACTGGTATTGTCACAAAATATATTTGAATTATTTAAGTTGAGGCCATAATCCAGAAGTTGGTTTTGAATCCACAATATTTGTGAACAACATCTGCTAGCTACAATGTATTCAGCTACTGCAGTTGAAGTTGACACAGATGTCTGCTTCTTACAAAACCAAGATACAAGACTATCACCAAGGAACTGGTATGTTCCTGATGTGCTTTTTCTGTCCACTATGCATCCAGCATAGTCAGAATCTGATAATCCAGTTAAGTCAAATTCTGACTCTGTTGGATACTAAAGTCCTAGATTAGGACAACCCTTTATATATCTCAAAATATTTTAAGGAAAATAAGGTGAGATTCTTTATGGTTCACCTGGAACCTATCACAAATGCATGTAGCAAACATAATATCTGGCCTACTAGCTATGAGATACAACAAGGACCCAACAATAGCCCTATATTTTTTCTGATCAACTAGCTTACCTTGTTCATCAGAGTCAATCACAGCATTGAAAGCCATGGGTGTTTTCATAGTAGAGGCATCAAACATCCCAAATCTCTTAAATAGCTCCTTAGTATATTTTGATTGGGATATGAAAATGCCATCAGGGGATTGCTTCACTTGGAGACCAAGGAAGTAAGAAAGCTCACCCATACTACTCATTTCAAATTTGAATGCATCAGGTCTGAAAACCTTTTGCATAGTTTGGAATCAGTAGAGCCAAAAATGATGTCATCTACATATATTTGTACTAACAATATTTTATCTTTATGACGCCTAATGAACAAGGTTCTACCTACAATGCCCATAGTAAACTTATGCTCTAAAAGAAATCTGTCACATACCAATCTCTTAGAGCTTGCTTTACACCATAAAGAGCTTTATGTAATTTAAAAACAAAAGAGGGATGAGTTAGAGAGATAAAACCTGGTGGTTATTCCACATGTACTTCCTCTTTAAGTTCACCATTTAAGAAGGTACTCTTGCTATCCATCTAGTAGACCTTGAACTTCTTGTAGGCTGTATAAGTAAGAAATATCTTGACAGCTTCTAGTCTTGCAACAGGGGCAAAGGTCTGATCAAAGTCAATTCCTTCTTCCTGTCTATATCCTTGTGCTACCAGTCTTGCTTTGTTCCTGATGATGGCTCCTTGTGCATCCAATTTGTTTCTAAATACCCATTTAGTTCTAATGACTAAGTAGTCTTTGGATCTTAGAACTAAATCCCAAACTCTGCATCTCTCAAACTGATTGAGCTCCTCTTGCATTGCAATAATCCTTTGGGGATCTTACTCTACATATTCTATGGATTGGGGCTCAAGTTGAGATATGAAGCAAGCATGCATCAAATCTTGGTTGAGTTGATGCCTTATTTGCACACCAACTAATATGTCTCCAATCACTTGAGATATAGGGTGATCTCTAAGTATGACAAGATCAGTAGGAGGAGTTGGTTCAGCAACACATTGGAAATTAATTCCTCTTATGGATTATGTGAGCTATTGTAGGTTCAACAATTATTTTAATAATATCTTCTTCACTGTCTTCTTCAATATGTGGAGAAGGATGTGATATAGCCTCTTTGGTGAGGTTTAAGTCATCCAATTTCTCACACAGATGGGGTATCTACAATAAATCTCTGGTAGAAGAATCCTTCTCCTTGTAAAACATGTTAGCTTCATCAAACATTATATATACAAATTCTTCCATTTTTAAAGTTGATTTATTGAAAACCCTATAGGCCTTACTGACTTGGGAATATCCAAGAAAAATTCCCTCTGCAGCTTTGGATTCAAACTTTCTAAGATGTTTCTTGTTATTATTGTGTATATAACATTTACAACCAAATACTTTAAAATAGTTGACTTTAGGTTTCTTCCGTTTAAGCAATTCATAGGGAGTCTTACCGTTAAGTTTATGTATTAAACTTATGTTCAAGACATAGTTTGCTGTGCTTATAGCCTCTGCCCAAAAGGATAGGGGCAAGTAAGCATTTGCAAGTAATGTCCCTGCAGATTCAATTAGAGTTCTATTTTTCCTTTCTGTTACCCCATTTTGTTGAGGAGTTCTAGGAGCAGAAAAACAGTGTCTGATACCTTCCACCTCACAGAATTTTTGCTTGAGAAGAGAATCAAACTCAGTGTCATGATCACTTCTGATCAATGCAACTAGAGTAGAGTACTCAATTTGAATGCTCTTAAGAAAATCTATAAGAACTTTCAAGTTATCTGACTTGTTTCTCAGAAAGAACACCCAAGTGAATCTAAAGAAGTCATCTATAATGACTAAGGTATAAGATTTCCCTCCCAAGCTCTGTACTGCAATGGGTCCAAAGAGATCCATATGTAGCAAGTGCAGAATCCTGGGTGAATCACTCTTATTAATATATTTAAAGCTATTTTTAGTTTGCTTGCCTAATTGACAAGCCCTCCAGAGGCTTTCCTTCTTGTAGGGGCAAGAAGGCAATCCTCTAACAAGGTTGTACCTAGATAATTTAGCAATATTTTTCAAATTAACATGCCCTAATCTTTTATGCCATAATTCATTATTATTACTAATCTGATTGAACAAATAGATTTCTGAAGTAGCTGACTTGAAATTAAGTAAATAGATATTTCCTTGTATAAATCAAATTAAAACAATTTTGTTATCTATGGAAGCAATAATACAAGAAGATTGGTTAAAAGATACTTGATAACCTTCATCACATAATTGGCTTATGGATATCAGGTTATGTTTAAGACCACTAACATAGGCAACATTCCTGAAGGTGATAGCTCCAATCTTGACTTTCCCATAGCCTTCTGTTTGGCCATAGTTGGAGTCTCTAAAGATCACATTTGGACCAAGCTTTGACTTGTAGTTGATTAATTTGTCCTTGCAGCCTATCATATGCTTTGAACAACCACTATCCAGGTACCACTGTTCCTCTTTGGTAGGATAGTCCTTTACCTGCAAGATGAAAAATTAGGTGTTCTTAACCCAAGTAACCTTGGGTTCTTGATTCTTTTCAAACTTAAAATTGGAAATGTAAGAGTAATCAGGTTGGTCTTTGTATCCAAAGGGGTGAAATCTTCTAGGTGGAATTATCCATTGAGTGAAGGAATTTACAAGTTTTGGTTTCAGATATTTAGTTTGATTGAAATTAAACTTTCTGTTTTCAAAGTTTGAGTTTGATGAATATAGTTGAGTTTGTCGATGAAAAGTATTGATGTCGTCGATCTCGGTTCAGAGAATAATAATACTCATTTTCTGCATTCCGCGATCGTCGATCTCTGTTCGACGAAACATATTGATTTCGTCGAGCACCCTGTCTTGAGTAATTATACCCAAACTCTGGGTTCAGAGTTCGTTGATCGCCGTTCGACGCAAAATACTGATTTCATCTATCTGAGTTCGACGAATTTTTTGAACAGTAGTTTTATGTGAATTTTTATTTTTCTTTTTCTTTGATAGATTTCTCTGTGAAATTTCTGTTGTTTTATTATTAACTTCTACAATTTTCTCTTTACCCTTAGCAAAAATAAATTTGATGGGGGGTAGATAATATATTTTTCTTAAGAATAGGTGGCTGACTAGATGATGCTCCTAAACCTAGTTTACCATTGAGCCTAGAATTGACTGTGCTAGTGATGTCCATTAATTTTATACTTCTCCCATTAAGAGATTCTTCAAATTTTTTAGCATCATTTAGTTCAGTTTTTAATGAAATGATTTGTGCAGAAGTTACATCTAGTTCATCCTTTAATTTAATGTTTTTAGAAAACAAGTTATCATATTCAGTTAGCTTATCTCTGAGAAGTTTGATTTCCTTCTCAGATTTGATTAGATCATTACATAATAATTTAAATTCAGTTTTAAAATGGTCTAAATTAAAATCAAATGAGGATATTACCTGATCCTGTTCTGATTCAGTATCTTCAGCTTCCGATTCTTCAGCTTTTGATGGATTGCTTGATGCATTGATAGCCATCAAGCAAGCTTCTTTTGCTTTAGCTTCTTCCTCATCTTCACTGGAGCTGGAAGATGAAGATTCTTCTTCTGCCTCACTCCAAGTTTCAGCAATAAAGCCTTTTTCCTTCTTATGCTTGCTGGAAGAGGGCTTGCTGTAGTGTTTCCTGGAGTGCTTGTCTCTTCTTTTCTCACTCTTCTGATTCTCGGGACACTCAGGAAGAATGTATCCAGATTTTCTGCAACCAAAGCAGATAATCTCCTTGGTAGGAGTTTTGTCAAATATTGGCCTGTCATTTTGTCTGGATGACTTCCTTCTGAAATCATTTCTGGCCATCTTGTAAAATCTTTTGGCCAGCAAGCTTAGGAGTTCTTCATTTGCTGATGGAGCTTCTGATTCTTCAGATGCTTTGAAAGCAATGTTTTTATCTTTCCTTCCTGATGAGGAGGTCTTCTGTTCAGCTAGTTCTCTTGTCTTTATAATCTGCTCATAAGATTTGAGCTTGCCTAGTAGAGACTCAGTGGATATTTCATTCAGGCTTCTGACCTCCTTGATTGGCCAGATCCTGTAGTCATATGTGCTGGGGAAGTACATAAGAATCTTGTCATTTATCTCAGTCAGTGAGTTATTTTTATCCAGGTTCTTCAGCTCATTGACAATTAGGCTGAGTCTGTTGTACATGTCAGCCATTGACTCTGACTCTTCTTTCTTGAAGTTCTCATATTGGGAGATGAGAAGAGATCTTCTATCTTTTCTTTCATCAACAGAGCCAACAACCATTTTATTGAGAGAATCCCAAATGTCCTTTGTTGATGTGCATTCAGATACCTTTTAAAAGATATCATCAGACATAGTCTGAGCTAAGATGTTCATGGCTTTAGCGTCAGCCATCTTCAACTTCTTCTGAGCATCTGTCTACTCAGGTGGTGGAACTGCTGAGGTACTTATTGATGTTATAGCAGAAGGAGTAGGGGGACCTGTCAAAATAGAATTATAGATATATTCATCAATTGAATTCATATACAATCTGGTCCTTGCCTTCCAGAGAGCAAACTTATTTAAGTTGCACACCGGAGGTCTGATGCTTGAGTATTCTTTATTCTGTGCCATGATATAGGAAAGACACTAGAGATAATAAGATCTATCAAAGATCTTTTGGTTCAGGTGTTAGCATGTGAAACCAAACAACCTTACCCTCTGATACCAATTAAAAGTGAGGGATAGATCTGTCTTAACTCTAGAGGGGGGGGGGGTGTGAATAAAGTAGTTTAAAAACTTGATTAGTTTTTTTTTTTGCAGAATTAAAATAAGTGATAGCTATATGTATAAAGAGAAAATAAACACAAAAACAATCACAACACATCAGAAATAAAAATAGAGCAATCCAGACGACACAAAGATTTTATAGTGGTTCCCCAAAACTGTGTACATCCACTCTTCTACCACCCTGGTAGGAATCCACTACAGGTTTTTGATCTGGTGCCCTGCCACCATAGGTTTTTGATCAGGTGCCCTGTCACCATAAGATTTATTTCAAGGGAGATCTCACAACCCTTTGAGATTTTGATTAGGTGCCCAAAAATAAAGCCAAGTCTTTTGATCAGGAGACTTGACAACCAAAGGGGTTAACTTTTGAAGGGAGTTATAACCCTGTACAAAGTTGTAAAAAGAAAAATGATAATGTTCTACTCTGTCAATAGTTTAAGAGATGACTAGTGGATTTGATGTTGTCAAAGCTCCCCCTGAGATGAAGAATGGTTCAGGATAAAGAGAGCTTTGTTCAGGGTGCAGGCATTCAGATTGTAGAAGATTTTTAGAAGCTTTCTGGACTGATATTGAATAGTTGTCACTTGAAAGCTCTGAAGCTGATGATGAAGAACTCTGTAAGAATCTTTATGTGTCTCTGTATATCTGTGTGTATATGTGTATCTATGTGTCTTTGTGTGTCTGTTGTTAATCTTCTGAAAACTGTCTTTTTATATTCCTTGCAGAAATTAGCATTTGAATTTTGAATTCTATCCTTGATTGACTTCAAAAAATCTGGGAGTTGAACGACTAGAAATTATCTTTAATATGTTTCCCCAACTGTCCCAGCAATTTAGCTAAATAATTACACTGTGAATACCATAATTAATGCAACCTTGAAACACCAATATTTTTGAGAATATGAAGCATTAATTATCAGTGCATTTATAGGCATATAATAATAACTTTTGAAATCAAACTGCCTTAGTCAATATTGGAACACTGCAGGGAAATTAGTCAAACAGAACCTATGAGAATATAGTTGAACTGAATCTGTTTTGTCAACCAAAGATCCAATTTCGTCGAGCTAACATCCTCTATTTTGTCGAGCTGAGCTCCAAGATCCCTGAACAGAACATTCACTACCAATCTGAGCTCCAAGATCGTCAAACTGAGATATTCTTTTTGTCGTGCAGAACTTCTGGGAGGAAATCAGAATTCGTTGATCTCTACTAAGATTTCGTCGAACTCAGCTCAAAGAAGAAGTTGAGTTCGTCGAACTAAGCTAGGATTTTGTCGAACTCAGCTCAGAGAAATAACTGAGTTCGTCGAACTCCGATCGACGAAAGTCGAGCTTAATTCAGCAATCTCTGAATGACTTTTTTTGCTCTAGAAAACTGCTTTCTCTTGGGGGGTCTTCTGTCTTCTAAGTCTTCTGAAGGTAAAAACCAATCATTTTTGGTTTGATGTCTTGACTTAGACTCTGACAAAAACCTATGACCCTAGACTATACAATGTGGCTCAATCTAAGCAATCCTAATTGTGAACCTAGCCCAAATCAACCGTAAAACAGGTGGGGTTCCAACAAATGGTGTCGATGAGGCTCTCGCCGGCTAGGGTGCTCTACCACATGATGATGTGAGACTTCCTTGGTCTCAGTCAACCCCTCCCCCATGGACTCATACCTCCAAACTACTACTAAAGACCCTGCGAGAACTCCAGGTAACTTATCTTCTCCTCCTGTCCTTTCTTGCCACACCATCTCATCTGTATTACTTCATTCCAGCTCCTTTCTTTGGGACCACCAGCCTGGGCACTCTGTCGTTGAGGTTGCCGTCTCGAGAGCCCGAGAGCGACCCTGTCCCTGATCCTACTCTTGCAGCGAGGGGCACCAGGGACATCGCCGTTCCCCCTTCCGTTTTGATCTCTGACCTAGACTCCTTCCGTTCGGGTCAGGGAAAGGTACTCGCCACACCCCTCGATTGACCCCCCCATAGATAGCCTGGTTCTTCCTGCCAACCTCACCTACAGTGGATCTTCACCCTGCAAGGTTAGTTGAATTACTCGCCCCTTCTTACATTTCAAGTCACGTCATTCTAAAGCTGCCATTGTCTCAAGCCTTCTCGGGAACTCGAAAGCCGAAGAATCTTCCGACCAAGGGCTTTTCTTTCCACCGCCTTCTCCTAACTCACTCGAAAACTTCTTAGACATCCTGAGTGACCCTGCCAAGATGAAGAAACAAATGGTAGGGGTCCTTAAGAAGTAAGTATTCATGCTGTGGGAGATACAGGAGGAGATGGCTGTCAGCGAGCAGCGATTATGCTCCCTCGAAGAGGACAACGTGAAACTGTAAGACGAGGTGAGGCGAGGATCAGACGGCGAGATGACTTCCCCCGGGCTGCTTATAGACTGCATACAAGAAAATATGTGCCTTGTACACCAAGAACTCGAGACGGACTGCGATTTTAATAATCCTCGTCGACCACCGAGGACCGATGCGCGAGGCCGGGGAAGATGGAAATGATTCCCGTTCTGAGCCTACCAGCACTCTCCCCTTGGCCCCCTGTGGTCCTCTCACCTCTTGTAATAATTTTTATTCTCCCATGTTTTTATTTTGGTTTGAGGACATTCACAGAACTTTACTTTGTAATAATTATAATATATGCATTATTTGATGCTTATTGATCTCGCACGAGTATAGGGTTCAAATTTGAATTCAGCTTGCTCGATGGTAGAGTGGGTCGCGGAGGGTCGATACCGAGTTCAGCGAGTCGGCCTGATAGAGCGACTCGCCTTACCCTAGCTCTTTTTCTATAAATAGGACCAACATTTAAATCTAGTAGTCATGGAAGGGGGTCACAGATGTATAGCGAGGCGGAGGTCAATGAGATGATGAGGGCTACCTCCATCAAGTCCATTGACCACACACTCCAGATCATGCGGGACCTCAGAGTGCCGACGCCCGATTGCGAGAGGGTCACCGCCAAGGATCTGGTCTCTGAGTTATTCATCCCCGTCCCCATCCCTGGTGAGGAGGAGGATGAGTTCGAATCGCTCTTCGATGAGGTGGAGGGCATCTTGGATGACCAGTCAGGGGGAGGCAATTAGGGGGCTCGCTGTAAATTTTTTCCTTTATGTAATATTCCCCCGTCCTTTTTTTGTACACTCGCCCGCGCGGCGCCCTTTTTGTAATTGGATAAATTTTAATGAAACTTTACCTTCTATAATTTGTCCCTTCTTGCAATATGCTCTTTTGCCATATCACACTTGCACGCACACACCACTTTTGAGGTGTGATTTCTCCAAGGTAAAACACACTGCGCTAGAATCCCTCCGAGTTAGGTCAATTGCTAATGGCTCGCTTTCCATTAGCACGCGCTGCATGAGTTCCTCGAGATCTCGCCCCCGTCAGTGTCCAGGATCCAACCACTTGCCACCTATGAACACACGACCTTCAGATGATCGAACGAGTAGTCAGGAAGCGATATTTCTCTAAGACAAAATGCAATAGGGTAGCTCGTAGTTGGACTATGCCATCTCGCGTAACACGTGCATTCACCTATTTGAGGTTTACCTACTCTCGCCACCTTGGAGACTAGGCGCGAGTGGAAGGCTAGGTTCAGCTAGGCTTCTAACTTCATGATACTTGATGCTGGCTCTTTGGGGAGACTTGCAAGTACTTGGTCAGTGAGATCTACCCCAGAATGACTACGCACTCCTTCTCCCTAACTTACTGCCGAGTAATTATTTACCCCAACTCGCTAGCGAGATCATCGCCGATTTTAGCCTGCCCGCTAGTGTGACTTCTAGCACTGTCAGCTAGTTGGAGCCTGATAAATGGGATCTTCTCTGGCCAACTTTTAAATATATCTCTGAGTGACTTCTAGCCCTGCCAACTAGCGGGAGCCTGGTCAGCGGGATCTTCTCGGGCCAACATTTCAATCTATCTCCGACTAACTTCCAGCCCTGCCAGCTAGTGGGTGCCTGTTCAGTGTCATCTTCTCGGGCTAACATTTCAATCTATCTCCACATGACTTCCAGCCCTACCAGCTAGTGGGAGACTAGTCAGCAGATCTTCTCGGGCTAACATTTCAATCTATCTCTGAGTGACTTCTAGCCCTACCAGCTAGTGGGAGCCTGGTCATCAGGATCTTCTCGGGCCAACATTTCAATCTATCTTCGAGTGACTTCCAGCACTACCAGCTAGTGGGATCCTGGTCAGCAGGATCTTCTCGGGCCAACATTTCAATATATTTTTGAGTGACTTCCAGCCCTGCCAGCTAGTGGGAGCCTGGTCAGCGGGAAATTCTCAGGCCAACATTTCAATCTATCTTTGAGTGACTTCCGACCCTACCAGTTAGTGGGAGCCTGGTCAGCGGGATCTTCTCGGGCCAACATTTCAATCTATCTCCGAGTGACTTCCAGCTCTGCCAGCTAGTGAGAGCTTGGTTAGTGAGATCTTCTCAGGACAACATTTCAATCAATCTCTGAGTGACTTACAGCCCTACCAATTAGTGAGATCCTAGTCAACAGGTTCTTCTCGAGCCAACATTTCAATCTATCTCTGAGTGACTTCTAACCCAGCCTACTAATAAGAGCCTGGTCAGTGGGATCTTCTTGGGCCAACATTTCAATCTATCTCTGAGTGACTTCCAGCCCTGTCATCTAGTGGGAGCCTGGTCAGCAGGATCTTCTCGGGAAAACATTTCAATCCATCTCTGAATGACTACCAGCCCCACCAGCTAGTGGGCTCTTGGTCAGCGGGATCTTCTTGGGCCAATATTTCAATCTATCTCCGAGTGACTTCCAGCCCTGCCAGCAGGTGGAAGACTGGTCAGCGGGATCTTCTCGGGCTAACATTTCAATCTATCTCTGAGTGACTTCCAGCCCCGCCAGCTAGTGGGATCCTAGTTAGGAGGATCTTCTCGGGCCAACATTTCAATCTATCTCAGAGTGACTTCCAGCCCTACCAGCTAGTGGGAGCCTGCTCAACGGGATCTTCTCGGGCTAACATTTCAATATATCTCCGAGTGACTTCCAGACCCTCCAGCTAGTGGAAGCTTGGTCAGCGGGATCTTCTCGGGCCAACATTTTAATATATTTTTGAGTGACTTCTAGCCCTGCAAGCTAGTGGGAGCCTGCTCCGCGGGATCTTCTCAGGCCAACATTTCAATATATCTTCGAGTGACTTCCAGACCTACCAGCTAGTGGGAGAATGGTCAGCGAGATCTTCTCGAGCCAACATTTCAATATATCTCCGAGTGACTTCTAGCCCTGCCAGCTAGTGAGAGCCTAATCAGCGGGATCTTCTCGGGCCAACATTTCAATCTATCTCTGAGTGACTTACAGACCTGCCAGCTAGTGGGAGCCTGGTCAGCAGGATCTTCTCGGGCCAACATTTCAATCTATCTCCGAGAGACTTCTAGCCCTGCCAGCTAGTGGAAGCCTAGTCAGCAGGATCTTCTCGGACCAACATTTCAATCTATCTCCGAGTGACTTACAGCCCTGCCAGCTAGTGGGAGCCTAGTCAGCGGGATCTTCTCGAGCCAACATTTCAATCTATCTTTGAGTGACTTCTAGCCCTGCCAGCTAGTGGGAGCCTAGTTTGCGGGATCATCTCGGGCCAACATTTCAATCTATCTCTAAGTGACTTCCAGCACTAGCTAGTGGGAGCCTAGTCAGCAGGATCTTCTCGGGCCAACTTTTCAATCTATCTCTGAGTGAATTCCAGCCCCGCCAGCTAGTGGGTGTCTGGTCAGCGGGATCTTCTCGGGCCAACATTTCAATCTATTTTTGAGTGACTTCCATCCCTACCAGCTGGTGGGAGCCTGGTCAGCGGGATCTTCTCGGACCAATATTTCAATCTATCTCTGAGTGACTTCTAGCCCTGCCAACTAGTGGGATCCTGGTCAGCGGGATCTTCTTAGGCTAACATTTCAATCTATCTCTGAGTGACTTCCAGCCCTGTCAGCTAGTGGGAGCCTGATCAGCAGGATCTTCTCGAGCCTACATTTCAATCTATCTCTAAGTGACTTCCAGCCCTGCCAGCTAATGGGTGCCTGGTCTGCAGGATCTTCTCGGGCCAACATTTCAATCTATCTCTGAGTGACTTACAGCCCTGCCAGCTGGTGGGAGCCTGATTAGTGGGATCTTCTCGGGCCAACATTTCAATCTATCTCTGAGTGACTTCTAGCCCCGCCATCTAGTATGAGCCTAGTCAGCGGGATCTTCTCGGGCCAACATTTAAATCTATCTCTGAGTGACTTCTAGCCCTGCTAGCTAGTGTGAGCCTGGTCAGTGGGATCTTCTTGGGCCAACATTTCAATATATCTCCGAGTGACTTTTAGCCCTGTCAGCAAGTGGGAGCTTGGTCAGCAGGATCTTCTCGGGCCAACATTTCAATCTATCTCTGAGTGACTTCCAGCCCCGCCAGCTAGTGAGTGCCTGGTCAGCAGGATCTTCTCGTGCCAACTTTCCAATCTATCTCTGAGTGACTTACAGCCCATCCAGCTGGTGGGAGCCTGGTCAGCGGGATCTTCTCGGACAAAAATTTTAATCTATCTCTGAGTGACTTCCAGCCCCGCCAGTTGGTGGGATCCTTGTCAGCAGGATCTTCTCAGGCCAACATTTCAATCTATCTCCGAGTGACCTCCATCCCTACCAGCTAGTGGGAGCCTAGTCAGCGGGACCTTCTTGGGCCAACATTTCAATCTATCTCTAAATACACACATAGTTCACCCACAAGAGATCTTGAGAAAGATGAGAATTAATAAAGAAGAATCTTTTATTTACAAGGTTCAGGGATAAAAATATTTCAAATCATCACCGCTTTAGATGTGACTCATGGTTTCCCAGTCCATATTATGGAGGTTGTATCCTCCCGACTTCAGTGCTTCTTTGATGATGTATGGACCTTCCCAAGTCGGATGGAGCTTTCCCACTGCTGTTGATCTCCCTGCCGCATCTAACTTTTTAGGACCAGATTCCCTTTCGCGAGCTGCTTGATTCTGGCATGCTTGTCAAAGTACTTGACCATCTATTGCTTGACCTCCTCCTGTCTGACGACAGCTATATCGTGGAGTTCCTCTGTCAGGTCCAGTAAGATCTGTAGCCCCATTCATTCTCTATCCTCCATTCCTCATATCCTTTCTCGATTGCCACTACCCGAGGTGACCTGACTTCAAACTCTACAGGTAGAACGACTTCACAACCTTGAGAAAGTTTGAATGGCTCTCTCCCATAGCCTTGTTGGGGGTAGTCCTCAGGGCCCATATTACCGAGGGAAGTTGTTCTACCCAATTCCCCCTCAGGTTCTCCACCTTCTTCTTTAATAGGTTCACAATGATCTTATTTGCCGCTTCACCTGCTCATTGCTCTGAGGGTGGTGGATGAAGGCAAACATGAGGTCTATCCCCACCTGAGTGCAGAAGTTAACGAATCCTCACTAGCAAATTGGGGTCCATTATCAATGACTATGATACGTGGGAGCCCATGCCGCCAGATGATCTCTTCCCACACGAAGTTGTGAATCACCTGAGATGTCACCTTATCTAGCGCCTTTACTACCAACCACTTCGAGAAGTAGTCGATCAAGACTCGGAGAGACCTCCTTTGCCCACTTTCCTGGGGAAAGGTCCGACCATGTCCATCCCCCAAATGATGAAGGGCCATGGTGTCGTGATCCTCCTAAGTCTTTGGGCTGGTAAGAGTTGGAGGGAGCATACATTTGACACTTCTGACATTTTCTTGCAAATTCCGCCATGTCCTTTCCTAGAGACGACCAGAAGTACCCCGGACGGACCACCCTCGACTCCTAGGTTCTACCTCATAAGTGGTTGCCACACTCACCGGAGTGTACTTCTTCAAGGATCCTCAGAACCTCTTCCTCCATCCAGGATCCTCGAAACCTCTTCCTCCATGATGGTGACGTTGTCCTGCCACTTTCTCGTGATGATCGTGACTGTTTGATTGGTGGCGATGATGTCCCGCCATTTGTTCGCGATGACGTTGCAGATGGTGCTGACAAGTTCTTTGGCAAGCTCCATAGCGATGTCGGGTCCATGCATTATATTGATCACCGCCGCAACCGTACGTTTGAAGACTCGGATGGACGATGGCACAAAAATAATTTCGATGCACGCCATCGCCGCTACAACGCCATCGCCGCGATAATTATTTTGCTACAACGCAATCGCCGCGATGACCCTGTCCCCGCACTGGTTGTCCACCCTGAACTGGTCCTAATCCTGGTCTCCCTGTCGCCTATGGGCAGAAAGCTCTCATATGTCCCGGCTGCTGACATAAGAAGCAGTTCCCCGCAAAGGGAACATCTCGTCGGGCCACTGGTAGGGGCTGTAGTGCTGGAGCAGGTCTTATGTCTGGCTGCGCAGCAGGGGGTGCTGCGGGTACTGGTGGGCGCCTATAGGGTTGTCTGCGGCATCACTGTCTTGGCTCTCTATCCTGTCTGTGGGGAGAGACTCCTCCGTCTTGCCTCTGGTCTCGAGGAATCTCTACCTGGCCTCTACGCTGCTAAGCCACTGTCCGCTGGTCCAACTCCCATGCTGCTGTATGTGTGGCTATAGTGTGAAAGGTGGCCTGAGAGAGCATGATCAGGGCCTACCTCAGGTCATATCGTAGTCCTCGATAGAACCAAGAAGCTCTATCTCTATCAGAGGCAGCCAGATTCCTGGCATAGCATGCTAGGTGTATAAACTCTCTCTCGTACTCTGCCACTGTGCGGTTGCCCTGTCGAATGAGCAAGAACCGCTCTTGCAGTGCGGCTCAGCCTGCATCCATGATGAAGAACTCTAGTGGAGCCTCAGAGAACTCTCCCCAAAGAATCACGCTCAACGGTCGACCTCGAAAAGTAGAGCGACTAGCCGCTCTCCATCAATCCCTCGCCTATCCCTCCAAAAGGGTCACCACTAAAGAGACTGCTGCCACAGCTCGACACATCATTCCCAATAATAGCTCCTCCACCCGCTCCACCCACTCCTCTATCTGGATGGCCGTCTCTGTACCTCTGAAAGGGGGGGGGGCCTCAGTCCTCAGAAAGTCGATAGTAGATCGGTGGGTGCTGTCATCTCTCGCGGTCGCTGTGCCAGGGCAGCCTGGAAAGTCGCAAGAATAGCCATCAGTGTCTACCCCATATCTGTCTCGGCAAACAGTACGGCCGCAGGAGCGACCGGGTCTGGTGGTGGGGTAGCTGGAACATATCCTATGTATGAGGATCCCCCGTTACTGTACTCCGGTATCTAGAGAAGTAATAGGAAAGAGTGTCAATATTTTTCAAAAGTAGGGCAATTTGCAAAAGTGACAAACAAAGCGGAAATAAAGGTGTATATGCATACTACCGTATAGTGTAGAATCCCTAAGCCTCTACACTGGGGTCTACCAGGCTTCCACTGCAAGGTTCGTCCCGAACCCAGAATGAAGCGAGGGACGGAGGGATCCTGAGACTGCTCCACAAGGATGAATCGTGATGGCTCTGATCCATTTGTAGACCCCCCAACCGTTTTTCCTGGGTCGGGCCGGGGGGTACTACTGGCCCAAGACGTCCACTCAGTGCTCCTTAGGGGAAACAATCCACCCTGTCTAAGCACTACATGGCCGCCTTGCTCGGCTCGAATCACAACATTAATAACCCGTCAGAGTATAGCGGAAGCATTAACAGGAAACCACTACAGATATATATATCACATCAAATAATACAGAGGTTCTAGGGGCGAAGCCTAAGCGTTTATATATGCCCGTGGGCTATACATGTACTACATATATCCCTCATACTCTCACTCTCTATGCTGCTCAGCGCTACTCACGTCTCTAAACTCTGGGGACGGTGGGGGTGCATCTGCTTGGGTAGTCCTAGCCGCTGCTGTAATCTCCTGCGGCAGTGAGTCACTACGATGCTCCATTTTCTGTGAATGGTTATTTAGATAACCGTTTGTCACAGAACTAAGTGGAAACAAATCTCCTCCCCGGATCCATATCCTGGGGACGAGCACACACCTACCCAACAAAAGTAAATAGCCGAAGCAAGAGAGGGTTAGCACAATATTTCATATATATATATATAGCTAGGAGCAACTATAAAAGAGTGCATGATAGTATAACTGGAAAAAATAGCAGCAGTATAAATCAGTTATAACAAGGCTCCACTAGCTCATCAGCACATCATGTTTTCACCTCCTGAATTCTATCGTAGGCATTCATAGACGCGTACACACCGCAGGAATTCATAACCGCCAGTCCTACCACTTCTGGGGGTGATCGTACTGCACAACCCCAGGCCCAAACGTACAACCTTGTGTACTCTTGGATGTGAGCGACATCCGGCGAATCGTTTTGGCCGACCAGCGGAGGAAAACCCAATAGGGAATAATATAACAGCCGGTCACCCGTGGTACTCATCTCAATGTCGCCTTGATTCGTCGACCTTCCCACACCGGTACGAACGGTCTGCGAGAGGGACTGACCCACCACTATTTCACCACAAGCAATTTACAAACAATCAAACAAAAGGCAATCATAATATACACTGGGTCTACGTCAGTCTTCCATACTAGGCTTTAGTCTTCGGGCGTCGACACTTAGCTCTACTTTCAACAAGGAGCGTGGGAGCGCATTATTTGGGGCTAGACCTGGAGGACAACTTCAACTCCGGTTATCCCCAACTAAGGCTCAACTTTAACGACGACTGCTCGTCAAAGCAGGACGCGAGATTATAATAGTAAATTGCAATGAGGACAAGTGTGGTGTTTATGCTGCTTATTTAAAGCGTTGCAATGAAATGTGATCAGTACGAGACTGGAGTGGTACTGTATAAAAAGTACTGAAATAAGCTTGGCCAGTTCGAGACTGGAGATATGCTGAACTGAAAGTATTAAAATAAGCTTGACAAGTATGAGACTGGAGTGGTACTAAAATAAGCTTGACCAGTACGAGACTGGAGTTGTACTGAATTGAAAGTACTAAAATAAGCTTGACTAGTACGATACTGGAGATGTACTGAATTGAAAATACTAAAATAAGCTTGACCAGTACGAGACTGGAGTGGTACGAAAATAAGCTTGACCAGTACGAGACTGGAGATGTACTGAATTGAAAGTAATAAAATAAGCTTGACTAGTATGAGACTGGAGTGGTATGGAAATAAGCTTGACCAGTACGAGACTGGTGATGTACTGAATTGAAAGTACTAAAATAATCTTGACCAGTATGAGACTGGAGATGTATTGAATTACTTATTTGATTATAAAGGGGGTGGCCGCGCGTTCCAATTTCTACCTTCGAGGGAAAATGATCGAAATACATTCCGAGCGCGACCATAGACTTCCGAATTATAGGAAATATATCAAAACCTACCCCCATGACCCCAAATTTTTATACAACCCTTAGGAGGGCCTAAAATAAGTCTAGTAATTTTTTTATAATTTTCCAAAGTGTTTTGGGCTCTTAATTTAGCCAAATAAATTTTATTTTTAAAATTACTAAATCAACTCCAAAAATTCTCAAACTTTTTGTGGAGGAAGCCCGCATCATGGGGAATATTTTTCATGTTGATCACTTTTCTCTTATAGGCCTAGATTTTGCCCAAACAAATCCACCATTTTCTGCCCCTTGATTTTGGTCTACCTATAGCAGATTAATTTGATCCTGCGGCTGAGATTGAGCCGCAGGATGCATTTCGTCCTTCTGTCCCCACAGCGGATTGGTCGTGGATCTGCTGTGGGGTACACTGATGCTGAGGCGGGGGCAGGGAATAAGAAAATCAGGGTCGCCCGATCTCATCTTGAGATAAGACGACCGTTGTACTTCCCGGCGGTGTGGAGGGTGGCAGCCTCCACCACCGCCAGCCAACCTCTGCCAGCTGCCGTCGCCAGCCCCGATCGACTCACCGGGGGTCGGCAATCCTCTAGGCGGTGGTCCGGCAGCCTGGTGCCGCCGGCCACCGCCGGAAAACCAAACCCGAGAGCCTGGGGTGGCGGGGGCTCTGCTCCCGGCACCACCGCGCCACCCCCACTCCTTGGGTGGTTGGCCGCCTACCGCCCCACCCCTGGCCAGTGCGCCGGGGGTCGTCCTTCTCACCGGCGGTGGTCCGGCAGCCTTATGCCACCAGCCACAGCCGCCGGTCGCCGCCGCCGCCAGATCTAAATAGAGTTTTGCTCTGTTTTTGCAGGTGCTGCCGGAGCCGCGTTTTCCGGCGGCTCCGCCTCTCTCCGCCGCTGGGGATCGCCGCCTCCAGTGGTCTAGCACTCCCCCAGTGCCACGATTGGCGCTGGGGTACGGGCTTTTCTCCTTGGGCACAACCCGGCCTGGAGCAAGGCTCAGGTGGCATCGGCGGTGCTCCCGCCGCCGGGAGGGACATGCAGGTCGTCCAAAATAGGGAAGGGGGAGGGAGGAGGTCTCCACCTGGGTCTGGTGGGCTCAGGAGGGGCCGACCTGGTTGGCCATGCTAAGGTAGCGGCGGTGGAGGGGGAAGGTTCCCTTGGCTTGTCTTTTTCTGGCCACCTGGGCTCCAATAGAGGTTGGGCAGGGGGAGAGGGTTTGCTCAGAGAGTTTGAGGGGGAAAGAAGGGCAGGCGGCCTTTTATAGGCTTGGGGAGGGGCGGGGCTCTCCTCCCCTAGCCAAGGTGGGATTAATCTCTCCTTAGGGAGGGATTAATCCCCACCCTCCAGTTATCCAAGGACAGCTGGAGGCCCCAACTTTTTCCACCATGTGGGGAAAAAGGCCTAAGTCCTTATGGGCTTGGGCTTTTAATAAGAGAGGGGGAAAGAGAGGAGAGGAGAGGTAGTGGTGGGCCTCCACTTGTCCTAAAGTGGAGCTTGGTGGTTGGGGGACCAAAGGAGAGTGAGGGGGGACAAGGACTATCCACCCATGGAGAGGAGGTGGGCCCCCATTTGGAGAAGAATCCAAAAATGGGTTTTTAGGGGGGTTTGACCAAGTTAACCCTATGATGGGTCCCCCTTGCTGGTCAAAGTCAAAGTTGGTCCGAGTCATTGGGGTCGGGTCAAAGTTCAGGTGTCGTGTCACAATTGGTGTGCGCACGCTTTTCGGTATAAAACTATGCTTAATTTGACCACGAGTTGATCAATTATCGTCGAAATTGACTGAGACGACTTCCGTTGACTTTATATTGACCACACGAGTCCAACGCCACTGACTGGGGTTGAATCGGAGATTGTTTGGCAAAAGTCCAAAGTTTGCGCGCCGTAGCGTGCTAAAATGGTCGAAGTGTCTAAATCTATCGTTGGATCTCGGATTGTGACGCGACAGGTACCGATGCACCTGTCTAGGTTATATAAGGTCACATGAATCGACAGAACCCAATTCGGAGTTCTCTATCTCGATATCCAAAATCTTGCTCTCGTTGCATTTTACGAGGAATGGTCACATCCATGATATGACCTCGAGGTCCAACTGAACTAGTTCTGATGCACTCGTATCGACTATATGAGGTCACAATATTGGGTACATTGGTCTAAATGTACCTGATTTGAAGAAGCCTCACCCAACTCAATGATATACATCAAACATGTATTTGATGTGTTTTGAGTTTACTTGTGCAGGCTAAGTATTTGCAGGAAAGAAGTAAAAGTTTCTAAGTCCATGTGTCGACACCCAGAGGGAAAGTGTCGACACTTGAGAAGACTTGTGTCGACACCCAGGCAAGCAGTGTCGACACTTGGAGTCATTGTGTCGACACTAGGGATGCTGAGTCGACACCAGACAGAAAGTGTCGACACAAGGAGCTGTGTCGACACTCAGTGAAGAAAAGCCAGTAAAGCTGTGTCGACACTTAGCAGTTATGTCGACACCCAGAAAAACTGTGTCTACATCAGAAAGTGTCGACACTTGGAGGCTGTGTCGACACTCAGCAAAATTCTGCAGAGACTAAGTAAGTGTCGACACCCAGAACAATGTGTCGACACTCAGCAGAAGAGTCAACACTTGAAGTAAGTGTCGACACCCAGAACAATGTGTCGACACTCAGCAGAAGAGTCAACACTTGAAGTAAGTGTCGACACCCAGAACAATGTGTCGACACACAGCTGAAGACTCAACACTTGAAGAAAGTGTCGACACAAGGAGCTGTGTCGACACTTAGCAAAGATCAGCAAAGTTCAACAAAATATTCTAAGTACAAGTGTCAACACTAAGGGAATGTGTCGACACTCAGCCAGAGTCTCGACAGAAGAGGAAAGTGTCGACACCCAGAGCAATGTGTCGACACTCAACAAGTATCAACACTGAAGACATGTGTCGACACCAAGAAGCAGTGTCGACACTTAACAGATTCAACACATGAAGATGTGTCGATACAAAAGTGTTGTGTCGACACTTAGAAGAGTTCAGCAAAATACTGAAGTACAAGTACTTGTGTCGAAACTCAATTTCAGTGTCGACACATGAAGAAGAAGCAGTGTCGAGATATAATATCTACAACACAAGGAGTTGTGTCGACACCTTGTAGGGTAGTGTCGACACTCAGACAACATGTGTCGACACTTGGTCTATAAGTGTCGACACTTAAAGACAGACAGTCTCGACACTTAAAGACAGTTACAGAATTTTCAAGAACTGACTGGATGACTTGACAGCTGCCATTCCAGCCGGTCTACAGCACCTGTCAGAGTTGTCAGAATTCAGTTATGAACTGGACCAGCCAGTTACCATGAAGAAGGCCTATAAATAGGCTTATGCTGTCTACAGAAAGTGGTTGTTGAAGAGATTGAACACAAGTCCAAGTTCAGATTAAAAAGGAAGATCTAGCTATCAAGTGAAGATCTAAGAAGTTGGAGAGAGAGAGCTCCATCCAAGAAATCAGCTGTTGGAACTAGGCTGAGAAGAAGGGTTCAGATTCACTCTAAATCTTAAGTGGCAGTGATCAAGGATCAACTGTAGAAGGAGTCAATCTTATTGAGTTCTACTTTCAAGAAGCTTTGAAGAAAGCTAAGTCAGATTGATTTCAGCTGAGTTCTTCCAAGAACTCATCAAGAAACTCACAACTCTTCTCTCTCTTTTCTCTGAGTTGTTGAGTCACAATTTTATATTCATTTTATCTTGTAGGATCCTTTGGATCTGAGTCTTGTAAGCCTGTAATTATAAAGGCTGAGTGTAGGGCTTGAGAGCCTGAGTGTAGGAGATTGAAATCTCTGAGTGTAGGCCTTGGTGGCTGAGTGTAGGCCTTGTTGGCTGAGTGTAGGCCTTTGTGGCTGAGTGTAGGCTTTGTGAAGAAGCTGAGTTGTAGGGCCTTGGGCCTGAGGTGTAGGAACCTGTTTTGGGTTCTGAGATAGTGGAGCAGTTGGGCCGAATATAGTACACTGCTAGATAGGCGAAGGGGGAAAGTGGATGTACCCAAACCTTGGGGAACCACTATAAAACTGTGTGTCTTCTGTGTGCTGTGGTTTGCTGTGAATGCTGTGTGATTGCTGTGCAATAGTAGATTAAATTCTGTGTTAAAAACTGATTGCTGCCATAAAAAGTCAAAAAGAATTTGGTCACCTATTCACCCCCCCTCTAGGTGTTTAGGTATTATATCTTTCAAGTGGTATCAGAGCCAGATTACTCAAAAAGGGACATAACTGTCTGAGTAGATCCTGTTGGCAGATTCAGTCTAAGAAAATAACAGAATCAAGAAAATCAAGAACTATGGGTTCCACTGAAAATCACAAGGAATTGGGATCCATGAAGCTACCTATATGTAGGAAAGAAATCTTTGGGATCTGGAAGGAAAGGGTGAGACTGTTTATGGAAGCTTTAGACCCTAGAATTTATATCACAGTGAAGGAAGGGCCATATGTGCCCATGAAGGTGTCAGTCCTAGATGCTAATCAGAGAACACCAAAGGAATTCTCTGAAATGACAAAGGATGAAATAGTTCTAGCCACTATGGATAAGAGGGCTCAGAACATCATAGTTAGTGCCATAGATGATGCAACTTTTCAGAATCTGATACACTGTAAGACAGCCAAAGAGATGTGGGATACTCTTATTGTATATATGGAAGGTTCTGAAGAAGTTAGGCAAGACAGAAAATCCTTGCTAAATCAAGAGTATGAAAGTTTTAGACAAGGAAAAGCTGATAGCATAACTGAGTGCTATAAGAAGTTCTTCATGATAGTAAATGAGCTCATGTCCTATGGCAGAGAGTTCAGTAATTATGAACTCAATGATAAGTTTCTAAGGTCCCTAAATAAAGATTAGGACACCAAGATCTGTGCCATCAGGGAAATGGCAAAGCTGGGAGACATTCCTCCACCAACACTTTTTGGCAAACTGCTGTCCTATGAAATGCAGTTGCTGGTGAGGAAAGAAGAGGAGAAATCAACAAGAAATGAACACAAAGAAAGAACAGTGGCCTTTAAATCAGAAGCCCCCAGAAAATACAGGAGTAAGTCACCAACTCCACCTCCAAAGGTAGTTGAATCTGAGTCAGATGAGTCAGTCAGCACAAAATCTGAAAGCAGTGAAAGTGATGAGGACTTTGCTGCCTTCACAAGACATTTTCAGAAATTCTTAAAGAAGAAACAGTGGAGGACAAGGTCTTCTACATCACAGGGAAAGGAAGACTCTTATCAGAAAAAGAAGTCTTCAAAGAAAGACAGGAAAAAGTCCAAGTCTAGTAAAGCTATACTATCAAAAATTGTGTGCTATTGCTGTAATAGACAAGGACATGTCATTGCAGACTGTCCAGAGAAGAGGAAGGAGTCTAGTGACAGGAAAAGGACTCAATACAAGGGCAAGAAGGAGAAGTCTTTTGTTGCCAAAAAGGACAAGAGTTTGTCAGATATTTCTTCTTCAGAAACTGAGTTAGATGCTGAGGCATATATAGGGCTGTTTGCTGAGGAAGAAGAAGAAGAGTTCATGCAGATTATGAATTCTATATATGAACAAGAAGACTCTCAGTGCCAAGGACTAATGGCATTGACTGAAAATGACAAAATCCTGGAGCAGCCAGGACCTAGTAAGGTACAAAGTTCAACTTTAAGTTCAGTTTCTTGTGCCAGTATAGAATCAGATTCATCCTCATCAAATGATGAGAGTGCATTTGAGTCTGAAGAAGATATTCATCAGTTAATAGATGAATATAAAGTACTGTTGCAAGCTTACAAAAAGAGCAAGTCCCTAGCCAAAAGTCAGGCAAAGGAAATTGCAAATCTCAAAGCTGCAGCAACAGATTCTGAGAAGTTATTTGAGCAAAAGCTTAATGAGATAGCCAGACTGAAGCATATAACTGTGATTCAGATGGGAACTATATCATTTAAGAATGATCAAATCAAGAGTCTGGAGATTAATCTTCAGAAGGAGAAAGACTTAGTTGCTAGGTTTTCTAAACCAAAGTCTGTTTTACCCATAATTGATGAATTTGTTCATCACAAAGGTAAAGCTGGACTGGAATTTACAAGACCTACAAGGACTGTTCAGTCCAAGTCTATGTCCAAGGGCAAAGCCCCAACTCTCAACAAGTCTGCTCTAGATAAAACAGCAAAGACAGTACCTAAGCAAAGGTACAATAAGTTTGAGTGTTGGTGCTGTGGCAAGGTAGACCACTATGCAATGGTTTGTTGGCACAATGCTAGTGCCAAAGTGAGTAGCAAACTGCCTGTTGGAAAACCAGCAGGTAGTCTTGTCAGGATGCAAACTAACAAGTACCAAGGACCCAAGAATTCTTTGGGTTCTAAGGTTCACTAATATGTTTTGCAGGTGAGTCCAAGTGGCCATGCCCCTATATGGTACTTGGACAGTGGATGTTCCAGACATATGACTGGAACAAGGGAATTGCTAAAGGACTACATTCCAATCAAAGATGGTCCTAAAGTCACCTTTGGTGGTTCTGAAAAAGGAATCATCAAAGGGTTTGGTAACATCTCTAGTAACTTAGTTACCATTACTCAAGTGGCTTATGTTAAAGGTTTGAAACATAACCTAATTAGTATAAGTCAATTAAGTGATGTAGGATATGACATCTCATTTTTTAAGGATGGTTGTCATATAAAGAGGTCAAATGATCAAGAGATCATTTTGACTGGCTATAGAAAAAGAAATGTCTACTGCTTAGACATTATGTGTGAGACCAATGGTTCTCAAGTATGTCTTGTAGTTGATGAGACAGTCTCTCATTGTGTCAAATGGCACAAGAGGCTTGCCCATCTAAACTACAAGACAATTGGCAAACTCTTTAGTAAAGAGTTAGTGAGGAATGGTCCTCAAGTTAAGTGTATTAAAGATGGTATTTGCTCAGCTTGTCAAAAGGGCAAGCAGACTAGATCCACCTTTAGAAGCATTGAGAACAAAGATGCTGTGAGGTGCTTATACCTCTTGCATATGGATCTCTTTGGTCTAATGCCAGTTCACAGCTTAGGTAGGAAGGTCTATACCTTTGTAGTTGTAGATGACTACTCAAGGTTTTCCTGGGTGTTCTTCCTAAGACAGAAATCTGAAACACCTAGTGTCTTCTACAGCTTTATCAAGCAAATTTAGAATGAACTAAATAGTACAATGGTCAAAATAAGAAGTGACCATGGTACTGAATTTCAGTCTGATAGCATGACAAAACTATGTGAAGACTTTGGGATATTTCAAGAGTTTTCTTCACCAAGAACACCTCAGCAAAATAACATTGCTGAAAGGAAGAATAGAACCTTGATTGAGGCAGGTAGGACCCTATTAAGTGATACATCACTACCAGAATACTTCTGGGCTGAAGCAGTCAATACTGCATGCCATGTTATTAATAGGGCTACCATAACTAAAAGTCTCAACAAGACCCCCTATGAGGTTGTGAAAGGCAGGAAACCAAACCTATCCTACTTCAGGATCTTTGGTTGTAAGTGCTTCATACTTAACAATGGAAAGTCTTACTTGACTAAGTTTGCTGCCAAGTCCCAAGAGGGAATTTTTGTTGGGTACAGCAACAACAGTAAGGCTTATAGAGTCTACAACTTATTTACACAAGTTGTACAAGAGACTGTACATGTAGTATTTGATGAAACTAGACTTATTAACAATGAGCTGTCTAGTAGTGTATGCAGCCCCACAGGTTTAACAAAGAAGATGGACAAGCTCACTCTAGAAGAAGAACCTACTGTAAGAGGTTGTGAAAGGCAATACTGCATGCCATGTTATTAATAGGGCTACCATAACTAAAAGTCTCAACAAGACCCCCTATGAGGTTGTGAAAGGCAGGAAACCAAACCTATCCTACTTCAGGATCTTTGGTTGTAAGTGCTTCATACTTAACAATGGAAAGTCTTACTTGACTAAGTTTGCTGCCAAGTCCCAAGAGGGAATTTTTGTTGGGTACAACAACAACAGTAAGGCTTATAGAGTCTACAACTTATTTACACAAGTTGTAGAAGAGACTGTACATGTAGTATTTGATGAAACTAGACTTATTAACAATGAGCTGTCTAGTAGTGTATGCAGCCCCACAGGTTTAACAAAGAAGATGGACAAGCTCACTCTAGAAGAAGAACCTACTGTAAGACAGCAAGTTGAAGATAATGGCTGCTATCTAGGGGGAGTACTACATGTACCAAATGCAGAAGAAGTACATCAAGATGATGAAGTTGAAGAAGTTTAACCTGAAGTAAGGATGCCTCCAGCCAATAGGCATCTTAGAGATCATCCAGCTGAGCAAATTATTGGTGATCCAAGACAAGGGGTACAAACAAGGAGCAGAAACCTGAATGCAGCAATCTACGCCAGTTTCCTATCCCAAGTTGAACCTAATAAGTTTGAAGAAGCCATTCTAGACCCACTTTGGATTGAGGCAATGCAAGAAGAACTCAATAAATTCAAGAGATGCAAGGTCTGGGAGCTAGTTCCTAAACCTAAAGACCACAATATAATTGGAACCAAGTGGATCTATAGGAACAAGATGGATGAGCAAGGAGTCATCATTAAGAACAAAGCAAGATTGGTTGCTAAAGGATATAGGCAGGAAGAAGGTAGTGATTTTGATCAAACCTTTGCTCCAGTAGCCAGACTGGAAGCCATAAGAATGTTCCTGGCCTATGCAATCTTTCAAGGATTCAAAGTTTACCAAATGGATGTCAAGTCAGCATTTCTAAATGTTAATCTTAAAGAAGAAGTCTATGTGGAACAACCATCAGGTTTTGTTGATTCAACTTTACCTAATCATGTCTATAGACTTAGGAAAGCTTTATATGGGTTAAAGCAAGCCCCTAGGGCTTGGTATGAAACCCTGTCTAGTTTCCTCATTGAGAATAAGTTCTCAAGGGGGAAAATAGACAAGACTCTATTCCTTAGGGAATCTAGAGGCAAAGTAATACTAGTTCAAATATATGTAGATGACATTATATTTGGGTCTACTGAAAGTAGCCTTTGCAAAAAGTTTGCAAAGCTAATGCAAAGTCAATTTGAGATGAGTAGTATGGGAGAGCTAAAGTTCTTCTTGGGTCTCCAAATAAGACAGACTGAGAGTGGTTTATCCATATGCCAGTCCAAGTTCACCCTAGAACTCATAAGGAAGTATGGTATGGATTCATCCAGTACCATGAAGACTCATATGGGGTCAAGTATGTCTCTTAGCAAGGATGATGCAGGGAAACCTGTAGATGAAACCTTGTATAGAGGGATAGTTGGCTCCCTATTATACTTGACTGCAAGTAGACCAGATATCATGTATGCTACATGTGTCTGTGCAAGGTATCAAGCCTGCCCTAAAGAGTCTCATTTGACAGCAGTCAAAAGAATATTGAGATATCTAAAGGGCACTCCTTATCTAGGCCTCTGGTACCCTAGGAATGGGGATTTTGATCTAACAAGTTATTCAGATGCAGACTTTGCAGGATGCAAAAAAGACAGAAAAAGCACTACTGGAACCTGTCAATTCCTAGGTGGAAGACTGATTTCTTGGAGTAGCAAAAAGCGAATAAGTGTGGCTATCTCCACTGCAGAATCAGAATATGTGGCTGCAGGAAGTTGTTGTGCTCAACTTCTGTGGATACAACATCAGCTTGAGGACTATTGATTTCAGGTAAGTAGAACTCCACTCTTCTGTGATTCTACAAGTGCTATTTCAATTGCACATAATCCTGTTTCCCATAGTAGAACTAAACATATTGAGATAAAATATCATTTTCTTAGGGAGCATGTAGAGAAAGAAGATATTTTACTAGAATATGTTAAAACTGATAGTCAACTAGCTGATATGTATACAAAGCCCCTAGAAGAAGCTAAGTTCAATAGGTTTAAAATTGAACTAGGAATGATAAACTTAGAGTAAGTTTATAGTATTGGAAATTGGCTAAGTAAAAAGGTGTCGACACACAGAGATATCTATGTCGACACAGAAAATTGGTGTCGACACTTCAGGAAAAAGGTGTCGACACATCTAGGAAGTTGGTGTCGACACTTCAGAATAATAGTGTCGACACATGACAAGTAGGTGTCGACACATCCAAGGTGGTGTCGACACTTAGTGTTTACTCAGAATTATCTAAGTAAAGTCTCGACTATATGTCGAGTTAAGTGGTGTCGACACATAAACATGTGTCGACACATATAATCTGTTGACTAAACTTGTGTCGACACGTAAGTGTCGAGACATTATAAGTCAGTGTCGACACTTATTGACAGTGTCGACACAATTTAAGTTGGCTGCCCGCCTTTTCATCTTCAAAATTAGAAAGGTATAAATAGGGTTTTGCCTTAGTCTGTCGACACACTTTCAAAAGTTTCGAGACCAAAACTTGTGTGTCGACACCTCTCTTCTCTCCAGTCAAATTCTTCAAACCCTAATGACGCCAAAGCTTTAGGAGAACGTCAACGAAGGTTACGAGCTAGTGCGCAATGCTTTTGATGATGCCGATCAAGAGATCAAGACTGTAGTAACCCTAGTTGCCGACTCAGGGTTAGAATATCTTGTTTCAGAGCCAACAAAAATTTGGAAGAAGGAAGTCTTGGAATTCCTTAATGGAGCTAAGGTAGACGACACTGGATTGAAGATCAAATCCAGAGTTCATGGTGAAAAAGTAAAGGTCTCTCCAAAAAGTCTGAGGAAAGTACTGCAGTTACCAAGAACTAAAGAAGAAGATGAAGTTACTGCTTCAAAGACCAGGGAAGCTCTAACTTGGTGTGGACTAGATTCTAAGATGAAGATTGGTTCAGTCTTCAATAGAAAAGGAATGAACAGTCAGGGGAAATTCCTGTCTGAAATTGTTGGGAAAGTAATATTGAGCAAGCCAGGAGGGCATGACAGAGTGTCTGCCCATATGTTCAACATTATGACCAGAATAATCTTCAATCTACAAACTTACTGGTCTATAGTAGTATTTGAGAAGATTAAAGAAAGCCTGAAGAAGCCCAACTTGGGCAGAATCTTAAGCTTATACCTAGCTGGAAGCATACCAGAAGTTATGGGTCTGACTGCTGGCACTAAAATAAATCATATGAGGAAAATGGATATGAGGATATTCTCCAGGTGGGACATGGTGTTGTATAAAGAGATGCCAACCCCTGAGAAGATAACTTCTGAGAAAGTATCACCTCCAAAGAAGAAGAGGAAAACTGCTCCAGTGGCACAGTTTTCCACTAGCAGTTCTGAAAGTGAAGAACAAGTGGTCTTCACACCTGATGAGCATGAAGAAGAGACTGTTGAGAAAACTCCAGCTCCTCAAGATGTTGCTGAAATCCAGGGGGAGCTACCTCAAGCTAGCCCCATACACAAGGATCACATCCAGGGGGAGCCACTAATAGTGGAAGAACCCACTCCTCTTGAAAGTGAGCAAGCTACAACCACAATTCTAGAGGTAATTACTGAGCTTAATGCTTTGGTTTTTCCTATAGAAGATACTGATTTGTCTGATGTTTATCAACAACCACAGACTGCTAGTCAAGTCCCAGATGTTGTCATGGAAGACACATCTGCTGCAGTTCAGTTTGTATCTGATCCAGTGGTAGATGAGCCCAGAATTTCTCCAGCTCATTCTCCACAAGAGTATACCATGGAAGATTTATTTCTAAATCTGGATCAAGCAGATTTTGACAAGGAAACTGCTGTTGCTGAGGGGGAGAATGCTCCAGTTGAGGGGGAGCAAGTGCCAATTATTGAAGAGCCTGCAAGGACAGAACCTGAAAATCCCCAAGCTGTTGAAGAGCTACCTAAGGAGAGGGTAGAGATAGCTAGATCCTCAGCTTCTAAAGATGAGGAGGCTACAAGGGCTAAGAAAAGAAAGTTTCAAGTTTTCAGGAGAAGAAGCCAGAGTTACAAGAAGGCTTTACAAACTGTTGCTCCCCAGCCTATATCACAGCCAGCCCCAACTGTTGATTATAGTGCTTTAATGGTTGCAATGCAAATAAAACTTGATGAGCACAGGCAGGCTATTGAGAAGTATGTTGATGAAGGGCACAAATCATTACAATTTGATCTTGCCCAGGATATCAAGTCAATAAGATTTGAGATGAATCTTAATAAGAAGGAGATGACTGACTGCTTCCACAAGGGTGGGAATGCAGTAGTCTATCTTGCTACACATCAGGAAAAGATAAAGGCTCAAGTAGATGACATAGCACAGAAGCAGGGGTATGTTCTAGAGAACCAAATAAGAATGAATGACAATTTGACACAATCTCACAATGCTATTGTCACAGAAATGAAGAACATTGCTGCTGGCCTAACAACTTCTACTGCTATGACAACTTTTGATAAAGCACTGCAAGAGAGCTTAACTGATATTACAACTGCTATTCAAGACTCTCAGAAGCTGATCTCTGAAAAACTCCAAAGGTTAAGACCTTCCTACAGGGATGGAGTCAATTATCTCAATGCCCAAATCAGATTTCAAAAAGATGACTTAAGGGATCACATAGAAAGAGAAGTCATAAAGGGGGAGAGGGACTTAGTCAAAGCTGGCTCTAACCATGCAAAATGGGTTTCTAATTACATCAGAGCCACTCTTGGTTATCCTCCTCTTTGTGATGATGATAATGTAGCAGAATCTGGAATTAACCCTGCCTATCTTGGAGGTGAGCAACCAGAAGTAGCTCAAGTGATCTATCCTCCACCAGATTTTGACATGATCCATGCTGACATACAGTCCATGTATAGCCCACCTGGGGGTAAGGACAATGTCATAATAGAGAAAGTTGTTCAGCCTGTCTCTGAAGCTTTACAGGAAGCCATCTTGAAGGAGCAAGCTGAAGAAGAAACCAGATTATCAAAGAAGAGGTTCAGGGAGCAAGCTGAACAAAGACCTGACTTTGAGCAGTGGAGCCCCACCTCTAGGAACATTATTTTGACTGCATGGAAAGCAGCAAACGATAACATCCATGACAGGAATAAATGGTTTTTTGAGGCTGAATGGAGAAAGCATGAGTCAAGGCAGGAGGCTATAGTTCAATACAGAAGAAAGGCCAAGATGGGAAAGCTACCTCATACTGCTCTGGAGCCTAGCAAGTACTTTCCCAAGCCATATCATTATTTTGAGAGACAAAAGATTAAGGCTGAGGAACTTAAGAAGAAAGATCTGAAAGGCAAGACGCCTGCTGATGCTGAGGTTGCTGAAGCTCCTGTTCAAGCCAAAGTACAAGCTGGAAAAGGAATAGTGATCAAGGAGCCTGAACAGAAATAGAATTAGAATTTTCTTGAAGTTTACTATATAATTTTTTGATGTAAAACATTCTGTAAACTTTTTGAAATAAGAATATGACAAAGTATTGGAACAATGTGTTGTGTAATAAATTTGTTATGTGTTAAATTTATTTCATAATTGTTCTGTGATGCTATCTATGTGTACATGTTTGTTTAATACATGTTTATGATTGCCCTGCTATATATAATCCTGCTTTACATCATTTTGTAATTTTATTATGAATGGTGTATATCATTGACTAAGGGTTATGACTTCTCCAAATAGGGTGAGATTGTTGGGTACATTGGTCTAAATGTACCTGATTTGAAGAATCCTCACCCAACTCAATGATATATATCAAAAATGTATTTGATGTGTTTTGAGTTTACTTGTGCAGGCTAAGTATTTGCAGGAAAGAAGTAAAAGTTTCTAAGTCCATGTGTCGACACCCAGAGGGAAAGTGTCGACACTTGAGAAGACTTGTGTCGACACCCAGGCAAGCAGTGTCGACACTTGGAGTCATTGTGTCGACACTAGGGATGCTGAGTCGACACCAGACAAAAAGTGTCGACACAAGGAGCTGTGTCGACACTCAGTGAAGAAAAGCCAGTAAAGCTGTGTCGACACTTAGCAGTTGTGTCGACACCCAGAAAAACTGTGTCTACATTAGAAAGTGTCGACACTTGGAGGCTGTGTCGACACTCAGCAAAAGTCTGCAGAGACTAAGTAAGTGTCGACACCCAGAATAATATGTCGACACTCAGCAAAAGAGTCAACACTTGAAGTAAGTGTCGACACCCAGAATAATGTGTCGACACTCAGCAGAAGAGTCAACACTTGAAGTAAGTGTCGACACCCAGAACAATGTGTCGATACACAGCTGAAGACTCAACACTTGAAGAAAGTGTCGACACAAGGAGCTGTGTCGACACTTAGCAAAGATCAGCAAAGTTCAACAAAATATTCTAAGTACAAGTGTCAACACTAAGGGAATGTGTCGACACTCAGCCAGAGTCTCGACAGAAGAAGAAAGTGTCGACACCCAGAGCAATGTGTCGACACTCAACAAGTATCAACACTGAAGACATGTGTCGACACCAAGAAGCAGTGTCGACACTTAACAGATTCAACACATGAAGATGTGTCGACACAAAGGTGTTGTGTCGACACTTAGAAGAGTTCAGCAAAATACTAAAGTACAAGTACTTGTGTCGACACTCAATTTCAGTGTCGACACATGAAGAAGAAGCAGTGTCGAGATATAATATCTACAACACAAGGAGTTGTGTCGACACCTTGTAGGCTAGTGTCGACACTCAAACAACATGTGTCGACACTTGGTCTATAAGTGTCGATACTTAAAGACAGACAGTCTCGACACTTAAAGATAGTTACAGAATTTTCAAGAACTGACTGGATGACTTGACAGCTGCCATTCCAGCCGGTCTACAGCACCTGTCAGAGTTGTCAGAATTCAGTTATGAACCGGACCAGCCGGTTACCATGAAGAAGGCCTATAAATAGGCTTATGCTGTCTACAGAAAGTGGTTGTTGAAGAGATTGAACACAAGTCCAAGTTCAGATTAAAAAGGAAGATCTAGCTATCAAGTGAAGATCTAAGAAGTTGGAGAGAGAGCTCCATCCAAGAAATCAGCTGTTGGAACTAGGCTGAGAAGAAGGGTTCAGATTCACTCTAAATCTTAAGTGGTAGTGATCAAGGATCAACTGTAGAAGGAGTCAATCTTATTGAGTTCTACTTTTAAGAAGCTTTGAAGAAAGCTAAGTCAGATTGATTTCAGCTGAGTTCTTCCAAGAACTCATCAAGAAACTCACAACTCTTCTCTCTCTTTTCTCTGAGTTGTTGAGTCACAATTTTATATTCATTTTATCTTGTAGGATCCTTTGGATCTGAGTCTTGTAAGCCTGTAATTATAAAGGCTGAGTGTAGGGCTTGAGAGCCTGAGTGTAGGAGATTGAAATCTCTGAGTGTAGGCCTTGGTGGCTGAGTGTAGGCCTTGGTGGCTGAGTGTAGGCCTTTGTGGCTGAGTGTAGGCTTTGTGAAGAAGCTGAGTTGTAGGGCCTTGGGCCTGAGGTGTAGGAACCTGTTTTGGGTTCTGAGATAGTGGAGCAGTTGGGCCGAATCTAGTACACTGCTAGATAGGCGAAGGGGGAAAGTGGATGTACCCAAACCTTGGGGAACCACTATAAAACTGTGTGTCTTCTGTGTGCTGTGGTTTGCTGTGAATGCTGTGTGATTTCTGTGCAATAGTAGATTAAATTCTGTGTTAAAAACTGATTGCTGTCATAAAAAGTCAAAAAGAATTTGGTCACCTATTCACCCCCCTCTAGGTGTTTAGGTACTATATCTTTCACAGAAGAACTGACAGAACTAAATTCGGAGTTCTCTAGCTCTATTAGGAGCCAAGGGTTATCTCCCACCGGGTCATGGGTAGGGGTCAGGCCACTTTTGTTGGGCACACTAGGGCTCTGGTGGCCCAATAAAAGTCGGGATGTTACACTATGTGGTTCAGTTAAAGAGACCTAAGGTACTTGACACTTACCGTTGGAATAAATGGAGAGTCTTAGGCTTTGGCTGGAAAGACTGAAATGCTCATGATGGTTGCAGTCCTGGGGGTGGTGGTAAAGACTCGGATTCGACCAGAGTCACTAAGAATGTGCCCTGAGAGCACGGGGTGTGTGGTCATTTTTGCTATGCCTGTGGTGAAGTGTGCTTAATTTGCACTTTCATTTATATGTTGGATTTTGCTAATACAATTGCAGGGAAGGAGAACCGCCGCCCCGAGAAAGGGGTGGGGTCGTTATAATTTGGTCAGCTTTAGCTGATCGTTGCTTTGTTTTGCCACAGTGCGGTGGATTGTTCTTATGCAGGAATCGTTGAGCCTAGTGGCAAATAGCGGGCTGAAGCCCTTGTTACTGTTCTGGCCCTTGAAGACCAAGACGAAGTGTTTTTTTTTCTTTTAATACTATCATGTATGGTCGGCCTGCGAGCTGATGTATGTAAAACACTTTAACTCAAGTTGAATGTTGTAAGGCCATAAGGCCAAGTCTTTTGTGTATGATATTTCATTCCTGTTGTGGCTATAGTGGACATTCATGTTATGGTTATGGGTTCTTCTATCTTACTTAAAAGCTTTCGCTATAATGCTCTGTTTTAGGTTTCGATGAAGTTTCATAGTAATTTGGTATTAATACGTAACTCCACTGACTGTCCGCGGAATATGTTATGGGGCCCCGGCCGGATCTTCTGTTATATCCTATGTGACGGATGGAGGGTGTTACAATTTAGTATCAGACTACGGTGTTGGTCTTTCTTACGAGAATTCGAGGTCGAATTATTTCTAAGGGTCGGTGAGCACAGTCATGTGCGTCATCGTTATAACATGAAAAGAACCCATGACTGTCCACTTAGGAATGAAAATACACATGTTTGAGGAACCTGCGTGTTTCTATGATTGCTTTTTGCAATTCTGTTTTGTCACTTAATGGTGTGTTGTATGACTATAGGTGACTAGGAGTGGCGCAGGGCAGTCAGAACGCCCGCTTTCTGAGGAAAGTAGTGCACCCAATGACATGCCTGCAACCCCTCCTTTTGCGGAAAGAATAAGACTTATGGCTGAGGCGTTGTTTGCGATGCTAAATGCCCAGCCAGGAAGGCAAGTGCAGCATCCTGCCCCTGCAGGGGAGCAGGTACCGCTTCAAGCATCAGAACCTAGAATGGTGGAACAAGTGGTGGTAGAGCCTTTAGTACCAGGGAGAGCAACAGAGAAGCAACTCAAGCATGTAATGAGCTTTAATCCTCCGGTGTATTTGGGGACTGTAACCCCATCCTAGGCCGAAGATTGGCTCTCTCAGGTGAAAAAAGTCTTGACGGCCACTGAAACGGAGGAAGGCAGAAGACCATCATAGCCACCTTCCTATTGGATGGAGAGGCGAGATTGTGGTGGGAAGCGTTGAGCTGCATCAGTGAGTTGGAAGGCAACACACTGATGTCTCGATGGAGGAATTCTTGAGGTTATTCTTGGCAAGATACCTTCCCTCAGTACAGAGGATCGATATGGAGAATCAGTTCCAGATTCTGACACAGGGAGATAGTAGCGTGGATGAGTATCTCCACGAGTTTACGCGGTTGGGTCGTTATGTTGGCTTTACGTTTGCTGATGAGGAGCATAAGACCAACCGGTTCTACGAGGGTCTCCGTGATGACCTGAGGCTACTACTTTCTGGCCCTACGACGCAAGGCTTTCTAACCCTAGTCAATACGTCCCGATCATTGGAAAAAGATCTGAAGAGAGTCCAAGGGAAGAAGACGGAGTTCAAAGTGCCGAACTCAAAGTCTGGGTTCCATAAGTGGAACAAGAAGGCAAGGACTTCGGGTCCAGCCCCTTCTTCGGGTATGTCTGGGGAAACTACAACCCGAGCTCAGGGCGCTTGTTACAACTATGGAAAGCCGAGACATTTTGCCAGAGATTGTTGGAGCGGACGTCCAAAGTCCGAGAAGAGGCCTGGCGCAACTTACGAGGAGAAAGGAAAGGCGGTGGAGTGAACCACATCTCACTATGCTCCAGCACATCCTAGAGTGTACAACCTTGGCCTTCAGGATGCCATAAAGCAGGCTCACGTGGTGACAGGTATGGTTTAATTAATAGCAGTTTAGCTTTATATACTTGTTGCCTCATGTGTGTTAGCTTATGAATGTTTGTGCTAGACTTCGTTTTGATTTTTGATTGTCCAGCGAGAGCACTGTTCGACACGGGAGCTTCACATTTCCTTTTGTCCAAAGAATTTGTATTGCACATCAGAGTACCTTATTCGATGGCAAGGGAGAAATTGGATGTGTTGTTGCCTAACGAGTGTTCTATGCGCGCGGATAAAGTTTGTTGCGTGAAGATACAGATTGGACATCATCCCAATTGTATCTGAGTTTCCTGACGTATTCCCCGAAGATCTCCTTAGAGCTCCACCTCAGCGAGAGATTGACTTCACCATTGAGTTAGTGTCAGGTGCTAAACCTGTGTCACGCTCTCCGTATCGGTTAGCGCCTAAGGAGATGGCAGAACTGAAAGTACAACTTCAAGAGCTGTTGGATCAAGGTTATGTGCATCCAAGTTCGTCACCTTGAAGCGCGCCGATCCTCTTTATGAAGAAGGACAGAAGCTTACGACTATATATTGATTACCGGGAGTTGAATAAGCTAACGGAGAAGAAACAGTATCCAATCCCAAGGATTGATGATCTATTCGACCAGCTGGTCGGGTCTACTGTGTAGTCAAAGTTGGATCTGAAATCCGGATACTAGCAGATGCCGATAAGGGAAAGTGACATTCCCAAGACGGCTTTCAACACATGTTATGGGCATTATGAGTTCATCGTCATGCCGTTTGGGCTGACGAATGTGCCATACGTGTTTATGGATTTGATGAACAGAACGTTTAAAGAATACTTGGACCAGTTCATGATAGCCTTTATCGACGATATATTGGTGTACTTGCAGTATGAGGATGATCATTTCAAGCATCTGCATATGGTTTTGGAGACATTGAGGAAGAACCAACTGTATGCCAAGTTTTCCAAATATGAATTTTGGTTGTCCTCGGTAGCGTTCTTTGATCATATAGTTAGTGGAGAGGGTATTGTGGTTGATCCGAAAAAGAAAGTTGCTATACGAAAGTGGCCTATATTGTCTACGGTGGCGGAGGTCTGGAGTTTTCTGGCGCTTGCCGGCTATTACAGGCGCTTCGTGGAGAACTTTTCGCGAATAGCATTGCCCCTCATTACTCTGACAAGGAAGGATCAGAAGTTTGTAAGGTCTCCGTAGTGCGCACAAGACTTTGAAGAAATAAAGTGTCGTTTGACCACGTCACCTGTCTTGCATTTGCCTTGTGGTTCTGAAGGCTTTGAGGTTTATACTGACGCCTATGGATGTGGTATAGGCTGTGTCCTACTTCAGCATGGGTCGGTGATAGCCTATGGATCACGTCAGTTAAAGGTGCATGAGAGGAACTACCCGGTCCATGATTTGGAGTTGGAGTCCATGGTATTCACTCTCAAACTTTGGAGGCATTATCTGTACGTGGTAAAGGTCGATATATATTCAGATCACAAGAGCCTGAAATATCTTATAGATCAGAAGGAACTTGAACATGTGAGAACATAGGTGGATGGAGTTCCTTGGGGACTATACCTATAAGATTCATTATATTCCTGGGAAGGGGAACATCGTAGCAGATGCTTTGAGTCGTAGGACTCCTGCACGAGCCAACTAGTTGCAGATGCACGACGAGAGGCTTATTCAGGACTTGGAGGCCTTGGAGATCGCTTGTGTTGACAAGGGATCTAGTACAAATGCATTTTTGAGTTGAACGGAGGTTCAGTACGACCTCGCGGATAGTATTCAGCAGGCTTTGGAGTTGGACGTGTGCTTGAAATGTCACTGGGAGGAATCCATTGATGGGTCTAACGACCAGTTCTCTATCGATGATGGACTTTTGTGGAAAGGTAGTCAATTGTGCGTTCCCAATGTGGGGAAGTTACGGGAGGAATTGATGTACGAAGCGCACTTTACAAAGTACACGATTCACCCCGGGAGAACCAAGATGTTCAAGGACATGAAGAAATCATTTTGGTGGCCGAGTCTGAAGAAAGACATAGCATTGTATGTGGCGAAATGTCAAACATGTGCCTTGGTGAAGGATGAATTCCAAAAACTTGGCGGATTCCTGAAGTCTTTTCCCATACCGGAGAGGAAATTTGATATCCATGAATTTCGTGCATGGTTTGCCGAGATTGCACAAGGGGAACGACGCTATTTGGGTGGTCATTGATCGTTTAACGAAGTTGTCACATTTTATACCCAATAGGAAGGATGATTCAGTGGAGAAGCTGGCGAAGCTTTATGTGGATAGCATAGTCCGATTGCACGGTGTGCCCCAGAGCATAGTAAGTGACCGAGATGGTCGGTTCACATCTAATGACTAGAGGCTCATTCATCAGTTATTGGGCACCAAGTTGCATTTCAGCATGGCTTTTCACCCACAAACAGATGGGCACACTGAAAGGGTGAATAGGATGATGGAAGACATGCTTCATAAGTGTGCGTTGGATTTTGGGAAAAGGTGGGAAGACCATCTTTACAAGATTGAGTTCGGTTATAATAACAGCTACCAAGCCAGCATTCAGATGTCGTCTTTTGATGCTCTATATGGAAGGAGGTGTTGTACACCATTGTCTTGGGTAGAAATGGGAGAATCGATGCTGTACAAGTGAAAGGACGTTGAAGATGCTACTTCAACGATATGGTTAATACGAGAACGGCTATTGATCGCTCAAGATAGGCAGGCCAAGTACTTTAATGCCAAGCACCAGAATGTGGAGTTTGTGGTGGGCGATTGGGTGTACCTAAAGATAAAACAGTTTAAAGGCATGTCAAGGATTCGACGCTTAAAGAAGCTTAGTCCGATGTATGCTGGGACTTTTGAGATCTTGGAGCGGATTGGTGAAGCCACCTATCGTTTGTCTCTTTCGTTGGAGTTGATCAATTTGCATGATGTATTTCTTATCTCAGTGCTGCGGAAGGCTATCCAATAGCCGTCACCAGTGGTAGTTGCGAATTAAGTGCCGGTCGACAGCGGGATGATGATGAAGGTAAAGCTCATTCACATTGAGGATGAGGATGTCAAGTAACTTCGTAATAAAGCCATCAGAATGGTCAAAGTCCATTGGGACAATTGTGGCCGAGAAGAGTTGTCTTGGGAGCGTGAGCAAACTATGAGGGAGGAGTTTCCCGAGCTTTTTCCCTAAGGTAACCTAATGTATTGCTACTCTTTCTATTTTCCTGTAACTTTAAATTTATGGACGAAATTTCTTTAAGTGGGGGTGATTTGTAACGCCCCAGTTTCAGGAAATGATTTTTGGAAGGTACCGTGCGGACGGTAGAGCTACCGCTGGCGGTATGTCGGTGCTCTCGACGCTCTCGACGCACTCGATGCTCTTGACGCTCTCGATGCTCTCGACGTATCAGCGCATGCTAGCGCCGAGCAGTAATGCATACCACGCGGCGGTAGTTCGCTCGATGTTTGGGTCGGGGCACTCAGAGCTCGACGCTCTCGAGAAACGCTAGCGCTCGATGATAGCGGTAGCGCGGGGCGATAGCCCGACAATTTATTTGATAGAGCTCTCGGGTTGCTAACGCGCGACGTTAACCTTACTGCTGGCGGTAGCATAGTTTGTCGTTTCCTTACAAACAAGTAGTCTACCACGCGATGATAACTTTCTACCGCGTGGCGGTAGCTTAGCAGTTATGACGTGACCACGTGTCACCGCCCAATTGGGTTTCTAAGCATGGCGTTCTCGAGAAGCCGAACGATTGGTCTACCGCGTGGCGATAACTTCCTACTACGCGACGGTAGCTATCGTAAACTGGATTCTTGGAGGATTCAGGACCGTCCACTGGTTTTATTTGGAGATCCGACGGCTGGTACGTGCCTCTGCGGGTATATGGCCGAAAGTTAGGTTTTCCCAACTCATTTATTCCTTGGTACTCTCTTTCTAAGTACTAAAGAGAAGGGAGACTGAAGAAGGAAGAAGAAGGGAGAGATCCCTCCGCCATAGGAGTTCCGAAGCTCCGATTCACAAGTTGAGTCCGGATTTATGGAGTCAAGGTCATTGCGGTCTCGTCCATCCATCTAGATCTTACGCATGGCACCGAAGAAATCACAAAGTGTAACGATTCTCTACTTGGACATGTGAAGTCCCCTTCCTTTTGCATAGGAAACTCTCTCCCGCGATTGTGCGGTGAGTGTGAGGTATTCCTTCGGGTAGATATGAATTATCCCCGTAGTTTTGCATATAGAGTTCAGAATCGAAGTACGAACATAGGCATGGTGTGTGAAGCCCATCCGGACGGGTTGGTCTGGATTGGTGATGTTTCATTATGCATGTATTGTCGGAGAAGACTCCGTGCTGTTTGTTTTTCGGGTTTCTACGCGGTAGATTGCAGTAAGAAACATTGGGGACTAACGCCAGGGAGCATCCAGAAAAGGTTTCTACCAGATACGGCACGACGGTAGTGTTACTGTCGACGGTAGCTCTGTGAAAGAGCTATTGTGAGGCCAGTCTCGCAGAGACCTGGGGCCAGCGTGTGGGGATGCGTGCTCAGGGAGACCAGCTTGGTGGCCTGAGAGCCGATCTTGTGGATAACCGGGTTATGTACTATTGTTTAATCGATATGTTGGGACTCGGGGAAGCTTGATCCGCGCCAATGACTTAAATTGACATGGCGGTGTGAGCAACAGGTAAAGAGACCTAAGGTACTTGGCACTTACCGTTGGCATAGATGGAGAGACTTAGGATTTGGCTGGAAAGACTGAAATACTCACGATGGTTGCCATCCTGGGGGCGGTGGTGGAGAATCGGATTGGACCGGAGTCACTAAGAATGTGCCCTGAGAGCACGGTGCATGTGTCCGTTCGTGCCTACGCCTGTGGTGAAGTGTGCTTAATTTGCACTTTCATTTATATGTTGGATTTTATTAATATAATTGCAGGGAAGGAACACCACCGCCCCGAGAAAGGGTTGTGGTCATTATAATTTGGTCAGCTTTAGCTGACCGTTGCTTTGTTTTTCCACCGTGCGTTGGATTGCTCTTATGCAGGAACAGGTGAGCCTAGTGGCAAATAGCGGGCTGAAGCCCTTGTTGCTGTGCTGGCCCTTGAAGGCCAAGGTGAAGTGTTTTTTCTTTTAATATTATCATATATGGCCGGCCTGCGAGCCGATGTATGTAAAACACTTTAATTCAAGTTGAATGGTGCAAGGCCTTAAGGCCTAGACTTTTGTGTATGCTACTTCATTCATGTTGTAGCTGTAATGGACATTCGTGTTATGGTTATGGGTTCTTCTATCGTACTTAAAAGCTTCTGCTAGAATGCTCTGTTTTAGGTTTCAATATCGTTTTATAGTAATTTGGTATTAATACGTAACTCCGCTGACTGTCCTGTGGAATATCGCATTGGGCCCCAGTCGGACCTTCTGTTATATCCCATATGACCGATGGGGGTGTTACACCCTTCACCTTGGCCAAGTACCTCATGAGGGTGGACTCCCTCGCCTCGTATTCTCCCTTGATTTGTAAGACCACCATTGAATCTGTGAATACCTCCACATCGTGAATTCTCAGCTCCTTGGTCAAGTGTAGTCTGGCTATCATGGCCTCATACTCCGCCTGGTTGTTAGTGATTGGGAAATGCAGGGCCACTACTTGCTCTATCCGAGTCCCCTGAGGGATTACCAACACTACTCCGCTTCCCAAAGAATGCTTCAAAGATGCCCCGTCAACCAGCACCATCCAGGAAACCCGCTGCCATGGACTTTCACCTTCCACCTCGATGGCATAGTAGGCCAAGAAATCGGCTACCTCCTGCACGTTAATCGAGAGTCAGGGTACAAAGGAGATGTTGAACTTGCTTAGCTCTATGGACAACTTCGCTTGTCTTCCTGAGTGCTCCACCCCTTCAAAGATCCTGCGAAGTGGGTGGTCAGTCACCACCTTGATCGAGTGCGCTTGAAAATACGATCTAAGCTTTCTAGCTGAGATAACCAAGGAGAAAGCCAACTTCTCCAGGATCGGGTAATGGAGTTCTGCCTTCTTTAAGACCCTGCTGACATAATAAATATGTAGTTGCTTCTTACCCTCCTCCCAGACTAGGACAGAACTTACGGCCATAGCACCCACTCCCATATACACAACCAGGTCCCCCCTCCCCAGGCCCCTGTAGGAGTGGGGCCTGAGTAAGTTGACTTTTCAAGGCTTAGAATGTCTCCTCACATTCTTATGACCATTCAAACTTTTGATTCTCACACAACACTTTGAAGAAGAGCGAGCACTTCTCCCCTGCCCGGGAGTTAAATCTACTCAACTCGACGAGCTTTCCTGTCAAGCGGTAAACTTCCTTGGTATTTCACGGTGATTCCAACTCCAGGATGGCATTCATCTTATCAGGGTTGGGCTCCACCCCAGCTGGGGTGAGGAGATGGCCTATGTACTTCCCCCTACTTGCCCCGATGACACACTTCAAGGGGTTTAACTGTATTTTAAACTTCCGTAGGGTAGCGAACGTTTCCACCAAGTCCAGTAAGTGGGAGCTCACATCTTTGCTTTTTTACCATGAGATCATCGATGTACACCTCCAGGTTTGTCCCCCTCTACACTTTGAAAACCCGATCCATCATCCGTTGATATGTTGCTCCTGCATTTTTCAATCGAAAGGGCATCATCTTGTAGCTGAAGCATCCTTCTCTTATGATGAAGGAGACATCCTTGACATCGGAAGGTGCATCCTGATGTGATGATAACCTGAAAAAGCATCTAAAAAACTCATCACAGAAAAATTGATGGCTGAGTCAGTCAGCGTGTCGATTTGAGGTAGAGGATAACAATCCTTAGGGCATGATTTATTCAAAAGGGAGAAGTATATACACACATCTTCCATCACCCATCACCGTTCTTAACTATTCCCATATGGAGATCCATCCCGTTTACTGGATCTCTGATACAAAACCTGCCTTGAGGAGCTTCTCTACCTCCTGTCGGATGGGCTCCTCCAGCTTGGCAACAACAATCCTCCTCTTCTCGTGGTTAGGACATATCTTTGGGTAGAGGTTCAAGTGGTGGCATGCAACATCTATATTGATTTCTGGCATGTCTGAAACACTCCACGCAAAGACATCAACGCGCCTTTGCATGCACTACCATATCTTCTCCTAATCCATGGGACTCAACCCATCGCTGATCCGTACATTCTCTATCCTCCCCCTGATGAGGACTTCCATCTCCACCAACTTTATTGGATCCCTAGTTGGATTTGGGCTAGGTTCATAAATTAGGATGTCTGACCCATAATGTATAGTCAGGGTCATGTGTTTTGAGTCTTAGAGTCTAGGATGTCTTTAGGTTAAAACCATACATGGACCAGCCAGCAGAAGACCTCAGATGACTCAAGAATTAGAGAAAATCAAGTTCAGTAAATAAGTTCGACGTTCGTCAAACTCAGCTCAATGATCATCGATCGCTGATCGATGAACTCAGAGTTAATTCTCTAAGTTGAGCTCGACGATATTCGAGCTCAGGTCGATGAAGTCTGGATTTAAACTTCAACACATTCTTTCCAGAATATTTTTCTCTAAACACAGCTCGACGAAGACAGAATCTGTGTTTGATAAACTTAGACTGTAGAATTGGCAAGTTATTCATAGAATGCAGGTCGCTAAGTTCAGGTCGATGAACTTGGATCTCAGGTCAACGAACAAGTTTTCTCAGGTCCACGAACAGGATTTATCAGCTCAACGAACTTGGATCTCAGGTCGACGAAATCTATTCTTTGGTCGACGATTTCTGTTGCAGTTCCAGACTTAGAGTTTTCCTCATTTTCTGTCCATATTCCATATATTATTTAGCAATATTTTCCAGAGTAATTAATGCACATATTCTCTGAATATAGCCGTTATTGGCAATATTAATTATGGTCTTCATCAGGATAATTACTTGCTTAATTAAATGGGACAGTTGGGGAAACTCATTAAAGCAAATATTCTTCAGCTGATTTTCATTCTCCAGGCAGTCAGCATTCAATGCAGACAATTCAAAATTCAAAGAAGAATTTCGACAGAGAATATAAAAGAGATTTCTCTTATTTCAGTCGATAGCAAGACAGTAACAAGGAAGAAGATAACAGAACCAGAGAACATACAGAAAATCTCTCAGACATTCTCTGTCCAGAAAACACTGTGTTTTCTCCTTTATTTTACTAAAGAAGAAGAAGAACAACAATCACTATCAATAGTCTTCTTCAACTTCTATTCCAGGAGCTTTGAAGGACAACAATCTCTGAAACAATCAGAAGTTCCTAGATCTTTTCAAGTCAAGGCTGAAGGCCTACACCCTGTGTAACATCCCGACTTTTATTGGGCCACCAGAGCCCTAGTGGGCCCAATAAAAGTGGCCCGAACCCTACCCCTGACCCGGTGGGAAATAACCTTAGGCGGGAGATAGAGCTAGAGAACTCCGAATTGAGTTCTGTCAGTTCCTGTGACCTCGTATAGTTAATACGAGTGCATCAAAACTCGTTCAGTTGGACCCCGAGGCCATATAGTGAATGTGACCATTCCTCGTAAAACGCAACGAGGGCAGATTTTGGATATCGACCTAGAGAACTCCGAATTGAGTTCCGTCAATTCCTGTGACCTCATATAACCTAAACAGGTGCATCAGAACCCGTCACATCACAATCCAAGGTCTATCGACAGTTTTACACACTTTGACCATTTTAGCGCGCTGCGACGCGCAAATATTGGACTTTTGCCAAACAGACTCTGATTCAACCCTAGTCAGTGGCGCTGGACTTGTGTGGTCAATACAAAGTCAACGGAAGTCGTACTAATAAATTTCGACGATAATTGGTCAACCCGTGGTCAAATAAAGCATAGTCGTGCACCGAAAAGCATGTGCACACCAATTATGACACGACATCTGAACTTTGACCCGACCCCGATGACTTGGACCCACTTTGACTTTGACCAGCAAGGAGGACCCACCCTATGGTTAACTTGGTCAAACCCCCCTAAAAATCCACTTTTTGGATTTTTCTCCAAGTAAGGGGCCCCCTCCTCTCCAAGGGAGGATGGCTCATGCCCCCCCTCACTCTCCTTGGGCCCCCCAACCAGCAAGCCCCTATCCTAAAATAAGTGGAGGCCTACCTACTTATTCTCTCTCCCACTCTCTCTCTCTCTTTCCCACCCAAAAGCCGAAGCCCATGAGGGCATCTTTTCTTTTTCCCCACATGGGGGAAAATATGGCACCTCCAGCTGTACTTGGACAGCTGGAGGGTGGGGATTATTCCCTCCCTAAGGAGGGATTAGTCCCACCTTTCCAAAGGGAGGGGAGCTCCCCCTCCCCAGCCCTATAAAGCCACCCCACCCCCTCTCCTTTCCCCCAAGCTTCAGAACAACCTTCCTCCCCCTGCCCAACCCCTTGCCGGAGCTCTAGTGGCCGGAAAAAGCCAAGCCGAGACCTCCATCCACCTCCAACTCCACCACCACCACCACCACCAAGCCATGGCCGACCAGGCCGGCCCCTCCCGAGCTCACCAAACACAGGTGGAACCTTCTCTCCCTCCCCCTCCACATTTTCGACGTGATGCATGGCGCTCCTAGCGGCCGGAGCGCTTTCGGCGCCACCCGAGCCTAGTTCTAGGCCGAGTGGTGCCCAAGGAGGAGGAATCCTCCCCCAGCACTGGTGGTGGTGCTAAGGGAGTGTTATACCACTATGGGGAACGACCCCCAGTGGCGGAGAGCGGCGGTGCCGCCGAAAAATGCGGTTCCGGCGGCACCCGCAAAAATAGAGTTTTCTCTATTTTAAACCAGCGGCGGCGGCCGACAGCGCATTGCCGCCGAACCACGGCTGGCGTGAAGCCCGACCCTCGGTGCGTCGGTCGGGGTGGTGTGATAGGTGGCAGGCTGCCCGATGAGCGGGGGTGGCGCGGTGGCACTGGGAGCAGGTCCACCGCCACCCCAAAGCTCTCGGGATGGTTTATTTCGGCGGCGGCCGGCGGCGCCAGGCCGCCGGACCACCGCCCAGAGAACCGCTGGCCCCCGGCGAGCCGATCAAGGCCGGCACCGGCGTTTGCGGCAACCTGCCAGTGGTAGTGGAGGCCAATCAACAACTGAACCGCCGGCGAGGAGCAGCAGCCGCCCGATCTAGTGATGAAGATCGGGCGGCTGGGATTTTATTAATCCCCGCCCCCCGCCTCAGCATCAGCACCCCCCATAGTGGATCCGCTACTGATTCGTTATGGGCGCAGGAGGATAAAAAGCATCCTGCGGCTCAATCTCGGCCGCAGGATCACGCTTTTCTGCTATTAGCAGACAAAATCAAAAGGCCAGAATTTTGGAAATTTTTGAGGCCAAACCTAGGACTCTAGGAGAAAAATGATCAATATGAAAAATGTTCCCCATGATGAGGGCTACCTCTCCAAAAATTTTGAGAATTTTTGGAGTTAATTTAGTATCTTTAAAAGCCAAAATAAAATTTGTTTGGCTAAATTAAATGCCCAAAACACCTTAGAAAATTATAAAAAAAAATACTAAGTTCATTTTAAGCCCTCCCAAGGGTTGTATCAAAATTTGGGGTCATGGGGATTAGTGTTGATATTTTTCCTTAAATATTGAAGCCTAGAGTCGCGCACGGATCCTTTATCCGCTCGTTTTCCATAAAAGATGGAAATTCGAGTGCGCGACCACTCCTTTTAATTAAATAAGTACTTTAAACTATATTATCGACGAGAACGGCCGAGGCAAGTGACTAAGCTCCGGGTTTTCCCAGATTTCGTAAAACCGTCAAGCGCCTCGACTCTCTCGTAAATTGGGCACGCTCGGAAGGTGAAATTATGGGTGATGAACTAAGAGTTGTCCTCAATGATTAATAAGAATATAACTCGAAACAATCCCTCGATCCAATTAAGCCGTAACAATTATGCCGCAACCAAATTAATTGGACCCTAATAATGGATGTAACCCATCAAAATCTCCTTTAAATCTTGATGGAACTGAAGCCTCCTGAATGAGAGTGTTTGTACTACTAACCATTTCTCTGTGTTTTCTCCAGTCTCGTACTGATCAAGCTTATTTAGTACTTTCAATTCAGTACTACTCCAGTCTCGTACTGGTCAAGCTTATTTTAGTACTTTCAATTCAGTACTACTCCAGTCTCGTACTAGTCAAGCTTTTTGAGTACTTTGTATTCAGTACTACTCCAGTCTCGTACTGGCAAGCCTTTTCAGTACTTTTTATTCAGTACTACTCCAGTCTTGTACTGGTCAAGCTTTTTTCAGTACTTTCTATTCATTACTACTCCAGTCTTGTACTGATCAAGCTTAATTCGGTACTTTCTATCCAGTACTACTATAGTCTCGTACTGGTCACATTTCATTCCAGCACATTAAATAAGCAGCATAATCACCACACTTATTCCCGTTGCAATTTACTAATATAGTCTCGGGTCCTGCTCTGACGAGCAGTCATCGAGCCTTAGTTGGGGATAACTAGAGTTGAAGTAGTCCTCCAGTTCTAGCCCCAAATAATGCGCTCCCACGCTCCTTGTCAAAAGTAGAGCTGAGTGCCGACACCTGAAGTCTAAGCCTAGTAGAGCAGGCCAACGTAGACCCGATGTTTTTGTTATTACCTTTTGTTTGATTGATTGTAAATTGCTTGCGGTGAAATAGTGGCGGGTTAGCCCCTTCCACAGAACATTCGTACTGGTGCGGGAAGGTAGATGACTCAAGGCGACAGGGAGATGAGTAGCATGGGTGACCGGCCGTTATATTCCCTGTCGAGTTTTCCTCCGCTGGTCGGCCAAAATGATTCGCCGGATGTCGCTCACATCCAAGAGTACACAAGGTTATACGTCAGGGCCTGGGGTTTTGCGGTACGATCACCCCCAGAAGTGGCAGGACTGGCCACTGTCACCGACGACTACATCGGTGAGGCCCGTGGGGCTCGCTACCCTGTTGGAATAAAAGCGGTCCAAGTTATATCGACATAGGGTTTGTGTGCCGACTATGAATGCCTGCGGTGTGTGCGCGGCTATGAATGCCCGCGGTCTGTGCGCGACTATGAATGCCTGTGGTGTGTGCGCGGCTATGAATGCCTACGGCATGTGCGCGGCTGTGAATGCCTGCGATAGATTTCAGGATATGAAAACTTGATGTGATGATGGCTCGTGCTCAACAGCACGCAAGGATCCACACCAAGTCCCTTATCAACATGTCATTTTAGTGTGACAACACCCGCGCACTTCCAACCCTTCCACATGTCCTTACCACACAATGATTCATCATTTATACAGGTGGCAAGCCACCGTATACAACACACCAATCTCACACTGCTACCCGTAGGGAGACAACTCTAAACAGTGGATTACTATACTCAATACATCAACCATCATACTACATGGTTAGACATTAACCTCACCTAGTTCCACTCTTAATAACCAAGCATTCTCAACAATAGTACTTCAACATGACCTTCACAATAACAGAATGGTACTTCACATATTCATCAACCACTTGATTATCATAATTACACATAGACTATGGTCACCTAACTTTAACATCAGCTGGATACAATCTCTTTACCAAGTTCAAACCGTTCGTGCACATACGGATCTATCAACTAAACGCCAACAACCATTTGTTCATCGCAATTACTACCAATTATGTACATCAAACTTCGAGTCAATCTCATCATTATTCATCGTATTACCATTATCAAGTACATCCTTATCGCTTCATATATTTATATCATTCCTAACATTCCAACTCGTCAATCCATTCGTTCACTAATCTCCTCCAAATCATCTCGTTCAAGTACACTTCACTACACCATTTGTTCATTAAGGATCTATCCAACAAATGTCATTAATCATATTTTATCATGATTTCTTAGACTAAACTCACCAAAAAATTAACGTTATTATACTACAATCTCTCTACCAAATTCAAAGACGATTCAAAACAAACTTGAGAAGTATATTTGGTGGAAAGATTACTGTACAACAAATTCGATCGGGGATTCCCGAGGCTACAGGAATCCGGTGAAAGCGTGTAACCCCTCGTTAGAAAGGTCTTTCCGTGTGCTACATCTCTCATATTCAGCCCTCAACCCAGATCCGGCCACATCACGTTCGAAAACGGCCTCGAAGTTCGCTACACGCAAAAAAAAGATTTCTGCGCGCATCTTGAAGCGGGACGAAGGACATCGGCTCGTCTTCTTCCTCTGATTATTTATTTCAATACACTACTAGAAAATAGACTTTTGGCCAGGGAAAATTGCCGAGGCAAAAAGTCCAAAACCGTGGCTAAAAAGCTTTAACCACGGTTTAGCCACGGGAAAACTCTATGGCAAAAGTCAGCGTGACCAAAACCATTAAACCACAGATTGACCGTAGCAAATAATATTAGCCATGTGGAAAAACTGTCGTGGCAAATAAGACAACTATTAGCCATGGTATGAATCCCTGGCAAAAAGTGAACTCATTATTTAAAAAAAAAACTATTTGTCACAATTAAAGCCGTGACAAATACTAATTTATGTTTTTTTTAAAAAAACACATTCAAAATACTGTAATGCTAGACATGTGCTCCCCTCATTGTAATATAGTACTACAACAAAATCTATTGACCTAGAAATTATCAAAAAAATTCTTCATGGGGAGCTTTGTGAATTTCAAAGGCACAAAATAGAGTACATACTAACTCACAATGACTAAAGATATGTAATACGATCACGAACAAACACATTAACTAACTCATAATGCCGCCAGGTGCTTCAAAATTAAATAAGGAAAAAATAATATTATTAGGCAATTTCATTTAATAAGAATAGTTTATTCAACGTTTGTGGAATCAGTATAGATGATAGGATTCACAAAAATAGTTTATGCTGGAGAGTATCACTAATGAACAAAATATTGTGTTGGGTTCGCGCCCTGGCTCGCGGCCAAGAGACCGGCTAACTCCGCCTACCGCCGAAAAAATTGCCAAGTCAGTCCGGCAGGACCATTCCAAAGGTGAACTGGCTTCGCCGACTCCGACCCCCACCCACGCGAACCCTCCTCCTCTACTGGAGGTGAAAACCCCCCAAAGCAGGCTCGCCGAACTTATTTGATATCCTTCTCGCAGGAGATGGTCCAAGAATGCGTCGTCGACGATCCTCCAGCGAATATCGAGTCGGTCTGGCCCGATGACAAAAATCTTCAGATGGTCTCGGTGGAGGACCCTCTGTAACTCCCGGTCGAGCCCTCGATTGCTCCCGATAATATTCCTGTTTTGGTTTTTGCTTCTATCTGGCTTATGCATTCCTCTGCTCACTTAGTTTTCCGCAGGCTCTACCTTCGGAACCCTGGGAATCTTCCACCCGAGACCCAGGACTCCCCCTGCCAAGAGCCCCGTCATTCCAGCGCCTAATCCTCCCCTCTCGCCCTAGAGGGTCACTGATAAACAACCCACTCTCGCTCCAAGTTATCGCCCTTCTGCCGAGGAAGAAGTTGTCCCGCCGCCTCCAACTGAGAATCATATGCTCGAGCAGACCTCACTCCCCTCAGAGCAGGGAAAATCACGCCTCCCGCTTTTGGGAAAGCCTTTCGAAGGGTGGCCTGAGAGCTCTCGCCGACCTTCAGGTAAGCCGAAACTTGATTTCCTTTTTCGCATTCTTGCCGACCCTGACACCGTCCCTCCCCAGGTCCTAGGGAGATTGCGGAATCGTCTAGTGCAATTGAAGAGGTGATTGATGAGTCCTATATTTATAGGGTTTTTCGGACTCATCTGGGCTTATTTTTGCACTCGTGCACTGCATTTCAACCGGTATTTAGTTATATTTTTATCGACCGTTTTATGACCATTTTGTGCACTATTTTGCCCCAAGGGTGTGCAATTGCGCATTCTATTATTGTGGGTAAGAACGTGGTGCTCCCTAAGGGCTCTTTCCAGTTGCTCTTGTTGCATTTCTGCATTGCTGGAGGGTCCTCTTTTGATTTATTTGTTTGAATGCAGGTAGTGCGTTTTCCCCAAGGCAGGAATTCTGATTTGTGGAAAACCCACAGTCGTGCGTTTCCTTCACGGAAGGTTTATGCCCGATCGTGTATTCTGTTGAGCAGGAGAATCATCGAGCGGAGCTCGACGAATTTCGTCGACCTGAGCTTGACGATCATCACGCACGGTTAACACACGGTTTCTTGGAACCGTGCGCGAAGGGAACGCACGATTTTCCTGTAGCTTTCTTGTTTGTACCAATCTATGGTTAATTGTGCGATTTGTTCACGCACTGGATGAAGCGCCCGTGTGCGTGTAAAACACACGGTTCCACCTGCTTACCTCAAATTTCAGCTTTCTTTTGTTACCCGTGCGATTTCCTTCACGCATGGGCGTAAATGTCCATGCACGAGTAAAACACATTGTTCAACGCTTCTCCTTCCGCAGGCTTGTTTTGAAAGTTAATAGCGCACGGTTTGTGCACGGTCGTGTATCAAACCGTCCGTGACCATTATTTCTGATTTTTCAATTTAAGACGTAGATTTCATCGTTCCAAAAAAAGGAGAAAGTCCGACCCAACCCGCCATTTCCACCCCTCTGAGCCAGAAAACTTCCCTCCAACTGATATTTTATCTCTCCTCCTTAGAGAGTTGATCCGGCCACCATTCTCCCTCCAAAAGCTTGCAATAGCTTCATCTCCGGCCACCATTTTCTTCTCCAAACTCCAAGCTCCGTTTCAAGCTCATAAGGTGCTGCATCCGTGGAGTTCTCCAGATAGATTTAGCCAGCAACTCTTCACGAAGAAGACGGGTTATTGGAAGGAGGTGACAGCCCTTCTGGACCCCGGACGTCATCCATAGACCGAGCTCGGACAAGACCCGACAACCCTTGACTCCGGCCGCGAATCTCGGAAAGCCTTCGTGCGTTTGGTTGTATTTGTCCCCCTCCTCTTGTAGTTACTTTGTTCTGAACTTGTGGTTGTTTGATTGTTGCTTAAGAACACTGTTTAGTTTAACTATTTCAGCATGTCTATGTGTTGTTATATCTTAGATCATGATTGTATTGCTGAGCTTCAGTTTTTCGTGTTCTTGTTGAGATAGTGTGTTCTAGCGATTGCTAGAAGCGTGCGTGACGAAGAGGTGAGTGGGACCCTCATTGGCTCATCCATCTTTCATATTACTCTCTTTAGTAATCCACCAAAGAGACGCAATGACGACAACCCACAATAGGTTTATTAGTGTTAAACTTAGGAAACTCCAAACCAAAACCCCCTTTGTTTACGTTAACACTTGCAATCACTTTTTCAATAGCGAAATCACACTCCCTACTTGCACTCCTCGAGAGATCAATATCCGGTGATTCAACTCCTCAACTTCATTACTTGACTACGATCGGTACACTTGCCGGCGCATCATGTTTTTGGCGCCGTTGCCGGGGAGTACAACCGTTGCGTGTATTTTTCTTTTGAAAAAGTTTGTAAGTGTTTTTGGTATTTTTGAAAGGATTTTTTGTGTTGTATGACAAATCCCAACTCCAGTGATAGGGTTGAAGATCTTGTATGTGAGCTTGAAACCGCACGTACGAGGCGAGCTCGGCTGCGTGCTGCTGCTGCTGAAGAAAGGATGGAGGATCTTGGCCAAGGAGGAAATGGCCACAGTGAACAGGTTGTTGAGGGCCAAGTGGTGGTCCAACCACGCATTAGGACAATTTGTGATTTCACAACCCCGACTGCGGGAAGTGTTTACCCTGGCTTCGGACCGGCCATCGTAAACAACCACTTCGAGATTAAACACGCCATCCTGAATATGATCCGAAATAATACTCAGTTCTCGGGCTTGCCGAGTGAGGATCCGCAACTCCATTTGGCGGAGTTCTCGGAGATTTGCGGCACATTCCGCTATGTCGGTATTTATGATGACGTAGTAAATCTGAGGCTATTCCCATTTTCGCTGAGGGACAAGGCCAAAACCTGGCTCCATACTATTGTTCCTGGGACCGCTACTACATGGGAGGCCCTGTCCTCTATGTTCTTGGCTAAGTTCCACCCGGTGGATAAGATTGTGAATGCCCGTAGGGATATTGTAACCTTTCGGCAGCTTGACCAAGAAATGTTGTCTGAGGCGTGGGAGAGATTCGCTAACCTGCAATGTCGATGCCCCCAACACGGCTATGAGCCGTGGAATTTAGTTGAAATATTATACTTTGCTATTGAGCCTAATTTCAGGGCTATGATCGACGCAGCAGCTGGAGGCACAATAATGAACCTATATCCTAACGAGGCATTGAGGCTACTTCGCGACACTGCCTCCCATAGCACATACTGAACCGCTGGAAGAAATACTCCTAGATGGGCGCGGAATCTGTTTGATGTGAATGCGGTGGTGCAACAAGCAGAGGCGAGCCCTCATAATTTGGATGGAAGGACGATGTTGACCAGATCGGCCCCTCCTCTAGCTCGGTTTATGGACATTTCGTACCAGGGTTGTAGTAACCCCGACCATCATGCTTATGAGTGCACTGCTGGAGTGACCTTTGCTGAGCCGTCAGGTATAACTTCTGACGAGAGCATAAATTTTATAAATAATCAAAACCTCAATGCTCCTTATAATAATGTGTATAACCCCAACGCGAGAAATCATCCTAATTTCTCGTGGAATCAAAATTCTCCCGGTCAAAGGTGGCAGGGAGGCCAACATCAATTTAATGCTCAAGCCTCTAACAGTTCGCCGCGACCACCACATCCGGGTTAAAATCAGAATGCGCAGGTGGCGCTTAAGAGTGCGTTGGAGAAAATGATGGAAAAATTTGTGGATATGGCCCAATCTTATATGGCCATTCAAATCGCTTCCATGTGAAACTTGGAAACACAACTGGGGCAACTGGCCCAGGTGTTCTCCGAGCGTACTCGCGACACCCTCCCAAGTGATACTGAGAAAAATCCCCGTGAGCAAGGGAAGAGTGCTGGAGAGGCGGAGGAGTGCAATAAAAATGAAATTGTTGTTATGTGTGAGAATAATAAGATGGAGATGGTAGCTTTATGTGATTCTGGGTCTTCGTGCAATATTCTTGCTTTGCAAGATGTTGAGAAATTTCGTTTAAATGTTGAATCGAGTGTCCGGAAGTCGCTAGTGCTTGCCGATGGGTCGGTAGTAAAGACCGATGGGGAAATTAAGGAGGTGGAAGTGAAACCAAATGGGGCTATTATAGTCACTGACTTCCAGGTGTTAGGACCCATGGGAAATACATCGAAATCCATCTTAGGGGTCCCTTTCCTAAAAGCTAGTGAAGTTACATTGCAATTTAATGCGAGCGATGTCACCTCAGATTCCAAAGTCAATTTTCCTTTACCACCATCACTTCCCCCTATAATTTCAAATGAACCTGGAGTACTTCTAAAATTGAATGTCTTGTTATCTAATGATTTATCTATAGCTGATGAGACAGTTATTTTGCTGAATGAGCAAGACAAGGCCGTGAAAGTGGAAGAAATGTTGATGTCTGCTGAAGCAGAAACAAGTGCGGAGTTGTTGGGAGTGAAACAAGACTCGGGTAGAAAGGAACGTGAGCTGAGCACGGCTGTAGAGAGCATGTAGAAGATAGACTTAAAAATTTCTATTGCTTCAAAAAAATTCCGTAAGACTGTTAAACAGGTGACCTCGACTGATCTTTCACCAGCACAGGTGAGGAAAGGATGCCCCCGGATGAGAAAGATAGACATGCTGCTGAATTGGTTGGTGTGGTTATAACACCATGGCGATCCCCATCAGTGGATCTGAAAAGAAAAGAATTGCTCGTGCGCAAGGCGCAGACGTTTGCCCCCCGGCATGAGAAGGAAGAGGTTAGGGGCAGGGGGAGATTCGTCTTCCCTAGGACCTAAAGCTTTCGCCTTGCCCTCATCTCGCGTGACTGGGGGGATCTATCACAAGTCAGCATTCAGCTGAGGAGTGAAGGATCTTCGGGGCCCCTTTCCTGCTTTTTCTAGTTTTATTTATTGCTTAATGTTGTGTGTAACTTTAGACTTTTTCGTTGCGTTTTGAACTTATGCTCTGAATAATATTTATGTAACTGCTAATATAGGTATTTGGTCTACCTTAATGATGGTAAAGAAAAGTGGCTTATGGGAGACAACCCAATTTCCCTGCTTTTAATTTGTTCAATTATGCTGCTGTGATTATATGTTTATAGTATGCGTGGTTGGAGGTATTCTCCTGTGTAGGTGGAGTTCGTTTGGGCCATGGACTTTCTGCTGAAATTAACGTCGAGCTTCTGGTATGCTTATTTGTTGAGCTTGGGGTAACCTCTCCCCAACTTTTATTTCTCAATTTTTATTGCAAATCTTGAATAGGTTGTTTAGTTTAAGTCTGGTGGGGGAGAGTTATGCGGGTTACCTGTGCACATGCACTACTATCGCTTTCATACCAAAAGCACATTTTTATTTTCTGTTTTCTTGATATCTTTTCTGCATCGTGCACCTACACCCACATGAGCGTGATCTTAAGCATGCGTTCAACTCAAGTCAAATTTATTTCTTTTGTATTAACTTCAAAATAGTGGTGCTGGCTTCGGATTTTAGGATAGAGTGGTTCGAAACTCGTGCAGTGCTCCTAATCGAGTACTCAGGGTGTGTAGAAATAATATATATTTAATTTTCTTTATGCTCGTAGATTTATACATTTCTGCATTTGTAAATATTCTTTGTACTACTCAAAATTGTTGAATCTGGAGTAACCGAACGGTGGTGTAAGAATGTATGTAGCCATAACTAGCCTCGTATTGCTCGAGTCGGGAGGAAGGATCATTGTTTTCGGTGGCTAAGAACTTGCCCCAAGCTACTCTCGAAGCATTGGTGCATGATTAGTCTAGCGTGAGCGTGATGTAGGCCATTTTTGGCCCGGTTGAGCCTTGTACTCGTCCTAATGATAATCTTTGTTAGCCTATTTTGAGCCTACCCCTCCTATTGATTTAGCCCCACTTCGCGATCACCAGAGCATAAAAGCTTTTTCCAGTTGCACACCCCAATATCAATGTATTAGTATGTTAATTCTTCCATTGGTGTTGTTGCTGTGGTATTGTTATGTGGTTGTGCGGTGAAGTTTTCTTGAAAATTTGGCTGAAAGTGTATTATAAAAATCTGGAAAAAGAAAAGAAAAAAAATATGTGATGATTGATATAAAATAGGAAAGTGAAAATGAAGAGTCTATTTGTGTTATTGTTGTGGTGATATGTCGTGCACACACCCGTGTTGTCAAGTTCAAGTCTGGTGGTGTGGTGCACCTGCATGTATTGTTGGCGAGAGGATATCTTTTTATTGAGATCATTTGGGTTAGGTGCGTAGCCTTCTTTTTTATCTTTGTTTATCTCACCGAAACCCAAGCCCTATTTCTACCCTAAAACCTTACGGATTCACGCTTGAGTCAAACTAGTGCCATGGAGAGAGTGTGAATGGGCAAGCGTGTGGTCCCCGACATTGAGGGATTTATTTGGAGGTGATCCCGAGCCCTAGTCTTTGGCAATGCTCAACTGAGTGACCTGCCTACTTTCTTCCTACGTTTGACCGAACGATTCTCAAGAATTCCATTTTTGAGTAGTTACAATATTTATTTACGCCTGTCGAAATTTATAAAATCTATAGCATAGTTAAAAATTTTACCTATTATATTTTCTACGCCCATGAAGTATTTGATTTCTCGCATTATTTTATTTGGAAATTTCTAAGCCAGCTAGCTGTTTTCTAGTTCACGGAGAAATGATTTGCTCGAAACGAGCAAATGTTTAAGTCTGGTGGTGTGACGAGTCCTATATTTATAGGGTTTTTCGAACTCATCTGGGCTTGTTTTCGCACTCGTGCACTGCATTTCAACTAGTATTCAGTTATATTTGCATCGGCCGGTCTATGAACATTTTGTGCACTGTTTTGGCCCAAGGGTGTGCAATTGCGTATTCTGTTATTGGGGGTAAACACATGGTGCTCCCCAGCGGCTCTTTCCAATTGCTTTTATTGCATTTCTGCATTGCTGGAGGGTCCTCTTTTGATTTATTTGTTTGAATGCAGGTAGTGCGTTTTCGCCTAGGCAGGAATTCTGATTTGTGGAAAACACACGGTCGTGTGTTTTCTTCACGCATGGTTTGTGCCCCATCGTGCGTTATGTTGAGCAGGAGAATCGTGGAGTGGAGCTTGACGAATTTAGTCGAGCTGAGCTTGACGATCTTCACGCACGATTAATGCATTGTTTCTTCGGAACCATGCGCGGAGGAAACACACAGTTTTCCTGTATCTTTCTTGTTTGTACCAATCTATGGTTAATCGTGCGATTTGTTCATGCAAGGGCGGAAGCGCCCGTGCATGTGTAAAATGCACGGCTCCACATGCTTGCCTCGAATTCCAGTTTTTTGTTGTTACCCGTGCGATTTCCTTCATACACGGGTGGAAATGTCCGTGCGCGAGTAAAATGCACGGGTCAACGCTTCTCCTTCCGCAGTCTTGTTAAGAAAGTTAATATCGCATGGTTTGCGCACGGTCGTGTGCCAAACCGTGCGTGACCATTATTTCTGATATTTATATTTAAGACGCAGATTTGATCGTTCCAAAAAAGGAGAAAGTCCTATCCAGCCCGCCATTTCCACCCCTCTGAGCGGGAAAACTTCCCTCCAGCCGATATTTTCTCTCTCCTCCTTGGAGAGTTGATTCAACACCCATTCTCCCTCCAAAAGCTTGCAATAGCTTCATCTCCGACCGCCATTTTCTTCTCCAAACACTAAGCTCCATTTCAAGCTCATAAGGTGCTGCATCCGTGGAGTTCTCCGGATAGATTTTGACACGACTCTTCACGAATAAGACAGGTTATTTGAAGGAGGTAACATCCCTTCTGCACCCCGGACATCATCCGTAGACCGAGCTCAGACAAGGCCCGACAACCCTTGACTTCGGATGTGAATCTCGGAAAGCCTTCGTGTGTTTGGTTGTATTTCTCCCCCTACTATTGTAGTTACTTGGTTCTGAACTTGTGGTTGTTTGATTGTTGCTTAAGAACACTGTTTAGTTTAAGTATTTCAACATGTATATGTGTTGATATATCTTAGATCATGATTGTGTTGTTAAGCTTCAGTTTTTCGTGTTCTTCTTGAGATAGTGCCATTCTAGCGATTGCTAGAAGCGTGCGCGACGAAGAGGTGATTGCGACCCTCATTGGCTCATCTATCTTTCATATTACTTGTTTGAGTAATCCACCAAAGAGACACGATGACGGCAACCCGCAATAGGTTTATTAGTGTTAAACTTAGGAAACTCCAAACCAAAACCACTTTTGTTTACGTTAACACTTGCAATCACCTTTTCAATAGCGAAATCACTCTCCCCACTTGCACTTCTCGAGAGATCGTTATCCTAGGTTTCAACTCCTCAACTTTATTACTTGACTACGATCGGTACACTTGTTGTCGCATCAGTGATCTCGCCACCGCCCTCCCCCAGCGAAATTTTGAGCTTTCTTGAAACGTCCAGAGATGCCGAGGATTAGAGGGAGAGGGTGGTGGGTGTCCTATCCAAGCTTATCTTGATGCGACGAGAAGACTCCCTGCATGTGAGTGCCTTCCAGGCGAGGATGGAGCAACAATTATCCGTGATCGAGCGAGACTATGCCCATCTCCTCGACGAGACGAAATGCCTGATAGGCAGAAGCGCGAAGACTTCTCCAGGGAGGCACATCGCACGAGCCTGGGACCAGCTGAGCCTGGTCCACCAGGAGCTCACACCCGTGACTGCTTATCACTATCCACGAGTGCCCCGAGGACTGGGAGGCGGGGTCGGGGTCACTGACGATGGGAGCAATACTGAGCTCTATGGATTCTCGCCTTCTCTTCCCCTAACCCCATAGTATTCCCTTCTCGTATGTACCTTTTTGTGCTTGTAATAAACATGAACATTTGATACTTTATTTAAGTTTATTATGCCTCTCGTCCGACGAGAGGCCTACTGTTTTTTAATCATATTTTTTCATGTCGTTCTATCTTGCCGAGTGTCTAGTTCTCACCCCGCTTCTTTCTCTATATATTTATTTTTCCCTTACTCTGGGACCCCTCCCGGAGGCTTTCGCCCTCTACAGGTATACAAAGCGTTGGAGGGACCGTACGTAAGGCTAAAAGTCGGATTGCACAAAATTACTATCCGTATATCCGCCATTAGGAAAAAATGCCATGATTACCGCATGTTTTTTCCTATAAATAGGCCGGCCCACCAACCGTATATACTTCCACTTGATACAAAACCCTCGTTTTCCTTCCCCCTTGCTCTCACTACTTCCGCAGCGCGATCCTTATCACACACCTTTCTCTCTTTCCCCTTTCCGCCAACTCACAAGATGCCGGGAGAAATCAAAGGTTGCACAAATACGCGCAAAACTTCCTTGATCACAACTCCCCCTGCCGCCTGACCGAGACGGAATATGCCTCTATAGTGGTGGACTTCATTCCAGTGGGGTTCCTCGCGCGCAACCATGGGAATGTGGATAAGGTTAACTTCCTGCCAGAAGGGGAGCTTGCCATTTCGTTGGATCATTTTAAGATGGGGTTCTACCTCCCCCTCTGGCCAGAAATGTGCGAGGCCCTTCAATACTATGGGGTGGTGCCGGCCCAGCTCAACCCCAACTCTGTGGCGCTTTTGGTGGCTTTCACTTGTTACATGTGCGCGGAAAGGATACAATTCAACCTCTCCATCTTCCGCAAATTATTCAACTTCCGCACCAAAGTAGGGGGTCGTATTCTTTTCGGTCCAGTCAGTGAAGACCAGCGGTCTTGCCAACAAAAACCACGTCTGGCCCCAAAAGTTTGTCTTCGTATCAGGGAACTTCGACAACATACCCCTCTCACAGGTTCAGTATGATGAGGCAACCTATAGGCCTCCGGCACTGGGGGTGGGGGAGACCGCCCTCCTCAACTTCTTTGGGACCAAGAACTTAAACGTGAAGATCTTGCGACGGGATGTCGATTCTCTTTCGCTGGTTTCCGCCGGTGAAGGTGCCTTTCCTACCTATTCTCATTACCTCTTGCTTTTTGTTGGGAAACTTAACCTTTGTGGCTTTTGCAGGAGAGCGGGAGATCCCCCTCAATCAGCCCTTTGATGAGTCCAGGGATTCCGCCGCTACCGTGGCTCTTGCCAAGTCTGTCACTCTCGCCTGATGGAATGAGCCAGGCGCTTCTTCCCGACCATGCTTCGGGAAGCGGAAGCCCGACGCTCTTTCGGCCCCTTCCAGAAATCCAAACAGTCCTAGACGGACAATGGTAAGTTTGTCACCGAGACCCCCGACAAAACCCCATCTACCGTGGGCAAAGCTGATGTCACTGGGCGCTACCCATCCACCCGTAGATGGTTTTCGCCAAGCCAGTGCCGAGAGGGCATTAGAACTTTGGCTTCGAAGAGAAGTAACTAGATGAAGAGGGCCAGCCCCTGCTCCGGTGGTACTAGGAAGCCAATCGGGTCTCGATATCGTCGTTCCTCCCCTCCTGGATAGAGCAAGAGACACGACCAGTGGAAAAGCCTTCACGCTTGGTTTCGGGTTTTACAGCCACGTAGATGATAGTATATATCACTGGGAGACTACCAGGGCTCTCACCAACGAATCTGTTAGAGCCCAGCTGCGTGCGTTCGAGCTCGTGCACATAACAGTGCGCCGCAGCATCAGCATCATGCGCAACCTTGTCGAGGCGCTCAAATCGAGGGATTTTGCTGTTGTTGAGGTGGCCACCATGAAGGCTGATCAGGCGGCCTCGCAGAAGCTTCTCTCCCTTCGCCTAGTGGCCGAGGTATGCAAATCTTCAAAGGCCTCCCATCATGTGTCAATTTCATGTTAGTTCTAACCCCAAATTCCCCATAGGATTCCACCTAGGCCCATCAGTCGCGTGCGCGGGAGGCTTCTCTCCAGTGTGAGGTCGCTCTGCTGAAGGTCGAACTCAAAAAAGTGCAGGAATCCAACATTCCAGTTCCGCCGCCGCCCGTAGAGAAGGTCCTGCGTCATCAATACTCTAACAATGAAGTAGAGGTGATGATGCAAGAAAATGCCCAGGCAACCTCCAGGACCGTGATCCAGGCGCTGCGGGAGTCAGGGTTCCAAAACGAAGGTGGCGAAATGCTTACAGCACGTGGGATCCTTCCCTGGCTGTATAATCCCATCTTAAAGCCTGAGGGAGAGGACGACTCGTCAAGCAAAAGCAGATCAAGCTCCTCCTCTAGCGAGAGCGAAGCCACCTTTAGCGAGAAGTCCGACAGCTCTTCCTGAAGGTTTCCTGTCTCATTTTTTGGCGTGTAATTTTTTCTCTTTTTGATCTTCTATGCAAGGGGCGAGACCCCCAGAACTGTAATTTTTTGAGATAGTAAAGTTAAATCCTCTTGTTTGCAGATATGCCTTTTTGTAGTTAATTTTTGCTTCTTAGCTATTCTTATTCTCCAATGCTGCCGAACTTTAGCTCAAACCTTAGGCTCTTAGGAGATGACTGCGCGGAACCCCTTACTCGCTGATCAGAGTTTACCAGAGGCTTCTTTGCCGAGAAGATCTTGCCAGGATTGTCTTACTGAGAGGCTATTGTGCGAGACCCTCTCTTTATGATGATTAGTAGTACTCGTTTTCGAGCTTTCGCCTACGCCTTAGGTTCTTAGGTGATGAACACACCCCATTCTCCAAAATTCGAGTAAACTTTGTCGATATGGGTCTGCTGATGTGGGCATGTCAAGATGGGTCTACCTTTTATTATCCCTACTTAGGATAGGTGCCAACTATTTGAGAACCTGTTGGCGAAGTTCCTCGTAATTCTTGTCCTGGGCCTAACTCCCCCGCCAGCTAGGTTAGAGCCTGACAACAAAAGTGGCTCCATATCTGATTATTCCAAGCATTTTGCATCTTGCAACCGAGCAGGATTTCGAATCTGCAAACCTTTTCTCCTTTCCCCCAAGCAAGCCTATGACCCTGCCAGCTAGTGAGAGTCTGGACAACGGGTCTACTCGGGGTCGAGTGCGCCTTCCAACCCTGCCAGCTAATGGAAGCCTGAATAGCCGGATCCTCATGGGATCTTCCCTTACCCCCCAAGCGAGCCTACAACACTGCCATCTAGTGAGAGCCTGGACAACATGTCTACTTGGCGCTGAGTGCATCTTCCAGCCCTGCCAGCTATTGGAAGCCTGGACAGCGGGATCCTCTCGGGGTCTTCCTTTAACCCCCAAGTGAGCCTACGACAGTGCCAACTAGTGAGAGCCTGGATAGTGAGATCCTCTCGGGGTCTTCCCTTACCCCCCAAGAGAGCTAACAACCCTGCCAGATAGTGAGAGCCTGGACAACGGGTCTACTCGGCACCAAGTGCCCCTTCCAGCCCTGCTAGCTAATGTAAGACTGAACAGCGGGATCCACTCGGGGTCTTTCAAAATCCCAAACCATTTTTCCTTTCCCCCAAGCGAGTCTATGTCCCTACCAGCTAGTGAGAGCCTAGACAGTGGGTCTACTCGTGGCCAAGTGCGCCTTCCAGCCATGCCAGCTAATGGAAGTCTAGACAGCGGGATCCTCTCGGGGTCTTCCCTTACCCCCAAGCGAGCCTACGACCTTGCCAGCTAGTGAGAGCCTGGACAACGGGTCTACTCGGGGCCGAGTGCACCTTCCAGCCAGGCCAGCTAAGGGAATCCTTGATAGCGGGATCCTCTCGGGGTCTTCGCTTACCCCCCAAGCGATCCTATAACCCTGCCAGCTAGTGAGAGCCTGGACAGCCAGTCTACTCGGGGCCGAGTGCACATTCTAGTCCTGTCATCCAATGGAAGTCTGGACAACAAGATCTTCTTTGGGTCTTCCCATACCCCCAAGTGAGCCTATGACCCTGCAGCTAGTGAGAGACTGGACATCGGGTATACTTGGGGCAGAGCGCGCCTTCCAGCCCTGCTAGCTAATGGAAGCCTGGACTGCGGGATCCTCTTGGGGTCTTCCCTTACCCCCCCCCAAGCAACCCTACGTCCCTGCCAGCTAGTGAGAGCCTAACAGCAGGCCTACTCGGGGTCTTGCAAACCACCATATCTTTGCAATCTTCAATAGAAACAAACATGAGGAAATTCAATGAATTCATTATAATATGATTTATAATCTTACCCCCAACTAAGGGTAGAAATGCTTCAGATCGTCGCTCCTCCAAGTATGGATCATGGTCACCCCCTCCACATTCTGGAGGTGGTAGCCTCCCGACCCCAGGGTCTTTCAACTATGTAGGGACCTTCCCAATTTGGATTGAGCTTCCCAACTACTGCCGACTTTCCTGCGGCGTCAACTTTCTTCAGGACTAGATCTCCCTCTTTGAATTGCTTGATCCTGACATGTTTGTTAAAATACTTGGCCATCCACTGCTTGATCTCCTCCTGCCTGATGCCAGCCACGTCTCAAAGCTCTTACACCATATCCAATAAGAGTCGTAGCTCCCCTTCATTTTTTCCCTCCATTCCTCATCTCCATCACTGGCGGCTGCGACTCACAATTACCGAACCTCAAATTCCATGAGCAAGACCGTCTCCAACATCGAGGGGAGCTGCTCCACCCAACTCACCCTTAAGTTATCTACCTTTTTCTTAAGCAGGTTGACAAAGATTTTGTTGGCCGCCTCCACCTGGCCGTTGCTTCTTGGGTGGTGGACGAAGGTTAACCTGAGGTCATTCCCCAACTGGGTGCAAAAGCCGATGAATTCTTCACTGAAAAACTAGGGTCCATTATCCGTGACAATGGCTTGAGGCAACCCATGTCGGCAGATGATCTCCCCCATACAAAATTTATGATGACCTGGGAGGTTACCTTGGCCAATGCCTTGACCTCCAGTCATTTTGAGAAATAATTAATCATCACTAGAAGAAACCTTCTCTGCCCACTTGCATGGGGAAAAGGCCCAATCAAATCCATCCCCCAGATAGCGAAAGGCAATGACGCCATGATTCTTCAAAGCCTTTGGGCGGGAAAGAGTTGGAGGGGGCGTAGAGCTGACATTTTTGGCACCTCCATGCAAACTCAGTCGTATACTTCCTCATGGATGGCCAAAAGTACCCCTACCTGACCACCCTTGCCTCCAAAGTCATGCCTCCTGAATGACTGCCGAATTCACCCGAGTGAACTTCTTCCAGAATCCGCGATATTTCCTCCTCCTCCACGCATCGCGCCAGAAGCCCTGACAACATCTTCCGATGCAACCCTCCTTCACGCATTAGGTAATGTGATGATCTGTGCCTAAAGCCCTTTGCATCTTTGGCCTCTTCAGGAAGTTTGCCAGTAGTCAAGAAAGCTACGAAGGGATCCACCCATGAGGACGGTCGTTCCACTTCCATCAACTCACCTCCTTGATCGTCGGGTGGAATAGCTCAGTCAAAGTTCCTCCACCCTGGGGCCCAAATTTAGCCAACTAATCGTCCACTGCGCTCTCCTCCTTGGGGACATGCTGGTTGGAGAATGTCCGGAACCTGTCGACTATCACCCTTACCTTGGATAAGTACTTGATGAGGGTAGGCTCCCTAGCCTCATACTCACCCCTAATCTACGACGCCACAACAAACGAGTCTGTTAACAATTACACGTCGTGTACCCCGAGTTCCTTGGCCAGTCGCAGCCCTGCTATGATGGCCTCGTACTCTGCCTGATTGTTTATGACGAGGAAGCTCATGACCACAACCTGCTCTATAATGAACCCCTGAGGGCTTACCAGCACTACCCCTCCCCCCAGAGAATGTTTCCTTGAGGCTCCATCGACCAACATCTTCCAAGACTCCCGCGGTGGCGGCTTCTCACCCTCTACCTCGACGACGTAGTCAGCTAAGAAATCGGCCACTACTTGTGCCTTAATGGAGATTTGTCGCACAAAACAGATATAAAATTCGCTTAGCTCGATGGACCACTTGGCCAACCGCCCCAAGTGCTCCATCCCTTCGAAATCTTGCATAGGGGATGGTCCTTCACTACCTTGATTAAATGGGCCTGAAAGTACGGCCTAAGATTTCTAGCTGAGATGACCAAGAAGAAGGCCAGCTTCTCCAGTATGGGGTAACAGAGCTCAGCCTTCTTCAAGATTCTTCTAACGTAATAGACGGGCACAAACTCCTACCCCTCTTCCCTGAGCAGGACAAAGCTTACGACCTCCACTACTACCCCGAGGAATAGAGCTTGATCCTCCCCCTTCTTCGAGCTCTGAAGAAGTAGCGCTTGAGAGAGATGACCTTTCAATGCACGGAAAGCATCCTCGTATTCTTTCATCCACTCAAACATCATGTTTCCCTTAAGTACCCTGAAGAAAGTTGAGCATTTCTCCCCTGCCAGGAGAGGAACCTACTTAGCCCGGCGAGCTTACCCGTCAGACGCTGAACCTCCTTAGCATTACGCAACGACTCTAGCTCTATGATAGCCTTCAACCTATCTTGGTTAGGCTCCACCCCCGTTGGGGTGAGGAGGTGACTAAGGAAATTTCCCCGGCTTGCCTCAAAGACACACTTCTGGGGGTTGATCCTCATCTTGAACTTTCTCATGGTGGCGAATGTCCCTGCCAAGTCGAATAGATGTGTACCCACATCCCTACTCTTCACCATGACATCATCTACAAAAACCTCCAGATTTCTACCACTCCGACTTTGGAAGACCCGGTCCACCATACGTTGGTACGTAGCCCCGCGTTCTTTAGCCTGAAAGGCATCATCTTATAATTAAAGCATCCCTCTCTCATGATGAAGAAGACATCTTTGACGTCGGGGGGATGCATGGGAATCTGATGGTAATCTAAAAAAACATCCAAAAAACTCATAATAGAAAAACCGACCGCTGAATCAACCAGTGCGTCGATCCTAGGCTAGGGATAGCAATCCTTAGGGCACGATTTATTTAATAGAGAAAAGTCTACAAAAATACACCACTTCCCTTCTCCTTTCTTTACCATTACCATATATGAGATAGCGTGGATACTGGATATCCGAGATGAAACCTGCATCGAGAAGCTTCTTGACCTCTCCGCGGATGGGCTCCTCCAACTTCGTGGCGATGGTCCTCATCTTCTGGCGGATAGGACGCGTTGCGGGGTCCAGATTCAGACGATGGCATGCCACATCTGCATCGATGCCCGACATGTCTGCCGCACTCCAAGCGAAGAAATCGACAATCCTCTGGATGCACTCTCGCATCCTCTCCTGATCTTCAGGGCTCAAGCTGCCGCTAATCCGCACACTCTCTGCCTTTCCCACCCTAGTGAAGACCTCCATCTCCACGACCTCCTTCGCTAGCTCCAACTTGGACTGCTCTCCACCGCTCCTCGGCTCCTCCTCCTGCCCCAACTCTTCCTCCCCGCCTACTTCCTCAACTTCCATTGCCTCCAATGGACTCTCCCGTGGCTCCGCCTATCCGCCTCCTTGGGCCTTCAACCCAGCTTCTCCTCCCCGCTGCTCCTCTGTATCCTTCTCTCCAGCCTTACCTAGGCTCACTTCCACCTCTTCTACAACTTCCTCCTGTGTCTCCATCTCCTTCTCCAACTTATCTGCCTCTGCCATCGAGGATATGGTGTTGAAGACAGTCACATAGCACTGCCTCGCCACCTTCAGATCCCCCTAACCCTAACCTGGACTCCTCCACTGCTAAACTTGAGACATTGATGAAATATGTAGGGGATGCAATGGAAAGCACTGATTAGGAGGAGCCCAAAAATAGCATTGTAGCTGCTCAGAGCGTCAACGATCACTAACCGACAGTTCCTCAAAAGAGAGGGGGGGGGGGTACTCTCTTCAGCTCCATGCTAAAGAAACTCGACCTCAACCCGAGGGTGAAGGAGAGCATCACGATGTACCCCTACATCTCCTAGACCTGCAAAATCTCCTCCTGCAACCTATAAACATAGCGTACCAGCATCTCCTCCGACTTCTGCTTGATGGCAAACAAGCACTCCAGTGACTTCTTCCTCTTCTTCGACGTCAAGAACCTCAACAAGAATCCTCAGTGCAAATCCTCAAAGCAGCAGATAGAACTCACGAGCAACTGGTGAAAACAATCCCTAGCCTTCTTTTTCAAAGCGATGACAAAAAGCCCGCACTTGAAGGCGTCCGACATCTGTCTTATTGAAACGACATCCTTGAACCATTGTACATGCTGTACGGGGTCATCTCTGCCCATGTAGTAGGATATGTCGGGATCTTGAAACGCGTCTAGAACCGGGGCCGAGATGATCAACTCGCTAAAAGTGCTTCGACCCACCACCTGGAGAGAGGTCCCGTCTCGGGATCTCGGCTCGCTGAGCCCGCCAGCACTAGCCTGCACGGGGAAGAGCTCCTGCCCGGCGACATCCCTCTCGCCAACCTCTGTCGGGACCTCCTTTCTGGGATGCTATCCAGGAGCGTTCTTGCCCAACGATGGAGCAGCAACCACTAGAACCTGAGGCATCGCCCATTCGCTCCTTGCCGAGAATGCCAAATGGATGGTCTGCAAGACTTCCCTCCTGAAGTCTTCCAGTATCCCCAATGTTACCCCACTCGCTTGGACAAGCCCCGGGCCTGAACAACCTACCCGCAATATTCCCGTATTAAAATTGGGAGCCTTGCAGGAGATTTGGTTGGGGATGCTGTGCCGTTAGACTGCTGTCTACCACGAACCGGATTTGACCCGATATTCCCGTATACATTCGGAGCCTCGGGGCCGACGTGGTTTCTAACAATGAGAAAGTATGCCTTCTGAGGTACCCTGTGAGTCTATTTATAGATTTCCAATATCCGGTCTGCCAACAGCGTAATTACGCTATTCAAAAAGGCTATATGCAACCCAAAATGTTCTGCTAACAGCCAAACTCCGCTGTTCTGAGGAGCTAAATACAGACCTCCAAGGGTATCTAAGTTATTTTACCTCTGGACCCTATTGGGAGGAAACCCTTTGCTGATCCCCGTGGGTTTCCAGCTCATCCAAGCGGAAACACTTCCGCATGCCCTGTCGAAAGTCCAAAATCCGACTGAGTGTGATTTTACCTACCCCACTCGCCTGCTCTTATAAGAGACACGACCAAGTCAAAAAGCTTTGAGAGCATTGAGTGGAATGACTTCACTAAACCCCAACTTTGAGGGCCTCCCGCTAACCCGGGCGCAAGCCTTCTCGTATGCCCCGAGCGGGAACCCTTCCGCCTATTCTTCTTGCATGGCCCGATTAGCTTAAATCCCACTAAAACCTAGGTCCTAGGCCCTTAAATCCTACTCAACGAATATGGGGTAGTACATATATCATATTTTGCTTTAGTATTTGCTTTCAGGTCGGACTGGGTGTAGATTTAGACTCTTCATGAAAGTTTTCTCTTTGTTTTTTTTTTATTTTCATACATTGGAGACAATGATTCATTTAAGTATGGGGGGGATATTTCTTACTAGTTTAACCTATTTTTTTTTTGCAAAACATATATATTTTAAAAAAATTCAAAAAAAATTAAAAGTTTAAAAAATAATTTTTTTTAAAAAAACAAAATACAAAAATAGAAAATCAAAACTTAATTTCTTAGACAGGTCCGTGTTGGGTTGTCATCCCACAAAACCGCATAGTACCGGTGAGAGCCCTTCGCAGGGTATACCTCGGGAAGTCTAAGAATAATAAAAAATTAGGTTTAATTTTTAATTGGAGAAATCATTATTTCTATATTTATTCATATGCAAAATCTCAAGTATTTAATTTTTACATAGTATTTAGAGAAATTTCATGCTTTAATTAAATTTTGAATTTTGGGGTAGATCTGTTGGTCATGCCGTGTTCCTAATCAAGTGCACATGTTAGTAAAATTTTAGGTAGAATTAAAAATTCGGCGTACAATTAGATTTTTCTTTTTCTAAATGCGTAGGAATTGTTTACTCTACTTTTATTTTGAAACCGGTAAAAAATCCAAAATTAATATAGGTGAGTATGTAGAAGTCTAATAGAGAAATATTTCGCAAATCAAGAGTAGGATATTCTTTCTCGATGTCTAGAACTTGCCATCTAGCGATTCTCAAGACTTGCATAAGTTAAACTCATTAGCATGAATATGAATGATATAAGCATTTATTTTGGCCAGTCTGAGCCTTTGCACCCATACCTAACATTTTTATCGTTGCTAAAACACTTTGAGTCTATTACCTTTCCTTTTGTTTTAGCTCCACCAAATATTTCACCAAGGCCTAAAAAACATCCTAATCACACACCTAAGTCTCAGCTCGTTAATGATTTTATAAAAAAAACTTTGAGAGTGATTATGAATCAACAAAATTTGGTGACTATTTTATTGAAAAAAGGAGCAGAATTGTTTTTCCTCCCTTTTGAAAAAATTAGAAAAAATCATTAAAAGGGGAAAAAAGAAAAGCAAAAACAAAAAAAATATGTGTGCAAAGAAAAAAAGAAAAAAAAAGGTTTGGGAAATTGGCTATGTTCTTAAAGCCATGATTATTTTTTTTGTGTGAGCTCTCATTAGGTTCGGGTGTGTCTAGACATCGTGTTTATCTTTGATTATCCACACGAACATCTTAGCCTACGTTTCAACCTAGTTAAGTCCTATTGATTTATGTCTATAAGTTAGACTAGTGTCGTGGCGAGAGTATGAAAGGGCAAGCCCATGACCATCGACATTGATGGATTTTTTGGAGGGTATCTTGATCTTCATTTTGTGTAATGTAGGTCTTACTACACACGCTACCTTCTCCCTAAATATAATTTTAGGATTTACCGGGTTTTCATTTTCGAAGTAGAAATAATAAGTGGAAATACATTCTAGAAAAAATAAAAAACTAATTTGTATGCTGAGTAGGTTTTTCTACAAAAATAACTACGCACATAGACATAAGACTTCACATTTTACTCCTTAGGTTCAATTTTCTTTTCTAGTGTTGAAATTGTTTCTGCTCCCAATGGAAATTTGTTTGCTCGGGACGAGCGAACGAGTAAGTATGTGGGTATTTGATAACTCTAATTTTATCCTTATTTTTATATAGTTTTTATTTAATAATTAATTAATTAAGAGTTATAATTTGTTAAATGAATTTCTAATTACCTTATTTTTAGCATTTCAGGTCAATTTGATCAGAAAATTATATTTTGAATTTGGCAGATTAATCAGGGGTAATTTTGGAGCAAAAGTGGAAAAAGTCCAAGAACATGCCCAAGTCACGACCGTGACCTAAAAGTCACGGGCGTGACCCTCCAGGAGCTCCAGAATTCAGTGCCACATTGGATTAAAATTAAATGCCCATGTCACGGGCTTGACCATCAGGTCACGGGCGTGTCTCTAAGGCGTGACGATCAGGCCTGCCGCTACGTTGAGAGGCCAGTTTCAGATCCAAGGAGTTCCAGCTTACACGCCCTAGCTCACAGGTGTGACCTAGGGGAGTGATTTCCCGCAACTGCCAGATTTTAATTGCCGCCATTTCTAGCTCCCGCCGTCTCCAGTAACAGTAAAGACACGCCCTAGGTCATGGGCTTGACCTAGGGGCATGACCCGCAGAATGACAAATTTTCACAATTTTCTCCCAACGTTCCAGGGCTTTCAAGAGGATGGTTCCGCAGGTTACACGCCCCCTAGTCACGGGCGTGACCGAGAGGCGTGACTCCAGAAAAAAAAAATACTGTAAATTCCAGACATTGCCGGGAGCTTAAGGGGCATTAGGAGAGAGTCTTGGAGTCAGATTTGGAGTTTATTTTCAACTTTTCTTGCATTTTCTTTGATGTATTGTTCGAATTTGTAGTTTAAATTTTAGCTTATTGTTTTTCAATTCAAGTACTTCTTTTTATAATCATGTCTCTCTTAAACCTTCTATGTAATTTTCTTATCATGATGAGTAGCTAAATTCCATTAAGCACTTGATCATGATGAACCTTGGAATAAAATAAATTTATTTTATTTGTCTAAAATTATTAAGTTCTCTATTTTACTTAATTCGATTTATCTGAATTCACCTGCGTCAATTTCATATGTCCCGAATATGATTTTTTTCGATCTTAGATCCGTATTCAAAATTTACCAAGATGTTGAGAATATGTATAGATCACTCAAAGATAAAAGGAGTTGTATGCACTCCTTGAGAGAGGATGACATGAGTCTTCCATATTGGAGTCAAATCCAATAGTGAGGTTCAACGCCTAAAGCAAGCTTAGGTTTTTCGACTGACCGAGAGGTCTTAATCGATCAACCAAAGTTTAGTCGGTACCGAATTCTCGAGAGAGGCGCTTCCGTATTTTGGGAAGCTCCATGGTCGAAATTAGTAACTTAGAGACTTGTATTTTATAGTTTCATGAAAATTTATTTTAATCCAAGGGGATTCTAGATCATGTGCTAGTTTTTAAATCATCAAAATTTTCTTAATTAAATAATTATTTCTCTTAGTTTTTCTGAATTCACAAAACCAACTTTCGTTTGGTAAAATAATAGCTCTTCTTTGGGAGTACAAGTAGTCAACAAGCCTCGAGTCTAATACGACACTCGACCCTATACTCTAGAATGATAGGTATACTTGCCTTATCGATTTAAAATCGCGCAATAGCGTGAATTTTATCCATCACATTGCATCTATTAAACCGGTTCAGTTCTTCTTACATAGCCACAATCCAAAATGGATCTATATTGGCATCTTGAAACTTCTTTGGTTCAACTTGGGACAGAAAGCTTGAATACATCACTGTGTTGAGACTTCTGCTCCTTGTTGTAACACCTTGGCTTGCATCCCCAATGATCAAGTTTCTGGGATGATCTCTCAGATGTCTGAATGCAGCTAGCATTCCTTCTACATCATCTTGAAGCTCAATTTTTGGTGCCTGATGGTCTTCATCTATGTCCAAGTCATCTGTACCTTACTCTGGAATGACCACACCCTCAACCTCAGCTTGTTAAGCAGGAAGTGTATCATAGATAGTCAACTTTTCCAACTTCAGTTTTACATTTATAGATCTAGAGGAGCTTGGCAACTCACTATGAATCATAGTAGACTCATCAAATACTACATTGGCAGACTCTTCTACAACCTGATTCTTCAAGTTGTAAACTCTATGGGCTTTGCTGTGGTTACTGTACCCAACAAAAATTCCTTCATAGGACTTAGCAACAAACTTTGTCAAGCAGGACTTCCAATTGTTAAGTACAAAGTAATTGCTTTGAAAGATTCTAAAATAGGCAAGATTTGCTTTTCTGCCTTTCATAATCTGATAGGGAGTCTTCCTGTGGTACTTGTTGATAGTGGCTCTATTAAGGAGATGAAAAACAATGTTTACCACCTCAACCCAGAAATATTTTGGGAGAGAAGTCTCACTGAGCAATGTCCTGCCAGCTATTGGGTCCATTGATCCCAATGTCCTGTATTTGAAGAAGGCCTTGTAGACAATGGTACACACATGTTGTAATCTAACATGTCCTACAAGTTTTATGTATGCAGGATACCTTTTATGCATTGATTGGATAAGATGTTTCAAGTGGCCAAGACAGGTGATGACTAGGGAAGCTAGTGGAAAGACAGAAAACTATCAAAGTACACAGGCGTTGGGTGACGCTAGGTGGCTAATAGCGCCGAGTTCAGCTTGTTCAGTCAAAGCCAAACAATTAGCAAGCTGAATATGTGGCTATATCCATAGGCGTTGAGTGCAGTCTACTCACTCAATGTCATACATCAAAAAGCTATGAGACAGACTAAGGCAGTAAAATCCTAAGAAGAAATAGACAGCAATGTGGCTAGTTCCACAGGCATTGAGTGTAGTCTACTCACTCAATGCCATATAGCAAAAAACTGTGAGACAGGCTAAGGCAGTAAAAGCCTAAGAAGAAACGAGCAGAAATGTGGCTAAAGTCCCCAGACATAGAGTGAAGTCCATTTACTCAACGAAATAACTTCATATTCGTGGAGTATAGCTCAGTCAGTCAAAGCCATATAAAATCTGTGTAGATATTTGACTAAATCCACAGGCATTGAGTGAAACCTACTCACTCAATGTCATGTGATAAAATGCGTTGACTGAACCTTAGTCACTCAGAGACTGTGATTACACACAAAAATTTAGCTAAGTACAAATGCGTTGAGAGAAGGCTGCTCACTCAACGCCTTATAATAGAAGAAAATATGTTAAGTAGTTTGGCATTGAGTGAAACTTACTCACTCAACGCCAAGTGACAAAAAATCTATCCAAGTAGTTTGGAGTTGAGTGAAGCTTACTCACTCAATGTCAAGTGATAGGAAATCTGTCTAAGTGTTTTGGCATTGAGTGAAGCTTACTCACTCAACGCCTAGTGACAAAAATTTTTTCTAAGTGTTTTAGCATCGAGTGAAGCTTACTCACTCAACGCCTAGTGACGGAATATCTGTCTAAGTGTTTTGGCATTGAGTGAAGCTTACTCAGTCAATGCCTATACTAAAGATGCTTGATTTTGGCTAAGTGCAAATATGGTGACGTCAGCAAAGTCAACAAGTCAACAAAATTTGAATTTGTTGCGGAAAAGCTACATTACGCAACAAATGTCACTGCTTGCCTTCAGACAACCATTAATGCAAAAGCTGGTAGCTACCAACAAATTCAAGGTGGGGCCCACTGCTCAAAGAGCCGTTGATGAGCTAATAATAAAAGGCGGAGATCGAGGAAGAAGTAGCTTTTGGGAAATTACTGTTGTACTTCATCTTCCAGCTCGCCATTATTGCGGAGCTTGGAGAACCAGTTCAAAGAGCTGATCTAAGTGCAAAAGCAAGTTAGTCCGTGACTCACAGACAGTTAGCTGTTGAAGAAGCTATTCTCTGAAGAATCAAATCATCTTCAACCGCAAGATCAGAAAGTCCTCTTTTTGAGTAAGAAGAAGAAACTGAGTGATCTGGTTTTAGTAATCTGCAAGATAGGGCTGATTTTATCTCAACTTGAGAAGTTGTTAAGGGAAGAAGGCCCATCAACATTTACTTCACAGATCCAATAGAACATTTCCTGAAGATAAATTTTTGGAGCTGTGCAGAAGAGAGAGCTAAGCTTCTGGTTTAGTTAAGCAAGCTGCAGAGTAGCAGACCTGCAAAGTTTCTTCTAGCTCAATATTCTTGTTGCTGTGAAGAAGATAGAACTGAGGATATCTTAGCTCAGGATGAAAAAGGCTTAGAGAAATTTCTCTATTGTCATAGTCAAAAGACCCACACTCATACCCTATAGGATCTTATTAGATCTGAGCTGTAGGCCTAAATATATAAAGGTTGAGTGTAGGATCTGAGTGTAGGATCACTGGTTGATCTGAGGTAGGATTCTGTTGAGAATCTGAGTGTACGACTTTGGCCTAAGAAGTAGGATTCAAGTGTGAATCTGAGCTGCAGGGCTTTTGAGCTTGAGGTGAGAGAGACATTCTCTCTGAGTGGTAGGGCACTTATGCTTGAGTTGTAGGATACCTTTAGATCTGAGGTAGGGCTTTTGTGCCTGAGAAGTAGGAGAGTCATTCTCTCTGAAGTAGGATCCTTTGTGGATTTGAGGTAGGGCTGCCCTCTTAGCCTGAGTTGTAGGGCCTTCGGCCTAAGGTTGGTGATCTTTAGATCACTGAGTTGTACGACCTTGTGCCTGAATTGTAAGTCTTGGAAGATACTATGAGATCCCAAGGGATCTGAGTTGTAAGCTCATAGGAGCCAAGATTGGAGAAGTCACTTATCTAACAAATAGTTAGAAAGGTGGGAGGAAAAGTGGATGTACCCATAATTTGGGGAACCACTAAAAATTTATTGTGTTGTCTGTGTGATTGCCTTGAAAGCACAATTAAACTAATCAAATCACTCGCAAAAGTAATTAAGTTTTAAAATATAGCACTAGGAACCAATAACATTTTCGCACCCCCAAGGTAATTTAGCTATCCTTGAAAACAAAGTATTTCAAGTGGTATCAGAGTGAGGTTCCTCAAAAAGGTCTTAACAGTCTGAGTTGATCCCCAAGGATAGCTAATAGGTTGGGACTTATGGGTTTAGGATTGAACCATAAAGAGTGGAGCTCAATGAAGCCTCAAGTCTACAGAGCAGAAAAGACCCAATATCCTCAATATCCTCAATATTCAGAGACTGTGGTAAAGTTAATGTTGTAGATAATGAATACTATCCAGCTACCTGGCTAGGAATCAGAGCCCCAATATCCTCAATATTCAGATACTGTGGTAAAGTTAATGTCTATCTAGATGCAAGGTTAAAGATTAGGGCCCTTCTTTCATTCACAGACAGTGATTCAGAGGTTTATGATGATGAGGAAGTTGACTACAGATGTTATGAGTTCATGGCCATGATAAAAAAAGAATCCTGCCAGGATCAGCCTGGTCTAGATCAGGTTCACTCCCTATCTAGCACATCCTCAGTATCTATATATGAGAACAGTCCAAACTCTGATGCATCCACATCAAGTGATGATGAGGGACCTATATTAGAGTAAGATGTCAATCAATTGATTGACATGTATGGCGCACTTCTGAAGGGTTTCAAAAGAAGCAAGAAGTTAGCCAAGATGCAGGCTGAGGAGATTATTTCTCTAGAGCTAGCTGCTTCCCAGCAGGCTGAGACAATAACACTACTGGATCAGAAGACTAAGGAATTCAACCAACTAAATGCCAACTCAGTCATCCAAATAGAGACTATGAGCCAAAAGGACAAGATCATCTTGGATCTTGAAGAGAAACTCCTAAAGTAGAAAAAGGTTATGGTTGATTCCAATAATCCCAAAGTTGTATTGCCACTGATTGACTCCTTTATCTCTGAAAACGATGAGAGATGTTTAGGGTCTAAGTGAAATTCTAGAGTTGACCTTTCAAAATGGAAAGGCAAAGCTCCTATTAAGCCTCAGTCAACCTTTCACAAGGTAATTCTCCTATCCAACAGGTATGAGCAGGACTGCATGTATGGTCACTAGAGGAATGAGAATCTTTTTCGTAAGAATAGAAATGTAACTTACAATGGAAGAATAAAGGGTAGGGGAATGAGTGCCTTTAAGGCTTCCCATGAAGAAATTCAAATGGCCCATCCTGTACCATTTGTATTTAGTGTTACAGCCCCCTCACACATGAGTAAGGCAGTGGCATTTTCTCAAGATCTCCCAACACACACTCTGACCAAGGTCAAGTCTGCCAGCAAGCCAGACGTGGGTATTTCTGATGCCATAAACAGAATGTCCTCTGCAAAGAAGACTACTGCTGGTACACCTCATTAAAAACCAAGATTTTCTACTGCCAGACCTACCCTCAGTCAGACTTTGGCTGAGAGAAATAAGAACAAGGAAGTTGCTCTTCCTTCTGCTCAATCTGTAGTTAACCCAACCGCTAGGCCTACTCAGAAGAGAAGGTATAATATTCATGAGTGTTGGTGCTATGGCAAAATGGGCCATTTTGCCCTAGATTGCTGGCATAATCCCTCTGTGCCCAAAGCACAAGTTAGTCTTCCTGTCACAAAATCTACATGAAGGCAAGGTCATTTAGAGGCTAATAAGAACCTAGGACCTAATATCTATTGGGTTCCTGAGGTAAGATAAATTATGTTCTGCATGATAGTCCAAGTACTCATACCCCCATATGGTATTTAAACAGAGGATGTTCCATGCTAGGATTGGAACAAGGTGGCCATCTTCAGGATCATACACCTGTAGATAGAAGTAGATGGACAGATAATCAAGTAAAAGATGTCCAGGACATGTGTAATCATTAAGGGGGAGCTAGGTCAGTCTAATGTATTGGACTAGCTTGAGTCTTACGAAAAGGATTGGTATTAGGAAACCTCCTGCACCAAGTGGATCAGTCAGAGAGAGCCAGATGCAAATCTATGGCTAAAGAAGAGGAAATGATCTGGCTCAGCTGAAAGATACTTTGCAGGGAGCAGGGAAGTGTCTGTGTATCGAACATCTACTCCAAGTCTATAAGAGAAAGATATGTAGAATTCCTCTAGTTGATGATTCTACTAAATGTTCTCTCAAATGCAAGAAATCAAGTATCTCTTGACAGGACTATATTTTTTAGATAAGATATTTGTATATTAAAAGTTTGAGGAGAAGTATGAGACAAGTCTTAAAAATTTGTCTCAACAAATAAGTAAGTGGCTCACATATTCACTTAGCTACTAAGTGAAACTAGTTTCAACATCCTCAAGTTTGACATTGGTATGTTGAATTTGGTTCAAGTAGCTCTCCTCAAGTTGTATACCTTGTATGTATATTGCAAGTCAATTTAAATCCCTGCAGGATTGGTCAGTCTAATAATACTAAGGGTTAAAGGCAAAATTTGTCTGTTTGCAGTTAAATAAGATGAATTAATCCCAGCTGTTGATCATAACTTGATCCCCAAATAGGTACGTGCCTTTCCACATTCTATCTTAAGAAAAACTATAAATAGAAGGTCTTGTGCATAAAGTAAAACACATTGTTTCTTGCCCTCCCCTGCCCGATACTGCCGAGTTGACGGAAAGTTTTCGCTCGCGCTCAAAAATTCACTAATGAAATTACGCCAAAAGATCAGGGCTTCCTATTCGAGGGTTCTGAACAGGTGAAAAACAGATTCAAGGATGCGCCGAAAGAGGTGCAATTTGTTCACCACCTACTCCAGGTTTCTGACCTAGAGTTTATACTATCAAAGTCCTGCCTTCTATGGAAGCGAGAAGTGCTGGAATTGTTCGCAAATCTAAAGGAGACTCTTACTCAGGCAAAATTAAGACTATGGTTAGTAGAACCAAGATCAAGATAACCCCGAGGAGGCTAAGCAAAGAGCTCTAGTTGCTGAGGTTTATAGAGACTGAGGACGAAGAAGCACTAGTCCAATCTGATGTCAGAGTGGCCATGAAGTTGTGTGACATCTCCAAACATACTACAACCTTTCTCATAATAAAGGAACTTAACCTCAAGGGAAAGTTCCTGGCTGACATAATCAGGAAGGCATTGTTGTGCAAAACAGGCTTGCATGATAAAATTTCAAAGAAAATGTTTGATTTGATGACAAGGATAATCCTATCCAAAATGACAAACTGATAAAGAATATTGTTTGACAGGATTATAAAGTGCATCAATGAGCCATACTTGGGGAGAATTCTTTCCCTATTTCTACTACAAACTGTTCTAGGGATCCTCAATATGAGGCTATAAACAAAGATCCATCATATGAGGAGGATAGATATCAGAATACTGGATAGATTAGACAGAGTCATCTAGTGACATGGCCCACCTGCTGTAAAGAAGAAAGCAAATGATGTTCTAGTGCAAGAGTAGAGCAGCTCAGATATTTCTTCTGAAGAACATGAGGAAGAGCCTCATGACCCCAGTCTGATTGTGTTTGAGAATGTGACCAGGAGAGACACTGCTGCCCAAGTGTCAGTATCTTCTGACCTTGATGTTAGAAATAAGTTGAACAAGGCTCAATCTGAAGATGCTCCAGACCAGGATGTTTACTTGCCATCAGCTGAGGTAGCTGGGCAAGTAGCTGAAGATATAGTCAACAGAGTCTCTACTAGGATGGGGGGGGGAGACCTCAAGGCCTGATGTTGCTGCTGACAACATTACTATTCCAGAATTTGTTGTAGTATCAACACCATCTGATGCAACTAGCCCTCATAGTGAGGGGGAGCAACTATTAGAGGATACTATGCAAGATGCACCTGTTGAGGGGGGGAGAAAGATCTGGATCAGTTCATGGAGACTCCAGCTTCTGAAGAGGAGCAACTCCAGAATCCTCCAAAGGAAATTTAGACGTATGATGATATTGTTGCTATACTGCATGTCACTGAGGATATGACAGATGTTGACAGGGAGCTTCAATCTGAACTCCCGGCTCATGTTGAAGTGCATGAAATAGACACCTCCATGTTAGAGAAGGAAGAAAGTATTCCAAAGAAAGCTCAGTCTTCTGCCTTTATTGTGGCTGACTCTGATCACAGGGCAGAGGTCATGCCAGTTAGAGAAATAGGTGATGAAGGCACATCAGCCAGGACAGATCAAATTCCTCCTTTGTTTCTTGCCTAACTGAAGGACTTGTTGGATGAGCAGAGGAGATCCTCGAAAAACTTTGTGGATGATTCTCTCAAACAAATCAGGAATGAGCTATCTAATGAAATTAAGTCAATCAGATTTGAAGTGAATCTCCTGAAGGGTGAAACCATCAAATTCTTCAAAAGGGCAGCACCAGCTGTGGACTACACTCTGAACAAGCTAGATGTAGTAGACTCAAAATGTCACTATAGTGATTGCAAATTAAACAATTTAAAATGAAAACATGCTGGCTATTGATAAGAATGAAAATACTTTAAGGGAACAAAAGAATACAACATTTTTTACCAAGATGGATTATTGTACTATGATTCTTGATGATCATATGCTGGAGGTCAAAAACAAGTAACAACATGGGTAAATTATCTATAAACTGAAAGTAACAGGCTTGCCTCTCCCAGACCAAAGAGCTTATTGAGGAAGTCAAAAAGGGAGAGTAATTCCATAATAAATATACTGAAAATATTGTTGAGCATCTAATATGATGAGGGGATCTTATGGGATTGAATCTGTCCAATATGACAACATTACTATATTTCCTGCTCAAGTCAAGAGGCATAAATCCTGAAATGTTTGCTCAACTAGAAGGCCAGTTGCAAGATGATCTGAGTAGAGAAGATGGTGCTCAATGGATTGATTCATTTGTTGCCCCTGAATTCAGCCCCTGTGCAGAATAGTACAGAAGTCAAAGGGAAAGAATGCTGATGAGGAAGAGGAAGAAATCAAATTAAGTAAAAAGAGGTATAGAGAAGGATGGTGAAGAGAGATAATTTCGAACAATGGAGTCCACTGTCCAAAACCATATTCTATCATCTTAGGACCAGATCAAGCAGAAGAGAGAGATCAAGATAAGGCAAAGTTGTATAGCTCTTTTGAAAGACCTAAGCGGGATCAGAACGAAGCTGGAATGAAAGCATATAGAAGAGGTAAAAAGGCTGCACACTGCAACCTGATCAGTAAAGCCTATAAGATACTTTCCAATGCCTTACAGTTACTTCCAGAGGCAGAGAGACAAGAAAGCTGAAGCTGAAATTGAAAAAGCATACAAGGCAAACAATAAAGGGAAAAAAGTTGTTGATGGAGCTGAGAAGGAAGAAAGATCCAAAAAGAAGCAAAGGGCAGTGGCATTGTGATAAGGGAACCTGAAACTTGAAATGTTTCTTATTCTACTATAGGGATTAAGAAATCTGTTATGTTTTGTTATTTGCCATTAAACATTTGTTCCTTTATGATATGAAAAAATCATTTGTGAGTTATACAATGTGTCTTTTACTATATATATTGAGGATTTGTGTTAGTGTATACATTATCTTAGGTTTTGACTTCTTCAAATAGGGAGAGATTATCGGGTCCATTGATCCTAATGTCCTGGATTTGAAGAAGGCCTTGTAGACAATAATATACACATATGGTAATCTAACATGTCCTACAAGTTCTATGTATGCAGGGTAACTTCTTTGCATTGATTGGATAGGTTGATTCAAGTGGCCAAGACAGGTGATGACTAGCCAAGCTAGTGGAAAGATAGAAAACTATCCAAGTCCACAGGAGTTGAGTGAAGTAAATTCACTCAACGCCAGGTGGCTAATAGCACTGACTTCAGCTTGTTTAGTCAAAACCAAACAATTGGCAAGCTGAAGATGTGGCTAAGTCCACAGACGTTCAGTGCAGTCGACTCACTCAACACCATACAAAAAAAACTGCGAGACAGTCTATGGCAGTAAAAGCCTAAGAAGAAACAAGCAGAAATGTGGCTATGTCCAAAGACATTGAGTGTAGTCTACTCACTCAACGCCATACAACAAAAAGTTGTGAGATAGGCTAAGGCAGTAAAAGCCTAAGAAGAAACAGGCAAAAATGTGACTAAGTCAACAGGCTTTGAGTGAAGTCCATTCACTCAACGCCATAACTTCATATTCGTTGAGTATAGCTCAGTTAGTCATAGCCACAGAAAATCAGTGTAGAAATTTTACTAAGTCCATATGCGTTGAGTGAAGCTTACTCACTCAACTCCATGTGATAAAAAGCGTTGACTGAACATTAGTCAGTCAGAGACTATGATTTCACATAGAAATTTGGCTTATTCCAAATGCGTTGAGAGAAGGCTGCTCACTCAAAGCCTAGTAACAGAAAAAATCTGTTAATTAGTTTGGCATTGAGTGAAGCTTACTCACTCAATGCCAACTGAAGGAAAATCTATCCAAGTTGGTTGACGTTGAGTGAAGCTTACTCACTCAACGCCAAGTGATAGAAAATCTATGTAAGTGTTTTGATGTTAAGTGAATCTCACTGACTCAACGCATAGTGATAGAAAATCTATCTAAGTATTTTGGCGTTGAGTGAAGCTTACTCACTCAACGCCTAGTGATAGAATATCTTTCTAAGTGTTTTGGCATTGAATGAAGCTTACTCACTCAACACCTATACTAAAGATGCTTGGCTTTGACTAAGTCCATAGATGGTGATGTCAATAAAGTCAACAAGTCAACAGAATTTGAATTTGTTGTGGGAAAGCTATAGTACACGACAAATGTCGCTGCTTGCCTTCAGTACAGCCATTAATGCAAAAGCTGGTAGCTGCCAACAAATTCAAGGTGGGGCCCACTTCTCAAAGAGCCGTTGATGGGCTAATAATAAAAGACAGAGACCGAGGAAGAAGAAGTAGCTTTTGGGAAATTACTGTTGGACTTCATATTCCTGCTCGCCATTATTGCAGAGCTTGGTGAACAAGTTCAAAGAGCTGCTATAAGTGAAAAAGCAAGTTAGTGTGTGACACACAGACAGTTAACTCTTGAAGAAGCTATTCTCTGAAGATTAAAATCATCTTCAACAACAAGATCAGAAAGTCCTCTTTCTGAGTAAGAAGAAGAAACTGAGTCATCTGGTTTCAGCAATCTGTAAGATAGGGCTGAGTTTATCTCGGTTTGAGAAGCTGTTAAGGTAAGAAGCCCGCACAACAGTTACTTCACAGATCCAGCAAAACATTTCCCGAAGATAAATTTTTAGAGCTATGTAAAAGAGAGAGCTGAGCTTCTAGTTCAATTCAGCAAGGTGCAGAGCATAAGATCTACAAAGTTGCTTCTAGCTCAAGATTCTTATTGTTGTGAAGAAGATATGGCTGAGGATATCTTAGCTCAGGAAGAAGAAGAAGGCTTAGAGAAATTTATCTGTTGTCATAGTCAAACTACTCACACTCACACCCTATAGGATCTTATTAGATATGAGCTGTAGGACTAAATATATAAAGGCTGAGTGTAGGATCCAAGTGTGGATCTGAGTATAGGATCACTGGTTGATCAGAGCTAGGATTTTGTTGAGAATCTGAGTGTAGGGCTTTGGCCTGAGAAGTAGTATTCAAATGTGAATTTGAGTTGTAGAGATTTTGAGCTTGAGGTAGGAGAGTCATTCTCTCTGAGTGGTAGCACACTTGGGACTGAGCTGTAGGATCCCTTTGGATCTGAGGTAGGGTCTTTGATCCTAAGAAGTAGGAGAGTCATTCTCTCTGAAGTAGGATCCTTTGTGTATCTGAGGTAGGGCTTTCCTCCCATCCTGAGTTGTAGGGCCTTTAGCCTGTGGTAGGTGATCTTTGAATCACTGAGTTGTAGGGCCTTGTACCTGAGCTATAGGTCTTGAAGGAGACAGAGAGATCCTGAGGGATCGGAGTTGAAGCTCCTAGGAGCTAAGATTGGAGAAGTGCCTTATCTAACAAGTAGTTAGAAAGGTGGGAGAGAAAGTGGATGTACCCATAATTTGGGGAACCACTATAAATTTGTTGTGTTGTCCGTGTGATCGCCTTGAAAGCAAAATTAAACTAATCACATCACACACATAGGTAATTAAGTTTTAAAATATAGCACTAGGAACCAATAACCTTTTCACCTCCTCTAGGTAATTTAGCTATCCTTGAAGACAAAGTCTTTCACCAGCCTCTATGAGAATCCTGTTTTTCTCTCAGCTATCCCATTTTGCTAGGGTGTTCTTGGAGAAGAAAACTCCTGAAATATACCTTGCTCTTCACAGATCCTTATCATGCCTTCAGATTGAAATTCTGTGTCATGGTCACTTCTGATTTTGACCACATAACAATTCTTTTCATTCTGAATTTGCCTAATAAAGGTCACAAAGCTATCAAGGGTTTCAGTCTTTTTCTTAAGAAAGAATACCCATGCAAATATGGAAAAGTTATCAACTATCATATGAGTGTAGAATTTCTTACCTAGATTATGAACTGACATAGAACCAAATAAGTCCATATGCAGGAGGTAAAGTGAGTGTCTATGTTTCAATGATAGCTAAATCACCTAGAGGGGGGTGAATAGGTTATTGGTCCCCTTTTATGTTATTTTATTGTTTCCTTACTAAGTGATCTAGAGTTGTCCTTAGTACCTGCAATATAAAAGAAGAACAAAATAACACAACACATCATACAGATATTTATAGTGGTTACCCAATTGGGCACATATGCGTTCCCTCCCACCTATCCAACTATCTTATTGGACTATGCATAAACTCCTCCAAACCGCTCCTAAGAGCCTACACCTTACATCCCTCAGGATATCTAAGTCTCCTCCAAACTTACTTATCAGCCACAAAGTCCTACAACTCAGTGGTCAAAAGACCACCTACCTCAGGCTGTTAAGCCCTACACTCAGGCTGGGAGGACAACATTACCTTAGATCCACAAAGGATCCTACCTCAGAGCTCTGCAGTGCTCCTACACTCTGTGACCCACAATCCACCTGCCTCAGCCCTATCTCTAAGGCCTACAACTCAGGCTTCTTAGCCCTATAACTTCAGGCACAAGGCCCTACTCTCAGAGTGCTGCAATACTCCTACAACTGAATACCCAACAGGTGCCTACCTCAGTGCCCTTCCTGGCACCTACAGCTTAGTGACAAGCTTGTCACCTACCTCAGGCCAAAAGGCCCTATACTCAGATTCACACTTGGATTCTACCTCAGAGAACAACACTCTCCTACCTCAGGCACTTAAGACCTATAACTCAGATCTACACTTGGATCCTACAGGATGAATATGGGTTAGTGTGATGATTGGCCACAGGTGAAATTTCCCTATGCCAATCTACCTGGATTGAGATAAACCTCGCCCAACCTTGACTTCAGGAAATATATTTCCTGAGTCTACTTATTTGGTCTGAGAGAATACTTAGACCTAACTTCCTCTTCTCAGCACCAGGGATTTTATCCAGCTTGAGGTAGAGAAGTAACTGCGACAGATCTTGCTGCAACCTGAGCTGGGAGAATCTCAGCCCAAATCCTTTCTTCACAATAATAAGGATGAAGATCTCTTTGGCCTGTGCTGGAAGTAACTTGCAGATCAGCTTCTCTGCCCCTTTCTGAACTGAGCCAACTGCTCAGCCCTATCTCCTTCTTCACAACTCCCCAAGAGAATGTTCTTTAGGATTTGTTGGTAGAGTCTGTGATGCACCTACAGCAAGGGTCGGCCCAAGCTGCATCCTATTTCCTCAAGGTAATGTTCTGGACTTGCTTGTTGGTGTAGCTGTAGATTACACCTGCTATCTTGCTGTTGACGATGTTGTTATCAACAACAACTTGCACTTGGTCTTCCTGACTTGAGCTTCCTATTCTTTAGCTCCTCAACAATGACGGAGAAGAAGAACTATCTCTTTTCTTTTTTATCTGAAGGCTATCTTCCTCTGTACGCCTTTTTCCTTTTATTGGTTTTGACCCAACGACTCTTGAGCAGTGGGCCCCAAACGTTTAATGTCCAGCAACAACTTTGCTTTTATGCCAACTGTTGTATAGTAGGTCTACGACAACATTTGTCACATACTGTAGCCATCCTACCGGTAATTTGAAATATGTTAACTTGTTGACTTGCTGACGTCATCAGCTGTGGACTTAGTCGAAAATCAAACAACATTAGCATAGACATTGAGTGAGTAAGCATCACTCAATGTCAAAACACTTATATAGATTTACTGTCTCATGGCGTTGAGTGAGTAACCTTCACTCAATGTCAAACTACTTAGAATTGAAATCTATTTCTAGGTATTAAGTGATTCAGCTTCACTCAATGCCAACTTACTTTATCAGCTATCAGCTGCTTGGCATTGAGTGTGTGAGCATCACTCAATGCCAAACTCCTTAGACAAAATTCTATCTTCCCTAGGCATTGATAGCGTTGAGTGAGCAACCTCCACTCAACGCTTTTTGCCTTAACCATTTTTCAGCTTAACTGTCTCAGTGCTTTCTTATTATCAGCTGAGACAAACACTTGTCTCAACGGTTGAGCTGAGACCAACACTTGTCTCAGCAGTTGTGCTGAGACTGTTGCAGTTCGGAGATCTGGTAGTCTGGCGGTTTTTCCTAGCCGGCCTGTCTGCCGGGCTGTTGTTGTTTAGTATCCCAACGGTCTGGCAGTTTGTCTCAGACGACTTGGAGATAGGGCAGTCTAGCGGTCTCCTGTGGGGGCTTGCTCTCTGTGATGCTTGCTCTCTCCTCCCGTTGATTGTCGGGTAGTTAGCCGGCATGTCTAACCGCACGACCTGTTCGGTTTTTCTTTTTGTAAAGCCGCATATACTTGTAATCTTTTAGTCCCACATTGCTTAATTGTAATCTCTCTCATCTCCTCCATTCTATAAAAGAGAGACTATACCATTGTAATTAATACCTTTTTTGGATAATAAAGTTTACATTACTCCAAATTTTTCAGTTTGCTTTTTCTTGTTCGCACATGGTATCAGAGTACTCGGTTAATTCCTCCTGATTCTATGAGCTTCGTCTGTCCGCGAGACCTGTCCGCGTGGCTTGCTCCTTCTTCTCGCGACCTATTTGTGACTTGTTTTCTCTGCCTGTTTGCTCCTTATTCTCGTGATCTGTTTCTTCTATGATCACGCCTGTTCACACGGTTTCTGTCTCCTCTTTGTCGCTGCCCTTTGTGTGCACGGCCTACCTCTTCTTTTTCTCCGCGACCTGTTTTTACGGTTGCTCTGCCTCTTCTCTCGTTGTGATCTACCTTTATTCGTGCGACCAGTTTCTATTCGTGCGGTCTCTTCTCTGTTCGCACGACCTGTTTGGCTTTCTTGCGAACTCCTCCCAGTTCGCAGGGTCTTCTCTCTCTGCTATTCGCACGGTTTTATCTCTAGCCGTGCGACTTCTTTCCCTCGGCTTTTCTCTCTTCTTAGCTGCGGCCTTCCTAGTTGCTCGTCCTACTTGCTGATCGCCCGACTTGGTCTTTCTGCCCTTGTCGCCGGGGACTTCTTTCTGTTCGCTTCCTGTTGTTCTCGCACAGTCTCTCTTCTATGGCCTCCACCTCCTCCACACAGTCAGCCTCGGTGGTCACCTCTTCTGGTAGTGCCCACGTTGTTACTCACGGCAGATGGTTGATCGACTCTGGTGCTACAAATCATATGACAGACAATCCTCAGGGTTTTCTCTTCTAGAAACACATGATTGGTTGCCCCCGATCTTTGTTGCAGACGACTCTTCCTCTCCAGTCAATGGGACGGGAGTGATTCAAGTCACTCCGTCTATTCGCCTGGCCGATACCCTCTATATGCCCAAGTTCACTTGCAATTTATTATCGGTTACTTCTCTCTGCAAGCAACTACGGTGTTCCGTCACATTCACTCATAGTTCTTGTTCTTTTCAGGACCCGGACTCCAAACGGACGATTGCTATTGGGACTGAGAGCGGCGGCCTCTACTTCCTCGATAACATTTCTGCTCTATCCGCCTTCTCCTCCTCCTCTACAGATCTTCTTCAATGGCATCTTTGCCTTGGTCATGCTTGTTGGAACACCCTATTACTAATTTGGGTCAGGATCACTATGTCTCTAGGAACCTTTGCTTGACCTCCTGTATAGCTTAAAAGGTCAATCAGAATTGAGTCTAAGGGTTAGAAGTCTAGGTTTGGAAGCTGCCCTGAAGACCAAGTTTTTCTGTCTGGAGACTAAGTCTGATCGTCGAGCTCAGCACGACGATTCGTCGAACTCCGATCGACGATCGTCTAGCTCAACTTCGACAGATCGTCGAACTCCCTTCGACGATCGCTGAGCTCAACTTCATAATATCGTCGAACTCCATTCGACGATCGGTGAGCTCAGGTCGACGATTTTGACTCTGCCTTGGATCTTTATCTCTGAGCTCAGTTCGACGATCTTTGAGCTCAGATCGACGATTATTTTGCTGCTATGTATTTCCAGATCGCTGAGCTCAGCTCGACGATAGCATAGCTCAGTTCGATGATTTCAGATAACTTCCAGAATTCAAATTCAAATCAGTTAGGAGTTATTCTGCAATTAATTCAGAGATTTGCTAGCCGTTTTCATTCAATTCTGGACCAAGTTTCAAGGGACTTTTCAAGGAATAATTCTGTGGACTTTCCTCAAAAAGAGATTATGCAATTAAGGATGCAATCAATACAAACCAACGACTATCCTTGACAGAGAATGATATTCTATTCAGGACCAGAGAATAAAAGAGAGAATGTTTTTGAATCTCTAAGTAGAACAAGAAGAAGAGAACACACAATACAGATTACAGAGACTCAGTCAAAATCTTCTGTCACAAAGAATTCTCAAGAACACTCATCAAAGGAGATCAAGTTTTCTCAAATCTTCAGATCTCTGTAGTTTTCAAAGTGTTCAAGGTCAACATATTTCCTGACTCCAGACATTCAACATTTCAGCTATTGCTGAAATCATCCATTGCTGGAGTTCAACCTTTGAAGGCCTATCACCCTCAGCAAAGCTTTTCTTCCGGAAGATTTCAAGGATTCAGGGGGAGCTTTGACATCAATCCACATAGTCTTCTCAGTTGTTTGAGAAAGAGAAGACTGCCATCACTCTCTCACCCCCACTCTGTAAAGGGTTTTTCAAACTCCCTTCAAAAGTTTGAACCTGGTTTTTGAGCACCTTGTCAAAAGCTCATTGGTGGCAAGACACCTGATCAAAAAATCTGCTTTGGTTTTTGAGCACCTTATCAAAAGCTCATTGGTGCCCTGGACACCTGATCAACTCATCCTGCAGTGGATTCCTACCTAGGGTGGTAGAAGAGTGGATTTACCCAAGTTTGGGGAACCACTATATTTCCTTGTGTCTTCTGGTTCTGCTTGCTTTCATTTTTGTTTCTGGCCTTGATTTTCTCTGTGCTTAGTTTTTGCTTACCTTAGTACTGTGATTAGATTTATTTCTGCTTCCCTGCTCACACATATTACAACAATTGTTGTAAAAGTTTGTAAAAGTTTTTAAAGCACCATATACTCTATTCACCCCCCTCTAGAGTATATCAGATCTAGTTGCACTTTCAATTGGTATCAGAGGCAGGTTGGTTAAACATACCATATCTGATTGGTTGTACAGGCTAACACCTGAACCCCAAGATCCCAAACTAGATCTGTGTTCCTTTGGTATTTTATTATTAGATTTTGTTTGCACAAATCATGGCCCAAAACAAAGATTATGCTAGCACCAGACCTCCAGTGTGCAATCTGTCAAAGTTTGCACTTTGAAAGCAAGGATTAGACTTTACATGAATTCTATTGACGAAGATATTTTTAATTCTGTTTTGACAGTGTGTCCAAGACCCCCAGAGAATACGAGTACAAATGCTGTTCCACCTCCATCAGGAACAGATGCTGACATCAAAAAATGGAAAGTAGCTGATGCCAAGGCTATGAACATCCTAGCCCAGACAATGTCAGATGACATATTTCAAAAGGTAGCTGAATGCAATTCAGCCAAGGAAATTTGGGACAAGCTCTCAGAAATAGTCTCAGGCTCAGCTGATGAGAGAAAAGACAGAAGATCCCATCTCATCTCTCAATATGAGAATTTCAAGAAGGGAGAGACTGAGTCAGTGGGAGATATGTACAACAGACTAAGTCTAATTGTCAGTGAGCTAAGGACATTGGACAAAGAGATTTCTCTAACTGAACTTAATGACAAGATCCTAATGTGCTTCCCCAGCACTTGGGATTCAAGAATCTGGCCAATTAAGGATGCCAGAAGTCTGAATGAGATCACCACTGAAGCTTTGTTGGGTAAGCTCAAATCGTATGAGCTACTTATCAAGAATAAAGAGGAAGAACAGAAGGCTGCTTCACCAGCCACAAGGAAAGAGAAGACCATAGCCTTTAAGGCAACTGAGGATCTGCCTGAAGATAAAGCTACAGGCAATGATGAACTACTCAACTTGTTGGCCAAAAGATTCTACAAGATGGCCAGAAAGGACTTCAGAAGAAGATCATACAAGGAGCAGGACAAGCCAAGGTATGACAAGTCCATTAGCAACAATAAAGACATTATCTGCTTTGGTTGCAGGAAACCAGGGCACATAGTTCCTGACTGTCCAGAGAACAAGAACAAGGACAGAAGGGACAGAAAAGAAAGAAGAAAGGAGAAAGACTCCAAAAGGAATGGAAATGGCAAATCTTCTTCAAGCAAAAATAAGCATACAAGAAAAGGGTTTGTTGCTGAATCCTGGAGTGAGACAGAAGAGGAGTCAGAAGCCTCTTCCAGCTCCAGTGATGATGAGGATGATGCAGAAGAAAAGGAGTTCTGCATGATGGCAATCAATGCCTCACAGCATAACTCAGAAGAAGAGGAGTCAGAGTCAGACTCAGAGACCCAACCTGAAGAAGATCAGGTAATTAGCTCTTTTGATTTTAGTTCAGAAGATTTTAAATCTGAATTTAAAGCACTGTGTTTAGACCTGCTAAAGTCTGAGAAAGAGATTATCTCTCTCAGAAATCAATTATCTGAACACAATGTTTTAAAGTCAGAAAACCTCAAACTCTCTTAGGAGTTGGAGAGCTGTAGGGAACAGATAGCTTCACTGAAAAGTGAGCTCCGTGAGGCCAAGAAGCTTGAAGAATCCCTTAATTGGAGAAGCATCAAGCTGATGGACATCACAAGCACAGTGAACTCTAGATTTAACAGTACACTGTGCTTGGGTGCCTCATCCAGCCAACCTATTATTCTAACAACTCCCATCAAGTTTATTTATGACAAGGGAAAGGGAGTTGTAGAGGTTGCTAGGAAAAATTCTGATCTGCCTCAGAAAACTAAGTCCCAGCAGAAATCGTCGAACGTAGATCGACGATCGCCGAATGAAGATCGACGATCGCCGAACGCAGCTCGACGATGTCAGGATAAATCGTCGAACACAGATCGACGATCTCAGCCAAAGTCGTCGAACGCAGGTCGACGATCTCATATACCTGACCTCAGCCATAGTCGACCGTCGAACGGAGCTCGACGATCTGACCCAAGATCGTCGAACGCAGCTCCAAGATCGTCGAACAGAGGTCAGAGCTCTGGAAACCTTTTCAAAGGCAAATCAAAATTGAATCCTAAGGGTTCCTCATCCCAAATCTTTAACCCTTATACTGAATGGATTCTACCTCCAAGAAGATATCATCCTGAAGGATATAAGAGTCAACCTGGGATGTCTTTCATTTCTGAATTTAGAGGTTATCAACCTAGGCCCAAGGTAAACTGGGTCAAAAACAAATGAATTGTCTTATGTGCAGGTGAAGACCTATCCAACATCTAACTAGCAATGGTATTTGGATAGTGGGTGCTCTAAGCACATGACAGGGAATAAGGACAACCTCACATCCTTCAGAGCCAAGCTTGGACCCAAAGTAATTTTTGGTGATTCCAACTTTGGACAAACTAAAGGATATGGTGCAGTCCAGATTGGATCAGTAACTTTCAAGAAGGTAGCTTATGTGGAAGGACTGAAGCACAACCTAATCAGTATCAGTCAGCTGTGTGATGAAGGCTACCAGGTGACCTTCAGCAAAACCTTATGCAAAATCAAGTCAGAGGACAACACAACAGTGTTGACAGGTAAAAGGAAAGGTAACATCTACTTAGTAGACTTTCTTTCAACCAATGTAGATATCTGCTTGTTTAATTCAATCTGTAGACCAAATGTTTTATGACATAAGAGATTAGGACACCTAAACCTTAGAACTATTGCTAGGCTATCCAAAGATAACCTTGTTAGAGGACTACCTTCTGGCCCCTACAAGAAGGAAGGACTCTGCAAGGCTTATCAATTAGGCAAGAAAACTAAAAACAGTTTTAAGTCACTTAATAAGAGTGATTCACCTAGGATATTGTATCTGTTACACATGGATCTTTTTGGACCCATCACAGTACAAAGCCTAGGAGGGAAATCCTACACTTTAGTAATTGTAGATGACTTCTCTAGATTCACTTGGGTGTTCTTTCTAAGGAAGAAGTCTGATAACTTTAAGTGTCTGACAGAGTTTCTCAAATGTATACAGATTGAGTTCAATACTCACATTGCCCTGATCAGAAGTGATCATGGGACAGAGTTTGATTCTCTTCTTATGCAAGAGTTCTGTCAGAGTGAAGGGATCAGGCATACTTTCTCAGCTCCTAGAACTCCTCAACAAAATGGGGTAGCTGAAAGGAAAAATAGAACCCTTATTGAATCTGCCACTACATTGTTGTCAGATGCTCATCTACCTCTATCCTTTTGGGCAGAGGCAGTGAACACCTCCAACTATGTGTTGAACAGAAGGCTGATACATAAACTAAAGGGAAAGACTCCCTATGAATTACTCAAAGGAAAGAAACCTAAAGTTGACTATTTTAGAGTATTTGGTTATATTTGCTACATTCACAATAATGACAAGAAATATTTAGCAAAATTTCAAGCCAAAGCTGATGAAGGAGTATTTCTGGGATACTCCATGATCAGCAAGGTCTATAGGGTCTATAACAAATCATCTTTGAAAATTGAGGAATCTGTTCACATTTCATTTGATGAAACTAACATGTCTTTCAAGGAGAAGAATTCTTCTACCATAGAACCTTTGCAGGAACATTCTCTAGTTGAAGACTTGAACATGTTACAGGTTACTCAAGAGGATGAAAGCAGTGAAGATGAAGGAAATGATCAACATTTTGAAGCACAACCTGAAGAGCCAGTTGTTGTACCACAAGAGGAAACAACAACACAGGTTGGTGAACAATCAACACCCCCTGTTGATTTAGTAACATCAAGAGACCATCCAATTTCCCAAATAATTGGAGAAATCTCAGCTGGTGTGCAAACCAGAAATCAGGTCAACCAAAACCTGTTGCACACCTGCTTCCTATCTCAAATTGAACCTCAGTCCATTCAAGATGCAGAGCAAGATCCACACTGGATCATTGCAATGCAAGAGGAGTTGCATCAATTTGAGAGGAATAAAGTATGGGAAATAGTGCCAAAGCCTAAGGATCATTCCATTGTTGGAACAAAGTGGGTATTCAGAAACAAACTGGATGATCAAGGAGTAATTATAAGGAACAAGGCAAGGCTAGTTGCCCAGGGATACTCTCAAGAAGAAGGAATCGACTACGACCAGACTTTTGCACCTGTTGCAAGATTAGAAGCCATCAGGATTTTTCTAGCTTATGCAGCTCACAAAGGCTTTAAAGTATATCAGATGGATGTCAAAAGTGCTTTCTTAAATGGAGACATCAAAGAGCAAGTTTATGTCAGACAACCTCCAGGTTTTATCTCTCCAACTTATCCTGATTATGTTTTTAGATTAAATAAAGCATTATATGGTCTCAAGCAAGCTCCTAGAGCATGGTATGAGACCTTAGCATGCTTTTTCTTGGAAAATGGTTTTATAAGGGGTAGAGTAGACCAAACTCTTTTTATTAGAACCCATAAGTCCCATACCCTACTAGTACAAATTTATGTAGACGATATCATTTTTGGTTCTACTAACTCAAAATTGTGCAGAAGGTTTTCAAACCTGATGCATTCTAAATTTGAGATGAGTAGCATGAGTGAGCTATCCTTCTTCCTAGGATTGCAAGTCAAACAACATGCTGAAGGCATCTTTATTTCTCAAACCAAATATGCAAATGAACTGGTTAAGAAATTTGGTATGTCTGAGGCATCTTGTATAAAAACACCCATGCATACTAATGCTGTATTGGATGCTGATGAACATGGAAAACCTGTTGATCAGACAACATATAGAGCAATGATTGGCTCTTTACTGTACCTTACAGCTAGTAGACCAGATATAATGTTTGCTACATGTATATGTGCTAGGTTCCAAGTAAGCCCTAGAGAGTCACACCTAACTTTAGTAAAGAGGATTCTCAGATATGTTAAAAGTTGTCCAAATCTAGGTCTCTGGTATCCAAAAGATTCAGCATTTGATTTAACTGGATTCTCAGATGCTGATTATGCTGGATGCAGAATTGACAGGAAAAGCACCAGTGGAACTTGTCAGTTCCTTGGTGACAGACTTGTCTCTTGGTTTTGTAAGAAACAAACATCTGTGTCAACTTCAACTGCTGAAGCTGAATATATGGCTGCAGACAGTTGTTGTTCACAAATATTGTGGATTCAAAACCAACTCCTAGACTATGGTTACAACTTAGAGAAGTTTAAAATCTTTTGTGATAACACAAGTGCTATTTCCATAGCTCAAAATCCAGTCCTCCATAGTAGGACAAAACACATAGAGATTAGGCATCATTTCTTAAGGGATAATGTTGAAAAGAATAAAATTGAATTACAATATATCCCAACTGATTTGCAAAGGGGAGATATTTTCACCAAGCCCTTGGATGAAAAGAAACACACCTTCTTCCTAAATCAGTTAGGAATGTTAGATGGAGGAAGCCTTAAATAATATCCAAGATTTTGAAAGCTAAAAATTGACCAATACTAGGTAAACTCTCTCATTTTTCTTAGTGTCTAGAACTTTCCTGATCTCTGAACAGCGCTCGACGATTTGCCCCAAGATCGTCGAACGGAGATCGACGATTTCCAAAATCGTCGAACTGAGTTCAGCGCCTCTCAGATAGTATGAACTATCTCTTGCGGTCAACGATCGTCGAACGGTGCTCGACGATTATGTTATCTGAACGATCGTCGACCGGAGCTCGACGCTCTTCAAGATCGTCGAACGGAGATCGACGATGTTGAAAACTCTTCAGATTCCTTTAGAAGCCTCGATCGTCGAACTGAGTTCAACGATCTTTCCAATTCTGCGTCGAACCCTAATATAAAACTCTTTTTTCGCCGTCGTTCTCTTTTGCGCTTTCGATTTCTCTGCAGGATTTTCTTTCCCTCCAAACAGTTCTACGCTTGGTCGTTTTGTTTGTTGAGTTTTTGCAGGTACAATGGCTGTGTCAGTTGCTGTCCTAGCTGCAATGAAGTTTGATGCAGACTTTGACATTGATATAGAATCATTCAACACCACTGACCAGATTTTCCAAGACATACTGGGTTTATTCAAGGATCAGAATCTGTCTGCCCTCATGACCACCAGGATCAAGCTGGCTTCAGATGAGATCAAGGAATGGGTTTACACTGCTCATAATCAAGACAACAACACAATAGTCGGGTCTATTGCTGAAAATCAGGTACCCTTGACCCCCACTATTTTAACAGAGGTTTTTGGACTGAGAAATGGAGAAGATATTGCTGAGTTATCAGGAGAAGAATTTTCTGACCTGCTTGCCAGGATGGGTCATCCAGAGGGAAACCCTAGCAAGCTATTCAAGAGGAATCTGTCTGTTGAATACAGGTTCCTGGCAGATGTGGTAGGGAAAGTGCTGCTGGCAAAGCACTCAGCCCATGATACTATATCCAGACATCAGCTCTGTCTCATGGGAGCTCTGGTGGATAAGAAAAATCTGAACTGGGGAGAGGTTTTCTTTGACCTCATCAAGAAGAAAATAAACAAGAGTTTTGTAAATTTTGGAAGAATTCTTGGAGTTTTCCTGCATACCAGGTGCCCTGCCTTGCTGGTCTCCTCTGGAGTTCACATAAATGCCTCCAAGAGACTAACCTGTGCCCTCTTTGGAAAGTGGGACAGGCAAATAAGCAAGCCTAGCAGGCCCTCCTCCAGTGCTCCTTCAGGCACAAGGACTCCAAGAGTCACTCTCCCACAGGTCTCTGCTCCTGCAGATGACCTGGCTGCTGCTGTTGCTGCCTCTCCTCCTCCTCCAATTCCATCCCTGCCCCTACCAACCACCATTCCAGCTCCATCCACCATCACCATATCTAGCCCATCTCCAACATCAACTCCATCTCTAGACCCCATTCTACCTCCACCAGAGGACCAATTCCAACCACTATTCTCCTACCCTCCACCAGATATCACCTCTTCACCATCCATTCCATCCTTCACTCTTCTGGATGATTCCTTCATGGATGATTCCCCCTCATCTCCTCCTAAATTACCCTCCTCCTCCACTTCATTCCAAGACCTCCTACACCACATCATTGATCAACCAACATTCACTCCATCCATATCCATCCCCTTGTCCTCCATATCCATAATGCCAACACCTCAGCCATCCATACCACCACTCTCCAGCCCTCCACTTCCAGAATCTTCAGCTACTCCTATTCCATCTACCTCTGCTCCAGCTGTTGAGCAAGTAGACCTCTCAGCCCTAGCTGACAGGCTGTATGAGCTTATTGCCCCCAGGCTCTCTCTACTATTGGAGACCTCCTTGGCTCCTCTACACCTGTCAGTAGAAGCTCTCTCTGCCAGGCTTTCCTCCCTCCTTCCTCAGGCAGCACCTCCAGCAGTGTGCCTTGATCCAGATGTATCTGTATCTAGGCAGGGGGAGATGCCATATGAAGAGACTCTTCATGCTGTTGCTGCTGCTGTTTCTGTGACTGCTGCTCCTCCTCTTGCTGCTGCTGCTGCTGTGCCTCCTACTGCAGTTCCTGCAATAGACCTAAGGTCTTTGCTTTCTGCTTTTGATTCTGCCTTCTATAGCTGTCTGCCAGAGAGTAATGCTGTCCAGCCCCCAGAAGACCTATCCAAGGCACTGGTGCCTTTCTCTTGCTGTGACCCTAGCATTATCTCTTCTTTTGTACATTCAGTAATTGCTGCTACTGAAGATGTTGCTGCTGCTGCTGCTGTTGAGGAAAGGACTGACTTTGCTTCTGAAAATATTGATGCTGCTGCTGTAGATATTCTTGCTGCTGCTGAAGTTCCAACTGCTTCTGATGAGCCAATATCCAAGGATCTTCTGATGACAGAGGCCACTGAAATTGAGCCTGCTGTAATTTTTGATGATGCCTCTGCTACTATCAGTGAAGTTGTTGCTGCTATCAACTCTCCAGTTTTTATTGTTGAGAGTGAATCTGCTGTTTCTGCTGTAAGTGAGACTGTTACTGCTGCTGTCACCTCTACTGCTGTTGTATCTGCTGCTGTCTCTGCTGATGTCCCTGCTGCTGCTATCTCACCTTCTGCCTCATCTGCTGCTGTTCAACTGAAGAAAGATCTTATGAAGAGAATAGATGCTCTATATGATGACCAGAGTTCTGAGACTGATGAATTTAAAACAGACTTTGATGATTCATCTGCTACCATTGCCAGGAAAAGGAAGGCAAGGAGTAAGGCTATGAAAAGGGTTCCTCCTGCTAAAATCAAAGATAACAATGACATTCCTTACTACATTCTGCATAACTGCCCAATCACTGAACATTGGATGCAATATTCTAAAAACCAGCTGAAAGACATGAAGAAAAAGAGAAGATATGAGAAGGGCTCTTCCCAATTCCAGCACCCTCATCCTCCTCCACCACCTCCTCCTGATGCAGGTGCAGGTGGAAGCTCTGCAAGTCAACCCCCAGCTAGAAGCCAGGCTCCCTATCAACCTCATGCTAGATCCTATCAAAAGGAAAGCCAATCCAGGGGTTCATATTCTAGGAGAGGAGGATACAGGGGTAATCAGAGAGATATTCAAGTTTATTCCAAAGGGTATTCCAGGCAGCACCCATATTCTAGGGGAGGACATGTTTCATCTGATACATCATCAGGTCCTTTCCCCTATAAGCTAAAAGAGACTGTGTCTGCCAGGCCTCCTCAAGACAATCCTTCCAACAGGTATGAGCCACCTGTACCTTTTGAGGACCCTGAAAATAACCCAGTTGCTTGGACTGCCAGGTTAAAAGAATTGGCTGCACTGGATCAGATTAAGAAGGCCAGAGATCAAGGATTGGATTCTTCCAACATTTCTACAATGTCTGAGCAAAGGCAGAAAGAATTAGAAAGATATGCTTCCAGTAAATTCTTTGATGCTAACAGATACATGGAGTTACATCCTGCTGCTGTGGTTCCCAGGCCTACAAAGCAAACTTATTTGGGTGCAGCAGATGACACCAGGTCCAACAAAGAAGCCCTAAACCCTAACAGAGAAATTAAAATGGTTAAAGGCAAAGAGAAGAAGTGACATTGTAAGGTGACAGTTTCTGTGAATTCTGATTATTATCTGGATGATATATATATCTCTGTGTTTCTGCTTGTCTAGATGTTGTTTTTCTGCTTAATACTTGTATGTTGTTATTTAAATTTTTCCAAAGTCTGTAAATAGTAATCCTAACCCAAATAGGGGGAGATTGTTGGAACACCCTATTACTAATTTGGGTCAGGATCACTATGTCTCTAGGAACCTTTGCTTGACCTCCTGTATAGCTTAAAAGGTCAATTAGAATTGAGTCTAAGGGTTAGAAGTCTAGGTTTGGAAGCTGCCCTGAAGACCAAGTTTTTCTGTCTGGAGACTAAGTCTGATCGTCGAGCTCAGCACGACGATTCGTCGAACTCCGATCGACGATCGTCTAGCTCAACTTCGACAGATCGTCGAACTCCCTTCGACGATCGCTGAGCTCAACTTCATAATATCGTCGAACTCCATTCAACGATCGGTGAGCTCAGGTCGACGATTTTGACTCTGCCTTGGATCTTTATCTCTGAGCTCAGTTCGACGATCTTTGAGCTCAGATCGACGATTATTTTGCTGCTATGTATTTCCAGATCGCTGAGCTCAGCTCGACGATAGCAGAGCTCAGTTCGACGATTTCAGATAACTTCCAGAATTCAAATTCAAATCAGTTAGGAGTTATTCTGCAATTAATTCAGAGATTTGCTAGCCGTTTTCATTCAATTCTGGACCAAGTTTCAAGGGACTTTTCAAGGAATAATTCTGTGGACTTTCCTCAAAAAGAGATTATGTAATTAAGGATGCAATCAATACAGACCAACGACTATCCTTGACAGAGAATGATATTCTATTCAGGACCAGAGAATAAAAGAGAGAATGTTTTTGAATCTCTAAGTAGAACAAGAAGAAGAGAACACACAATACAGATTACAGAGACTCATTCAAAATCTTCTGTCACAAAGAATTCTCAAGAACACTCATCAAAGGAGATCAAGTTTTCTCAAATCTTCAGATCTCTGTAGTTTTCAAAGTGTTCAAGGCCAACATATTTCCTGACTCCAGACATTCAACATTTCAGCAATTGCTGAAATCATCCATTGCTGGAGTTCAACCTTTGAAGGCCTATCACCCTCAGCAAAGCTTTTCTTCCTGAAGATTTCAAGGATTCAGGGGGAGCTTTGACATCAATCCACATAGTCTTCTCAGTTGTTTGAGAAAGAGAAGACTGCCATCACTCTCTCACCCCCACTCTGTAAAGGGTTTTTCAAACTCCCTTCAAAAGTTTGAACCTGGTTTTTGAGCACCTTGTCAAAAGCTCATTGGTGGCAAGACACCTGATCAAAAAATCTGCTTTGGTTTTTGAGCACCTTATCAAAAGCTCATTGGTGCCCAGGACACCTGAACAACTCATCCTGCAGTGGATTCCTACCTAGGGTGGTAGAAGAGTGGATGTACCCAAGTTTGGGGAACCACTATATTTCCTTGTGTCTTCTAGTTCTGCTTGCTTTCATTTTTGTTTCTGGCCTTGATTTTCTCTGTGCTTAGTTTTTGCTTACCTTAGTACTGTGATTAGATTTATTTTTGCTTCCCTCCTCACACATATTACAACAATTGTTGTAAAAGTTTGTAAAAGTTTTTAAAGCACCATATACTCTATTCACCCCCCCTCTAGAGTATATCAGATCTAGTTGCACTTTCAATGCTCATCCCCGGCTTCTTCGCCAGCTTCTGCCCCACCTCCCTCCGCATAATCCACCTCTCAACGGTGATGCATGTCAGCTTGGCAAGCATTACAGCTCCTGCTTCCCACTAACGCAAAGCCGAGGCTCTTCCCGTCCATTCGATCTCGTTCACTCTGACGTATGGGGTACTGCTCCTACCCTCACCATCGGTCGAGGTAGTTCATATTTTGTCACATTTATTGATGATTTCTCTAGGTGTTCGTGGGTGTATCTTCTAAAGGATCGTTCGAACTATTCTCTATCTGGACATCGTTTTATTATATGATTAAGACTCAGTTTTCTACCTCTATTAAACTCCTTCGTTGTGACAATGCTAAGGAATATCATAACCATGATTTCTCTTCTTTCTGTATGCAACATGGCGTTATTCATCAAACTAGCTGTGTTTACACCTCACAACAAAATGGTGTGGCAGAACGCAAAAAGTGTCACCTCCTCGATATCGCTCGCACTCTGATGACACAGATGCATGTTCCTCGCTCCTATTGGGGCTATCCTGTCCTCCTCTCATGCTATCTCATCAATCACATTCCCTCCACAGTTCTCAATGGTGCCACCCCATTCTCCTTTCTTGATCCGAACAAGGATCTGTTTCCTCTTACTCTGCGCATCTTTGGGTGCACCGCCTTTGTGCACTCTCCCACTGCCACCCGTGACAAACTCTCACCACGGGTCATTAAATGTGTCTTTCTGGGGTACTCTACCACTCAGAAAGGTTATTGTCGCTTTGACCCCATTACCCGCAAGCAGTTCGTCTCTACGGATATCACCTTCTTTGAAAATGCATCTTAGTTCTCTCCAGTTTCCTCCTCTACTCCTGATGATCCTACTTCTCATATTAACCCATTTGTTCCATCTACCCCTAATGACATTCCACCACCTCCACCATCTCCACCCTCTCCTACGCCATGTCCACCTCCCACAATATCTCCCTCCTCTTCGCCACCGTATCTCTCTACTCCCGGGCCAACTCTCTCTACCACGGATACTCTGGATACAGAGGAACCCGCTGACTTGGATCTCCCCATTGCTCTTCGTAAAGGGGTTCGGTCATGTACCCAACACTTGATTGCTGTTGTTGTTTCCTATGATCGTCTTACCCCTTCTCGCAGAGCTTTTGCACTGGCTATCTCGGCCACTGCCACCACTCGTTCCTGTTGAAATTTGTGAAGTGGAAGTGGGTGACGGGACAGGCCGGGCGGCCTGGGGCGGACAGTGTTGGCGGACTAGGCGGACTGGGCGGACTGTGATGTGCGGCCTGGTGGTAGGTCTAGTGGAAAGTCGGCTGTCTTCTGAGCGGCTTGTTGCATGAAGTCCGCGGACTATGCGGCCTGGTTTCTGCGGATAGGGTGTTTGCTGATTGGCTTTGCCAAGGAGCGGCCTGAGAGGATGAAGGCTTGCGGACTGGTGCATTGCTCAGTGGCCGCAGGTGCAAGCTTGTGCTGATAGGCGGGTTGACTCATGTTCGCGGGAAGCTTGCGGACTGATGTGTCCGCGGTTTGGGCTGGTGTGGACTGAGCTTAGAGCTTGGCTGAGGCCTTGTCGAGCTCTGGTGGCATAGCAGGTGCTTTGCTGTGGAGATCATTTTGGCGGACTGGTTTTGGAGTCCGGGAGGAGGCTGCTGTGTTGGACAGAAGTGCGAGGAGCTCGCGGACTGATGGTGGTCTGTGCTAGGGTGTTTGGCGGACGGGAGTTTGTGTCTGCCATGCTCGCATTGGCCTTTGATGGTTTTGGACTTGGTCACACTTTGTGCCAAGACCATGGTGTCCGCGATATCCGCCAAGTCCGCTGTGACCGGGCGGACTATTGCTGTCTGCCTTTGGTCGTGGACTTGTGGCGGATTGAGGTGTGAGTCTTGCGGACTGCCTCGGGTTGGTGCGGACAACCATTAAAGGGGGTTGCTGTCCTGAAGTGGTTAGAGCTTTGCGGGCTGATGCCTTGTCCGCATAGCTTGGGCGGACTGGAGAGGGTTCGTCAATGGTTGCCTTGCTCCTGCCGGATTTCCTTGGTATCCGGCTTAGTCCATGCGGACTCGGCGGACGGAGTTTTGCTATCGCGCGGGCTGGGGCGGTGTCGCTATCTCTTGGGCGGTGACCACACTCCTCACCTTGCCTATAAATAGGACCCCCTGGCACATCTACAGTACTCTAAGTAACTTGAGTGAACAGTAAGTTGGGTTGAGCTAAGTGCTGCGGTCTCAGTTTGTCAGTCCGCGCGGATTGGTTCAGTGCTGACGTTTGCTGTTTGCAGGTCGCGCGGTTAGCTTCAAGGAGCCAGGAGTTTGGCTGTGACTTCGGTCAAGTACTTGGAAGTGTGCGGTCTCTGCGGACTCAGCAGAAGGTCGCTCTACGGCTTGTCAGCTCTGTTTCATCTTTTCCCTCTTCAATAACTTGTCCGCCGGCTTCAGGCGGGTAGGGGTGTTCCTCAGTTCAGGGTCAGCAGGAGGCGAATAACGGTGTGTCCGCGCGGCCTCGCGGCTTCGGCGGACTCCGTGGCTATTCGGCGGATTGCAGCGTAGCTTGGCGATCTCAGTGGACTCGGCGACCTCGGCGACCTCGCGGTCTCGGCGGACTCCGGTGCTGTCCGCCCGGCTTATTTTTGGTGCTTTCTATTTACAGCTGTTATACTAGCAAAATCATGTCTCGCTATGTATGCCTCATGTTGTAAAGAAGTGAATGAATAAAAGACCTGCTTGTGCTTCCATTGTTTGTTGGAATTTACCTCTGTTCCTTGGTTTTCGCTGGTTCAACGTGCGAACTGGGTAGTTCCGAAGATATTAATTTGGCGTTTGGGCTATCTTGCTGACCACGTTGAGAAAATTTAACATGGTATTAGAGGGAGGTTTCTGAGGTTCAGTTGCGTGAGCGGAAGTCAGCCAGTATTGTTACTCAGTGATTGAGTGGTGATCAACCTGTGTTGTTGCTCGGAGCTGCTGAAAGGTTGCCAACAGGTGTTGCAATGTAAGGGAGTTTTGCAAGAGGTATTGGCATTGAACTCTTAATGCCGACTAACTTCAAGAAGTGGAAGTCGTGCATGAAGAGTTATCTTCTTGGCGAGGAGCTGTGGGAAGTCGTCAGTGGTGACGACAGACAGGAAGTCACTGCTGCGTTCGGTACTGCTGAGCAGGTTAGGCTCTAGAGAAGAACAAATGCTAAGGCGGAGTTCATTCTGAAGAGAGCCGTGTCTCTGGAACTGTTTGATCACATCGTTGGATGTGAGTCGGCTGCTGATATTTGGACAACCATTGATGAGTTGTTCAATAGGAAGAATGTGGCGCGGCTTCAGTTCCTGGAGAATGAGTTGGCCAGGGCAACTCAGGGAGACCTTTCCATCTCCAAGTACTTCTTAAAGATGAAGAGCTTATGTGCTGAGCTGTCGGCACTGGATCCTGATGAGCCTATCTCTGAGGCAAAGATGAAAAGGCACATTATCCGCGTCTTGCGGAAGGAGTATGTGGCCTTTGTCACATTTGTTCAAGGGTGGGCTACTCAGCCGTCGTTGCTTGAGCTGGAGAATCTGCTTGCCTCGTAGGAGAGCTTAGCAAGGCAGATGGCTGGAGTGAACCTGAATCAGGAAGGCAGCGAAGCTCTCTTCTCAGGCAAGAAGAAAGGATGGGAAGGGAAGAATAAGAAGAAGGTGAAGGCCGCTGGTGAGAAGGAGACTTCAACTTCATATCCACCGGAGAGGAGCAATGCTCCTAAGGACTGGAAGAAGAATCTGAAGTGCTACCGGTGTCATCAGTGAGGGCACTTCAAGCGAGACTGCAAGGTCAAACTGCAGCCTGGGCATGCTGCGGGAAAGGAGGAGGCTTGCTCGAGAAGTGAAGAAGCAGAATGGGGCAGAGCTTTAATGACGGGCACTTGTGTCCGGGCCTTGTCTGCTGAGGACTTCAACAGCGAGTGGATCGTGGACTCCGGGTGTGGTCATCACCTCACCGGAGACAAATCGAAGTTCACCTCCATGCAGGCTTACTCAGGTAATGAAGCTATTATCACTGCTGCTAATAATGTTTATGCAGTAGAGAAAGAGGGGGTCGTGTCTTTGGGTAGTGATCAGGGGCCACTCACGTTAAGGAGTGTGTATCATGTGCCGGGCATGAAGAAAAACCTCTTCTCGGTGACTAATGCGGTGGACGCTGGGTATCACATTCTGTTTGGGCCAACAGACGTGAGGTTCCTTCGCAACGTATCAGCGGTAAAGGCTGATGTTGCTCATGTTGGGAGGAGGGTGAAGAACTTGTTTGTTCTTTCCACCAGTGCTTATGTTGATAAGATGAGGGCCAATGATAGTGCTGCTATCTGGCATGAGAGGCTGGGGCATGTTGGCATGGACAAGCTGAAGGTGATGGCGAGTAGAAGTTTGGTGAGGGGGTTGCCGAAGTTGTCCTCCTTTGGTGATGGGCATGTTTGTGCGGGCTGTCAATACGGTAAGGCACATCGCCTTCCATTTGATAAATCACAAACAAGGAGCAAGAAGCCACTGGAGTGTATTCATGGCGACCTGATGGGACCAACGGTTACTGCCAGCCTTGGTGGAAGCAGATTCATGCTTGTCTTGGTTGATGACTACTCAAGGTATACTTGGGTGTACTTCTTAAAGGAGAAGTCGGAAGCCTTCCGTTTGTTTGTGGAGTTTAAGGAGTTGGTAGAAGGCCGGCTTGGCTTGCGGATTAAGAAGCTTAGAACTGATAATAGGGGTGAGTTTGTCTCCTCCGAGTTTTCTAACTTCTGCAGGAAGCACGGGATCCAACGGGAGCTTACTTGTGCTCACACTCCACAACAAAATGGGGTAGCAGAGCGGAAGATCCATCATCTGACGGAGACCTGCAAATGCTGGCTTCATACGAAAGATATCCCAAGGTCCTTTTGAGCGGAGGGAATGTCTTGTGTTGCTTACGTCATCAACCGGATGCCACTCAGCCCTATCAACATGAAGACTCCTGTTGAGCTGTTGTTGAAGGAGAAGCCGAGTGTGGGACACCTTAGGGTGTTCGGTTCAACTTGCTACGTGCATGTCTCGGATGCTTCACGGACAAAGCTGGATGTGAAGGCAAGGAAACTTGTCTTTGTTGGCTATGATGAGCGGAAGAAGGGATGGAAATGCATGGAACCTGTGACGAAGAAGTTCGTGGTGTCAAGAGACGTTGTCTTTGACGAGCTGACGTCATATGGAGGTGGCTCGGTAGAGCTAACCGGAAGTAGCAAGGTTGATGAAGCACCGGTGGTGGTTGCGGAAGGCTTGGAAGAGGAGCTTGCTGTTTCACCAGCAGCTCCTGTTGCTTCGAACTCCGAGGCTGAGCCTTCTGGCTCAGGAAGCAGGGGGAGCACTGCTCAATGCTTGCCCCAGGTAGGAGTGGAGCCCGAAGAAGCAACGGAAGCCGTAAGCAAGGAGCCATGTCTTCGGAGATCGAAGAGGGTGGTTAAGCCACCGGCTCGGTACTGTGATGGGAATGCAGTGAGCTTTGTCTCCTTCTTCTTTGCAGGTCCTCTGGATGAGCAAGAGCCTGCAAACTTCAACGAGGCCACTGGAGTAAAGGAGTGGTAAGATGCCATGAAAGAAGAGATTGATGCTTTGAAGAAGAATGAAACCTGGGACCTTGTGCCCAAGGTTGATGGCGTTACTCCGGTTACTTGCAAGTGGGTGTATAAGTTGAAGAAAAAGGATGATGGGAGCATTGATCGGTTCAAGGCTCGCCTGGTCGCTAGAGGATTCTCACAGCAGTATGGAGAAGACTATGAGGAGACATTCAGTCCAGTTGCGAAGATGACTTCTGTAAGAGTGGTGATCTCCTTGGCTGCTAGCAAGGGATGGAGGTTGTGGCAACTTGATGTGAAGAATGCCTTTCTTTACGGAGAGATTGACAAGGACATCTTCATGGATCAGCCGCTTGGTTTTGTCTCTGAAAAGCATCCGGACTATGTCTGCAAACTCAGGAAGGCTCTCTATGGGTTGAAGCAAGTTCCTAGAGCGTGGTATGGGAAGATTGCAGAGTACTTGCAATTCTGTGGATACCTTGCTTCCAACTCGGATTCAAGCTTGTTCGTCAAGAAGAAGGGGGAGCTAAGAGTCTTGGTCCTGCTGTATGTGGATGACATGATCATCACAGGGAATTCGGAGGGGGAAGTAGCAAGGCTCAGGGCTGAGCTTGCTATACGCTTCGAGATGAAAGACTTGAGAGAGTTGCATCACTTTCTCGGTCTAGAAGTGGAGAGGAAGGAGTGCGGGGTTCTCATTAGCCAGAAAGGGTATGCTGATCGCATTGTGAAGCGGTTTGGCATGGGCGAAGGGAAGAAGTGCTCTACTCCACTGGAATTTGGGTTGAAGCTTCGACAAGATGAGGGAAGGGTTCTTCATGATCCTTTGGTGTTCAGGGCTCTTGTTGGGAGCTTGATTTACCTGACGATTACAAGGCCGGATATTGCTTATGCTGTTGGCCGAGTAAGTCGGTATATGGCTGAACCAAGGCAATCTCATCTAGTGGCGGTGAAGGGAATTCTGAAGTATGTCAAGGCTTCTTCTGACATGGGACTCCTCTATAGAAGGGACTCGGAGTTTGCATTGCTCGGGTACACGGATGCTGACTATTGCGGTGATTCGGATGATCGGAGGTCTACTTTAGGTTATGTGTTCACTTGCGGTTCAGCTAGCATCTCGTGGTGTAGCAAGAAGCAGGACTCGGTGTCGGTTTCAGCCACGGAGGCGGAGTATAAGGCTTCGGCCTTGGCTACTCGGGAAGCCGTTTGGTTGAGGAGGCTTATAGAGGATGTTCATGAAGAAGTGCAAGGGCCTACTTTACTCCGGGGTGACAATGAGAGTGTTCTCAAACTGGTAAACAATCCAGTGTGTCACCCCAGGACCAAGCATATAGAGATTGATCACCATTTCATCAGGGAGAAGTTGTTAGAAGGATCTCTGCTGGTCGGGCATGTTCGGAGTGAAGATAATCTTGCTGACATCTTCACGAAGCCACTGTCGAAGGGGCCCTTTGAACGCTTGCGCAGCTTGCTGGGCTTGGTCACCACTTCCCACTTCAAGGGGGAGTGTTGAAATTTGTGAAGTGGAAGTGGGTGACGGGACAGGCCGAGCGGCCAGGGGCGGACAGTGTTGGCAGACTAGGCGGATTGGGCGGACTGTGATGTGCGGCCTGGTGGTAGGTCTAGTGGAAAGCCGGCTGTCTTCTGAGCGGCTTGTTGCATGAAGTCCGCGGACTATGCGGCCTGGTTTCTGCGGATAGGGTGTTTGCTGATTGGCTTTGCCAAGGAGCGGCCTGAGCGGATGAAGGCTTGCGGACTGGTGCATTGCTCAGTGGCCGCAGGTGCAAGCTTGTGCTGATAGGCGGGTTGACTCATGTTCGCGGGAAGCATGCGGACTGATGTGTCCGCAGTTTGGGCTGGTGCGGACTGAGCTTAGAGCTTGGCTGAGGCCTTGTCGAGATCTGGTGGCACAGCAGGTGCTATGCTGTGGAGATCATTTTGGCGGACTGGTTTTGGAGTCCGGGAGGAGGCTGCTGCGTTGGACAGAAGTGCGAGGAGCTCGCGGACTGATGGCGGTCTGTGCTAGGGTGTTTGGCGGACGGGAGTTTGTGTCCGCCTTGCTCGCATTGGCCTTTGATGGTTTTGGACTTGGTCACACTTTGTGCCAAGACCATGGTGTCCGCGGTATCCGCCAAGTCCGCTGTGACCGGGCGGACTGTTGCTGTCTGCCTTTGGTCGTGGACTTGTGGCGGATTGAGGTGTGAGTCTTGCAGACTGCCTCGGGTTGGTGCGGACAGCCATTAAAGGGGGTTGCTGTCCTGTGTGGTTAGAGATTTGCGGGCTGAGGCCTTGTCCGCATAGCATGGGCGGACTGGAGAGGGTTCGTCAATGGTTGCCTTGCTCCTGGCGGCTTTCCTTGGTATCCGGCTTAGTCCATGCGGATTCGGCGGACGGAGTTTTGCTATCGCGCGGGCTGGGGCGGTGTCGCTATCTCTTGGGCGGTGACCACACTCCTCACCTTGCCTATAAATAGGACCCCCCTAGCACATCTACAGTACTCTAAGTAACTTGAGTGAACAATAAGTTGGGTTGAGCGAAGTGCTGCGGTCTCAGTTTGTCAGTCCGCGCGGATTGGTTCAGTGCTGACGTTTGCTGTTTGCAGGTCGCGCGGTTAGCTTCAAGGAGCCAGGAGTTTGGCTGTGACTTCGGTCAAGTACTTGGAAGTGTTCGGTCTCTGCGGACTCAGCAGGAGGTCGCTCTGCGGCTTGTCAGCTATGTTTCATCTTTGCCAGCTTCAATAACCTGTCCGCCGGCTTCAGGCGGGTAGGGGTGTTCCTAAGTTCAGGGTCAGCAGGAGGCGAATAACGGTGTGTCCGCGCGGCCTCGCGGCTTCGGCGGACTCTGTGGCTATTCGGCGGATTGCAGCGTAGCTTGGGCGATCTCAGCGAACTCGGCGACCTCGGCGACCTCGCGGTCTCGGCGGACTCCGGTGCTGTCCGCCCGGCTTGTTTTTGGTGCTTTCTGTTTACAGCTGTTATACTAGCGAAATCATGTCTCACTATGTATGCCTCGTGTTGTAAAGAAGTGAATGAATAAAAGACCTGCTTGTGCTTTAATTGTTTGTTGGAATTAACCTCTATTCCTTGGTTTCCGCTGGTTCAACGTGCGAACTGGGTAGTTCCGAAGATATTAATTTGGCGTTTGGGCTATCTTGCTGACCATGTTGAGAAAATTTAACAGTTCCTACCAGGAGGCCCTTACTATTCCTCATTGGAAGGTTGTCATGGATGAGGAGATTTCTACCCTCACTGAACGGGGTACCTGGACCTTGGTTTCCCCACCTTTGGGCACTGATGTAGTTGGCTGTCGCTGGGTCTTTGTTGTCAAATTCCATCCCGATGGCAGCGTGGATCGCTACAAGGCCCGCCTGGTGTCCAAAGGCTTCACTCAGACCAATGGTGTTGATTACTTTGACACCTTCTCTCCCGTTGCTCGCCTCAGCACCATTTGGGTCCTCTCTGTCGCTGTCAATCGGGATTGGCCCATTTTACAGCTGGATGTTAAGAATACTTTTCCCTATGGTGATATGCAGGAAGATTTTTACATGGAGCAACCTCCTGGGTTTGTTGCTCAGGGGGAGACACGAGTATGCCGACTAAAGAAGGCTATCTATGGCCTCAAGCAGAGCCCTCATTCCTGGTTTGACAAGTTTAGTGGCATTGTTGCGACCATTGGTTTTGCAAGAAGTTCAGCCGATCACTCCTTGTTCGTTCGGAAAACAGCCTCTGGTCTGGTAGTTCTTGCGGTTTATGTTGATGACATTCTTCTTACTGATGATGACCAGGATGGAGTAACTTTGATAAAGAAACACCACCGTCAACACCTGGTCACAAAGGATATGGGCTCCCCGAAATACTTTCTGGGGATTGAAATCTCTAGGAAGCCCAACTCCATGGTTCTTTCCCAACGGAAGTATGCTCTTGATCTTCTAAAGCAGCCAGGATTGACTGGTGCTAAACCTGCTCGTTCTCCCATGGCTGCTGGAGAAGACAAAACTTGGACAGATGACTCACCTCTTCTATCCGATCATATGAGGTACTGACATCTGGTTGGCAAACTCATTTATCTCACGGTAACCAGACACGACATCTCTTATGCTGTTAGCAAGGTGAGCCAGTCCATGCAAGCTCCTAGTGACTGTCATCTACAATCTGGCCTAAGGATATTGGAGTATATTAAAGCAGCACCAGGGAAAGGACTCCTTTTTCAGAAGAATGGTCACTTAAGGGTTGAAGCGTACTCAGATTCGAGCTATACAGATGACAAAGGTGACCGCAAGTCAACATTAAGTTTCTGCAAATTTGTTGGAGGCAATCTTGTGAGTTGGAAGAGCAAGAAACAGTCTGTGGTCTCCAGGTCTAATGTAGAAGTGGAATATCGCAGTATGGCGTAAACCACGTGTGAGTTGAAATGGTTACGGGCTCTCATGCTTGACTTAGGAGAGGTCTACAACTATCCTCTTCCTATGTTCTGTGACAATAAAGCCGCGATATACATCTCCAAAAATTCGGTTTTTCATGAGAGAATAAAACACGTAGAAGTCGACTATCATTTTATTCGAGAAGAGATCTTGAAGAAACAGATTTGTACTCCGTTCATCACTTCTGACAATGAGTTGGCAGACATCTTCACCAAGCCAGTGCCCACTTCCTTTTTCCACATTTGCGACAAGCTGGGTATGATTGATATCTATGCTCCAGCTTGAGGGGGAGTGTTGCAGTTCGGATACCGGGCGGTCTGGCGGTTTATCCTAGCCGGCCTGTTGCTGTTTGGTATCCCAGCGGTCTGGCGGTTTGTCTCAGATGACTTGGATACCGGGCGGTCTAGCGGTCTCCTGTGGCGACTTGCTCTCTATGATGCTTGTTTTCTCCTCCTGTTGGTTGTCGGGCGGTTAGTCGGTTTGTCTCACCGCATGACCTGTTAGGTTTCTCTATTTGTAAAGCCTCATATACTTGTAATTTTTTAGTCCCACATTGCTTAATTGTATTCTCTCTCAACTCCTCCATTCTATAAAAGGGAGGTTATACCATTGTAATTGATACCTTTTTTGGATAATAAAGTTTACATTACTCCAAATTTTCGTTTTGCTTTTTCTTGTTCGCACAGAGACCAATACTTATCTCAGTAGTTGTGCTGAGATAAACTCCTGTCTCAGTGGTTTTGCTGAGACCAACAATTCTCTCAGCGCTTTTGCATTGAGCTTCTCAGCGGTCTCAGCTGTCTCGAAGCTTTTTCCTTAGGCAAAATCTTCCTAATTCTCTAGCATTGAGAGTGTTGAGTGTGACTTCATCATTCAACGCTTTTTGCCATAACCAATTTTCTGTGTTTGAAAATACTGGCTTAACTATCTCAGCGCTTTCTTGTTCTCTGCTGAGACAATCACTTGTCTCAGTGGTTATGCTGAGACAAATACTTGTCTCAGTGGTTATGCTGAGACAAACACTTGTCTCAGCGGTTATGCTGAGACAAAATCTTCCTCTTGACTCTATGCATTGACTGACTCAGCCTGCCTTTCTCTGAGTTCGACGAATTGTGAACTAAGCTCGACAAATTCTGAACTCAGTTCGATGAATTCTCTGAACAGAGCTTGACGAACTCATATTCTCAAACTCTGAACATAGCTCGACGAATGGTGAGCTCAGCTCGACGAACTCATAACTTAGTTCGACGAATTCCTGAACTAAGTTCGACTAATTTCAACTTACAGCCTTTTTGCTGTGATTTTAGCTCGACAAATGGTGAGCTCAGATCGATGATCTGTGAGCTAAGCTTGACGAACGGTGAGCAGAGCTCGACGATCTCTGAGCTGAGCTTGACGAACTACGAGCTGAGCTCGACAAAATCTGAACTCTGCACCACGAATTCCTGAACTGAGTTCAACTCACTGCCTTTTGCAGTATGGCGTTGAGTGTGTCTTCATCACTCAATGCATGTGGACTTAGACAGATTTCTGTCATCCCACAACATAGGTAAGAGTTTACCTGACTTGGCCAATTAGGCTACTTCCTGTCTTTTCAGCATCTTTAATTTGTGACCACCTGTCACATCACTTAGACAACCTGTCTAGATTTGTTCCATAGAACATCCTGCATATGATGAGCTTAAACAACATCGAATACAACTATGCTCTTAGTGTTGATGGAGATGTCTCTTCAAATCCAATCTAGGGAACATTGTGGGCAATGGACCCAACAATCTCCCCCTTTTTGAAGATGGCAGAACACCCAACAATACTAAGAGGCATTATCATGATAGGCAGAATATTTTCATGCAGCTGTAGACATTTCTACACACCTGCTAGCTTATGTTATATTAATACAATGTGCTCTAATTAATTGTATTGACTTAATAAGTTAAGTCAATGCATCCTCATACTACTTGAGCAATTGCTCAAGTACTATGAACTCTCCTTTCTACCACTTACTATTTAAATGGAGCAACACTAGAAGCATTGCTTCCTATGTATTGCCACATATCTCCCCCTTTCTGTCTTCTTTAATAGGTATATCTATTGAGGGAGTAGAAAGTATCATGGGAGAGATTATCTCTTGATCCTAGACAAAGTCCTATGTTGATACTACTAAGGGAATCATCCTAGTGATCAGTGTACTTGATTAGGATTCATACCTTCTGTGTTGATACATTGATACAACACAACACTGCAACATTAGAGCTTGTTGCACACATAGTTCCATTTGCTGATGTTGTGTCTACAGAATCAGCATCCACCTGTGGTGATATCATTGATATACTACATCACTATAGCCCCTTGGCACTTGAGTGACCCATAGATCCACTTGAGCTGGCTGGTAGCTGTCTCTCTTCTCATGATCTCCCCCTTAGTCTGTGCATTGTCCTTTAAGACAAACTGATCATTAGTTGTGATAGCTGATCTACTGCAGCAGCTGCCTGCTCCCCCTTAGCTGAGGCATCCTTTGCTAGATTCCTAGTAGACATTCTAGTCAATGCCAGTCTGGATACCACTTGATGACCTTTATAGTATTGATGTCATATCAAGGACTTATCTTCCATGGAACTGATACTGGATTTACATCCACTATGCACAACAAATCCCTGGCATCTTGCACAGTCACTTTTTACTGAGCCAGATCTTCTCCCCTTCTTTAGTAACAGACTTGCCTTAGGATTTAACTTTCAGATTAGCAGCACAAGAGTGTTCAGCCCACTGAGTACCACACTTGATCACCACTTGATCAATCCCTTCGTGGTTTCTGAATAGACCTGGAGGAGCTGGTCTATTTTGATTCTTTTCTCCCCCTAGCTGATTGCAACTGATACTAATGGTACAACTGCCAACTTTCACTTCTCATGAGGATGAATGTTCTCTTGCAGCTGATGGACTTTGATACCATTTGAGCCTTGAATGATCTTTTCATGAATCATCCATAAACCCATCCATAGACCCCACTGACTTGGACATACATTATTGTAGGTTCAGATGATATTGAATCCTGAGCATACATTTCTCTTCAAGTTTCCTCTAAAGAGTCTAACATCTGATGATACCACTTGAGAAACTTTTGAGCTGAGCATTATGTGCTCCTTCCTTGCTACTCTCAGAAGAGCTACCTGTGCTTTCCTCAGAGATGAGTACAACCTACTTGTCCTTTCCAGATTTGCTAGTGTTGCAGCAAGACTTTGTCCAACCAGACAGTTCTACTGACTGGATCCAGCTGGCCTTCATCCATGATCATGGTCAGTTACCACTCCCATAGTAATTGTACCATTTGACTTAAGAGCATATCTCTAGAATAGATATAACTAACCTAGCTCTCCTATGCCACTCTATACCACTTGTACCCTTCTTCAGGAATATGCACAACATCCTTATCCTTGGAGAATGATCCATATGATAACTTCCTTGTTCTAGTCCAAGTTCTGGAACATCTTTTGTCCGAGTACCACATGGGGGATGGGCACTTAGACTAACCTGCAAAACATAATTATCTTACCTTAGGACCCCAATAGGTATTAGGTCCTAGGTTCTGATTATTCTGAAATCTGACTTGCCAACCTGCAGCATTTCTGACAGGTAGGCTAACACTTGCTCTAGACATAGAAGAATTGTACCAGCAATCTAGGGCAAAATGCCCCACCTTACCACATCACAAACACTCATGAATATTATATCTTCTTTTCTGAGCAGGTCTTGCAGTCTGTTTAACTCCTGACTGAATAGAAGGAAGAGGAGCATCAAGTTTCTTCAGGTTACTTTCAGTAAGGATCTGACTGAAGGCTACTCTTCCATCAGGCATTCTTTGCTTGCCCTGAATGGTATATACAACTATCTTCTTTACAGAAGACAAGCTGTTTACATCATCAGAGCTAGCCAAGTTAGGCTTACTAGTAGATTGACCCTTGGTCTGAGTCCTTGCTGGATGGGCTTGAGTGAAAGCCACTGCCTTATCCTTTTGAGCTGGGGCTGAGGCACCAAATATAAATGGTCTAGAGTGGGTCATTTATACTTCTTCATGGGGAGCCTTAAAGGCACTCATTCCCATACCCTTTCTTCTCCAGTTGTAAAATACACTTGTATTCTTACAAGAAGAATTCCTATCCTTATAGTGACCATACATGCAGTACTAGTCATTCCTATGAGAAGGGAGGATTACATTATCAAAGGTTGACTGTGGCACTATAAGAGCATTGCCTTTACCTTTGTAAAGGAAAATTTTTGTGCTTCCCTTGATTGCTGACTCCTTCTTACCCTTTTGGGAGGAGAAGGAATTTATCAAGGGCAACACAACTTTAGGTTTGCTGAATTCAGCCACAACCCTTCTCTCCTTTAGGAGTTTCTCTTCAAGATCCAAAATGATCTTGTACTTCTGCCTTATGGTCTCAATTTGGATAATTGAGATGGCCTTCAGTCGGCGGACTTCCCTCACTTTCTGATCCAGCAAGGATATTGTCTCAGACTGTTGGGCAGCAACTAGCTGTAGAGAGATAATCTTCTCAGCATGCAACTTGGCCAACTTCTTGCTTCTTCTCAAAGCATCCAAGATTTTACCATACTTGTCAATCAATTGATTGACATCTACCTCAGATTCAGAGCCATCATCATCACTAGATGAGGATGCATCAGAATCTGGATTGGTCTCATGACCTAAGCAGCTAGACAGAGGATGTACCTGATCTTGACCAGGCTGATCCTGACAGGATTCTTCTTCTATCAAAGCCATCCCCTCACAACAGCCACTGATATCTTCATCCACCTCAGTATCACTTTCTACGTGTGATAGAGGGGCCCTTATCTCTATCATGGTATCTGGATGGTCTTCATCTTCGTCTACAATACCAGCAAGTAGCCCAATGAAGGCTTCTTCAGGCCCTGATTCACTATCTGATAGACTGATGTTGTTGTCATCTCTTTTCTCCTCTGCCTCTTCCATGTAGGCAGTCAGAGAGTCCCACATCTCTTTGACTGTCTTACAGTGAACTACTCTCATGAGGGTTGAGTCATCCATGACACTCATCATGATGTGTAGTGCCCTCTTGTCCATAGTTACTAAGATGATTTCATCTTCAGTCATTTCTACATAACTCTTTGGAGTCTGGACTTCTGCATCTAAGACAGAGACCTTCATGGGGATGAAAAGTCTTTCTTGAACTGTTGCAAGGACCCTAGGACCAGAGGCTTCCATGATTTACTTGACCCCTTCTTTCCAAGTCTCAAAGTTCTCCTTTCTACAGTTTTGGAGCTCCATTTCTTGTGGTTCTCTTTTAAACCCCACAAGTATATCCATTTTAGCTATCCTTTGAGGTCTACTCAGACTGTTAGGTTCTTGTTGAGTAACCTCCCTCTGATACCACTTGAAATTCTATGTTTCAAGGATAGCTAAATCACCTAGAGGGGGGTGAATAGGTTATTGGTCTCTTTATATGTTCTTTTTGCTATTTCCTTACTAAGTTTTCTAGACTTGTACTTAGTACCTGCAATATAAAAGAAGAACAAAACAACACAACACAACACACAGATATTTATAGTGGTTCCCCAATTGGGTACATCCACTTTCCTTCCCACCTATCTAACTATCTTGATGGACTAGGCACAAACTCCTCCAAACTGCTCCTAAGAGCTTATACCTCAGATCCTACAGGATCTCTTCTCCAAAACTTACTTCTCAGCCACAAAGGCCTAAAATTCAGTGGTCAACAGATCACCTACCTCAGGCTGTTAAGCCCTACACTCAGGCTGGGAGGACAACCCTACCTCAGATCCACAAAGGATCCTATCTCATAGCTCTGCAGTGCTCCTACACTCAGTGACCCGCAAGCCACCTACCTAAGCATTATCTCTAAGGCCTACAACTCAGGCTTCTCATCCCTAACACTTCAGGCACAAGGCCCTACTCTCAGAGTGCTGCAGCACTCCTACAGCTCAGTACCGAACATGTACCTACCTTAGTGCCCTTCCAGGAACCTATAGCTCAGGAAATTAAGGCCTATAGCTCAGATCTACACTTGGATCCTACATGATAAATATGGGTTGGTGTGATGATTGACCATAGGTGAAATTTCACTGTGCCAATCTACCTGGACTGAGCTAAACCCAACCCAACCCTGACTCCAGGAAATAGATTTCCTGAGTATACTTATCTAGTCTGAGAGAATACTTAGACCTAACTTCCTCTTCTCAACACCAGGGATTTTATCCAGCTGGAGCTAGAGAAGTAACTGCGACAGATCTTGCTGCAACCTGAGGTGGGAGAATTTCAGCCCAACTCCTTTCTTCACAACAATAAGGATGAAGATCTCTTTGTCCTGTGCTGGAAGTAACTTGCAAATCAGCTTCTCTACCCCTTTCTGAACTGAGCCAACTGCTCAGCCCTATCTCCTTCTTCATAGCTCCCCAAGAGAATGTTCTTTAGGATTTGTTTGCGGAGTCTGTGAAGCACCTGCAGTAAGGGTCTGCCTAAGCTACTTACTCTTTCCTCAAGGTAATTCTCTTGAGCAGTGGGCCCCACATGTTTAATGTCCAACAACAACTTTGCTTTAATGCCAACTGTCGTCCAGTAGGTCTGCAGCCACATTTGTCTTTTACTGTAGCCATCCCGCCACTAATTTGAAATATGTTGACTTGTTGACTTGCTGACGTCATCATCTGTGGACATAGCCAAAAATCAAACAACATTAGCATAGGCATTGAGTGAGTAAGCATCACTCAACGCCAAAATACTTAGACAGATTTACTGTCTCATGGCGTTGAGTGAGAAACCTTCACTCATCGACAAACTACTTAGAATTGAAATCTATTTCTAGGCGTTGAGTGATTCAGATTCACTCAACACCAACTTGCAAAAAAAAGCTATCAGCTGCTTGGCGTTGAGTGTGTGAGCATCACTCAACGCCAAGCTCGTTAGACAAAATTCTATCTTCACTAGGAGTTAACAACGTTGAGTGAGAAACCTCCACTCAATGCTTTTTTCCTTAACCAATTTTCTGCTTAACCGTCTCAACACTTTCTTGTTCTCACTTGAGACAAACACTTGTCTCAGTGGTTGTGCGGAGACCAACACTTGTCTCAACGGTTGTGCTGAGACTAACATTTATCTCAGCTGTTGTGCTGAGACAAACTCCTATCTCAGCGGTTTTGCTGAGAACAACATTTCTCTCAGTGTTTTTGCATTGAGCTTCTCAGCTGTCTCGACTCTTTTTCCTTAGGCAAAATCTTCCCGCTTCTCTGGAGTTGAGTGCATTGAGTGTGACTTCATAACTCAATGCTTTTTGACTTAGCCATTTTTTTGTGTTTGAAAACACTGCTTAACAGTCTCATTGCTTTCTTTTTGTCTACTGAGATAAATACTTGTCTCAGCGGTTATGTTGAGACAATTACTTGTCTCAGCAGTTATGCTGATACAAACATTTGTCTCAGTGATGAGTCCACATTTTACACTGATTTTTGGACTCATCTGGGCTAGTTCTATCGCCTTAGCACTACACTTGAGAGCCTTTATTCCTTATTGGTGTTTATGTACCTATTTCACGATTAAGTGCACTATAGGCCCGCTTCTGTGTGCTTTCTATGTTTCCATTCTGTTGTTATTCTCTAGCCCTATCTCGGGGATGTGGTGTGCACGTTCTGGTGGACTTTCTGCCCCTTCTGCTGGTACAGGGGTCGTGTGCGTGTTCCGGGATGATTGTGAAACAGGAATACTGCGCACGATCAGGGGATCTAATGCGCACGACCACTGGTCGTGCACCCCCGATCGTGCGCACTACTCTACGTTTTCAACTGAATTAGCCTGGGTAAGCGCACGACCACTGGACTTACTGCGCACGACCACTGGTCGTGCGCCACCGTTCGTGCGCATTACACCCCATTTTTCATAATCCTATCTCGGTAATCGCACGAGCACTGGCCATAGTACGCACGACCACTGGTCATGCGCCACTGCTCGTGCGCGTATATGCTGATGCTTCTTGTCCAGGTTGCAGGTTTATTTGGAAAAGCCGCATGATCATCGACCTACAGTGCGCACGACCACTGGTCGTGCGCCACTGAGCGTGCGCACTGCTTCTGCTGCCTCCGTATAAAAGGCCCTGCTCCGCGTTTTAGGTTAACGCCTGCCATTTGCTGCGATCGGAGAGTGCGCGGGAATCCCCTTTTCACTTCTCCAGCTGCTCCATCACTTCCACCTTCGTCGGGAAGCCATTTCCACTTACTCCGAAGCTTTTCAACAGCCCGACGAAGCCCTCGGCCATTGGTGACTTCAACTCCAAGCTTTCCTGCAGAGTTGGTGAAGTAGATAACCTAGAGAACGGACTTAAAGTCCTTCGAGGTGACAGATCGTTGGTACCGGAAGCCTCCTTGGACTGAGCCCGGAAGCGGATTGACAACTCGCTACTCCGGCCACGACCCGCGGTGGATCTTCATTCTCTTTTGGTTTACTCCTCTTCCCCTTCCTCTGTGTTATGAATGTTTTGAGCAGTGTAATGAACATTTCCATCCCTGAATATCAAGTTTACTTTCTAGTTAATGGAATGTTAGTTTCTTCTTATGCTTGTGAGTTCTGTATGTGAATGCGCCTCACTCACCCCACATCCACTTCATTCATGTGCCTTGTCCGATTGCAATCCACACAAGAACGCTGCAATCCATTAGTTTCCCTTCCACTCGCCCAACTGAAGTTCGGCATAGCGGCCGACAAACCCATTTCACCTCGCGAAGCGGTGCCGTCGACCCGCATAGCTTTTACTAGTTCAGTAGATCAAACATCCACAATCTCCCGAGTCCGCTATTTTCTTTTTGTTCTATTTTTAACTCTCATAACGATATTCTCATTACTGTTGCCGTTCTACGCTAATTGCATTCCTCAAGAGACCGACACTTGGGGATTTACTCCCAAAACTTTATTACCTGTGCGACCGGTGCGCTTGCCGTATTACACGCATCAAGTTTTTGGCGCCGTTGCCGGGGAATGCAACTGTAGAGCGACTCCAGATGACTGAGAATTTCGTGATGCGAGTTGTTTTGTTGTTTTTGATCCCTTTTCTCTTGTGTTGTTATTCCGTCAGATGTAATTGTTAGTTTTATTCGCAGAATCTATGCCAATTAGTTGTATCCCTTATATTTGAAATCGCTGCAATGTGGGCCAATTTCAATATCAATTGCCGTCATTGTGGAGACATCTCTCATGCTAGCGACAGATGCCCTCAGAAGTATAGTAGCTAGGAAATTTATGAATCGACATATCGTCGACATAAGCCGGTTAGCTACCGACCTACGGAGCCATTGCCGCACTACTTTTATTCAGCTTCAGCACCCGTTGCACCGCCAAAGCCGGCTAAGAAGTGCCTTTTTTGTCGAAGCTGGGATCATTCATTGAAGGATTGCGCCGCGTACCTAGCTGAGCTAGCGGTGGATGACGAGCCGGATTTTCGGATTGTCTCCACTTCAACCTTGGGAAGCACCCCTTCCGTATCGGGGTATGTACCATTGCCATCTCTATATTATGGAGAAGACATCCCAGGTATGTGCACCGATACATGCACTTATCCCCATTCCGACACTGCTATTTATACTCCTGAAGTGCATACTTCACCTAGCATATAATCTTTTAGTTGTGAAGAGCCAGCGCTCAACGTACTACCAAGTTTTGTATCTTCACCCTCTTGTTTGTATAACATTCTTTCTTCTTCTGACAGTGTTGTTGAGATTGAATCGCAGGTGGAAATTAGCATTTCCCGCGTTCTGTCAGATCCAGTCGAGGAGGACGACTCCGTGGCAGAGGTTGTGACCTCCATCCCATGTGAGGATGCCCGAGGCATGGACGAGGCAGACGCAGCTTCAGAACATTCCTGCACTAGCGTAGACAGCTGTTTGGAAGCATCCACAATTCCGCCGACGGGGGATGACTCCGGGATCATCCCCAAGATCGAGGTCCGTTTATGTTATTCTTCTAGTTTATTTCTTGACCCTGCACTCGTGTCTACTCCCATGCAGGACCACATTGTGGAATTGGTCCAATCAGTACAAGGGCCTGTAATGCGGCCTCAGACTTATTGTAACCAGATGCAGATGGAGTTGGAGCCGATGAGCTTCCCAAGTTACTTTCTGCCCATGCCCGACACTTCTGATAGTTATACATATACAGGTATCAGGTCTTATGTTCTATCTCCGTTCCGGTACCCGCTACCGCAGCGCGACCATGAACCTCTGCCTGAGCATTTACAGTTTCATTCGCCCATCAGTTAGGAAATGCTCAGATTTTGAATAAGTCCTGTTGGGAGACAATAACCCCAACAGTTATCTAGGATAGTGTTTCTTTTGTTAAATTTTTGTTTGTGTTTCATTATTTGGGTGTGGTAGCCCAGCTGTGTGTAGACCTTTCTATTTGAACTTCTAATACAGGTAGTTGGTCCACCTTAAGGACGGTAAACAAAAGGGCTTTCGGGAGACAACCCAAGTTGGACCGTTCGGTCCTATGCTGTGTTTTGATTTCGGTTTATTTCTTCATATTTATATATGTGTCCAGCTTTTGTTTGGCTTGATCCTTTAATCACAGGTGCAGGAATATTTGAGGCACGGCAACTTGGCCGCACTTGGACATCTCATTGCCCGACTGGTATGCTCAATTTTGAGCATAGGTACTTCCTACCCTAGCTATTTCTCCTAGTTGGAATGTTTATTTTTATTCGTTGTCAACTTTAAGTCTGGGGGGGGGGGGGGGGTAGTCTGCCTGTGGTCACTACACTGCACCTTCTGTTGCATTCCCGTTTCTTATTTACTTATTTCTTGTTTCTTTTTGGTTGCACACACTGAATCACCCACACGAGTGCGCTCTTACCCACGCGCACAACCCGAGTTAAATTTATTGCTTTTGTGTAAACTTTAAAATAGTGGTACTGGCTTAGGATTTCAGGATTGAGTCGTTCGAAACTCATGCAGTGCTCCTAATCGAATACTCATGGTTTGTGTAGAGTTAGGATAGAACTAATTTTTCTTTATGCTAGTAGAATTATTCTTTTCTGCTCCCGTCAATATTGTTTGTACTGCTCAAAATCTGAATTTGGGATAATCAAACGATAGTGTAGGAATGTGTGTAGCCGCCACTAGACTCGTATTGCTCGAGTCGGGGGGAAGGATCATCTTTCTCGGTGGCTAAGAACTTGCCCTAAGCTACTCTCGAAGCATTGGTGCACGGTTAGTTAAGCATGAGCATGACGTAGGCCTTCTTTTTGGCTAGTTTGAGCCTTGTTTAGCCCTTCCTACCTGTTAACCATTGCATGCCAAATTTGTGCCTACCCTTCCTTTGATCCAGCTCCACTCACTTTCACCAAGGCTTGAAGCTAAACCCACCTTCGCAATCAAATGCTTGAGCTGATTTGTAATTCCTGTTTTGCCGAGGTTGTGATTAGTGGACATTGTTTTGGGGGTGCTGATTTTATTCCCGTTTTGATTGCTTCGTTTGGGGATTGCTAGCGCAGAAAAGAAAACAACAGTTTACGAAAATAAGAAGCTGATTCGCGCAATCGAAAAAAAACAAATATTTATGTGAAAGAATTGCTTTGCGATTTCGATCCCCATCCTCTTTATTGAATTTGGTCGGGTTCAGCCGTGTTCACACCCGGATTTCAAGCTAAGTCTGGGGGCGTGTGCCCCATTCTTTTCTAAGTGGCTGTTTTGGTTTGGGTTGTTTTCGCTCGCTTTGGTTGCATAGAGCCTTCATGTTTATCCTTGACCACCAAGCCGTTGCCTAAGCCCCATTTCCTCCTACAAGTCCTACTGATTCACGCTTGAGTCTAACCCGCGCCGTGGAGAGAGTGTGAACGTGCAAGCGTATGGTCCCCGACATTGGTGGATTCCTTTGGAGGTGATCCTGAGTCCCGAACTTTGGCAATGCTCACCTTAGTGGCCTGCCTACTTTCTTCCTGCACATGATCGCACGATTCTCCAGAATTCTAATTTTGAGCAATTACAATATCTATTTACATCTGTCGAATAGTTTAAACTACGTTGTATAATTAAAACATTTTTCTATTATATCTTCTATACTCGTGATATTTTTGATTTCTCGTCTTACTTCTTTTTGAAATTTCTGAGCCAGTTAGCTATCTTCGAGTCCATGGAGTGATGATTTGCTCGGGACGTGCAAATGGTTAAGTCTGGGGGTGTGATGAGTCCACATTTTACACTGATTTTTGGACTCATCTGGGCTAGTTTTATCGCCTTAGCACTACACTTGAGAGCCTTTATTGCTTATTGGTGTTTATGTACCTATTTCACGATTAAGTGCACTGTAGACCCGCTTCTGTGTGCTTTCTGTGTTTCCATTCTGTTGTTATTCTCTAGCCCTATCTCAGGGATGTGGTGTGCACATTCTGGTGGCCTTTATGCCCCTTCTGCTGGTACAGGGGTCATATGCGTGTTCCGAGATGATTGTGAAATAGGAATACTGCACACGATCAGGGGATCTAATGCGCACGACCACTGGTCGTGCACCCCCGATCGTGCGCACTACTCTACGTTTTCAACTGAATCAGCCTGGGTAAGCGCACGACCACTGGACTTACTGCGCACGACCACTGGTCGTGCGCCACCGTTCGTGCGCATTACACCCCCTTTTTCATAACCCTGTCTCGGTAATCGCACGAGCATTGGCCATAGTGCGCACGACCACTGGTCGTGCGCCACTGCTCGTGTGTGTATATGCTGATGCTTCTTGTCCAGGTTGCAGGTTTATTTGGAAAAGCCGCACGATCATAGACCTACAGTGCGCACGACCACTGGTTGTGCGCCACTGAGCGTGCGCACTGCTTCTGCTGCCTCCGTATAAAAGGCCCTGCTCCACGTTTTAGGTTAACACCTGCCATTTGCTGCGATCAGAGAGTGCGCGGGAATCCCCTTTTCACTTCTCCAGCTGCTCCATCACTTTCACCTTCGTCGGGAAGCCATTTCCACTTACTCCGAAGCTTTTCAACACCCCGGCGAAGCCCTCGGCCATTGGTGACTTCAACTCCAAGCTTTCCTGCAGAGTTGGTGAAGTAGATAACCTAGAGAACAGACTTAAAGGCCTTCGAGGTGACAGATCGTTGGTACCGGAAGCCTCCTTGGACTGAGCCCGGAAGCGGATTGACAACTCGCTACTCCGGCCACGACCCGCGGTGGATCTTCATTCTCTTTTGGTTTACTCCTCTTCCCCTTCCTCTGTGTTATGAATGTTTTGAGCAGTGTAATGAACATTTCCATCCCTGAATATCAAGTTTACTTTCTAGTTAATGGAATGTTAGTTTCTTCTTATGCTTGTGAGTTCTGTCTGTGAATGCGCCTCACTCACCCCACATCCACTTCATTCCTGTGCCTAGTCCGATTGCAATCCACACAAGAACGCTGCAATCCATTAGTTTCCCTTCCACTCGCCCAACTGAAGTTCGGCATAGCGGCCGACAAACCCATTTCACCTTGCGAAGCGGTGCCGTCGACCCGCATAGCTTTTACTAGTTCAGTAGATCAAACATCCACAATCTCCCGAGTCCGCTATTTTCTTTTTGTTCTATTTTTAACTCTCATAACGATATTCTCATTAATGTTGCCGTTCTACGCTAATTGCATTCCTCAAGAGACCGACACTTGGGGATTTACTCCCAAAACTTTATTACTTGTGCGACCGGTGCGCTTGCCGTATTACACGCATCACTCAGCGGTTAAGCTGAGACAAAATCTTCCTCTTGACTCTAGGCATGGACTGACTCAGCCTGCCTTTCTCTGAGTTCGATGAATTGTGAACTGAACTCGACGAACTCTGAACTCAGTTTGATGAATTCTTTGAACTGAGCACGACGAATTCAGAGTCTCCAAATTTGAACTTTGCTCGACGAATGGTGAGCTCATCTCGACGAACTCTGAACTTAGTTCAACGAATTCCTGAACTGAGTTCGACTAAGTTCAACTTACATCCTTTTTGCTGTGATTTTAGCTCGACGAATGGTGAGCTCAGCTCGACAATATATGAGCTGAGCTCGACGAACGGTGAGTAGAGCTCGACGATCTGTGAGCTGAGCTCGGCAAAATTTGAACTCAGTACCACGAATTCCTGAATCGAGTTCAACTCACGACCTTTTCCAGTATGACGTTGAGTGTGTCTTCATCACTCAATGCCTGTGGACTTAGACAGATTTTTGTCAGCCCACAACATAGGTAAGAGTTTACCTAACATGGACAATTAGGCTACTTCCTGCCTTTCCAGCATCTTCACTTTGTGACCAACTGTCACATCACTTAGACAACCTATCTAGATTTGTTCCATGGAACATCCTGCACATGATGAGCTTAAACAACATGCAATACAATTATGCTCTTAGTGTTGATGGACATGCCTCTTCAAATCCAATCTAGGGAACATTGTAGGCAATGGACCTAACATAAAGACACCTCTCAGAATCCTTGGCCCCAATGCTCTTAGAGGAGAACTTTGTCTGTTTGCCTATTTGGCATGCAGAGCAAATGCCCTCTTTGGTGCATTTTAGTTTGGGTCCATTTCTGACTAGCTCTTCACTGAAGAGCTTGCTGATTGCCTTGTAATTCAAGTGAGCAAGCCTCTTATACCATTACACACAATAAGAGTCCTTCTCATTTATAACAAGACACACTAGAGAGTCTGTATTTATACATAGGAAATATAAACAATAAATATTTTCACACTTAGTGCCTGTAAAATGATCTCTTGGTCACTTACCTTTTGATCAGACACTTATCCTTGTGAAAGACAATGACATAGCCAATATTACAGAGTTGGCTTATGCTAATCAAATTGAGTTGCAATCCTTCCACATAAGATACTTTTGTAATGGAGACTATGTCATTGGTAATGATACCATAGCCTTTGCTACCTCCTCTGTCTGAACCTCCAAAGATTACTTTAGGTCCATTCCTCACTACACTATAGTCCTTTAGGTGGCTCCTTGTCCTAGTCATGTGTCTAGAACAACCACTGTCCAAGTACCATACTGGAATTTGATGGGCACTTGGACCTACCTGCAACCGCACGATAAATTTACCCTAGGAACCCAAAAGGGTTTGGGTCATTGGTTCATGTTAGCTTGAAAATGGCTAAATGTACTAGCAGCAGCCCTGTCAGGAAGGCTCATACTTTCCCTTGTCACAGTTGGGTTGTGCCAATAGTCTATGGCATAGTGACCCACCTTGCCACAACATCAACACTCATGGATATTGTATCTCCTCTTTTGAATAGCCTATGATGTGTGTGAGGCATCAATCTTTATCTATTCAGAAGGGATAGCAGCAGGCTTCTTCCGACTCCTTTCAACAAGAATTTGACTTAAAGTAAGTCTACTAGTAGGTGTACATGGTTTATTCTGATTTATACCAACCGATGTCTTCTTTGTAGCTTACATGATGTTGATATCGTTAGAAATAGCTAAGTGTGGCTTACTAACTGTCTTTCTCACAGTCTTACTCTCTGTAGTAGGAACTTGGGGGTTGGCCACTACCTTACCCTTAAGAATGGGTACTGGAGAACCAAATACAAATGGTCCATGATAGTTCATTTGAATTTCCACATCGGGATCTTTCAGTGCACTCAATCTCATACCCTTCTTTCTTCCATTGAAAGTAGCATCAAAGCTCTTGGAGGAAGAATTTCCATTCTTCTAGTGATCATACATACTATCATAATCATACCTGTTAAAAGGGAGAATAACCTTCTGAAAGGTGGTCTGAGGCACAACTGGAGCCTTGCCTTTCCCTTTGGAATAGGCATCTCTAGTATTCCACTTGAACCCCAATCCTCTCTTATTATTTTGAGAGGAGGAGTCAATTATTGGCAGCACTGTCTTGGGCCTAGAAAACTCAGCCACTAGCATCCTCTCTTTGAGGAGCTTCTCTTCAAGATCCTTAATGTTTTTATTCTTCTGGCTAATGGTGGCTATTTGGATGATTGAGATTATCTTTAGCTGGCTGACTTCCCTCCTCATCTGGGCTAGCATAGGAGCTGACTCAGATTTTAGGGAAGAAGCTTGCTGAAGAGAGGTAATCTCCTCAGCTCGTCTCTTGACAAGCTTCTTGATCTTCTTCAGTGCTTCTAGGATAACACCATACTTATCAATCAATTTATTGACATCCTCATCAGATTCTAATCCATCATGCACACTAGATGAAGTGGATGCCTCAGAATTTAATCCAGTCTCATATACAGAAGGAAAGTTGGGAAGAGACTGTACCTCATTAGGAACATAATTGTCCTGATTGTCTTCAATTAATGCTATGAGCCTGTATTATTCATTATCTTTATAATCACTATCAACAGAGGACAGTGGTGCCATGCTGCCATTTATGGAAGCAGGAAGATCATTCTTCTCTTCAAGAGAAATAGGACTAATATATGCATCATCATCTTCTGATTCTGAAGACTCAGAATCATTATCTGACAAGCTGATTTTCTTCCTGGTCAAGAAGCTCCTTTCAGCATTCTTGTACTAGTGATGCTTCTTGTCATCTGATTTCTTATTCTCCTCCATTTTTATTGGATATTCAGCAATGACATGTCCAGATTTATTGCAATAATAGTAAACAACATTAGTATTAAAATCTTTGTTCTATTTGGAATCATACCTTTCCCCATAGGGGTCTTTTCTGGACTTCTCCATGCTGGTATATGGATTTCTTATGCTAGATCTACAAGAGCCCTTGTTCTTCCACTGTCTTCTTCTACTCAACATCTTCTTGAACTACTTGGAGAACAAGGTGAGTTATCCATCTGACAGTCCATTGCCTGAGGTGCTGGGTTCTGACCACTCTGACTCAGCAGCTCTCCTTGGTGGATTAGTCTTTTCCCTGCACATCATTGTGGTTTCAGCTCTGAAGGCCAATCATCTCTCTATTGAGGGTTCTGACAGCATCTTATTCTGCTCTTCTGGAGTTCATTTGTAGCTCATGAGATAGTAACTTCCCAAATAGGTTTTGGGTCAGAGTGTTGGCTAGGTTGTCAACCTCCCTGATGGCATAGATCCTGATGTCCCATTCCTTGTTGAGGGATCTCAAGAACTTGTCATTCAACTCATATTTTGTGAACTGCCTGCCATAGGTGATCAAACTATTAACAATCTTGAAAAACCTTTCATAGCATTCAACTATGGAATCCTTCTTGTCTTGCTTGAAGGCCTCATACTGCCGATTTAGGAGGGATTTCCTGTCATCCCTCACCTCCTCTGTCCCTTCCATATAGACAATTAGAGAATCCTACATCTCTTTAGCAGTTCTACAGTGGACCAAGATCTGGAAAGGAAAATTATCTATGATACTTACAATAATATTCTGAGCCCTCTTGTCTATAATGGGTAGAGTAACTTCATCCTTGGTCATCTCAGTGTATTTCTTGGGAGTCTGGACATTGGCATATATAGCAAAGATTTTCATGGGAATGAAAGGTCCCACTTGAACAATTATGAATATCCTAGGGTCTGAGGCTTGCATGAACAGCCTTACCCTCTCCTTCCAGATCCCAAAATTTTCCTTCCTACAAATAAGAAGTTTCATAGAACCTAACTCCTTATGGTTCTCACCTGAAGCCATTGAGATAAGCTGTTACTACCTTTGGAGGTATTGTTTAGGTTGTTAAGTCCCTTTTGAACAACCTCCCTCTAATACCGCTTGAAAGTCTTTGTTTAAGGCTAGCTAAACACCTAGAGGGGATGAATAGGTATGTTTAGGCTCTTTTGAATCTTTTGATTTTATGAGCTAAGAGTGTGCTGGGGTTAGTTGTTAGCTTTTAAGAATCACAATAACACACAATATTTATAGTGGTTTCTCTATCTAGGGTACATCCACTTTTCCCCTCCACTTATCTAGCAGTGAGCTAGATTCGGCTAACTTCTTCTATTTCCTCAGCTCCTAGAGCTTACACCTCTGATCACTCGGAATCTTACCACTCAGAGTGAGTTTCACTCCTACAACTCAGATAGAAAAGAGTCCTACCTCAAGCATAGCAGCACTACACTCAGAGTTAAGCAACTCCTACCTCAGGCTCAGCAGCCCTACACTCATCCTTTATAATAGAGGATTATAGCTCAGATCACCCAGTGATATTATAGTTGGAATAAGGTTTTTGTGGTGTTTGACTCAAGAGAAATAAACCTCTAAGTCAGCTTCCTGGACTGTGATGAAATAACCCTAACTCTTCACAATAATAAGAAAGTGAATCTTCAAAGTTGATCTACTTGTACTGAGAAGATCTATTGCAGAGCTCTGTTCCTTCAAGCTTTACAATATATGGGTTGAATGTAGCAGCCTTGAAGAAGAACATCAACTATGTTGAATGCTCTACTAACTAACCCTTGCAGGAAAAATTAGAGTTTTCGAGTTCTTGCTGAAAACTTCTTAGAGTTTTTGATTTCAACCACTTTTTCAACAACAATAATAATCTTTTTCTCAAAAACTTCTTTTTAATTTGACTAGTTTGACTTTTATATCTCACAGTCCAATGACCTTTTGATATATATGGGCAAGAGTATGGGCAGCTGTAAAGTAGCTTTTCCATTAACCGCACTACAGAAGACATGCAGTCCATTTGTACTTTAGCGTGCAAAATCCGCTTTATTTGAATTTTGGATGAAGTCAGCATGACTCAGCACTTGTGGACTTAGCAACTTTCACTACACTGTCTGTATAGGCATTGATTGTTAACTGCTGAGGCATTGAGTTGTTAGTCTTCACTCAATGCTATGACACTTAGTTGAATAACTGTCTGAGGTGTTAAGTGCCCCTTCATCATTCAAAGTTGTTGCCTCTAACAGCATAAATAATAAGGTATTGAGTGACCCTTCATTACTCAATGCATTTGTACTTAGTAGAATTCTTCTGGTTGAAGGTGCTGAGTCAACCATCTTCATTCAACGCTCCTATACTTGACAATTATCTTGACTGAAGGAATTGAGTCAACCTTCTACACTCAACGCTTTTGGACTTAGTACAAAATTTCTGATGAAGGCGTTGAGTGAACCTTCTACACTCAACGCTTCTGGACTTTTTTGTATCTTTGATGAGACGTTGAGTGAGTCTTCTTCACTCAACGCTTCTGTATTTAGACAGATTCTTGTGAGTAGGCGTTGATTGAATGACCTTCACTCAACACATTTGGACTTAACCGGATTTGAGTCCAGCACTACTGAGGCTTTGAATACCTGAGCTTTTGTCAACGCTTTTAGGCCTTTGGCGTTGAGTGATGAGTGCTCACTCAATGCTTCTAGACTTAAGTGAATTGGTATCCTATCTCGAGTCCAACCAACCTTTTGACCTTGTTAATCTGTTTAATCAATGAATAGAGGACAACCAGCATACATTGAATTAGAACATATATATCAGACACAAACATGTGTATACTATTGACTTGTGGGTCTTCTTCAAATCTGGGACATTGTGATCAATGGACCCAACATGAGATTCGATCCAACGAGGTGTTCAGACCCAAAGGGTGCAGCTAACACTTACTTCTCCCGAGTAAGAATGCTTAACTGAAGGTTTAGAACCAAGCACTGACCCTGGGCAACAACGCGGAGTGTAACGCCCCAGAATTTTTAAGCACAAATAGCTCACTGAATATTGCCGACTGACGGTAGTGCTAGTACCGACGGTAGTGTAGCTGACTTAATTATCTTAGTACTCTGGTAGTTACCGCCTGATGGTAGTGATACTTCTTGCGGTAGCAGTCCTTTTGATGTCATTGACGCAATGACACATCAAATTTGCCAATGATCGACAGTAGTATATTACCGCACGATTGTAGTGTGCCAGGTACTGGAAGCCACGTGTCGACATTTGAGTGGCGTATTTAGGCAGTGGATTGCTAAATAAGCCACCGACTAAGATACCACATGGCAGTGGCTTGTTACCGAACTACGGTAGCACTCCGTATAGGAAATCTGGTTTTAATCGTGGCCATCCATTGATTTTAGATGAAATACAACGGTGGGGATGTATTGCATTTAGGGTTAAGTCCGGGAGTGAGGATTTCAACATTATTTTCAAATTAGGCTTTATCTTTCTAGAGGTAGAGAGAGGTGAGAGCTAAGGAAGAGGAAGAAGGAGTTTTCCGCTATTGTCAGAGCTTCAGGGCTCCAAATCGTGAGCGGAGTCCATATCCATGGAGTGCGGCCCGATGCGGTTCTTTCCGTCTAATTGGATTTTTGAGTCATGGCGCCAATGAAAACTTGAAGGGTAATGATCTTCCTCCTTTCGTTAGGCTGTGCGTGTCCTCTTTTGTTTCTATATTCACATATGAAAGTGCCTCTTTCACTAATTAACATACGACGAGACTTTCTCCGGTTTGATTGAGTCCGTCCCCGACATATATTGCATATAGATGTCCGTTTTGACTTCAGATATATGCATGCTATGTGAATCCCATCCAGATAACTTGGTCTGGATTGGTGATGTCTACATTGATATTTGCGTGCCGGAGAAGATTCCATGTTGTATGCCATTTTCGGGTTTTGAGTGTTGTAGAGCGCGACACGGAGTCTTGGAGGCTAACTCCAGGAAATACCTAAAGAAGCAAACAAAATCAGAGTTCTGTTAGGTAGCGCCGACAATAGTGTTACCGTGGGCGGTAGCTCCTAACGAGCTGTTATGTGATTGTAAGCCCAGGTCGTGGGGACAAGGTGGGTAGCTTGTAAAGTTGAGAGCCAGGAAGGCCCAACTTTGTTGGTCATCAATGCCAGCCTTGGAACATAATGCAGTTATGTATGGGGATATAAGAAAGGACTTGCTAACCCACGCTATTGTCTCGTATACATAGCGATTTGAGAAACTGGATTAGTTTGATTTGTACCCACACTATGTCGTCCGACTAGAGTTCCTAACACACTTGGCTTTCATCATTGGCATATGAAGGAATCGTGGCTACGCACCTAACTAGGGAATGCTCAATGTTACAATCAGTCTGGGACTAAGGATGGTTGTGGGACCTTGGGAATTCGGTACATTGACAATTTGCCCTGAGTGCACGGAGATATTTGGCTGGTCCCGCCAACATCTGTGATGGATGATGCTTAAAGTGCATACTATTATTATATTCGTTATTGCTGTTGACTTATATACAAGGAAGGAATACCACCGTCCCTGATATTGGATGGGGTCGTTATACCGCGTGTTCGTGGATAGTGGTCAGAAAATGCTGACTCGTTACCTTCTTTTATTGCCACGTCTTTGTGGTTCGTACAAGTACAAGTGCTGGAGAGCCAAGCGAGAAATAGCGGGCAGGATCCCAAGCTGTGCAGGGCCTCGAAGGCCAAAGTGTTGTTTTAGCTATTCATGTGTTGTCGGTCCGCGTGCCGATGTATGGAAACTATATAGTAGTTGAGCATTTGCTCGTGTGTAAGACATTAAGGCCAAAGCAAGACAATGCAAATTGTGTTTAATCATTGTTTTAGTGATGTGGACATTCCGGTTCAAGTTTATATTAATGCTTCCGTTAGCATATAATTCTGTTATGCGTTGTTGTTTAGTGTTATGGATTGATATTCATTAACTCTTTTGTTTGTTCATTCAATATGGCAGGACCGGACCCGCTATTATATTCTTTGGAACGAGAAGGAGTGTTACAAGTTGTTATCAAACTCTAGGTTTCAGTCTGTTATTCATTGAATTCGTGGACGAATTCTTTTTAAGGGGAGGAGTGCACGTGTGTGCGTCACCTCAAAAACGTAAAAAATTACCCGTGAATGTCCACCTAGAAATGAAAAACACACATGAAACATGCTAAAAACAATATTTGTGAAACATGAGCATTCCTTTGATTGATGTTTGCTATATTTTGGAGTTGTTAAATTCCGTGTTGCGCAATTATAGGTGACTAGGAGAAATGTTGTGTAGTCTCAACATCAACACTCTGCGGAGAGTAGTGCACGTAATGATGTGCATGCAACCCCTCCTTCTGTTGAAATGATAAGGATGGTAGTTGAAGTTGTGTTTGCCATGATCAATGCCCAACCATGGAGGCAATTGCAACCTCCTGCCCCTGCAGTGGCTCAAATATTGGTTGGCACTATTGAGCCTGTGATGCTAGAGCAAGTGGTTGTAGAGCCCTTAGTAGCAAGGCGAGCAACGAAGAAGTAATTAAAGCATATGATGAGTTTCAACCCTGTAGTGTTTGCGGGTACTGGAACCCCAACGCAAGCCGAAGATTGGCTATCTCAGATTAATAGAACCATGACAGAAATGGATATGGAGGAGTGGCAGAAAGTCATCGTGGCTACTTTCATGTTGGATGGAGAGGCGAGGCTATGTTGGGATGAGTAGGAGTTGCACCAATTTGCGGGAAGACAACCTACTTATATTTCGATGGACGAGTTCTCGAGGGGGTTTTTGGCTCGATATCTCCCTTCTGCACAGAGGATTGCTATGGAGAATCAGTTCTAGAGCTTAACTCAGGAGGAGAGTTGTGTTGATGACCACTTGCATGAGTTTCCTAGATTGGGGCAGTATGCGGCCTCCACATTTGCAGATGAGGAGCGAAAGACCAACTAATTATATGATGGTCTGTGTGATGATTTATGGTTACTTCTAGCAGGCCCGATGACACAAGGTTTTCTCACCTTAGTCAATATTTCAGATCGCTGGAACAAGACATGAAAAGGGTCCAGAGCACGAGGGACCTTGATGTAAAGAAGCATGAGTTCAAAGTGATGAGCTCCTCAAAGTCTGGGTTCCGAAGAAAGTGGAAGAAGAAGTTTAGGACGTAGGGGCCAGCTCCTTATATTATTTCGAGAGCTACTACGGGGAAAGGACAGCTTATGTGCTATAGTTGCGGCAAAGTGGGACACTATGGTCGAGACTGTTGGAGCCATCCTCCGAAGTTGGATAAAAAGGCGGGTGTGTCTTATGCTGATAAAGGGAAAGCAGCGGAGTCATCTGCATCCCACTATACCCCGGTGCAACCACGAGTGTACAATTTGGGCCAGAAAGAGGCTATTAAACAAAGTGACGTAGTGAAAAGTAAGAGCTTTATGCATTTTACGTAGTATACGTACTATATACCTTGAGTACATTTGTTTGACTTAGGTGTGTACCTTATGCTTTGCACTAATCCTTGAATATCCGGAGAGAGCACTTTTTGACATGGGAGCGTCTCATTCATTTCTACGTGAGGACTTTGTTTTACATATCGAAGTGCCTTCGTCCATTTCAAGATATAGATTGGATGTGTTGCTGCCCAATGGGTGCATGATGAATGCAGATTGGAGTTGTTTTGTCAAGGTCCGTATAGGAGATCAAGGGCTTGGCTTGGAAATGTCGATACTACCGATTTTGGAGTATGATGTGATTTTTGGCATGGACTATCTCTCGAAGCATTGTGAGTGCATCGATTGCAATCTTAAGGAGGTCAAGATGGGGCAGAATACTGATCGTGGGAATACCTTCTCCGGTATGAATGGATCGAGCAAGATACTGATGTCGCTCTCCATGTAGATAAGGAAGTTTACAAAGACGTGGAGTTATTCTTCACTCTAGTGGAGGCTTCAAAGCCCAAGATCGGTTTGAGTAGCATTCCTATTATAAGACCCCATTTCGTTTTTTTCAAACCCGGGGGTCTTATGCGCAGAACCGCTATTTTGCAGTGGCACCGACACTTGGGAAGGCCGCCACTATAAAATGCCGATTCTGCCGGCCTTTTCGATCATCAAAGAGAGAGCAGTAATCATAAACTGAAATATAATTGAGTCCACAAACAACATATATAATGAGAAACCACAACAAGTCCATAAATATAGAAAAGAGAGAGTACTGAAATAGAATAGTACAAATGAAATATAAACGGGCTTAAGCCCGGTACATCAGATCCTCACTACAATCTCTCACGGAAGCTATAAAAAAGACTAATCACTCATGGATCTGGTACTGGTGCAGCTGTACTAGACTGGCCCACCTCCATGAGCACCGTACTCCGCTGGTGTTGTGCCCCTGCTGCTGCTCCCTGTCTCCTATTCGGAGCCGCTGTATTGTTGTGGTCCGAAAACCATTAGTCATAAAGACTAAGTCCTATCATCCCCTACACCTCCCCCATGGATCATAGGCACCGAGCGGGGAGGAGGAAAGGGAAGCTATGAAGGTGGATGAAAGAATTGGTTTCAAGATGTTCTAAACACCTAGAGGGGGGGTGAATAAGTTCAATTCTTTTTCTTACTTAGGCAGATAATTCTATCTAGTGCAGTAATGTATTCAGCAGAAAGTATAACACAACATTCACATACACAACATTCACAGATTGCACACCAATTTTATAGTGGTTCCCCAAATGATAGGTACATCCACTTTCCCCCTTCGCCTATCTAGCAGTGTACTAGATTCGGCCAAACTTCCTTCCTTCTTCTCAGATCCTCATATCTTACAGCTCAGAACCAAGAATGGTTCCTATGACTCAGAGTGAATCCACACTCCTACAACTCAGGCACAAGCCCTACCTCAGCCTCTTCCACAGGCCTACAACTCAGAGTGACACCCCACTCCTATAACTCATGTAACAACCCTACCTTAGCCTCTTTCACATGCCTACAACTCAGGTAATAGATTCCCCTACCTCAGGCACTCAGCCCTACCTCAGCCTTTATAATTTAGGCTTACAACTTAGAGTGACACCCCACTCCTACACTCAGATCTATTACAGATCCTACAAGAATTAATGATGAAAAGTTGTTGATATCTTCAACCAGATGTAGAGAAAATGGGTTGAAGGCTTCTTGATCAGTTCTTGATAGAACTGCTTTCTTAAGGATCAACTTGACTTAGGTTTCTTCAAAGCTTCTTGAATCTGAACACAGTAGGGTTGATCTTCTTGATGTTGGAGTTGATCTTCAATCAGCTTCCTTCAGAAATTAATCTGAATTCTTCAGGCAGACTGTTCAGAATCTGCCTTCACTGGATGAGAACTTCTCTCCTTCTATTTTTCTCTCTCTACAATCTGTTGACTGTTTCTTTCTCTTCTTCTGGATTCTCAATCCTTCAGAGATTATAATTGATTGGCTTGATTAACTTCTCTCTGTTCTGTAAGTGTTGTTCTTGAAGTTGTTGTTCACTTCCTTTTTTTTCTTCACTTTGATTGTTGAGAGAGCATATCTATTTATAGGCTTCATCCATGATAATCGACTGTTCCGGTTCCAAACTGTCTACTGACACCTCTGACAGATGTGATAGTAATGTCAGTTATGATAGCTGTCAAGTCTTCACTTGTATTACTTCAGCCTTCATTGATTTTTGACTCAGTAGCAAAGAATGTCGACTGAATTCTTCATATGTGTCGACACACATAGTCCATGTGTCGACACAAGTCTTGTTGTTGCCGACACAGATTCTGTGGAATGTGTCGGCACAAGTTCTGTGTGTCGACACACATAGTCCATGTATCGACATGAGTCTTGTTGTTGTCGACACAGCTTCTGTGGAATGTGTCGACACAAGTTCTGTGTGTTGACACACACATTCATTGTCTTGACAAAGTTTGTGTCGACAGAATTCTGGGGTATGTCGACACAAGTTCTTTGTGTCGACACGGTCGTTGTCGACAGAATTCTGGAATGTGTCGACAGCTTCTCTGTATGTCGACACAAGTCTGATAATGTCGACACAAGTCTAGCCCTTAGTGTCGACACACCGTTGTCGACAGATTTTCTGTGTGTCGACACAAATTCTGGATGTCGTCACAATCTGGCCCTTGTTGTCGACACAGCGTTGTCGATAGATTTTCTGTGTGTCGACACAAATTCTGGATGTCGACACAATCTGGCCCTTGGTGTCGACACAACCATTCCCATGTGTCGACACTTGTACTTAGAAAATTTTCTTTTCCATTTTCTTAACCTGCACATAATAACTCAACACTACATCAAATACAACTTGATGCATATCCTTGAGTTAGGTGAGGCTTCTCCAAATCTGGTACACATTTTCCAATGTACCCAACATTCTCCCCCTATTTGGAGAAGTCATAACCCTTAGTCAATGATATACATCACTTACAATAAAATTAACTATATGATGTATAAAAAACTTTCACGGACAGGGAAACAAATGAACAAAACAAGTAAATAATATTATCACAGAACATGATATAACAATAACAAGCATGAATCATTGTTTTGTTTAAAACTTCACAATAGTTTGTTGACAACAGATTACATGAAGGTTAAAACTGAAAATTACAATGTTTTATAATCTAGTCAATCTATCCTAAGGCTGATCAGGCTCCTTGATCACTATGCCTTTTCCAGACTGGATCTTTGCTTGTACTGGAGCTTCAGTATCTTCAGCTGGCTTCATGCCTTTGAGATCCTTCTTTTTAAGTTCTTCAGCCTTGACTCTTTGCCTTTCAAAATAGTTAAAAGGCTTAGGAAAGTATTTACTAGGTTCTACTACTGTAGCAGGTATTCTCCTAGCCTTGTGATCCCTTCTGAACTACTGAATAACATCTTGTCTTTGCAGATATTTATTCCACTTAACTTCAGAATACCACTTGCCTCTATCATGCATTTTGTCTTTGACAACTTGCCAGACAGTAAGTATTATATTCCTGGAGGTTGGACTCCATCTTTCAAAATCAGGCTTCAGTTCAGCCTGCTCTCTAAATCTTTTCTTTGAAAGTTGAGCTTCTTGCTCTTTATTCAGTGTTGCCTCTGACATTTTAACTTTCTCAATTATAACATTCTTAGTAGCCTCTGGAGGGCTGTACATCTGATGAACCGATGTTGAATTTCCTCAAAGTTAGAAGGGGGATAGATGATTTGAGCTACTTCCTGCCGACCCCCTTCATTTCCTGCAACCTGAATTCCTGATTCAGCTATATTGTCATCATCACATAGGGGTGGATATCCCAGAGTTGCTCTAACAGCATTTATTATCCATTTGGCATGCTCTGAGCTAGCATTGACTATCAATCTCTCCCCCTTTATGACTTCTCTTTCAATATGATCTCTGAGATCATTCTTTTGGAACCTTATTTGATTAACCAGATAATTGGTTCCCTCTGTATAATAGGCTTTAAACTTTTGGAGCTGAGTAGAGATAAGCTTCTGAGAGGCTTGAATGGCTGATTGGAAAGTGGCTAAATCTTCTTGAAATTTCTTATCAAATTCTGACTTTTCTTTAGCCCTTTCCTCAGTTAATGCAGTTACTTTATTTTTTAATTCAGTAACAATCATATTATGTGATTTAGTAAGATTATCATTCATCCTTAGTTGATTTTCTAGGACATAGCCTTGCTTGACCACTATATCATCAATCTGTGTCCTTGCCTCTTGTTGCTCTTATGACAGAAAAACTACAGCATTACCTCCTTTATGGAAGTAATCTGTCATCTCCTTCTTATTATGGTTTACCTCAAATCTAATTGATTTTATATCTTGAGCCAAAGAGAACTGAAGATCCTTATTGCTTTCATCCATATATTTTTCATGGCTGCACTTTGCTAATCCATTTTAATTTGCATAACAACCAACAATGAACTGAAATCAACTATTGGTGCTGAGGGTTGTGAGGCTTTCTGTAAAGCTTTCTTATAATTTGAGCTTTTCTTCTTATAAACCATCAGTTTTCTCTTCTTTGCTTTTAGAGCTTCTCCATCATCAGATTCAGAAGTATTTTCTGGATTTACAATGTCCTTTGGACTTGAGGGCAGCTCCTTATCAGTTCTTGGCAACTCCCCCAGAGTCCCTGGCTCCTCCCCCTCAGTTCTTGACACAACTTCCTCAGTTCTTACTTCTTGTAAATCAGGGAATAGTTCCTCAAGAGTAAATTCTTGTTGCTGTTGAACTGGAGGAATATCTGTAGCTTGAACATTTGATTAAATATCATCTAAGGCAGATGTATCATCCATTGATATATTCTGTGCAGGGATGTTTTCATTATGTGTCTCTTCAACATCAGATAGAAGAACAGTTAATGTATCGGGCTCAGTATCTAGTATTGATTGATTAATATCACCAATTACCTCAAGAATTATTTGAGTAGCTGTTTCACTTTCTAAGGCAGCTTGCTATTTCTCAGGAGCACTTTATAGAGGCAAGATCTCTTGTTGAACTGGGGAAAGTTCATTGGCTCCCCCTAGAGGAGGCACATCCTGGACTTGATCCAGTAGGATGGTGTTTTCTGAAATAAACTCCCCCTGCTGCTGACTATCATCTATATTCTTAGGAGCAGATGATTTCCATGTAGTTTCTTGATGGTCTTCATCTGAACTGAAGATTACTTGTTCTTCTGAATCACTAGAAGATTCAGGCTTCCTGGGTGTTGTCTCTTTCTTTTTCTATTGTGGTTATTTCTGTGATGTTGAACCATCTTTTGTCAGAACTCTTCCCCACCTGGATAGTATTTTCATATCCATCCTTCTCATGTGATTTATTCTAGATCCAGTAGTATGGTTCAACACTTCAGGAATAGTTATTGCCAGATACAAACTCAGAATTCTACCTAGATTAGGTTTCTTCAGGCTTTCCTTGAGCTTATCAAAAATTACTGCAGACTAGTTAGTTTTGATTCTGAAAATAATCCTGGTCATCAAGCTGAACATGTAGGCTGAGATCCTATCATGTCCACCTGGTTTGCAGAGAATGACTTTGCCCACAATTTCTGAGAGAAATTTTCCTTGTGAGTTCATTCCTTTCCTTTGCATTGATGATTCAATCTTAGTGGTGGAATCTAGGCCACACCATTGAAGTGCTTCTTTAGTCATTGAAGATGTAACTTCATCATCTTCCTGAGTCTTGGGCAGTTGCAGTGTTTTCCTCAGTCGCTTTTGGGTAAGTTTCACCTTGCTGCCTTGAATTGATGACCTAATCTTCAATCCAGTTGAATCCAAGGTTTCTTTTGTATAAAATTCAAGAATTTCTTTCTTCCAGATCTTTGTAGGTTCGGAGACTAGATATTCTAAACCATTATCTTGAATTAGGGTTATTACATCTCGAATCTCAGTCGTCGCACTATCAATGTCATTGCGAACTAACTCATAACCTTCGTTGATGTTGGTCTCCAACTTTTTCGCCATTGATGACGAGAAATTTGAGGAGAAGAGAGATGAAGGTTTGTCGACTCAAGGTTTGGGTCTCGAAAATGTTGAGAGCTTAGTCGACAAAATTGTTCTGTGACCTATTTATAGGTTTGTCAGCACGGAAGAACAAAAGACGGGATAATTGATACTTAATGTGTCGACACTGTAGAGATTGTGTCGACATAGAATTCTAATGTCTCGACAGAGTCAGACAACACTATGTGTCGACACAGTTTGTGATGTGTCAACACAGACTTTTTACTAGTCGACTCTAATATATGTGTGTCGACACAGACTTCTGTATGTGTTGACACAACTATCTAAATGATAGAACTTATATGTGTCGACACCAACCTCTGAGTGTCGACACCACTATCTCAGCACTATTTTGTTGTGTCGAATCAACTTACCTCAAATGTCGACACAAACTACTATATGTCGACACTGATTTCCTTTTGTGTCGACATACACTACTATATGTCAACATTGACTTACTTAGCCAGAATTACTAAGTTATTCTAGGTTTAACATGCCTAATTAAATTTTGAAATAATTAAACTTAGTTTCATCTAGTGGTTTAGTAAACATGTCAGCAATTTGATTATTTGTGGTGACAAATTCCAAACAAATATCTTGTTTTTCAACATGCTCTCTAATGAAGTGAAATCTAATTTCTAAATACTTTGTTCTGCTATGTGATACAGGGTTTTTAGCAATAGAAATAACACTTGTAGAATCACAAAATAGTGGAGTTCTACTTACATTGAGACCATAGTCTTCAAGTTGGTGTTGAATCCATAGAAGCTGAGCACAGCAGCTGCCTGCAGCAATATACTCAGACTCTGCAGTGGAAATTGACACACTAGTCTGCTTCTTACTGCTCCATGATACTAGTCTATCACCTAGAAACTGACATGTGCCAGTAGTACTCTTCCTATCTTCTTTGCAACCTGCAAAGTCTACATCTGAAAAACCAGTCAGTAGAAAGTCTCTATTCTTAGGGTACCAAAGACCAAGATTAGGTGTGCCCTTAAGATATCTCAATATTCTTTTAACAACAGTATAATGAGATTCTTTAGGGCTTGCTTGGTACTTAGCACAGATTTATGTAGCATACATAATGTCTGGTCTACTAGCAGTTAAGTATAGGAGGGAGCCAATTATCCCTCTATACAAAGACTTATCTACATGTTTTCCTGCATCATCTTTGCCTAAAGGCATACTTGTCCCCATTGGAGTTCTCATGGTAGTGGATGACTCCATACCATATTTCTTAATTAACTGCTTGGTGAACTTAGACTGTGAGATGGACAAGCCCTCATCAGTCTGTCTTACTTGGAGTCCCAAGAAGAATTTGAGTTCACCCATACTGCTCATCTCAAACTTCCCTTGCATAATTTTTGCAAACTTCCTACAAAGGTTGTTTTCAGTAGATCCAAAGATTATGTCATCAACATAAATCTGTACTAGGATCATCTTACCCTTTGACTCCCTAAGGAATAGAGTCTTGTCTATTTTCCCCCTTGAAAATTTATTTTCAATGAGGAAAGTAGACAATGTTTCATACCAAGCCCTAGGGGCTTGTTTCAAACCATATAAGGCTTTCTTAAGTCTATAAACAAAATCAGGATAAAGTGGATCAACAAAACCTGAGGGCTAATGAACATAGACTTTTTCTTTCAAATTACCATTTAAGAAAGCTGACTTGACATCCATTTGGTATACTTTGAAACCTTGGAAAGCAGCAAAGGCTAGGAATAGCTTTATTGCTTCCAACCTTGCCACTGGGGCAAAAGTCTGATCAAAGTCAATGCCCTCTTCCTATCTATATCCTTTGGCAACCAGTCTTGCTTTATTCTTCACTATTATGCCATTTTCATCCAGTTTGTTCCTATAGATCCACTTTGTCTCAATGATATTATGATCCTTTAGTTTTGGAACCAGCTTCCATACTTTATACCTTTTGAATTGATTCAGCTCCTCCTGCATTGCATCAGTCCAGTTGGAGTCTTGTATGGCTTCTTCAAATCTTTTTGGTTCCAACTGTGACAGGAAACTTGAGCAAAGCACTGTGTTCATGTGTTTGCTTCTGGTTTGCACACCATGTCTGGAATCACCAATGATTTGGTGTGCAGGATGATCCTTTAGATTCCTTATTGTTGGAGTCATTCCATCAAAAATTTGAACTTCTTCAATTTCTTCACCGTGCTGAGCTTCATTGTCTTCAATGTCAGCTTGTGGACCTTGTACTCCCCCTGGACAATAACCATCATTTTCCACATCCTGCCTTGCAGTTTGATCTTCATTAATGGTCAGCATGTCCAACTTTTCTTTTAAACCTGTTGAGCTACAAGGATTGCTAGACAACTCACTGTTAATTAGCTCAAATTCATCAAACACTACATGAACTGATTCTTCTACAACTTGTGTAGTCAAGTTGTAGACCCTATATGCCATACTATTATTGTTGTACCCAACAAATATCCCATCTTGGGATTTGGCAGCAAACTTAGTTAAGTGAGACTTGCCAGTGTTAAGCACATAACACCTGCTACCAAAGATCCTAAAGTAGGATATGTTTGGTTTTCTGCCCTTCATAATCTCATAGGGAGTCTTTTTGTGGTTCTTAGTTATAGATGCTCTATTGAGAACATGACAAGCAATATTTACTGCCTCAGCCCAGAAATATTCTGGGAGTGAAGTGTCACTGAGTAGAGTTCTATCAGCCTCAATGAGAGTTCTATTCTTTATTTCAGCAATTCCATTTTGCTGAGGTGTTCTATGTGAGGAGAATTCCTGATGAATCCCTAATTCTTCACAAAACCTTGTCATACACTCAGACTGAAATTCAGTTCCATAGTCACTTCTGATTTTGACCATAGAATTGTTAAATTCATTCTGAATTTGTTTAATAAAGTTATGAAAGACAATAGGGGTTTCAGATTTCTGCCTCAAAAAGAAAACCTATGTATATCTAGAATAGTCATCTACTACCACAAAAGTATAGACTTTCCTACCTAAACTATGAACTGGCATAGGACCAAATAGATCCATATGCAAGAGGTACAAACACCTCACTGAGTCTTTGGTATCAAGACTATGAAAAGAGGATTTGGTCTGCTTGCCTTTTTGACAAGCTGAGCATATACCCTCTTTTATGCACTTAAATTGAGGACCATTCCTCACTAACTCTAGACTATAGAGCTGGCCTATAGTCTTATAGTTCAGATGAGCTAGCCTCTTGTGTCATTGGACACACTGAGATGCTTTCTCATCTGCAACTAAATATATAGGAGAGTTCTTGTTTTCATAATCAAAATTTAAACAATAAACATTCCCTTTTCTATAACCAGACAAGATCACCTTCTGATTATTTGTCCTTTTGATCTAACACTCATTCTTAATAAATGAAATGTCATACTCAAGATCACTCAGCTGACTTATGCTTATCAAGTTATGTTTCAAATCTTTTACATAAGCCACTTGAGTGATTGTTATAGAACTGGAAGAAATATTACCAAACCCTTTGATGTCCCCTTTTTCTGATCCACCAAATATCACTTTGGGTCCATTCTCTATGGGAGTATACTCCTTTAATATTCTTCTTATTCCAGTCATGTGCCTGGAACATCCACTGTCCAAGTACCATATAGGGGTATGACAACTTGGACCCACCTGCAATAAATAAAATTAATTTACCTTAGAACCCCAATGTTTATTGGGTTCTAGGTTCAAGTTAGATTGAAACTTAATATTCTTACCAGCAGCCTTCCTCACAGGTAAGCTGACATTCTTCCTGGCACTGGTGTTGTGCCAGCAATCGATGGCATAATGCCCTATTTTACCACAGCACCAACAATTATATATATTATACCTCTTTTTAGGTACAGTTTTAACAGCATTGCTGTCAGCTGTTCTTAACACTGTTGGTACAGTATTTCTTTGCTTGAGTGCTGGAGCTACACCCTTGTCATTCAGAATTTCAGGCTTACCAGAACCATGTATGATATCTTGATCATATCTATTAGTTGGCTGCCATACTTTTCTGAAGGAAATGGGGGGTTTGAAGGCTAGAGGCTATACTGGGGCTTTGTCTTTTCTTTTGGAATTAACAGCCCTTGCATTTCCCTCAAAGCCCAATCCAGTCTTACCCTTTTTAGGAATAAAGTCATCAATTAAAGGTAAAACTGATTTTGGCTTAGAGAACTTAGCCACCAGATCCTTTTCCTTCTGAAGTTTTACTTCCAAACTTTTGATTTGATCATTCTTGAATGTAATAGTACCCATCTGAATAACAGTTATGTTTTTCAGTTTGGCTACTTCATTCATTTTTAGATCCAGCAATTTTTCTGAATCTAATGCAGCCAGCTTAAGATCAGCAATTTCCTTGGCCCGTGCTTTATTAAGGATTCTGCTTTTCTTAAGTGCTTGCAGCAGGTCACCATATTCATCAATAAGTTGATGAACATATCCTTCAGATTCAGGTTCATCTACATCTCTTGATGCAGATGCATCTGATTCTGAACCAGTATAGTAATCAAAATCTATTGAAGAATTGTTTACCTTACTAGGTCCAGGCTGATCCTGACACTGATCTTCTTCTGTCAAGGCCATCAACCCTTTACAATAAGGTTCTTCAATTTCATTTACTGAATCCAGCCACTTCAAGAATTCAGCCTCTTCTACATCCTCTTCAGTTGCCAACAGTCCTATATATGCTTCAGCTTTGGCTTCAACCTTAGAATCTGATGATGAAGAATCTGACCAACTTTTTTGCTTCTTTGCAACATGGGATTTCTCCTTCTTGCCCTTGTTTTTCAGTTTCTTCTTATCATTAGATTCTTTCCTTTTGTTAGGACAATCAGCTACCACATGTCCTGGCCTGTTACAGCAATAACAAACAATCTTAGTTGAAGATAATTTACTAGGTTTAGAGCTATACCTGTCCTTCCTAGAGGATTTCTTTTTCTAATAGTAATCATCCTTGGATTTTGAGGATGATGGTTGGATTTACATTGTTTCTTCTTCAAAAACCTTTGAAATTGTCTTGAGAAAGCTGCTAAGTCTTCATCAGAATTTGGACTATCTGATGTGTGACTGTCAGAACTTTTTGAAACAACTTCTGGAGTTTTCCTAGGAGGTGATGGAGACATCCTCCTATCCTTTCTTATGGCTTCAGTCTTGAAAGCCACTGACTTATCTCTGTAATCAGTTTTATTACTTTTCTCCTCCTCTTTTCTGACCATCAGCTGCATTTTATATGAAAGCAGTTTGCCAAATAATGTTGGAGGAGAAATTTCTGCTAGTCTGGCCACTTCCCTAATGACACATATCTTTGTGTCCCAGTCTTTAGTCAATGATCTCAGAAACTTGTCATTTAACTCATATGTGCTGAATACTCTTCCATATGATATCAGTTCATTAACTATTTGATGGGCCCGCGAACAGACTCTTACTGTGGTTGGTTCGGTGGGTCGATCGCTGCGGGCTCGCTCGGGTAGGCAAGTGCACCTATCGCAAGTAGTACTCGATATTCGGGGGAATACCGAGGTCGTATTGTTCTCGGGGTCGTGTTGACTATTCTTACTCCTCCGGGAGGACTATTATTTTACTGAAAGTAAGGTGGATTTTTTTACTTAATAAAAGACGGAAAAGCAAAGGAGCGAAAAAACAATTTAGAAAATATTCGATGAAGGGTTAACGCTCGGCATCGAATCAGATTAAGACTAAAATAATTTTTAATAATTATAGGACTTAGTTTTCAAATTAATAATAAGGCAACTTGGCCGTGGAGGTTCCACAAATGTGAGCGCACTTATCTCTAGGAATATTGCTCACCTGAACGTTAAGACTATTCGACTGAACGTTAGTCCGACGAAGGATTCCTCTTAACGCCCGCTTTACGCTAAGAACCCCGCTATTGGGTGGGGAACCCAATCCGATAGAATTACGCTTGTCCTCTTTCGAGGGTATGCACGCAACTCTATTTACCCAGGGGTGATCGGTCCATATGCACGGCCTCTCGGCTAGCTAGCATATGGACTACGGAAATAGGGCCCACACATCGATTATGTGGTCCTACGCGTCGTAAACCCGGGGTAAACCTTAAGTGCTTAAATTAAAATGAAAATAAAGAGCTTCAATTATTATAAATCATTTCAAATGTCCCAATGCTCTTCGATGCCGAGGCTAATAGCGATTAGCCACACATCGGTATAGGGACGGCTTATAATTTAGTGAGGCGCGAGTTCGAAATTAAACACTAATGATTATAAGAAGGGGACATAAAAACAAAACAATCATTTAGAAAGCTAAAAAGTTAACTAAAACGAGAACTCACGCACTCTCCAAATTATAAATTAAACAGAAACTAAGTTACACATGAAAGAAAATTGCATTTTTCAAATTTGCGAGTCCCACTCAAACGAGTGGGGGCGGTAAATAAAAGCTGAAAATTGCAAGTCCTACTCAAACGAGTAGGACTGAAATGAAAGCGAGTCCTACTCAAATGAGTAGGAGAAAATAAATGCGATTACAGGGCTATAAAGTCCGGTCATTAAACTCAAGTGAGTAGGCGGAAAAATAAAGAAAGAAAAATTGCAAATCCTACTCAAACGAGTAGGCGGGAAATAAAGTCCGGCCATTAAACTCAAGTGAGTAGGCGGAAAAATAAAGCAAGAAAATAACAAGTCCTACTCAAACGAGTAGGACTGAAAATGAAAACGATGCGCCATTTAACTCTTAACGAGTAGGCGGAAATAAATGCACACAAACACACACACTCCATATGAATTTCAAGAAAGCAATAAAGTTATACACCTACACTCACACACTCTACATAATGAACAAAGCATTAAAAGAAAGCAATTAAAAGAAAGAATTAAAATTTAACACCTACACTCACACAATCTACACAATTTGAATCAAAGCATAAAAGTTATACACCTAAACTCACACACACTTCATGAAGATTAAGAAGAACAAAAGGAAATTTAGGCTCATACACTCACACACACAAAATAAAAAGCAAAAAGAAAGTTACCTAAAAATTAAAATTTTAACTTTTTCATGCATAGGTTTTGCCAAAAACAAATAAAAAGAGGAAATTTCAATTTTTAGAAGACAAAAGTTTTTCAAAACAAATTAAAAACCAAAGTTTTTGGAAAATTAAAATGCCAACATTTTCATTCTTATGATGTTATGAAAGTGATAAAAAAGGTGAGAAAGAAGATGAAAAGAACAAAAGAGGTTTTACAATCCTAAAAGAAAACTAAGTAAAAAAAAAGAACAAAATCACTTTTTAAATCTCTTTTATAAAATCATAAGAATGAAATCAAAATTCTTTCAAGAAAAAGACAAGGAGAAAAAGAGGAAAACCTATCATACCTAAGCATGAAAACAAGTTAAAAATAAGTAAAGTGAATAAATTACACTCATACACACACACACACATTTCATAAATGAAGAACAAAGATGAAACTAAGAATAAAAGGGAGAAGGAAAGTGGGCACAAGTGTTCATTCCAAAGCCATATATGAAGAGAAAATTTAACATTTTATTGATTAAAAGAAGTTATTACAAGCTATTACAAGGGCTAAAGCTAAAGCAAAACAAAACTTGAAATAAAGAAGGGAGAAATCTCCTTACATAGCACTAGAAATCACGGATGCAGCCCACAAAAAGACACTAAATTGGCCCAAAAATCTGAACCCTTGGACCTTACAGAACTGGGCAATTTATAGGCAAAAAATTCTAAGTACACGCCCTCGGTCACGGGCGTGTAGGGGGGGCGTGACAGTACTATTCATGAAGGCGGCCGGCGATTGGAGAGGAAAGTTGACTTCGGGCTGAGTTCGCAGCAGTCACGCCCCAGGTCACGGGCGTGACTCTGGGCGTGTCGGGGAGGTAGAACCGGGCGCGGGTTGCGTCGAAAGTCTTTGTCAGCATCTTGTCGGGCCAGCTGGAAAGGTCACGCCCCAGGTCACGGGCGTGACGCTGGGCGTGTCAGTTGGTGTCGACACTCGACGAATGTCGAGCGGAAAGTGTCGAGTCGAAATCGTCGAGCGGAAATTGAGTCACGCCCCAGGTCACGGGCGTGACGCTGGGCGTGACTGTTGGTGTCGACACTCGACGATCGTCGAGATGAATTCGTCGAGTGGAGTGAACACGGGCTTGGGTCACGCCCCGTGTCGGGTGACACGGGCGTGACCCCAGGCGTGTCAAGCTTTTACTTCAGAAATCATCCGTTTTCACGGGAAATGCACAGTCACGGCCCGGTCACGGGCGTGACCAAATTGTCACGGGCGTGTACTGCCCAATTTTGGCAGATTTTGGAAACTTTCTGCAAAATAAAATAAAACAAGTTAGAAGTAAATTTACAAGAATAGGAGCATTTTATTGAACAAAAATAAGTAAAAATGACGAAAATAAATGAAAATGACTAAATTAATGTGCATAAAAATAAATATATTTACAATTCATCAAATACCCCCATACTTAGGCTTTTGCTATTCCAGAGCAAAAGTTTGAGGTGAATCTATATGGAATAAAAAAAAACTCTAAGTTTTAGCTATCGCTTTATTAATTATAAGAGAGATCGAAATAAATATACGGGGTGTAAGAGTTAAGTCCTAAAATTATGTAGATGATTTAAATAGCGCAAAAGTTTTGGACAAAAGACTTCTTGATGTAATCAAATAGAAGGCAACATTTGTAATGGTTAGATTAACGAAAATAGTTTGGAATTATAAGAACTCTAGCTTATACGAGTGCTACTAGAAATAATACAATTTACTAATTATGCTCTCAAAAAGATTTTTGAATTAATTCTAGAATCGTGTAATTGGCTAAGGGGGTAGTGGGTTTATGAAGAGGGTTTTGATATGTGAGATGAGGTAATTTTTTCTCGAACCTCCATTTTTTTTTCTTTTGGATTATTAGGAAAATGAAATCTTATTTTCCTAATATGATTTTTATTTTTCAACTTCATAAGAATAAAATTAACCCAATGTATATTCGTAGGAGTAATGAATTTTATCCTCTTACTCCCTATATAATCTTTTAAAATTATTGGGTGCCTATGTTTACGGAACGAAATCTTGTTCCCATTGACATAGGATCTTTTAAGGATAAAATTTTTCATGCCAAGTAGGTCATGAAAAGTGAGGGGAGAAAGGAAAACTAGATTGTAATCCTAAAAATTTTTGAGAGCAACCTTAATAATTTGTACGTTCCAATTTTTTTCAGAAAGCTAAAAGTAAGTATAATTGAATTCTATAGTCGTTATTTCCTAACATAATATACGTGCTCCTATCAATGAAAAATTAGAAGTAGTGCCTAAAACGAGTTCGCTAGTTTTAACAAAGCATAAAGAATTCTTTAAAACTTAACCCCGACTATTTAAATTTTTCAATCAATAATTAATAAACAGGTAGTGAACAAAGAATTGATCAAATTCGCATATAAATAAACTCAAAACTGAATTTTTGGATAGCAGAAAAGTTAAGTATGAAATATTTGATTTATTTATTTCAAAACATTTTTTTGATTTTTATTATCATTTTTTTTTCTGTTTTTCATTTATTATCTTTTTTTTTTGTATTTTTGTTTTTCTCAATTTTTTTGAAATTTCTTTTGAACTATTATCTTTTTTGTATTTTTTTAAGAGAATTTTCATTTATGTACAAAAATATGGGAGAAAAAGAGAGTTTTTTACAAGAATGAGTAAGGGGGAGAGAGAAAAAAAGAAGTACAAAAAATATTTACAAAGTGAAACTAAATATATTTTTTTTGTTTTCTCTTTTTTTTAATTGTTTTTGAGTTTTTTGGAAAAAAAGAAAGAAAGAGAACAAAACAAAAAAATTTTTTTTTTTGGATTTTTTCATTTAAAATTTTTTTGTTTCATTTTAAGATGTTTTTAAATTTTTTTGTTTTTGTTTTGTTGTTATATGTATTTTTTTGTATTTTTTGAAATGCAGAAAAAATGAAGTGCAGAAAGTAAAGCACGAAAATACCCTCATACTTAAGTCCAACATTGTCCCCAATGTTGTATCGTAAGTATGCGGAACAGAAAGGAAAGACAATATGTACAAAGAAAAAAAAAAGAAGGGGGTAGAAGCTTCCCTGAAACGCGTAGGGGGAGGCCGATTAGAAACCCTGCGTTTATTAGAAAAAGTAGCAAAGATAATAAGAAAAAAGCGAAAAAGATAAGCGGGGGGTGCCTCCCAGGAGCGCTTTGTTTATAGTCGTGTAGCTTGACTATTTTGGCGGAGTTATAGATCGAGGAGGGTTATGGTTTCGTAATGCTCGATTACTGGGTCGCCCGCGATGTATAACTTAAGCCGATGACCGTTTACTTTAAACGAACCTCTTTCCGGGTGGGAGACGAGTACGGTCCCATATGGAAAGACTTCTTCAACTAAGAAGGGACCGGACCATCTAGATTTTAGTTTACCCGGAAAAAGCTTAAGGCATGAATTATAAAGAAGGACAAGATCGCCCGGAGAAAATATTTTTGGGGACTTTAAATGTCGATCGTGATATAACTTAGAGCGCTCCTTATAGAATTTATTGCTCTCGTAAGCGTTCGCACGCCATTCATCGAGCTCGTTTAGTTGCAGTTTTCTATTCTGAGCGGCTAAGTTGGAGTCGAGGTTTAAGAGTTTTAAAGCCCAAAGTGCGCGATGTTCTAATTCTACGGGTAAATGACATGCTTTGCCGTAGACTAACCGGAACGGCGTACATCCAATAGCGGTTTTGTATGCCGTCCGATATGCCCACAACGCATCGTCGAGTTTAACGGACCAATCTTTCCTATTTAGTGAAACGGTTTTTTCTAAAATTCGCTTAATCTCTCGATTTACTACCTCGACTTGGCCACTTGTTTGCGGGTGGTAGGGGGTGGCAAGCTTGTGCGTGACTCCGTATTTAGCTAACGTCTTAGCCATAAGAGCGTTACAGAAATGCGTTCCCCTATCACTAACAATTGCGCGAGGCGTGCCGAAGCGAGAAAATAATTTTTTAAGAAATGTAACGACGACTCGCGCATCGTTGGTGGGGAGAGCTTGCGCTTCCGCCCACCTCGATACGTAGTCGACCGCCACTAAAATATACATATTTTTGAACGACGGAGGTAGGGGGCCAACAAAATCTATGCCCCACAAATCGAAGACTTCGCACTCTAAAAACATGTTTTGGGGCATCTCGTCGCAACGAGTGATGTTACCCGACCGCTGACAGCTATCGCATGCGCGCACAAAATTATGCGCATCTTTGAAGAGAGTGGGCCAAAAGTAGCCCGCCTCTAGCGCCTTCCGAGCGGTCCGGTTGGCTTGATAATGCCCACCGGCTGGACCCTCGTGGAAGTGCTTAAGAATTTGTAAGCACTCCACACCCGCAACGCATCTTCGGACCGCTTGGTCCGCGCAGATATGAAAAAGAAATGGGTCCTCCCAAAAGAAATTTTTCAGGTCAGAAAAGAATTTCTTCTTTTGATGACTGGAAAACTCTTTTGGAAGGACCCGCGCTACTAAAAAATTTGCAAAATCTGCGAACCAAGGCGAAGATGACGAAGATTTATTAATGACAAGAAGGCGTTCCTCGGGGAATCTGTCATTTATTTCAGATTCGACGAGCGCTTCCGCACCCGGATTTTCTAAACGGGAGAGGTGGTCCGCCGCTAGATTTTCCGCTCCCCGCTTATCTCGGATCTCCAAATCAAACTCTTGTAGGAGGAGAATCCATCGAAGAAGGCGGGGCTTCGCATCATTTTTAGCTAATAAATATTTAAGCGCGGAGTGATCGGTAAAAACGATAACTTTAGATAGCGTTATATACGAGCGAAACTTATCGAAAGCGAAAACGACGGCTAAGAGTTCCTTTTCCGTTGTCGTGTAATTTACTTGTGCGGAAGTGAGCGTCTTGCTAGCGTAATAAATAGGATGAAAATGTTTTTCTACGCGTTGGCCAAGAACGGCACCTAAGGCAATATCACTAGCGTCGCACATTATTTCGAACGGAAGGGACCAATTAGGGGCCACTAAAATTGGTGAAGTGATAAGTTTTTGTTTTATCAAATTAAAGGCGGACTCGCATTCGCTACTAAAGATAAAACGTGATTCCTTTTCCAAGAGGTGAGTTAGCGGCTTTGTTATTTTTGAAAAGTCTTGAATGAAGCGTCGATAAAAGCCCGCATGGCCTAAGAAACTCCTAATAGATTTTACGTTTGTTGGATGCGGAAGTTTTTCTATAATTTCTATCTTGGCCTTATCCACCTCTATCCCCTTAGACGAAATCATATGCCCGAGGACCAAACCTCCTCGAACCATAAAGTTGCATTTTTCCCAATTTAAAACAAGACTTGTGTCCTCGCACCGTTGAAGGACACGATCTAAATTGTTAAGGCAATCGGGAAAAGAGCGTCCGAAAACAGAAAAGTCATCCATAAAGACTTCCATAATGTCTTCTACTAGCTCGCCAAAGATCGCTAGCATACATCTTTGGAATGTAGCTGGCGCATTGCAGAGTCCAAATGGCATTCTTCGATATGCGAAGGTGCCAAACGGGCAAGTAAAAGTTGTTTTCTCTTGATCATCGGGGGAAATGGGGATTTGGAAAAACCCCGATAAACCATCAAGAAAACAATAATACGGATGACCGGATAAACGCTCTAAAATCTGGTCTAGAAATGGCAGAGGGAAATGGTCCTTGCGGGTGGCGTCATTAAGTTTCCTATAGTCGATGCACACTCGCCAACCCGTAACAGTACGAGTTGGGACAAGCTCGTTATGCTCATTCGCCACTACGGTAAGACCGCCCTTCTTGGGTACGACATGCACGGGACTAACCCATGCACTGTCCGAAATAGGGTAGATAATTCCCGCATCTAATAACTTAATGATTTCGGCTTTAACGACGTCTTTCATGTTTGGGTTAAGACGACGCTGCGGCTGAATCGTTTTGCGGCAATTATCGTTAAGGAAAATCTTATGGGTGCAAAGGGAGGGGCTAATCCCCTTTAAGTCAGAGATTTGCCACGCAATTGCGTGGCGATGTTTAAATAAAACTTCCAATAAATCGGAAGTCTCCGAATCACTCAAGTCCGAAGAAATGATAACGGGAAGCGTATCGCCTTTTCCCAAAAAAGCGTATTTGAGCGAAGCGGGTAAGGGTTTGAGGTCTAGGATGGGCGGTTCTTCTAGGGAGGTCTTAATTCCTATGTCTTTCTTACCAATTGGTTCGAAAGGCAAGTCGATAGACGTATCCTCATCGCAGTTGAAATTTTCGAGCGCATAAATATCGTCGTTTAAAAATACGGACTCGAAAAAGGGAGAAGAACGATCTCCGAAAAAGGTATCTAAAGAGTAGCAGAAATCGTCGCTCGATGACAAATTGTCCATCGAGGGATTAATAGAGAAAGTAACTTGGTCATCGCCTAATCGGAGGAGAAGGCTACCATTACTAACATCTATTAGTGTGCGGGAGGTGGCAAGAAAAGGGCGACCGAGTATTATTGGTACCTCGGCGTCCTCCTCGATATCTAAGATGACGAAGTCTACCGGGAAGGTAAACTTGTCGACTCGGACAAGGACGTCCTCCACTACCCCGATAGGGAACTTAATCGAGCGATCCGCTAATTGGATGCGCATATTCGTAGGACTAGGAGTACCCAAACCTAAACGCGAAAAGAGCGAGAACGGCATCAGATTAATGCTAGCCCCTAAATCAGCTAAGGCGTACTTTACTAATATATCGCCAAAAAGGAACGGGATGGAAAACCGTCCTGGGTCATTTTGTTTTGCGGGCAATTTATTAGTAAGGGCCGCCGAGCAGACAGCGTTGAGAGATACATGCGAAATATCCTCTAATTTACGTTTATTAGAAAGTAGTTCTTTTAAAAATTTTGCATATTTGGGCATTTGCGAGATAGCCTCGCAAAAAGGAACATTAATGTGAATTTGTTTTAATAATAAAATAAATTTTTCATATTGCGCGTCCTCACGCTCGTTATCTAACTTATGCGGATACGGAAGAGCCTTGTTTAAAATATTTTTTTCTTTTATAATTGGTAAAGGCGGCGTAAGCGAAGAAAGGGGAAGAGGGGTCGAAGGTGAAATATGTACCTGAGGGTCGGTCCGTTTTGGATCGACCACCTCCTTTCCGCTACGGAGGGTTATAGCGTTGGCGTTCTCCCGCGAATTGGGCTCCGTGTTTCCCGACAGTGCCCCGAGCGCGCGCTCGGACATCATCCTCGCCAGCTGTCCAACCTGTTGTTCGAGTGTTTTTAGCGATCCGGTGATGTTCCAGATATTTGACTCGTTGGACGCAATATACTTCGAAAAATTTTCCTCCATCGGGGAGGGTTTCGGAAGAGGAGGAGGAGGAAGAAATCCGGGCGCAAAAGAAATAGGGTGACGTTGAGCATTATTCGGGTTGCTCCACGAGAAGTTGGGGTGATTCCTCCAACCCGGATTATAGTTATTACTATAAGGGTTGTTGTTGGGGTTGAAGGGAGGACGACCCGAATTTCCCATGAAGTCCACGAACTCTTCAGCTACGCAGACGTTAGGGGGAATAAAACAAGGCGGAGTGGAGGAGGCATTAGATATCTCCGCCACCTGCTTTGTTAACCTTTCAACTTGAAGGGTCAAGAGAGAAGTGGCATCCACTTGAAAAAGACCAGCTGCCGGCTTTGGCCGTCCCCGCGGGACGTTCCATTGATAGGCGTTCATAGCCATCTCTTCGAATAAAGCCTGGGCGGCGTCGGGGGTTTTGTTGTTAAGCGTACCCCCGGCAGCCGCGTCAATCATTTGACGCGTCTGAAAATTCAGCCCATTATAAAAAATTTGAACTTGCAACCACGTTGGCAGCGCGTAGTGCGGGCAACGGCGGAGGAATTCCTTAAACCGTTCCCAAGTCTCGTATAGAGACTCAGGATCGTTCTGCACAAACGAAGAAATGTCCGCCCGCAACTTTGCAGTTTTTTGCGGGCGGAAAGTACTTCGTTAGGAACCGTTTCGTCAACTCAGCCCACGTGGTGATACATCCTCGCGGGAGGGCATTCAACCACGCCTTGGCTTTGGACTTAAGGGAAAAAGGAAATAAGCGCAAACGAATGGCGTCATCAGTGACGCCATTGATCTTGAAGGTGTCACAAATCTCCAAGAAATTGGACAAGTGGACATTCGGGTCCTCATCCGGCAGTCCATCGAACTGCACGGCGTTTTGGACCATTTGAATGACACTCGACTTTATTTCAAAATTATTATTGGCCACCGCAGGGCGAACAATACTCGATCCAGAATCATCCAGGTTAGGCCGGGCGTAATAAGACATAGTACGCTCGGCCGCCGGGGGAGGGTTAGGCGCGGCCATAACTACAACAGTGGGTTCTCCGATAGATTCCTCGGGATCTAAAGAAGGATTTCGGCGTTGAGATCGAATACGCGCAAGAGAGCGTTCGATCTCAGGGTCGAAGTCAAAATCTTCAGACTCTGAGGGTTGTCCACGGGTCATACACCCAAACAAAAATAAAACAAAATAAACTTCTTTTTTTTTGTTTTAAAATAAAGTTTTTAGTTAGTTTTTTTTTATAGAAAATAAGTAAAATTAATAGACTCCGGAATTCGAAATAGCAACTCGAAAAGAGATTCCCCGGCAACGGCGCCAAAAACTTGATGGGCCCGCGAACAGACTCTTACTGTGGTTGGTTCGGTGAGTCGATCGCCGCGGGCTCGCTCGGGTAGGCAAGTGCACCTATCGCAAGTAGTACTCGATATTCGGGGGAATACCGAGGTCGTATTGTTCTCGGGGTCGTGTTGACTATTCTTACTCCTCCGGGAGGACTATTATTTTACTGAAAGTAAGGTGGATTTTTTTACTTAATAAAAGACGGAAAAGAAAAGGAGCGAAAAAACGATTTAGAAAATATTCGATGAAGGGTTAACGCTCGGCATCGAATCGGATTAAGTCTAAAATAATTTTTAATAATTATAGGACTTAGTTTTCAAATTAATAATAAGGCAACTTGGCCGTGGAGGTTCCACAAATATGAGCGCACTTATCTCTAAGAATATTGCTCACCTGAACGTTAAGACTATTCAACCGAACGTTAGTCCGACGAAGGATTCCTCTTAACGCCCGCTTTACGCTAAGAACCCCGCTATTGGGTGGGGAACCCAATCCGGTAGAATTACGCTTGTCCTCTTTCGAGGGTATGCACGCAACTCTATTTACCCAGGGGTGATCGGTCCATATGCACGGCCTCTCGGCTAGCTAGCATATGGACTACGGAAATAGGGCCCACACATCGATTATGTGGTCCTACGCGTCGTAAACCCGAGGTAAACCTTAAATGCTTAAATTAAAATGAAAATAAAGAGCTTCAATTATTATAAATCATTTCAAATGTCCCAATGCTCTTCGATGCCGAGGCTAATAGCGATTAGCCACACATCGGTATGGGGACGGCTTATAATTTAGTGAGGCGCGAGTTCGAAATTAAACACTAATGATTATAAGAAGGGGACATAAAAACAAAACAATCATTTAGAAAGCTAAAAAGTTAACTAAAACGAGAACTCACGCACTCTCCAAATTATAAATTAAACAGAAACTAAGTTACACATGAAAGAAAATTGCATTTTTCAAATTTGCGAGTCCCACTCAAACGAGTGGGGGCGGTAAATAAAAGCTGCAAATTGCAAGTCCTACTCAAACGAGTAGGACTGAAATGAAAGCGAGTCCTACTCAAATGAGTAGGAGAAAATAAATGCGATTACAGGGCTATAAAGTCCGGCCATTAAACTCAAGTGAGTAGGCGGAAAAATAAAGAAAGAAAAATTACAAATCCTACTCAAACGAGTAGGCGGGAAATAAAGTCCGGCCATTAAACTCAAGTGAGTAGGCGGAAAAATAAAGCAAGAAAATAACAAGTCCTACTCAATCGAGTAGGACTGAAAATGAAAACGATGCGCCATTTAACTCTTAACGAGTAGGCGGAAATAAATGCACACAAACACACACACTCCATATGAATTTCAAGAAAGCAATAAAGTTATACACCTACACTCACACACTCTACATAATTTGAACAAAGCATTAAAAGAAAGCAATTAAAAGAAAACATTAAAATTTAACACCTACACTCACACACTCTACACAATTTGAATCAAAGCATAAAAGTTATACACCTAAACTCACACACACTTCATGAAGATTAAGAAGAACAAAAGGAAATTTAGGCTCATACACTCACACACACAAAATAAAAAGCAAAAAGAAAGTTACCTAAAAATTAAAATTTTAACTTTTTTATGCATAGGTTTTGCCAAAAACAAATAAAAAGAGGAAATTTCAATTTTTAGAAGACAAAAGTTTTTCAAAACAAATTAAAAATCAAAGTTTTTGGAAAATTAAAATGCCAACATTTTCATTCTTATGATGTTATGAAAGTGATAAAAAAGGTGAGAAAGAAGATGAAAAGAACAAAAGAGGTTTTACAATCCTAAAAGAAAACTAAGTAAAAAAAAAGAACAAAATCACTTTTTAAATCTCTTTTATAAAATCATAAGCATGAAGTCAAAATTCTTTCAAGAAAAAGACAAGGAGAAAAAGAGGAAAACCTATCATACCTAAGTATGAAAACAAGTTAAAAATAAGTAAAGTGAATAAATTACACTCATACACACACACACACATTTCATAAATGAAGAACAAAGATGAAACTAAGAATAAAAGGGAGAAGGAAAGTGGGCACAAGTGTTCATTCCAAAGCCATATATGAAGAGAAAATTTAACATTTTATTGATTAAAAGAAGGTATTACAAGCTATTACAAGGGCTAAAGCTAAAGCAAAACAAAACTTGAAATAAAGAAGGGAGAAATCTCCTTACATAGCACTAGAAATCACGGATGCAGCCCACAAAAAGACACTAAATTGGCCCAAAAATCTGAACCATTGGACCTTACAGAACTGGGCAATTTATAGGCAAAAAATTCTAAGTACACGCCCTCGGTCACGTGCGTGTAGGGGGTGCGTGACAGTACTATTCATGAAGGCGGCCGGCGATTGGACAGGAAAGTTGACTTCGGGCTGAGTTCGCAGCAGTCACGCCCAGGTCACGGGCGTGACTCTAGGCGTGTCGGGGAGGTATAACCGGGCGCGGGTTGCGTCGAAAGTCTTTGTCAGCATCTTGTCGGGCCAGCTGGAAAGGTCACGCCCCAGGTCACGGGCGTGATGCTGGGCGTGTCAGTTGGTGTCGACACTCGACGAATGTCGAGCGGAAAGTGTCGAGTCGAAATCATCGAGCGGAAATTGAGTCACTCCCCAGGTCACGGGCGTGACGCTGGGCGTGACTGTTGGTGTCGACACTCGACGATCGTCGAGATGAATTCGTCGAGTGGAGTGAACACGGGCTTGGGTCACGCCCCGTGTCGGGTGACACGGGCGTGACCCCAGGCGTGTCAAGCTTTTACTTCAGAAATCGTCCGTTTTCACGGGAAATGCACAGTCACGGCCCGGTCACGGGCGTGACCAAATTGTCACGGGCGTGTACTGCCCAATTTTGGCAGATTTTGGAAACTTTCTGCAAAATAAAATAAAATAAGTTAGAAGTAAATTTACAAGAATAGGAGCATTTTATTGAACAAAAATAAGTAAAAATGACGAAAATAAATGAAAATGACTAAATTAATGTGCATAAAAATAAGTATATTTACAATTCATCACTATTCTGAAGAATTTCTTGTAACATTCACTTATACTGTCTGTTTTAGATTGTCTAAAACTTTCATACTCCTGATTCAGCATAGACTTTCTATCTTCTCTCACCTCTTCTGAACCCCCCATGTAGACAATAAGGGTGTCCCACATTTCTTTGGAGGTCTTGCAGTGAATCAAATTTTGGAATGTGGAATCATCTATGGCACTGACTATTATATTTTGTGCTCTCTTATCCATTGTAGCCAAGATGATCTCATCCTTTGTCATTTCAGAATATTCCTTTGATGTCCTGAGATTTGCATCAAGAACTGAGACTTTCATTGGAATGAATGGCCCTTCTTTGACTGTCATGTAGATTTTAGGATCTGAAGCTTCCATAAACAATCTAACTCTTTCTTTCCATATGCCAAAAATCTCTTTCCTGCATATGTGTAACTTCATGGAACCAAACTCTTTATGATTCTCTATGGAACCCATTTTGCCTAATTGATTTTTGCCTTGGAGATCTACTCAGACTATTAAGTCTATTCTTTGAGTAACCTCCCTCTGATACCACTTGAAAGAATTGGTTTCAAGATGTTCTAAACACCTAGAGGGGGGGGGGGTGAATAGGTTCAATTCTTTTTCTTACTTAGGCAGATAATTCTATCCAGTGCAGCAATGTATTCAGCAGAAAGTATAACAAAACATTCACATACACAGCATTCACAGATTGCACACCAGTTTTATAGTGGTTCCGCAAATGATGGGTACATCCGCTTTCCCCCTTCGCCTATCTAACAGTGTACTAGATTCGGCCTAACTTCCTTCCTTCTTCTCAGATCCACAGATCTTCCATCTCAGAACCAAGAATGGTTCCTACAACTCAGAGTGAATCCACACTCCTACAACTCAGGCACAAGCCCTACCTCAGCCTCTTCCACAGGCCTACAACTCAGAGTGACACCCCACTCCTATAACTCAGGGAACAATCCTACATTAGCCTCTTTCACAGGCCTACAACTCAGGGAACAGATTCCCCTACCTCAGGCACTCAGCCCTATCTCAGCCTTTATAATTTAGGCTTACAACTCAGAGTGACACCCCACTCATACACTCAGATCTATTACAGATCCTACAAGAATTAATGATGAAAAGTTGTTGATATCTTCAACTAGATGTAGAGAAAATGGGTTGAAGGCTTCTTGATCAGTTCTTGATAGAACTGCTTTCTTAAGGATCAACCTGACTTAGCTTTCTTCAAAGCTTCTTGAATCTGAACATAGTAGGGTTGATCTTCTTGATGTTGGAGTTGAACTTCAATCAGCTTCCTTCAGAAATTAATCTGAATTCTTCAGGCAGACTGTTTAGAATCTGCCTTCACTGGATGAGAACTTCTCTCCTTCTGTTTTTCTCTCTCTACAATCTGTTGACTGTTTCTTTCTCTTCTTCTGGATTCTCAATCCTTCAGAGATTATAATTGATTGGCTTGATTAACTTCTCTCTGTTCTGTAAGTGTTGTTCTTGAAGTTGTTGTTCACTTCCTTTTTTTTTCTTCACTTTGATTGTTGAGAGAGCATATCTATTTATAGGCTTCATCTATGGTAATCGGCTGTTCCGGTTCCAAACTGTCTTCTGACACCTCTGACAGATGTGACAGTAATGTCAGTTATGATAGCTGTCAAGTCTTCACTTATATTACTTCAGCCTTCATTGAACTTTGACTCAGTAGCAGAGAATGTCGACTGAATTCTTCATATGTGTCGACACAAGTCTTGTTGTTGTCGACACAGCTTCTGTGAAATGTGTCGGCACAAGTTCTGTGTGTCGACACACATAGTCCATGTGTTGACACAAGTCTTGTTGTTGTCGACACAGCTTCTGTGGAATGTGTCGACACAAGTTCTATGTGTCGACACAAACACTCCTTGTCTTGATAAAGTTGGTGTCGACAGAATTCTGGAGTATGTCGACACAAGTTCTGTGTGTCGACACAGTCGTTGTCGTCAGAATTTTGGAATGTGTCAACAGCTTCTCTATGTGTCGACACAAGTCTAGCCCTTAGTGTCGACACACCGTTGTCGATAGTTTTTCTGTGTGTCGGCAAAAATTCTGGATGTCGACACAATCTGGCTCTTGGTGTCGACACAGCGTTGTCGACAGATTTTCTACGTGTCAACACAAATTCTGGATGTCGACACAATCTGCCCTTGGTGTTGACACAACCATTCCCAAGTGTCGACACTTGTACTTAGAAAATTTTCTTTTCCATTTTCTTAACCTGCACATAATAACTCAACACTACATCAAATACAACTTGATGCATATCATTGAGTTAGGTGAGGCTTCTCCAAATCTGGTACACATTTTCCAATGTACCCAACAGTGGAGAGTAAGCAAAGCAGGTGACAGTGGAAATATTCTAGTAGTTAATTTATAATGTATAAACAGCTAAGGAAGAAAGGTACAAACTAGCAGTTCTATAACAGTAAGAGTAAAGTAAACAAGTAGAGTAAAGCAACACTGGTAGGAAATAAATTCTAAGGAGTAAGTAACCTTAACTTATATGAATGCCCATACAAACTTATAAGTTAAAGGGTCTTCTGTAAGGCTCCCATTGTATAAAAAGACCCATACCAATTTATATGTTGGGGTGTCAGTTGTATGCAAGTATGAGTGTAGTGATATGTTATGCCATGATTCATGCAAGTGCAACTTACACACACGACTCTATGCGCACAAACCTTTAGTTCCCCCTATTTGGGCAGCTAGCTTCACTCCCAGGAACCTCCGTAGTAGCAAACAGAGATAGTGGGTCGCCCCCCCCCCCCCCCACTTCTAGGCGGGTATCCACACTACCAGGCCTGACTCTTACGTATGCCTCTAGAAGAACACAATCTAGAGTCTCCGTGTACTATGCTGGCCATATCCACCAGACTTTCTTTGGCCAAGTGTCCCACATTGCCGAGTCAATGTATCGAAGTCGGTGTGAACGACTGTCAAATACCGAAGAGCCACCACCTTATTTGTATCCAAATCCTTCCGAGCCACTGGCTCCCCGGACTATCCCGTACGTTAAATCAACCTTCCGAACCTACCATCTGGATGGTTAATCAAACTAACCTAACCAACCTCCCGAGCTACCGGTGTGTGTGAATGTGAAACCCTAGTTATACTAGTTGCTCTTGTAGTTTTTATTCCTACTGTTTAGGTTAGCTCAGGACTGCCCAAACTATTCCCCGTGAAGGGCTCTCGAGGGCACTAGGAACTATGATGGTTGTTGAAGCCCATCGTTCCCTTTCGCAAGGCACTTACTATTATTGGTTGTTACCCAACTCCCAATCCCTTTAATGTTGCACTGGATCTAACCCTAGTGTATTTTGACTCTTTCTCTCTCCACGGGGAAGATGATGTTTTGTCGACCCCGAGCACCTCTTAACACTAGTCAAACCTCCCACTCGTCATCACGACTCCCCATGATAATCTCATTTCACTTACCAGATCAATACACTAATATCCCAACTCCCTAGATTCATTTTGCACCATATTATGATTTCTGCAGTTTTTACTAAACGCGGACCATCCTAAGCTATATGATGTATACAATGGGAGGTACTTCAAATTATCATCCAAAATCCCTATAATATTTATTGGAGGTCTATCATGGCATGATTAGCCTTAATCCATAAGTTTATAATTTTCCTAATTTACTTGATAATTTATTTAATTTCCAAAGAGATCCAAATGCCTTATTTTGAACATGAAGCACTATTTTCAGGCATGCAAAATGTTCCACAAAATTATGATAAATAAAAAAAAACTATTTATTAGTAAATTCAAGGTCTCCAAATTGTCAGTAAGACTTAAACCTCTAAACATAATTTTTGAACATAACCTACATTTACCAAATTAAAGAGACAAGTACTGCCAATATACTTCTTAAAATTCTGAGAAAAGTCAAGGATGAATATAAAGACATATAAACTCTCCAGGTCAAGTTTCACAATTTATTAGTGAATAATGAACTCTATACTTGATTTTCTAACAATAATCTAAGTTAACAGGTTAATGAACCCAGTACAACAATTATTCATCTAAAAATTACAATAAAATTCTCATATGAGCATATTGACCTAGAAACACTACTGATCAAGTTTCATGATTTTCCAATAAAAAGGGAGCTCTAAATCTATTATAGATCATATTCCCATATTTATATACTTGCGAAGTAAGTATTGGATATTTACATCTAAAAATTACAATAACATTCACGTATGATTATAATGGTCTAAAACTCACTCTGCCCAAATTTCATAATCATCTAATGGATATTAAGATCATAATAAAAACATAATTAATTAGTGCTAATACTGGTATTACAAAGGTGATACTAAAATTATTAATCTAAAATTCCTAATAAAATTATCCAAGGCTTATAATGACATTATGACTACACTACCCAAGTTTCACAACTTTTCACATAGTTCTAATTACCTATCCTTCAATTTTAAGGATTGTGACCTAAACTAGGGTTATGGTTTTGAGGGGTTTAACCATCTCCAAATCCTCTAAGATTTTCACCAGAGGGTTTTAGCTACCCTAGTGTCCTCTCTACCAAATTTCAAGTCTATATAAGGGCATTTGACCCCATGCCCTTCTCAAACCCCAAAAGTCCAAACTTAGGGTTTGAACTTGGGTCCTAAGGCAAATCTACCCTAATCCACCCCATCTCCCATGGGAGGGTTGTCCATGGTCATAACAAACCAGAGGACGAAGTTTCAGCCTCTCTTGAGGTGATTCAGCCACCCAAATCCACAAAGTGCACTTTTGACCTAAATACCCTTTTTAGGATAAAACTAGGGTCTGCACATTTCCCAACAAAATCAACTCAAATGAGGTTAAAATTTATACCGAACCTCCTGATGACCCTTAGGACCACTCAGCAAAATTTGGGAGGGTATAGGTTAGAGTGACTTCCTGTCCAAATTTCAGGTCATTTGGACAAGAGATGAAGTGGTGGCACTCATTTTAGTTTCTATCTAATCCTAGGTATAGACCCCACCAAAATGAGTGCAGTCTCCTAACCACTTACCCAAATTGGTTTAAATTAATTTTAAATTTAAGTAGACCCAAGGGCTACAATTTATATGTTGACCGCTATTTTAGATTGAGCCTCTAAGTATTTTTAAATTAATTCTGAATGTAACCGATTATAAGGAATAGAAAATGCATAAATTAAAATATAAATCATATGATCCCTGCACTAATCTTGACGCAGATTGGGCGGCTGCTGGTCATCTTCAACCTCCAGCCGACGGGTGATATATACCCATCGTGGAGCCTCTTCTAGCCATCACAGCCGGCCATCTGGCCACCTCCCTGGCCGGCCACCGCCGCCGCCACCTTCGCCGAGTTGGGGGCCATCGACTGGCGGCGGCACGACCGCCGGAGGGGCCTTTTCCGGCGAACCCGACAAGATGAATTTCACGGAAAAATCGTGGAGAATCTCCACCCTATCGGGCTCAATTGAACCCGACAAGATGAATTTCCTAATGAGTCCTATGATCTACCCATGGATGAAGGAGAAGAGGAGGACCTTGCTTGCGGCCTGGAGATGCGTCGATCGTCGGGGTGCCATTGGTGGTGGAGGAGTCGCCAGAGTTCTACAACCATGCAGTGAAGTTACTCGGGATCATCGGGGCAAGGTGGAAATGAAAGCTTGGTGTCCAGTGAAGCTTTTAAAATGATAAATTGGGGGGGGGGAGGGGTATAGTTGGTGGTGGCCATTAATGCCCCCTTAAGGTGAATTTCGACCATGGTGGTGGGGAATGAATGTGGTCTCAATCCTACCAGGAAATGGCTGGAAACTTCTCCTCTTCCCCAGAGTAGTTGAACCTAGCCCTTAATGGAGGGAGGAGAAGGGCCTTCCTTCATGGCACCATTAATGGCCATGAATAGGATTTCTCGGCCATGGTGGTTCTGAGCATCCAATTAATGAAAAGGGTTGGAAAAGCTCTTGATCTTCCTAGAGCTGTTAGGGGAGATGGAGAAAGCAAAGAAGAAGGGCCCTTGGCTTCCCTATGCTATGAATGGCCTTTACCTCCTTTTCTCTCTCCTCTATTAAAGAGGAATTTGGAGTTTTCTCTCTCCTGCCCTTCATGGCCGAATTATATCATGGCACTAGGCTAAATGCAGCCCACTAAGCTATTATAAATTGGTTAGGGAGTGGTTAGCCCAAGTGGCTAGGGGCTTGAGCTTGAGTTAGCCCTTTTTGAGCTAAGTTTCACTTGACCTAGCCTTGGGTTGACTTTGGTCAAATTGAGCTTTTGTGTCACCATCAATGGGTCCTTGGTGTCCTATTGGCCTCCCCTAGGCTCTAGGTAGGGATGGTTAGGGTTGACTTGGCACCTTGGAGGTCACTTGACCCTTAGTAAGGGCACTTTGACCACTTTGAGGCTAGATTTGACTTGGGTCAACATAGCCACTAGGGTTGACCCCAATGGGTCCTTGGTGACTCATTTACCTTACCTTAGGGTTAGGAGGGCATGGGTGGGGTCCACTTGGCTAAGGGAAGGTCAATTGACCCTAAGTAGGCTAGTTTGACCCATTTAGGGTTAGGGTTGACTTAGGTCAACTTAACCACTTTGACTGCCCATAGTGGGTCCTTAGTCTCCCTATGGACTACCCAAGGTGTTAGGGGTGTTGTGGTAGGGTCATGGGATCAAGTTGTAGCCCTAAAGTCAAACCTTAGGTCTAAATGTTGAGGATGAGCTATAGGCAAACCAAGGTAATTTTTCACCTTGGGCATTGCCCACTTGGTTTAGAGCTTCTGATGGTTTTGTCATGATCTAGTCATGACAAAACAAACTCCTAGGGGTCTAGTTGTTTGAGGGAGTTTACAAATCCCAATATATAAAAATAAAAATTTCGTCCCCGAAATTAAGGTTAAGCCTACGGGGGTTTCTACTGAAATAAAAGAAACTTGTAACATCCCTAAGGTTTAAGGTATACCTGACTTGAAGAGCTCCGTGTACATTTGCTGCATCAAGTCCTCTGGCTTCCAGGTATGCTCCCCCTGCCCATGGTTTCTCCACAGAACCTTGACTAGCGGAACCTTCTTGCGTCGCAAGACCCGTACTGCCGTGTCATCGATCCTGACCGGCTCCAAGCTAACTGATCAATCCGAGGCCACTAGACCGTCGGCTGTGGAAATCAACTGCTCAGGGTGTAGTAGAGCCCTCCGTAGTGAGGAGACGTGGAAGACGTCATGCAATCCCACTAACTCTGGCGGTAGCTCCAGTCTATAAGCCAAGGGGTTGATCCACTCCAGGATCCTGTAAGGCCCTATATATCTAGGACTGAGCTTCTTCCGCCTGCGAACTCGCGAGACTCCATGCATCGACAGTATCTTCAAGAAAACCCGGTCTCCCACCTGGAATTCCATCTCACGATGCCTCTCATCGTAATATTTGGCATGCCTGCTCTGGGCTTCCAACATCCTGTCCTGAATCAATCTAACCTGAGCATCAATATCCTCCACAAACTCCAAGTCGAGTGCCTGCGGATCTTCATCCTGAATCCATGATAGTGGGGTCCTGCACCTCCGTCCATATAATGACTCGTAAGGGGCCATGCCTATGCTGGATTGGCGGCTGTTGTTGTATGAAAACTCGATCAGCGAGAACAATCTCTCCTAAGGCTCGCCACGGTCCAAAATACATAAGTGCAGAAGATCTTCCAATGTACGGTTGGTGCGCTCGGTCTGTCAATCGGTCTGAGGGTTAAAAGTCGTGCTGAATGTCAACCGAGAACCAAGATGGGCCTGAACTGACCTCCACTCCTTGGACGTAAACCGCCCATCCTGATCTGAAATGATAGTCCTGGGTACTCCATGATAGCATACGAACTACTCGATGAATCTCCGTACTAATACACTGACCATAGAGTCCTTCTCCACTGGAATGAATCTGGCCACCTTCGTTACTCTGTCCACTATCACCCAGATCGAGTCATTCCCCGCAAGAGACCGGGGTAGCCCATGTACGAAATCCATGGATATATCCTCAAAATTCCACTCCGGCACCGGAAGTGGCTGTAGTAATCCGGCCGGATTCTTGCACTCTGCCTTTACGAGTTGGCAAACCTCGCAATGCGTCACAAAATTTGTAATGCCCTTCTTCATACCTGGCCAATACATCGTCTTTTTTAGGTCCGCTGCCATCTTAATGATCCCCGGGTGCACTGAGTATCTACTATAGTGTGCCTCTGACATGATATCCTCCCGAATCTGGCCTCCTGCCGGTATCTAGACCCTGCCTCTAAAACATAGCAGTCCATCCCTCAAGGAGTAATCTCCTGTCGTGCCTTCCTCCAAGGCACTGAATTTTGGCTCTGCCCTCGCATCCAACCTCTGCCCATCTCTGATGCGACACTGAATGTCATTGGTGGTAATCATCGATCCTAGGTACTCAATGTATAACTCCGGATTGTCCTCGGACACTAGTGATATCTTCATCTTCTTAAATGACTCAACCAACTCCAAGGCCATTAGCTACGGGCCTACACCTGACGTACTCGCTCTCCTACTCAGAGCGTCTGCTACCACGTTTGCTTTCCCGGGATGGTAGTGCATGGTGTACTGGTAGTCCGACAGAAACTCCACCCAGTATCTCTGCCTGATGTTCAGCTCCTTCTACGTGTCTACGTACTTCAATTTCTTGTGGTCTGAGAATATATCGCAGTGGACACCGTAGAGGTAGTGCCGCCAGATCTTCAGGGAAAAGATGACCGCTCCCATCTCCAAGTCATGCACCGGGTAATTTTGCTCGTGTTTCTTCAACTAACGGGAGGTGTAAGCTATCACGTGCCCGTTCTGCATCAGAATGACACCCATCCCCTAGTAGGAAGAATTTTTGTACACCTGGAATCCTTCCTTCCTTGACGGAAGAGCAAGGATAGGGGCCGAGGTAAGACGACCCTTTAGCTCAATAAAAGTAGCCTCGCAGCGTGGTGTCCAAACAAATGGAGACTCCTTCTTCGTCAGAGATGTGAGAGGGAGAGCAATTTGCAAGAATCCATTCACGAACTTCCGGTAGTATCCGACAAGTCCTAAGAAACTCCGAACAACCGTGGTCGTCTTCAGCGGTGGCCAATCTCGTACTGCCTGGACCTTCGCCGGATCTAATGCCAAACCTGCTCCACTGATGACATGGCCCAAAAAGGCTACCTCCTTTAGCCAGAATTGGCACTTGCTGAGCTTAGCATACATCTTATGCTCTGGGAGAGAGCTTCTCCAAAGTCAAAGCCAAATGCCTCGCATGCTCCTCTTCAGTCCTCGAATAAATAAGGACATCGTCAATGAATACGATGATGAAGACATCCAGATATTATTCGAACACCCGGTTCATCAAGGCCATGAATGCGGAGGGTGCGTTCGTGAGCCCAAAGGGCATCATGGTAAACTCGTACAGTCCATATCTACTGTTGAAGGCCGTCTTCGGGATGTCCTCCTCCTGAATGCATAGCTGGTAGTACCCCGAACTCAGGTCCAGCTTTGAAAACCAATGAGCTCCCTCCAGCTGGTCAAATATCTCGTCTATCCTTGGCAAGGGGTATGTATTCCGGACCTCAGCCTGTTCAGGGCCCGATAATCAATACACAATCGAAGTGTCCCATCCTTCTTTTTGACGAATAACACTGGAGCTCCCCATGGTGAAGATCTAGGCCGGACGAACCCGGCTTCCACTAACTCTTGAGGCTGGCTTCAAAATTCCACCAAATCCTTCAGGGCCATTTGGTAAGGATCTCTGGATAGCAGCTTAGCCCCCGACATGAGCTGAATCTAGAAGTCCTTCTCCCGGTGCGGGGGTAGCCCTGATAGCTTCTCCGGAAATACATCGGCAAAGTCCCGCACCACTGGAATATCTGAAATAGAATCCTTGGCCACGACCATCTCGAAAGGGACCTGATAAACTTTGTCTCCCTGCAGGTGGGCCTTGACGGCCTGCACAGACGATAATAATATGTGGGGGGCTGGTATAATACCTTCAATAACAATAAAGGAGTCCCTGTGACTCACGGTGATCCTCTTCGCCAAGCAGTCAATCTGGGCATGGTTCCAGTGTAACCATGTCAAGCCCAGGATCAGATCATAGTCTGGCATCCTCAGGATCGTCACTGGTGCCTTAAACGCTTTCCCGCCGATCTCCGCCGCCATTTTGCAATAAGAAGAGGTCACTAGCTCTGATCCATCGGGTAGACGCACCCTCATCATCCTTCCTGTGAATTGCTCCACGCCTGCCAGTCCTTTCACGAAATCTTCTGACACAAATGAGTGTGAAGCACCGGTGTCAAAGAGTGTGTGAGCGGGCTTGCCGCTGATGAAAACCACGCCCGAGGTAATTAAGTGTCTTAGTGTTCTAGTTATAGTTTTTCTTTTCTTAATTTTCCAACTAGTCTATGTCTGTGAAACTAGTTCTTAGGAAGGAAGGAATTTAAATGTACTGGCATATCTAATATAACCTGCTCCGGGTTCCAGGGTTGTGCCAGATCTAGAGCATACACCTGCTCCCTCTCTGGCCTGTGGCCTCTGCCCTGATATCCCCGTTCTCGGTCATGTCCTCGACCACCAAACTGCCGAGAAGGTGGGGCACCCTGAAGTGCTGGTGGGGGTACTCGCCTCATGGGATAATTCCACTTGAAATGTCCCGGCCGATTGCACTGGAAGCATACCGGTGCCTGCTCTGCTATCCCTGGTATCTCCAGTATCTGTAAGGGCTGGGGAGCCAATACCCTCTGGGTCCTCTACTCCTGTCTAATCTCCTAACAGGGTTGATCTCTATTCCTTCTTTCCCCAATGACCTGGCCTCGAGGATGGTCTCTATGACCTCAAATCACTGCATCATTCGCCGGTCTCTTCCGGCTCTTGACTGTAAGCTGATCTGCTTCCCTTTTCTTGGCCATTTCCATAATCCTGGCCAAGCTTCCCTCGGAGACGAAGAGGAGGGCCTGTCTCATGTCGTCGTGCAGCCCCTTGTAGAACCTCATGGCGTAGCCAGTGTCGTCCAACAAATAAGAGTCCGCATAGCTGGCTAGGTGAGTAAACTCCTGGTAATACTCCAGCACTGTCCTGTTGCCTTGCCTCAACCGCATGAACCTATCCTCTAACTCATCCCTTGCCGACTGAGGTATGAAATGTCCTAGAAGTGCTGCTCTCAACTCTCCCCAAGAGATATCTGCACAATCCATATCCACAAAAGTGGTGTCCAGCTGTGACTTCCACCATCTCTTTCCATACGCCACTAGGCAGGAGACTGCCAAAGCAACTGCCTCCTCTGTGGGCATCGAATCCCCGCAAGCATCTCATATATGGTATCTAACCATTCCTCCATGCAAACTGTTGACTCCGTCCCCAGGTAGGATGGAGGGGAAAGTGCCTGGAAGGCGCTCATCTAATTGGCCCCGGGATTTGGCTGTGGAGCCGGGGCTTGCTGAGCTCTGAAGGCCTCTAGGATGGCCGTCAGTGTTTGCCCCATCTCTGTATGCTGAAACAGAGCTCGCGCCGGCGGAGGTGGAACTATATTCGGATCCTGAGGTGTCCCATGCTGTGGAGTAGGGTTCGTCACAGGCTACAAGAAAATTTATAATTGTTAGATAGATTACGAATGGAATAAAAGAAAAATTACAATTGTAGAAAAATGTACTTCTACATATGATTTCCCTTATGGGCACACCACTGCTTCCGCTGCTAGTTTGTCCGCAAACTAAGCTCGCGCGGGGGTGGCCTAAGGTGTTTTGTGGACTACTTCTCTTTCGATCGAGGTTTTGCTCTGATACCACTTATAAGACCCCATTTTTTTCTTTTTCAAACACGGGGGGTCTTATGACCAGAACCGTCGTTTTGCGGTGGCACCGACACTTAGGAAGGCCTCCACTACAAAATGTCGATTCTACCGGCCTTTTCGATCATCAAAGAGAGAGCAGTAATCATAAAATGGAATATAATTGAGTCCACAAACAACATATATAATGAGAAACCATAAAAAGTCCATAAATATAGAAAAGAGAGAGTACTGCAATAGAACAATACAAATGAAATATAAACGGGCTTAAGCCCGGTACAACATATCCTCACCACAATCTCTCGCGGAAGCTATAGGAAAGACTAATCACTCACAAAGCTGGTCACTAGTGCACCGGTAGTAGACTGGCCCACCTCTATGAGCACCGTACTCCGCTAGTACTGTGTCCCCTACTGCTGCTCCCTGTCTCCCATCCAGAGCCCCTGTAATGTTGTGGTCCGAAAACCATAAGTCATAAAGACTAAGTCCTATCATCCCCTACCCCTCCCCTATGTCTCCTAGGCACCGAGCGGGGAGGAAGAAAGGAAGCTATGAAGGTGGAGAGTAAGCAAAGCAGGTGACGGTGGAAATATTCTAGTAGTTAATTTATAATGTATAAATAGCTAAGGAAGAAAGGTATAAACTAGCAGTTCTACAATAGTAAGATTAAGGTATACAAGTAGAATAAAGCAATACTGGTTGGAAAAACATTCTAAGGAGTAAGTAACCTTAACTAATATGAATGCCCATACAAACTTATAAGTTAAGGGATCTTCTGCAAGGCTCCCATCGTATAAAAAGTCTCATACCAATTTATACATTGGAGTGTCGGTTATATGCAAGTATGAGTGTAGTGATATGCTATGCCATGATTCATGCAAGTGCAACTCACGCACATGACTCTATGTGCGCAGACCTTTAGTTACCCCTATTTGGGCAGCTAGCTTCACTCCCAGGAACCTCCGTAGTGGCAAACAGAGATAGTGGGTCGGGCCCCCCACTCCAAGGCAGGTATCCACATTACCAGGCCTAGCCCTTACGTACGCCTCTAGAAGGACACAACCTAAAGTCTGCACATACTATGCTAGCCATATCCACCAGACTTTCTTTAGCCAAGTGTCCCACACTGCCGAGTCAACGTATCGACGTCGGTGTGAACGACCATCCAATACCGAAGACCCAACACCTTATTTGTATCCAAATCCTTCCGAGCCACCAGCTTCCCGGACTATCCCGTCCGTTATATCTACCTTCCGAACCTACCGTTCAAATGGTTAATCAAACTAACCTAACCGACCTCCCGAGCTACCGGTGCGTGTGAATTTGAAACCCTAGTTATACTAGTTGCTCTTGTAGTTTATTATTTGTACTGTTTAGGTTAGCCCATGACTGCCCAAGGTATTCCCCGTGAAGGGCTCTCGAGGGCACTAGGAACTATGATGAGTGCTGAAGCCCATCATTCTCTTTCGCAAGGCACTTACTATTATTGGTTGTTACCTAACTCCCAATCCCTTTAATGTTGCACTGGATCTAACCCTAGTGTATTTTGACTCTTTCTCTCTCCACGGGGAAGACGATGTTTCGTCGACCCCGAGCACCTCTTAACACTTATCAAACCTTCCACTCCTCATCACGACTCCCGATGATAATCTCATTTCACTTACCAGATTAATACACTAATATCCCAACTCCCTAGGTTCATTTTGCACCATATTATGATTTATGCAGTTTTTACTAAACGCAGACCATCCTAAGCTATATAATGTATACAATGGGAGGTACTCCAAATTATCATCCAAAATCCCTATAATATTTATTGGAGGTCTTTCATGGCATGATTAGCCTAAATCCAGACGTTTATAATTTTCCCAGTTTACTTGATAATTTATTTTATTTCCAAAGGGATCTAAATGCCTTAGTTTGAACATGAAGTACTATTTTAAGGCATGCAAAATATTCCACAAAATTATGATAAATAAAAGACAACTATTTATCAGTAAATTCAAGGTCTCCAAAGTTTCAGTAAGAATTAAACCTCTAAACATAATTTTTGAATATAACCTACATTTACCAAATTAAAGAGACAAGTACTGTCAATATTCTTCTAAAAATTCTGAGAAAATTCAAGGATGAATATAAAGACATATAAACACAGCAGGTCAAGTTTCACAATTTATTAGTGAATAATGGACTATATACTTGATTTTCTCACAATAATCCAAGTTAACAGATTAATGAACTAAGTACAACAATTATTCATTTAAAAATTGCAATAAAATTACCATATAAGCATATTGATCTAGAAACACTACTGATCAAGTTTCATGATTTTCCAATAAAAAGGGAGCTCTAAATCTATTATAGATCATATTCTCATATTTATATACTTGTGAAGTAAGTACTGGAAATTTAATCTAAAAATTACAATAAAATTCATGTATGATTATAATGGTCAAAACTCACTCTACCCCAATTTCATAATCATCTAATGGATATTAAGATCATAATAAAAACATAATTAATTAGGGCTAATACTGGTATTATAAAGGTGATACTAAAATTATTAATCTGAAATTCCTAATAAAATTATCCAAGGCTTATAATGACATTATGACTACACTACCCAAGTTTCACAACTTTTCACATAGTTCTAATTACATATCCTTCAATTTTAAGGATTGTGACCTAAAATAGGGTAAGGGTTTTGAGGGGTTTAACCATCTCCAAATCCTCTATGATTTTCAGTAGAGGGCTTTATCTACCCTAGTGTCCTCTCTACCAAATGTCAAGTCTATATAAGGGCATTTGACCCCATTCCCTTCTCAAACCCCCAAAGTCCAAACTTAGGGTTTGAACTTGGGTCCCGGGGCAAATCTACCCAAATCCACCCCATCTCCCATGGGAGGGTGTCCATGGTCATAACAAACCAGAGGACAAAGTTTCAGCCTCTGTTGAGGTGATTTGGCCACCCAAATCCACAAAGTGAACTTTTGACCTAAATACCCTTTTTAGGGCAAAACTCGGGTCTGCACATTTCCCAACCAAATCAACTCAAAATGAGGTGAAAATTTATACGAAACCTCATGATGACCCTAAGGACCACTCACCAAAATTTGGGAGGGTCTGAAGGTCATTAGGTTTTCCACTTAATTTATCCTAGGATTATTAAATAATTTCAAAAACTATAGAAAATTATCTCCAAAAATTCCCATTTTTAGACAGGACCTAGGTATAGGTGACTCCCTGTCCAAATTCCAGATAATTTCGACAAGGGATGAAGTGGGGGCACTCATTTTAGTTTCGGTCTAACCCTAGGTATAAACCCAATCAAAATGAGTGTAGTGGCCTAACCACTTACCCAAATTGGATGAAATTAATTTTAAATTAAAGTAGACCCCAAGGGCTACAATTTATATGTTGACCAATTTTTCAGATTGAGCCTCTAAGTATTTTTAAATTAATTCCGAATGTAACCAATTATAAGGAATAGAAAATGCATAAATTAAAATATAAATCATATGATCCCTGCACTAATCTTGATGCAGATTGGGTGGCTGCCGGTCATCTTCAACCTCCAGCCGACGGGTGAGATCTACCCATCCTGGAGCCTCTTCCAGTCGCCACAGCTTGCCATCCGGCCACCTCCCTAGCCGGCCACCGCCGCCACCACCTTCGCCGAGGTGGGGGCAATCGACTTGAGGCGGCACGGCCGCTGGAGTGGCCTATTCCGGCGAACCCGACAAGATGAATTTCATGGAAAAATCATGGAGAATCTCCACCCGATCGGGCTCAATTGAGCCCGATTCTTATTCTTAAGGAGTCCTATGATCTACCCATAGATGAAGGAGAAGGGGAGGACCTTGATTGCGGCCTGGAGACGCGTCGATCGTCGGGATGCCATTAGTGGTGGAGGAGTCGCCGGAGTTCTGCAACTGTAGAGTGAAGTTGCTCGGGATCATTGGGGCAAGGTTGGAAACGAAAGTTTGGTGTCCAGTGAAGCTTTTAAAATGATAAAATGGGGGAGGGGAGGGGTATAGTTGGTGGTGGACATTAATGCCCCCTTAAGGTGAATTTCGGCCATGGTGGTGGGGGATGAATGTGGGCTCAATCCAGCCAGGAAATGGCTGGAAACTTCTCCTCTTCCCTAGAGGACTTGAACCTAGCCCTTAATGGAGGGAGGAGAAGGGCCTTCCTTCATGGCACCATTAATGACCATGAATTGGATTTCTCGGCCATGGTGGTTCTAAGCATCCAGTTAATGAAAAGGGCTGGAAAAGATCTTGATCTTCTCAGAGCTATTAGGGGAGATGAAGCAAGCAAAGAAGAAGGTCCCTTGGCTTCCCTATGCCATGAATGGCCTTTACCTCCTTTTCTCTCTCCTCCATTAAAGAGGAATTTGGAGTTTTCTCTCTCCTGTCCTTCATGGACAAATTATATCATGGCACTAGCCTAAATGCAGCCCACTAAGCTATTATAAAGTGGTTCGGGAGTGGTTAGCCCAAGTGGCTAGGTGCTTGAGCTTGGGTTAGCCCTTTTTGAGCTAAGTTTGACTTGACCTAGCCTTGGGTTGACTTTGGTCAAATTGAGATTTTGTGTCACCATCAATGGGTCCTTGGTGACCTATTAGGCTCCCCTAGGGTCTAGGTAGGGATGAGTAGGGTTGACTTGGCACCTTGGATGTCACTTGACCCTTAATAAGGGCACTTTGACCACTTTGAGTCTAGAGTTGACTTGGGTCAACTTAGCCACTAGGGTTGACCCCAATGGGTCCTTGGTGACTCATTGACCTTACTTTAGGGTTAGGAGGGCATGGGTGGGGTCCACTTGGCTAAGGGAAGGTCAATTGACCCTAAGTAGGCTAGTTTGACCCATTTAGGGTTAGGGTTGACTTAGGTCAACTTAACCACTTTGACTGCCCACAGTGGGTCCTTAGTGGCCCTATGGACTACCCAAGGTGTTATGGGTGTTGTGGTAGGGTCATGTGATCAAGTTGTAGCCCTAAAGTCAAACCTTAGGTCTAAATGTTGAGGATGAGCTATAGGCAAACCAAGGTGATTTTTCACCTTGGGCATTGCCCACTTAGTTTAGAGCTTCTGATGGTTTTGTCATGACCTAGTCATGACAAAACAAACTCCTAGGGGGTCTAGTTTTTTGAGGGATGTTACACCTGTAGTATCGGAGTTTGCTGACATATTCCCTAAAGATCTCCCTGGAGCACCACCTCAGCGAGAGATCGATTATACTATTGATCTAGTGTAAGGTGCATAACATGTATCACACTCCCCATACAAATTAATGCCAAAGGAGATGGTATAACTAAAAGTTTCGTTGCAAGAATTGTTAGAGAAAGGCTATGTGAGCCCGAGTTCATCACCTTGGAGTGCACCGGTCCTTTTTGTGAAGAAAAATTGATGGAAGCTTGCGATATATTTCTATTACCGTAAACTGAATAAGTTGGGGGAGAAGAATAGGTATCTGATTCCAAGAATCTACGATCTATTCGATTAGTTAGTTGGGTCGACTGTGTATTCCAAGAGGGATTTGAAATACGGTTATTATCAGTTGAGAATCAGGGGAAGTGATATTTAAAAAACGGCGTTAAGCACGCGTTATGAGCAATACAAGTTCATAGTTATGTCGTTCGTCCTAACGAATGTGCCTTTGTTGTTTATGTATTTGATGAACAGAACGTTCAAAGAGTATTTGGACCAGTTCGTAATTGGCGATATCCTGGTGTACTCTCAGTCGGAAGAAGATCATGTGGATCACTTACGCACCATTTTGAAAACTCTGAGGAGTCAGTTGTACGCCAAGTTCTTGAAGTGTGAGTTTTGGTTCTCATCAGTAGCATTCCTCGGTCATGTGGTCAGTGGAGAGGGAGTTGCGGTGGATCCGACGAAGATTGCTGCAATACAGGAGTGGCATGTATTGTCTTTGGTGGTGGAAGTCCAAAGTTTCCTATGACTTGCCAGCTACTATAGGCGCTTCGTAGAGAACTTCTCACGGATAGCACTACCTCTCACTACCTTGATAAGGAAAGATCAGAAGTTTGTTTGGTCGCTGCCGTGCGCACAAGCTTTTGAGGAATTGAAGAATAGTTTGACAACAACGCCTATTTTGTGCACGCCAAGTGGTACGGAAGGCTACAAAATCTACAGTGACGCCTCAGGGAGCGGCTTAGGCTGCATTCTTTTGCAGCAAAGGAAGGTTATTACTTATGGCTCTCACTAATTGAAAGTGTATGAGAGGAACTATCCTGTCCATGATTTGGAGTTAACGGTCGTGATATTCGCTCTCAAGCTTTGGTGACAGTACTTGTATTGGGTAAAGATCAATATCTTTACGGACCATAAGAGTCTAAAGTATCTGATAGATCAGAAGGATTTGAGCATGCGATACTGTAGGTGGATGGAGTTCCTTGCGGACTACACCTTCAAGATTCACTATATTCCCGACAAGGGAAATGTTGTTGGGGTTGCATTGTGCCAAAGGACTATTGTACATGCAAACTGGATTTTGAGGAATGATGAGCATCTCATTAGTGACTTAGAAGCCTTGAGAATCTCTTGCGTCAAGAGGAGTACAACGGCGAATGCATGCTTGAACTGGATGGAGATGTAGTGTGACCTTGTAGACAGGATTCGACAAGCATTAGAGCTTGATGAAAGCATGAAGCGCTATCTAGTGGAGATTGTGGATGGGTATAATGCTGAGTTTGCTTATGAAAACAGTCTTTTGTAGAAAGAAGACCATTTGTGCATCCTAAAGTTTGGCACTTTACTAGAGGAGTTGATGTACGAGGCTCATTTTACCAAGTAATCGATCCACCCGAGGAGCATAAAGATGTATAAAGAAATGAATACACTATTTTGGGGGCCAGGTTTGAAGAGGGACATAGCTCACTACGTGGCAAAGTATAATACTTGTGCACTAGGGAAGGCTAAATGTCAGTAGCCTGGTGGATTTCTAAAGTCTTTGTTGATTCCTGAATAGAAGTTCGATGACATATCGATGGATTTCGTGCATGGATTATCGAGATTGCAGCATGATAATGATGTCGTCAGGGTAATCATAGACCGTTTGACAAAGGTGTCACACTTCTTTCCGAACCGGAAAGATGATTTAGTGGAAAAGCTATCAAAGCACTGTTGGATCGAGTGGCCAACCTTAGAGGGAGGTGAATATGGTTTGTCGAGTAATTTAAAAATTAAGAATCATTTTATCCAGGAAAACTGATTCTGGAAGCTATTGCGGGATGCTAGCTTGCTAGCGAGCGGCGGTTGGTTACCAAAGTCATTTTCTTGGATAAACTTCGCCTTGTAGATGCACACACCCTTCAAAGATCTACTAGTACACGAGTATGAAAGTACAACAAGAATAAAGAACAAATAATAATTTTATTCAACTATAATGAACATGGTTTACAATTACAAACAACTAGATCTCTATGACACCTGAGATCAGAAGCGGTGAAATGCAAACTTCTTTTCGTTTTCTATACTGACACACTACCCGAACTGGTTGGATCTCCCCATTTTCCTTCCCGGAAAGGTCTTCGAGTCGGCCCTTAACCTCCATTCCCAGAAGTGTCTTAGAACCCCACTAGATCCCCCGATCTAGACATCCCTTCCCCGGGATGATTTCTCACAGAATCCTTCCCGGATTTTGACGACCTACACCGATCGATTTTCCTCACCCACAAAAAAATAGAAAAGAGAAAAATACAATAAGAGATTAAAGAAGATTTAAAGTGATTCTCCCTCTTGATGATTCCTCCATTGAGTGGTGCACGACCGGTGCAAGAAATCTTTATTCTATTGCAACTGATCAACTCCTCTTGGTCGTTGCAGTCCTTTTCTTGCCGGAGATCTTCAAGCACGAACGGGAGGGAGACAGATTTCTCTTCCTTCGACAGAGACGGTGGTTCGTTGCTTTAAGACGACACATAAACCCTAGAATCAAAACATGTCTCTCTCTATGTCTCCAGGAAAAGAGGAGCGCTTTTATACATCTCGAGAAAATAAGCTACCGCCGACAGTAATGATACCGCCTAGCAGTAGGTCGATGCGCGTTGATATGACACCTGTCCAGCCAATTTGGAAAAATATCCAAATAAAATATTTTTCCTTTTTTTGAACTATCGCGACGCGACACAGAGCTATTATCTGGTGGTAGCGCTGTGTCACGATGCTTGTTGAGAGAGCTAGCGTGCCACAATAAGAAGCTATCGCACGGCGGTACGTCACAGAGTGCTTGTCTGGATTAATTCCATAAGGTAGTGCGAGCGGTAGCGCTAGTGCTTGACGGTAGGTTCCAGAGCTTGTTTCTTTTCATTCTTTTGTACCTGTAGACCTGCACACTATACCTAAACATTATATGATTAAATACAACATAGGATTTGATATTGCAAACTAAAGAGAAGCGAACCTTAGGCTCCAACAAACTCCTTATTTTGATAATATCAAATTCTGTTCATGAGATATAAAAAACAGCATGTTATAGTCTAATTCAATCAGTAATCGTGAAATATAGCAGGTTGAACTTATCAATATAGAAATTCTCAGAACGGATCCCCCTACAGATGTGCTCCTCCTATGTGGGTGTTCCCCCTACACGAGATCTTTCTATGGATGACTAGCACACACACAAAACTTGCATAAGATATACTCATGAACAATCACTCAGCTAACATAGGATATACTCATGAACACTCACTTCTCCCCCTTTTGACATTATTGAAAGGGGTCGGGGGTTAACGAACCTGTCTCTTGAACACTCACCTCTCTCCCTATGTCACGAGATACTAAAGAGATGCGAGAACGGGCACACATGCCCAAAAAAATCATAAGCACTTGGGGAAAAATTGGAGTGGAACACCATGAATATAGACCCACTCAATAGAAAAATTGATTTGACATGTTTTTTAGAGTAAAAAAAATTTGGACAGCACAAGTGAAACTAAATATACAACGATTTAGAGTACGATGCTAAAAATTTATTGAGTTAATATAATGTAACATTGTAAGCGTCACGAATAGAAATTATGTACTAGTACATATGTGCTATAGACATATAATGTAGTGTAAGTCCAACTCTTATTCATGGAAGTATTAGATAGAGCAATGACATGTGTACGTGTAGCAACAAAGGAAAAACATCAAGTAGAAATAATCTTCAGTGCATATTTTATCTCAATAATTCAATATGTTATCACAAGAGAAATAAAGTGAAAAATCATGTCACATTGCTATCTATTTCATACCAAGATTCAGACAAGGGGCACTAACTTAAGTTTTGCTCTTTTCGCAAGTTCGAAATGATTCTTTTGACCAAGGTGCTCATCTTCACAATGCTTATGAAGACTTATCGGGAGGAGTGAGTAGTGCTTGGGGGTAACCTTGACACATGATTTGATAGCTTACGATGTACTCATTTTTTCATTCATCTTTTTTCACTATCATTTTTATAGCATTTTTTTGAGTTCAAGGACCCCGAATCAATCGAAATATACCCACATAGACAGATACACTATAACTTGTACACAAAATATGTATACACTAGAATTTTGCTCCAAAGTTCTAACTGTATATAAAAATAGGAACATTGTGACATTGATTGTTCAAGTTATTTCAAGCATGTTAGACACAATATCACGATTTATAGCATGCACACATGAATTTCTACATAAGTGTATTTTCTAGGGATGTGTGAACAATGTAATGTCATTACACTACCTAAATCCTAACACATACCTAAAGGCATATCAACAAACATATCCTGTCTAGTTGCACTCAGTAGCCAAGTACCTATAGATTTGACACATTGTGACACAATCACACAATGTTAGTAAGGATTAGCAATCCTATATCGAACATTTCATGTAATCGTTATGCTCTAGGTTCTAGTCATGCGTGTCCTTAGAATGAACGATTCGTAGTTTTTTAGGGGTTTTATAATTTTTTTGTTTTTTTAATAAAAGGACTAAACAAATCAAAATAGAAAGAAAATAAACTAAAGGGAAGGACATGTTTTTGGAGTTTTGTGATTTTTCTTTATTATTATTATTTTTGATTGTAAGATAAATGAAAGAAACAAACAAAACAAGCAAAAGAAAAAACACATAAAGCCAACCAAAAAACTAATACGGAACAAACCATAACACATAAAACAACCCAATAAATAAATGACCCGATGTTAGTAGGTAATGTAGTACGATCAAGTAATGAGATCCAAAATGCCCAGTTTTAGTCAAAGTAATGAAAAACGAGCATTGGTGAGGGGTTTGGTAAAAATATCTGCAAGTTGATCATCAGTTCCAATGAAACTCACCTTCATGTTCTCTTCCTTAATGTAATGTCGGATAAAGTGGTGATGAACGTCAATATGTTTGGAGTGACAGTGGTGTACTGGATTTTTTGTCAAGTCTATGACACTCTTGTTGTCGCACCTAATGTCAACGTTCTTAAATTTTAGGTCGAAGTCCTCTAACGTCTGTGAGATCCAAAGTGCTTGTGTGTAATAACTTCTTAGAGCTATATACTCGGCCTCAGTAGTGGAGAGGGAAACCAAGTTTTTTTTCCTGCTCAACCATGATACTAGACCCGGACCTAAGAAGTGACAAGTACCACTCATGCTCATACGATCGAGTGAACACCCGGCATAATCAGAGTCGGAATATCCATGTAGCATGGAGTCGGTAGTGTGAGGGTACCAAATACCAAGATTTTGGGTGCCTATAAGATACCTAAAGATGTGTTTAACAGCTTTGAAATGAGATTCTTTAGGATTGGAATGATATCTAGCACAAAGACACACCACGAATGTAATATCAGGTCTAGAAGCACTTAGATAAAGAAGTGACCTTATCACTCCTCTAAATGAAGTTTGGTCCACTGAATTGCCACTTTCATCCTTTCCTAATTTTAGAGATGCACTCATTGGAGTTTTAACTTGTTTCAGATTCTCAAAGCCAAATCGCACAAGCATATCTTGTGTATTTTGATTGACTTATAAAAATTCTATCCTTTCATTAAGAAATCTAAAATCCTAAGAAATATGTTAACTCTCCAACTAGGCTCATTTCAAATTCAGATTGCATTAAGGTGACAATTTCATTGCATAGAATTTCATTTGTGGCACCAAAGATGTATCATCAACATAAATTTACAATAAAATCAGATCGAGATTTTTGTGCTTCATAAATAGTGTAGTGTCTGCACTACCCATCCTAAAACCATGCTCGAGGAGAAAAGTCGTGAGTCTATCATACCAAGCACGAGATGCTTGTTTTAGTCCATACATGGCCTTCACTAATTTGTATACATTATTTGAGTAGTCAGCATTCTTGAAGCCAGGTGGTTGCTCAACATACACCTATTCCTTGATATATCCATTTAAAAATACTCTCTTAACATCCATTTGATATAACTTAATTTGTTTATAACTTGCAAACGCCAAAAACATATGAATGGATTCATGCCGTGCAACCGGTACAAATGTCTCTTCAAAGTCCACACCCTCTATTTGTGAATATCCTTATGCAACCAATCATGTCTTGTTCCTAGTTATCTTAGATTCACCATCAAGATTATTTTATATATCCATTTCAAATCGATAACTGGATGGCTATCTGGATGCTCCACTAATACCCAGACTTTTCTTCTCTCGAACTGATTTAATTCTTCATTCATAGAGAAGAACCATGATTCATCATTTAAAATTTCTAAAATATTCTTGGGTTCAATTTCAGATATAAAACATAGGTTCGATAACGATTCATGGAGGGCTGACCGTGTTCTAACCCCATGTAAGGGCGTTCCTATCACTAGTTCACGTGAATGTTGCTTTGAAATATTGATTGTGCTTGGAGGCTTATATCCTTCCACAAGAGTTGGAACATCAACTACTTGTTCTCTCTCCTCACCCGTGTCTCCCAACGACACATCATCATCAACTTCCTCTTCATTTAGCCTAGATTCTTCAGTTGGTGTATTTTCATTAAAGTGCACTTGAGCCGATTCTTCAACAACCAAGGTTCTTTTATTATTGACCCTATAGGCACGACTTGTACTAGAGTATCCTAAGAGGATGTCTTTTTCTAATTTTTTGTCGAATTTTTCTAAGAGATCCGTAGTGTTTAGAATAAAACACGAGCAACCAAAGACTCTAAAAAATGATACTGAGGGCTTCTTATCGACGTACAACTCATACAGAGTTTGCTTAAGAATAGGGTGAAGCATGATCTGGTTCATGACATAACTTGTTGTGTTGACCGCTTTAGTCCAAAAATATCTAGTCAAGCCGAACTCGGCGAGCATTGTGCATGCTAGTTTTTGGAGGGTACAGTTCTTTCTTTCTACTAGCCCATTTTGTTGTGCAGTGCGTGAGGTAGAAAATTCATGCGTAATTCCAAGATTTTTATAGAAGTTTGTGAAATTTTCACTCTCAAACCCTCCCACATGATCTGACCTTATGCATTTTATCTTTAGTTCCTTTTCATTCTTTATTCTAGTGCATAGATTTGTGAACTCAACTAATGTGTCAGATTTATTTGCGAGAAAGATTGTCTAGCAGAAACGGGAGTAGTCATCTATAATAACAAACGTGTATCATTTTTCACCTAGACTACATGTACTAAGAGAACCGAATAGATCCATGTGTACGAGTTCTAGGGGTGATCTAGATGTGGAGATATCAGTTTTGCTTTTGAATGAGGTTTTTATTACTTTTCCTTTTTGACACGGAGCACATAAAGAGGTCAAACTCTTGCTTTATTTTGGAAGTCCACAAACTAATTTATGTTTTGATAGTTTGATTGTTAGTTTACTTCCTGAATTTCCAAGTGTCCTATGCCAAAGATATAATTCCTCATTTTTGGTAACTAAGCATTTCAAATTAGAAGTAGATATATCTTTAAAACTAACAGTGCAAACATTATGAGTCCTATAAGCTGTAAGACAACACTATTTGTATTTTGAAGTTGAAATTGTTTTAGCATCTATAATATTGCAGGTGTTCGTAGAGGATTCAAATAATACGTTCAAGCCTTTATCACAGAGTTGACTAATTGAAATCAAATTATGCTTAAGTTTGTCTACAAACAACACATTTGAAATTGAAATTATTTTGCTACCCATAGCGCCGATTCTGAGAATACGACCTTTGCTGTTATTCCCAAATGTCACCATGCCACCTTTCTTCCTCTCTAGGCTAAGGAACTTGGCTTTACCTCCTATCATGTGCTTGGAACAACCAGAGTCCAAGTACCACATGTTCTCCTTGTCCTTAGCCTGCCAACATACCTAAAAGGAAGATGAGGGTAAAGATCTGGTTGCCCAAGTTGTCTCACCCATACGATAGGTAGAAGAGTTTAGTAGCCATATTTGCATAGTTTTCTTAGCACCTTTCCTCAGACATGAGCCGGATGTGTGACCAATTATTTGACAGTTTGCACATAAGGTATAAGCAGTGTTCGCGGCCTTTTTCGTGTTTTTAGAGCTCGTGTTGTAGGATGGAGACAACCTTCCAAAATTATTGATTCCATTTGCAATTTTTTACTTAGAGAATTAGACTTAGCTGGAAGTCAGTTACCGCTCGGTGACAGCGTCGGACTTAGGTACCGCAGCCCAAACTTTCCAGATCAATGACACTGTGCTCCCTACAGCATATTTAGAGATTTTTGCCCTATTCCAAATTTCTGGACAACACAGTTTAGATCATGGATCCTCGCCTTTAGTGCGGTGTTTTCTGTAACTAACATTACACACTGATTTGCGAATTGCTTTTTACCTTCTTCTATTCTTGCAAGAGATATTTGAAGCTTTTTCTCCGAGGTATTCTTTTCATTAATAAGATTGTTCATTTTCAAGGATGTCTTGGAGAGTCTTTCTTTTATCTCCTTGATCGTTGCCACCGAGTGAGAGCACTTTTAGCACTCGATCTTCTCTTTGATGCATTTAATTAATTCATACTTTAAATTTTCTAAGTCCTTTTTTATTTTCTTGTTTTCTTTTTTGAAGGACTTTTTCTCAAGAATTACGCTATCTAGCTTATCACAAAGATGTTCATAGATTTAAAATAGTTCATTATAAGTAGGTGGGTTTGCCTCAGTGTCGCTCTGGACACTAGATTCGTTGTCGGACTCATCCTGACTCTTCCCCATAAGGCACAGCTTTGCCTCGCCTTCACTACTTGAGCCGGAATTGCTTGACTCATTAGATCCATTTTCGTCCCATGTTAACACCTTAAGCACTTTATTCTTTCCCTTGTCTCGACTCTATTTCTCCTTTTCCTCCTTCTGGAGCCTTGGACACGCCCTCTTGATGTGCCCGGGCTTATGACAATGGTAGCACTCTGGTCGAGACTTCTCATCATCACTTTCTATCTCATTTGCTGGCTTGTTCCACCTCTTCTTCTCTTCAGCACTCTTTTTCAAAAACTTCTTGAACTTTCCTTGCCTCTTGGGATTCTTCTGAATCTTTTGAATTCTTGAACATAGAGTCTTTCTTCATCTTCATCTTCATACTCTTTAGTAACATTCCTCTCTTTTGCGGCCTTCAGTGTCAGCCCCTTCTTTTTCATTTCCCTGGGATACTACTAAGCTTGTATCTTTAGTTCGATCTCATGGGTCTTCGGGTTTCCAATAAGGCTCTCTATCTCCAGGGTGCTGATATCGTGTGATTCAACAATCGCCATCACCTTCGAGTTGAATCGTGGAGGCAAAGATCGTAGGATCTTCCTCACCATGTCTCCATTTGAGTATGTCTTCCCGAGAGATCTAGAGGCATTGACAGTCTTGCTGAAATGAGTGTATATGTTATCCACCTTCTCATCGATTTCCAACCGAAATTGTTCGCATTAAGATTCCAATCGGAATAGTTTTGACTCCTTCACCTTCGAGGTACCTTCATGAGTCAGTTCAAGTAAATGCCAGATATCATAAGCAATTTCACAATTGCAAATTATATTGAATTCAGTTTTATATAATGAGCAGAATAAAGAGTTCATTGCTTTTGCATTGTTAGTGCATTTCCATTTATCAGCACCATCCCATTTATCTCTCAGTTTGATTAAAACTATATCACCTACAGTGACTGTGGGTGTGATGTACTTTGTTTCTACCAAGGTCCATATGCCCATCTTTTGTGTCATTAAGAAAATTTTCATGTGCGTTCTCTAATGACTGTAGTCACTCCCCATAAATAGTGGAGGTATACTCACACCTTGTCCCTCAGGGAAAGCATGATTTACATTGGCCATCTTACTTCAAGATTTTAATCCTTTTTTGAAGTAACCTTTCTCTAATACCACTTGTTGGATCAAGTGGACAACCTTAGAGGAGGGTGGGTGAATAAGGTTTGCCGACTAATTTAAAAATTAAAATTAATTTTATCGAGGAAAATTGGTTCTGGAATTTGTTGGGTTTTTGGGGATGACACAACACTTGTGCACGCAGCGGAAATAAGAACAAGTAAAACCCAAACAAGTTCGGATCTGACAATATTCATGAATCAAGAAGTAAAGCACGCTGTAATAAAAATTACCTTTGAGGGATTGAGTCTCAACTCAACCTAAATGCTCCAGAAGAATCGGGCCAGTCACTCAGCGGCTAGAGTCTTGAGCGCAGAAAGTATATCCACGCCTCTACAGTAATCCACAGGATCGGGAGAACCCGTAGCAACTTGTCATACAAGTTCTAGGTCGGGAAAGGACACTCAGCGTCTCCACATACTGCTAGATCTGTTGTAGGAGAGGCGACGATGACACTCGCCGGGATGGGGATCGGGATCGACGAAGACAAAGATGGAACTATTTCCGTCAGGATTTTAGGGTTATCGGTCATTTTGCACAATATGGCTCGTGTGCTCAGACAGAAGAATGATCGCATATATGTCAAACCCTAAAACTTCCTCTTTATACCCAAAGGGAATAAACAAAATGGTCTGTCGCTTATCGCAGACTTCAGGACTTAGACTTAAGACTTTCGGCCAGACAACAGTTTGTTTGGACAAATCATCGAATATCTACAGGATATATGACGAAGTCAATGCCAACCTCCAATCGAAACAACACTTGAATCGACGAAGGCATTGAATGGACTCAACTCCATCAACGCCTCTCTACGCCATGGAGTTGAGTGAACTCAACACACTCAACACCAAAGGCCAGATACAGCTTCGATGAATTTACGCCAAAGGCCAAAATCGTTAGACGGAGTTCGACGAATCAGCGGTAAGGGCCAATTTGTCAAACGAAGTTCGACGAATAAGCTCCAAAGATAATTTGTCGAATGGAGTTCGACGAATAAGCGCCAAAGAACAATTTGTCGAATGGAGTTCGACAAATCTGGGCCAAGGCCAATCGTAGAACGGAGTTCGATGAATAAGCACCAAAGACCAATTTGTCGAATGGAGTTCGATGAATTTTCACCAAGACCAATTCGTCGAACGGAGTTCGACGAATCTGCGCCAAAGGCCAAATTCTTTGAACTGAGTTCGATGACTATGCCAAGGCACTGAGTTAACTCAACTCTTTCAACTCTTATGCCTTAGAATATTTCAGTCCCTTTTGCTCATCATATGAGCTACACCATACAGATCCAAACTCCCAATTTCCCCACAATCTTATGTGTGACCCTAATAGGCTCATACTGAATTGGCAGTGAGTCTACATGCTTGATCACTTTCAAATCACTTTGGTTGCACCAACAGTATCCCACTTGATCTAGAAAGTATCGAACAAAAGCTTCACAAACAATGGACACCATCTAGCAATACATCATTGTTCCCCAAACAGTAAGAGTTTATAAAGCTCAAAAGTCATTGTGACCAATATTACAGTGTTATCATGTCTGTACAACCCCGTATTCGCCGAATGGGTCCACCACACAGGGAGAGAGGACGAAGGTGACTTGTCCGCGCCAGAACAACATGCGGGCAAATTCAAAATGGCCAACCCGCTACTGCCAAAACTAGGTGCGCAAGATGCGCGGGCTGGCCCACCCAGCCCGCGTCCGCCCATTGTTTGTCGAACAGAGTTCGCCATCCGTCGAGCGGGGCTTGGCGTTCGTCGAACGGAGCTCGTCGTTCTTCGAGCAGGGCTCGATGTTCGTCGAACGGAGCTCGCCGTTCATCAAGCAGGGCTCGATGTTCGTCGAATAGAGCTCGTCGTTCGTCGAGCGGGCCTCAGCCTTATTCGAGCTGATCTCGAGAGTTAGAATCCTGGATTCATCGAACTAAGCTCGGCGAACTCAATTCCTTTGGAATTCCTTATGTATTAACAGTCCAATACCATGCAACCTGCTCTCCCAAAGGTGACCTGGCCGCCTGCCCGCCTCAGAGCGAGGGTTGGCGAGCTGCGGCAGCCTGGCTCACACTCTCCTAAGGAGGGGAAGGCGAGCTGCGGGAGCCAGGTTGCGCCCGCCTCAGTAGGGTGGAGAGTTGTGGCGAGCCGACCTACAGATCCTTGGAACCTGCCTAATGGGCCCAGAGGTAGAATTACCTGGGTACCCTTGCCAGGGGTGCGAATAGCTTGTTAGAACAACGAAGTTGCGTTGTTGGAAGACCCAGTTGGGCTGCACATAGCTGTTCAAAACAACGGAGGTTGGCTATTTGCAGGGAATCTTCAGAAAACTATAAATAAGACCCAAGGGGCACCTCAAAAGGTATGCTGACTAGTGTTCAGATCTTCTTGCACTTTTTGAGGTAGCCATAGCTCGGCCTTTGTCTATGGAGGGGAAGTGCTCTAAGATCTTTCGGGTGTGTGGTGGTACATCCACGCTGAGCCCTTAGGCCAGTTCCATTTCTTTTTGCTATTTGGCTTGCGAGAGAGAAGTAGGTGTGTGATCACCCCTTCCCCAAGGATGAACTCCATAAGAGACCGAGTTTTCGGTTTCAACATTTTTGTGCGGGGAGCGTGGAGAGTGGTCAGCACAGAAAATCATCAACATCCTAGATGGCAAGAGGAGAAGGACAAGGCTCAAACAGGTCTGACTTGCCACCCCCACCCCCTCTGGCCAAGGTGGGGATGTTCGAAGACTTCAGGTAGGAGGTGCTCAACCTCGTCAATTTCGCACTTGGTGCGTGGGCCTAGTGCTCGACTCTAGCTGTTCCAATCGCCGCCGCCCCATCTCTGGGAGAGTACGCTCCCGACAGGCGAGCTGGGAAGGAGATTGCTAAGGAAGGAAGGGAATACGAGCTCCCTGGGCATGTGCTCTTCCCCGGCTCGGCAAGCGGAGGCCGGTTCGGTGATATGGGTGCGCGAGATCCCCCAGCTCACCCAGCGGGAGGAGGCAGCCCCTTCAGCTAGTTGGTTTCCTTATCCCCAGTTCTCGAGGGGTTCAGGGAACCCGAGATGTCTTACTACACCGGGAAGGGGGACCCGGTCCAGCATGTCCAGTGGTTTGATGACGTTGTCTCGATCCATCAGATGTCGGATGGCTTCAAGTGCAGGATCTTCGCCATCACCCTCAAGGAGAAGGCGAGAGAGTGGTTTCACCAACTACCGGCCAGCTCCATTTACTACTTCGAGGACCTGCGTCAGGGGTTCATGTTAAGGTTCAGCACCTCCAAGAGGAGGAAGAAGGAGTCGGAGTCCCTGTTCCACATCAAGCAGGGGGTGAACGGGACCTTGAGGAGTTATGTTCACCGGTTTCAAGAAGAGGTCACCCAAGTCCAGGAGATGCCCAGGCATAGCCTGATGATGGCATTTACCATGGGGATGTAATAGGGTTTCTTCAGGATGGAACTGAAGAGAGTGTCGCCCCTCTCCCATGAAGAGCTGATGGAGAGGGAGGCAAGGGAAGTCGACGGGGAGGCATCGAATCCGGAGTTTTCTCGGAAGTTGTCAGGTAGGCCACGGAGGAGGAGAAGGAGCCAATGGGTGGCAGAGGTCAGGAGTAAAGGAGAGCTGAACCCCGGCAGATGGAACAATGGCAACTGCAGCAGCAACAACAGACCAGGTGGGGGAGTTAGGAGCCGGACTGTCGATGGGGATGGAGTCCCGAGTGGCAAGACCAGGGGCCATGAAAAGGTTACTAAGGAAGGGACAACTGCCATGGGGATAGGATCAGTTCCATCCCCCCACGTTGGAGCAAGCCCAAAGACCTCCCCTCCCTGATCAAAATCAGGCTATGGCCATTGCCATGGGGGAGAGGAGGAGAGCAGCACAGAGAAGGAGAAGAGAAGTTAGGGTGGAGTTGCCCTACTGTGACTTCCACCAAGAGGAAGGGCACGCCATAGCCACGTGCCCAGAGTTCCTCGAAATGAGAGGAAACAGGGAGCAACATCAACAGCAGGGTCGCCAGGAGGTAAGGATTGAGGTGGTCCTACCTCGGACGGAGGAGGATCGATGTGAAGACCACGCGAACGTCAAGACACGGGGAGGGATCGTAGTGATCCATGGAGGAGTGGGGATCGAGGCTTCGCAGAAGACGAGCCTCCACACCATGTACCGTCGTAGTGTTGGCTCCACATCTCAGACCCCACCCACGGAGGTGAAGATCACCTTCTCGAGGAAGGATATGTCGTATCATGAGGATCCCTTCTGTGATGCGCTGGTCATCCAGACAGCCATCGAGAATTTCACCATCTCTAGGATCCTCATTGACAATGGAAGCTCTGTCAACATCATCTTCAAGAAGGCATTCGACACGATGAAGGTCGACGCAAAGAGGGTGTTGGCTTCTGATGGGCCCCTGTTTGGGTTTTCAGGGGAGATAAAGGGGGTAGAACGAGGAGTGGCGCTCTACGTCACTCTAGGGGGGGGGGCAGTCCTGGAACTGCAGGTTTGTCATCGTGGATGCCCCTAGTAGCTACAATGCCATCTTCGGAAGGCCCCTCATCAGCGCCTTCCGTTGCGTCCCCTCATCCTTCCACTAGTGCTTAAAGTTCTGTGCCGAAGGGATCCATGTCTGAGTTCGGGGGGACCCCAAGGTGGCAAGGGAATGCTACGTCACCACCGTAAACTCTATCTCTTAGCAGGAGGGGGCCGAGGAGATGGAGCGGAGAATGGAGGAGGCAGAGCTGGAGGCTGGCGGTGCGGAGATGGAGATAGAAGGTAGCCGCACCCAGGTGGTGACATATGAAGACCAGGAGTTGGCCGAGGTAATGGCCATAGAGGAAGAGGTGGAAGTCGAGGAGGTTCCTGTACCGGAGGAGAGGGACGTTGGAGAATGGGGAGATCAGTCCAGGTTGGAAGCTGCTGAGGAGGTCGTGGAGATGGAGGTTCTCACCCTTGGAGGTAAGGTGGAGAAGGTTCGCATCAGCGGGAGGCTGACCCCACAGGCTCAGGGTAGGATGCTGGCATGCATTCAGAAGAACATGGACATCTTCACATGGAGCGCAATGGAGATGCCAAGGATTAATGTGGACGTGGCCTGCCACCGCCTCAACCTGGAACCGGGAGCTCGCCCCATCCAGCAGAAGAAGAGATCCAACGCCGACAAGCTGGTCGTGCCCATCAGAGAGGAGGTGGCCAAACTCCTCAAGGCTGGCTTTGTATCCGAACTACAGTACCCCGACTGGGTTTCCAATGTAGTTATGATTAAAAAAGGAGACGGTCAGTGGCGTGTGTGTGTGGAGATTTTTCTTGCTTAATAAATCATACCCAAAGGACTGTTATCCCTTGCTTCGAATCGATGCGCTAGCTAACTTAGTCGTCGGTTTTCCTGTAATGAGCTTCTTAGATGCATTTTCAGGTTATCACCATATTACGATGCACCCCCCGGACATCAAAGATGTCTCATTCATCACGGAGGATGGGTGTTACTGCTACAAAATGATGCCCTTTGGGCTGAAGAATGCAGGGGCGACATACCAGAAGATGATGGACAGGGTCTTCCGTGAACAGAAAGGGAGGAACCTGGAGGTGTACGGAGATGATCTCATGATCAAGAGTTGAGACGAGGATTCTCACCTACAGGAATTGGAGGAAACCCTCATCACCTTGTACAAATACAAGATGAGGATAAACCCCTTGAAGTGTGTCATCGGAGCCAGCAGGGGGAAGTTCCTGGGACACCTCCTCACCCCCGTGGGGGTATTTCCAAATACCGACAAGGTCAAAGCCATCATGGAGCTGAGGTCGCCTCAGAATACCAAAGAGGTGTAGCGGCTGACAGGGAAGCTGGAAGGATTAAGTGGTTCCTCTCCCGGGCCAGGGAGAAGTGATCACCTTTCTTCAAGACATTGAGGGGAGGCCAAAAGTTCGAGTGGACAAAAGAGTAAGCAGAGGCATTTCAGGCCCTGAAGAAGCAGTTGACTCAGGTTCCCCTGCTCCAACGGTGGCAGGAGGGGGAGGACCTATTTTTATATCTCGGAGTCGGAGCAGAGGCCTTGTGCTCCGTCCTGATTTGAGAAGAGGGGAAGAAGCAGCTCCCCATATATTATGTGAGGCAGGTCATGAGGAAGGTCGAGCTTCGATATCCTATCTTGGAAAAGCTGGCCTTCGCTCTAGTCATCTCAGCTCGAAGGCTCCAGCCCTACTTCTAGGCACACTCCATCTGAGTGGTAACTGACCATTCCTGAGGGTGTGGAGCATTCGGGCTGGTTGGCTAAGTGGTCAGTGGAACTGAGCGAGTTTGACATATCCTTCGTCCCCCACCTCTCGATCAAGGCCCAAGTAATGACCGACTTTCTGGCTGACTACGTGGTCGAGGTGGCGGAGGAAGAACTCACTCATCTAGCTTTGTGGAAGGTGAAGGTAGACGACGCTTCAGGGAAACATTCCTTGTGGATAGGGGTAATCTTGGAAAGCCACCAAGGGACGAGGATTGAGCAAACGGTGGTGGTGCACTTTACCATCACTAACAATCAGGCAGAGTACGAAGCGGTGATCGCCAGGCTACTCCTAGCCATGGAACTAGTTGTTCTTGACGTGGAGGTCCTCACTAAATCCATGGTGGTGGATTCCAAGATCAACGGGGAGTTTGAGGCAAGGGAGCCTACCCTCCGATTATACATAGCAAAGGTGAAGGGGGTCATCGATATGTTCCAGACCTTCTCCATCCAACACTTGCCCGGGGAGGAGAATGAGCAGGTCGATCAGCTCGAGAAGCACGGTCCCCGGGTGGGAGGTAACATCACCAAAATATTTCTCCTTTCATTTGAAGAGAGAGAACTGATGGAGGTGGACCAAAACCCCTCGTGGATATACCTGTTTACGACCTTCCTTTCCACGGGAGAGTATCCGGAGGGGATGGACAAGAAAAAGTTCAGATACAAATTGACATACTATATCCTCTGGGACGGGCAGTTGTATCGGAAGTCTCTCTCGGGGATGCTAGCCTGTTGCGTGGCCGAGAGGGAAGTGTAAAGGATCTTGGAAGAAGTTCACTCCGGGGAGTGTGGAAGCCACTTCGGCATTCGTACCCTGGAAGGGAGGATTGTTAGACAAAGGTACTTCTGGCCTACCCTAGGCCACAACGTTACAGAGTTCACAAGGAGGTGTAATAAATGCCAGTTGTTCGCCCCCCTCCAACTACAACTAGCCCAGCGTCTCTGGAGCATCACGACAATATGGCCCTTCACCATCTGGGGGATGGATTTTGTAGGGTTGTTTCCCCAGGCCAGAGGGCAAAGGAGGTTACTGTTAGTGATGATAGATTATTTTTCTAAGTGGCTGGAGTGAAGGCACTGGCCAAGGTGACCTCCCAGGTCATCAGAAACATTTTTTGGGGGGACATCATCTGACTCCATGTCTTGCCCCACGCCATCGTCACGGATAACGGGCCTCAGTTTGCCAACGCGGAATTCATCAGCTTCTGCGAGCAGCTCGGAATTGACCTCAGATTCGCCTCGGCCCACCACCCCAGGAGCAATGGGTAGGTGGAGGCGGCAAACAAAATCATTATGAACCTCCTGAAGAATAAGGTTGAGAACCAAAAGTGGAGCTAGGTGGAGCAGCTTCCCTCGGTCCACTGGGCCCTGAGGACCACCCCCAACAGAGCTACAGGAGAGACCCCCTTCAAGCTCTCCCATGGCTGCGAAGCAGTACTTCACATAGAACTGGAGGTCCAACACCCTGGGTGGCAGAGGGCCGGGAAGGCAGGGAGGACTGGCCGGCTTGAAACGAGGAGGAGCTGCGGCTCTCCCTCGACATGGTGCAGGAGATGCATGACCTCTCCGCTATCTGACAGGAAGAAGTTAATAGGAGAATGGCGAAGTACTTTGACAAGCACGTCAGAGTCAAACAATTTGCCGAGGGGGACATGGTCTTGAAGACATTAGATGCTGCGGGAAGATCAGCAGCTGTGGGAAAGCTCAACCCCAAATGGGAGGGTCCATACATTGTGAAAAAAGCATTGAAATCAGGAGGGTATCGCCTCCAGAATGTGGAGGGCAAGACCCTAAGTCTCACCTAGAGCGGTGATGACTTGAAACATTTTTATCCTTGAGACATGTAAGTGATGCCTTGTTTTTAATAAAGCTTCTTGACGTGCTAATCCTCCTGCAGTAATTCACGTAAGTGGGTGAAGTTTTCATTTGATAGACCCCTAGAAGATCCCGCTACCAGGCTCTTACCTAGCTGGCAGGGCTGGATGTCACTCGTGTGTGTCTACCTAGACCCCGAGCAGATCCCGCTGTCAGGCTCCCACCTAGCTGGCAGGGCTGGATGCCACTCGTATGTGTCTACTCGAACCCCGTACAGATCCCGCTGCCAGGCTCTCACCTAGCTGGTAGGCTAGATGTCACTCCTATTTGTCAACCCAGACCCCAAGCAGATCCCGCTATCAGGCTCTCACCTAGCTGGCAGGGCTGGATGTCACTCATGTGTGTCTAACCGGAACCCAAGCAGATCCCGCTGCCAGGCTCTCACCTAGCTGGCAGGGCTGGATATCACTCATGTGTGTCAACACGGACCCCGAGCAGATATCGTTTGCCAGGATATCACCTAGCTTGCAGGGCTGGATGTCACTCATGTGCGTCAACCGGACCCCGAGCAGATCCCGCTGCCACGCTCTCACCTAGCTGGCAGGGCTGGATGTCACTCGTGCGTGTCAACCCGGACCCCAAGCAGATCCTGCTGCCAGGCTCTCACCTAGCTGCCAAGGCTAGATATCACTCGTGTGTGTCTACCCGGACCCCGAGCAGATCCCACTGCCAGGCTCTAACCTAGGTTGCAGGGCTGGATGTCAATCGTGTGTGTCTACCCGGACCCCGAGCAGATCCCGCTGCCAGGCTCTCACCTAGCTGGCAGGGCTGGATGTCACATGTGTGTGTCAACCCAGACTCCGAGCAGATCCCGCTTCCAGGATCTCACCTAGCTGACAGGGCTGGATGTCACTCGTGTGAGTCAACCCGGACACCAAGCAGATCCCGGTTCCAGGCTCTCACCTAGCTGGCAGGGCTGGAGGTCACTTATGTGCGTCAACCCGGACCCTGAGCAGATCCCGCTGCCAGGCTCTCACATACCTGGCAGGGCTGGATGTCACTCGTGTGTGTCAACCCGGACCCCGAGAAGATCCCGCTGTCAGGCTCTCACCTAGTTGGCAGGGCTGGATATCACTCGTGTGTGTCAACGCGGACCCCAAGCAGATACCACTTCCAGGCTCTCACCTAGCTGGCAGGGCTGGATGTCACTCATGTATGTCAACCCGGACCCCGAGCAGATCCATCTTCCAGGCTCTCACCTAGCTGGCAGGGCTGGATGTCACTCATGTGCGTCAACCCGGACCCCGAGCAGATCCCGCTGTCAGGCTCTCACATAACTGGCAGGGCTCGATATCACTCGTGTTCGTTAACCCGGACCCCGAGCAGAACCCGTTGTCAGGATCTCACCTAGCTGGCAGGGCTGGATGTCACTCGTGTGTGTCAACCCGGACCCCGAGCAGATCCCACTGCTAGGCTCTCACCAAGCTAGCAGGGCTGGATGTCACTCATATGTGTCAACTCGGACCGCGAGCAGATCCTACTACCAGGCTCTCACCTAGCTGGCAGGGCTGGATGTCACTCGTGAGAGTCTATTCAGACCCCCAACTGGCTAGCGGGATAGACCTCGATGAACGAAATGAGGTCGGCAAGCCAGGAGTGCCGAGTCGAGTCTATGGCGGGTCGACGAGCCCAGGACTACGGCCCGATGGAGCGATCTCTCGGGACCCAACACATTTGCCCGACACCCAAGGCAGCCGCCGAGGTCACGAGAACTCAAGCCACGCCGCGACCTCATGGGGGTCAGCTCGTGTAAAATCAGGCTACCCGGGCGCAGGGCGAGCCGTCCCACTCCCTCTATCTCACAGGTTGAGAAGAGAATCCGGGCAAAAGAGGCGAGTCACGATTCGCTGTTCGGCTAACTAAGGCCCCCTATTCTTCCGAAGCTAGGTTCTTAGGGGACGCACGATCTCACTAACAGGACACGGGCCTAGAGGCAGCGAGCGGGAGAATCGGGCCAGACCGTGAGTACGAAGTAAAAAGGGAAAGATGGCATCATATCAGAATGGACATATATATATATCATTGATTGGACAACAAAAGAATTACAAGTTTTGGCGCTCAACCCGCGCTTACATTCAAGAACAAAAAATACAATAGAGGCGAGGTGCGTGGATTCTGTGAGGCGAGCTCTCAGACGACAAGTCCTAGATGGGCTGGTAGGACTTGTCTCCCTGCTTCAGTACAAGAAGTAATAATGTCGGTATCACGTCGCTGGCAGAAAGGCCCGCGCCCTAGTTCTTGATAAGCTCCGCCCGCCTTAGTTCTTAATGTCGGTATCATGTCGCTGGCGGAAAGACCTGCGCTTGTAGCGCCACGGCTTCCAGCTCACGCACCTGCGCTTGTAGCGCCTCCTTTTCTTCCTCCAAGGTGGCGATGACGACATCATCCGCGTCCGCCCTCTCTCTCTCTATTGCTCTGCCTCCTCTTGGACAAGATGACGGGCCTCCTCCTTCTCGTCCACCAGCCTCTTGAGCGAGGGAGCATTCTTCTCCATCTGGATACATCGTCGGCCGACCATGTGGGCCAGCTATAAGCTATGGAGCTGGGCTTACACGCTCTCATGGATCAGCACCCACGTGGCCTCCTCGTCAAAGATGGAGGCATCTTCCCACGAGTAGAGGCCGAAGGAGAAGTTGTAGGCATCCCTGCCGATGGTCTCCTACTCTAGCCAGCTCGGCACCAGGGTCGATATGACAGCCCTGTTGGCCTTCTTGTCCCATTGGAGGAGGGGAATGTCGAGCTCATCTAGGCACCGCTCTCCGTAGCCAAAGTTGTGGTGCCCTATCGGCACCGGCTTCACAACAGGTTGTGTCTCTTCTTGTGGCCTTGAGGTGTCAGCCGTCCCGCCGGGGGAGCTGCCGGCAGAGACGGCCGTGGGGGCGAGATCCCCAGCTAGTTGACCAACCGGGGCCTTACCTTTCTCCCGGGATGCGGGAGGTGCATCGTACGCGGTATTCGATTTCTTGGGCAGAGGCGACGGAAGAAGTGATCCATGGCTAGGCCTCTTCGGGGAAGCAGATGTCGGGGTCTTGCTGCACGCCGACGCTGCGACCTCTGTGCAAGCGAGCTCGCTGGAAGTGAGTCGTGCACTCTCATAAGGAGGGTGCAAAGCGATGTCCCGCTCACCTGTAGGAAAGGAGAGTTAAAGCAGAAAAAATAGTGAAGTAAAATGGAGAAGCGCCAGCAGCTTACCTCCCCTGGGAGGAACGGTGGCGAGGTTGTCCAGATTACTGTGCAGGAAGGCGACTTAAAAGTTCTTCTCGCCGAAGAAACCACGCAGCTCCCCTTCATGTCCCCCTAGGCTATGGAGCGCTAGCTCGCCTCGCTGAGCTGGACCAGCGAGAAGGGGACGTTGCTGAAGTCCCCCTTGACGAAGACAAATTTCTTTAGCGAGTTATGGCTCTTGTTAACAGTCTCCCACACCTTGACGTGGCCACTAGAGAAGTAGGAGGTCCCGTCCTTATCCGCCCCGATGGAGAACAGCTTGCGGAAGGCCGCAAGACAGAATTCGACCCGCTCTTCCCATAGGAAGCACACGAACCTGATCACCACTGCGATGGAATTGGCGGTCATCTGCCTGGGGACGACCCCGTAGTATTTCAATATTTGGCGGACCTCCGGCTATACGGGAAGCCGGAGACCTGCTTGAAATGCGCGATGGGGATGGCGAGCTCTTCTCTCGAAATATCACTGATCTTCTCTCCCTCCCCAGGTCGCCTCGCCATAAATCCTGGATTTATGTAGTTCCATATGGCGTCGAAGAACTCGCCTTTAGAGATGGCGGCATGGGGGAAGTTGTGCTCAGAGAAGGTCTAGGCACAGTTACTCTAACCATCCGCATCGCCACTACTCGGAAATGTGATCTATATCAGGGGAGGTGAATAGCCCTCGCTCATCTCGACATCAGAGGAGGAGATCATGTTGTAACTTGCGAAGGGGTAGGTCAGAATGAGCGAGCAGTAACAAACAGGCGTGAGTATGAACACACCAGGCGTTGGCACGTCTTCAGCACCAGCTGATGGCCGAGAAGGGCCCGACCGGCACTGGAAGAGTCCTACCTCAAGAACCGCGAATGATTTTCCCAGCCCAAGGGGAATTGGCGACTGGGGAATCTCCGGAGGAGGGTATCCCTGGCCCGAAGGGCTGGCGGCCCGCTTGGTTGACAGTGGGAGGGAATGGCCCTGCTCCCCTCTGTCGACTCCGTCTTCGCGGGGTGGCACCAGGGGAAAGAGAAGTTAGAGGCAAAGCGGTGAATCAAGAGGGATGCGCACATACCTCATGGGCAACCTCGGCACCGGCCACCGAGCTTGATCCCGGGAGGTCGTTTGCAGGAGACTGCCTGACGATTTTTCCTTTCACTAGCCAAAAGAGGGGGCTGGACGATCCGCGCGCCAACCACGGAGCGGCCTCGAGTGCCTCTGCCATAGTCCCCTGCCTTGCGGTAGCTAGCTGAGCTCGCATCTCCTCAGGCACAGGCATTGTGCAGCTGCAGCTCACGGAGAAGGCTAAAAGAAGGCGAGATTTTTCCAAAGGGTCCAATGGCGTATTTATAACGTGAGGGTGGGACCCACCAAAATATTCCTTCCAGCTCAGCAAAGCACGCACCGAACACATGAGTTGGATGATTTTTTCTGAGCTTGGTCAAGCTCAAAAAGAGCGGGGATTGTCTACAACCGCGTGTTCTCCAAGTGGGTCCACCAGACAGGGAGAGCGGACCAAGGCGACCTGTCTGCGCCAGAACAGCATGCGGACAAATTCAGAACGACCATCCCGCTCCCGCCAAAGCTAGGCGTGCAAGCTATGCGTGCTGGCCCACCTAGCCCCTTTCTGCCCGGGGTTCGTCGAATAGAGCTCTCCATCCGTCGAGCGGGGCTCGGAGTTCGTTGAACGGAGCTCGTCGTTGGTCGAGCAAGGCTCGACGTTCGTCGAACGGAGCTCATCGTTCGTTGAGAAGGGCTCGACGTTCATCGAACAGAGCTCGCCGTTCGTTGAGCGGGGCTCGGCCTTCTTCAAGCTGACCTTGTGAGTTAGAATCCTGGATTTGTCGAAATAAGCTCGGCGAACTCAATTGCACTAGAATTCCTTATGTAGTAACAGTCCCAAAACACCCAGCCCGCTCTCCCATAGGCGTCCTGTCCGCCAGCCTACCTCAGAAGGAGGGTTGGCGGGCTACGGCGGCCTAGCTCACGCTTGCCTAACGAGGGGAAGACAAGCTGTGGGAGCTAGGTCGTGTTCGTCTCAACGGGGTGGAGAGTTGTGGAGAGCCGACCTCCAGATCATTGGAACCTGCCGAGTGGTGCCCAGAGGTAGAATTACCTGGGTGCCCTTGCTAGGGGTGTGAATTGCTTGTTAGAACAGCAGAGTTGTGTTGTTGGCAGACCCAGTTGGGCTGCACATAGCTGTTCAAAACAATGGATGCTGGCTATTTGTTGTCCGTCTTCAGAAAACTATAAATAAGACCCAAGGGGCACCTTATAAGGCATGCTGACTAGTGTTCAGATCGTCTCGCGCTTTCTGGGTAGCCTTAGCTTGTCCTTTGGATAAGGAGGGGAAGCACTCTAAGATCTTCCGGGTGTGTGGTGGGACCTCCACGCCGAGCCCTTGGGCCAGTTCCCATTTCTTTTTGCTATTTGGCTTGCAGCAGATACGTAGGTGCGCGATCACCCATTCCCCAAGGGTGAACTCCACAAGAGACCGAGTTTTTGGTTTCAACAATGTCCCTTCATCCTTTACATCCAAATAGAACTAGAGTTATAAACCGTGTCTAGCAGAGTAAGAGGTTCTGACTTGGATGCAAATGCAGAGCATCAAGAGTACTTGACAGATGCCATAATGGATCGCATCCCGAACCGAAGGGGCGTAGAGATGAGCTTATGCGAAGCCAAGAGGCGAAGGGTAAACACAACTAGAAAGAGGCGAAGAAGGTGAGCATATACTTATAGAAATATGAAGAGAGGCGAACAGGCCACCCGTAAGGTTTAGGGTATAGAAAGGCTTTTCAACATCCCCGGCTCCGAAGGAGATAGGTCGCGATAGCGTCATATTTAGTCCAAGATAGTGAGTGAGCATATAGAAAGAAAGAGGCTCACCTACTACGTCCCCTTCGGTGAGGAATCATTGTCACCCCAAAAAGGTATCTAATCACTTGAGCGAAGCAGACTCGATCGGACAGGAGTAGAATGGAAAGCCAGGATCGCTTGGTAAGCAAGCAGGCGCCAACTCCCAGTTCTTTCTCTTCTCTCTTTTCAAGTCACGATCAGAATAAAAGGAAGTTCGCTGGGCCTGTCTTTTGATCCCTTTTCGCAACCCATTTCTTTTTCAGAAAGACTGGTTCGAGTCCAGTTCGTGACAAAACTACCGCGCATCTCTTTAATAAGAGTTAGGAATTCCATCCTAAGAGTGGTCTCAGTGACAATTGGGGTCTTCTCCGAAGGTAGGTGAATGAAGACGCATACCAAAGCACCCAGGATAAGGAAGTTAGGACAGTGAACATCAAGCCACCTTAAGGGGCGTAGCGTGATGCCAATGAAGACAAGCCCAATAATGCAGCTAAGTGCCTACGGTATTAGATACCCTAGTCTGATAGCGGAGTTAAGTGGAGAAAAGTAACTAGCCAGTGGATCTTGCACTTGAGCTTGAACCTATAACAACGGAGCGAGCGCAGTTTACGAAACGAGCCAGTTAGAGAAAGTGTCACCCTCATAATTGTTCAATCCCAGTTTCCTAATCTAGAATGGACTTTCAGAAATTGGTGAGTCCAATATCATATATTGACTCAACCAAGCATGAACATGTATTTATCAGTCACATTCCATCAAGGGGCCCATGGATACAACTCCTGTCATATAGGAAGACAAATCCCATCTCTGCTCACACGCAAACATCCAAATGATTCATAACGTACCCAATAACCACTTTTATCATCCAACTTTCTCAAGACTGGACTTTTGATGGCATCAAAGCACGTTCATCATCACTCGATGAAGGCTGTGACTTCAGGTCAAAGGACCACAAACAACATTGGCACTTGAGTCATACTTGTGACACATTCATATAACAATCCACAAAGTATTATCATGGTGGGTATGTCGAGTACAACTTGTTCATAACAAATACTCATGTGATGACTTGATATCACGATATCATGACCTGTGAGAACGGGTCATCAGTCAACGCACATGCTAGTCTTAAAGGTATCATCATCGCCCTTAGCTTCTAAGATGATACAATAATTAGGGACCTTTAAGAATGAAGCTTCTAAAATCATAGGTTCTCACATCAAGTAACTACTTGACCTATGGAAGCAACTACTCTAAGGGCATTTATTAAATTGAACTACTTTATCATAATAGAAATAATTTCATAATAAAATAACTTGCCAAAACATATAAATTGAAATGCATATAGTACTTTTATTCCTCAAATGAAATATTATACAACCAACAAATATACAATCCACGAGACTCAAACTATATTTGATCATTCAAGTATCGTATACCCATAGATCTAACATAACCATCATGCTTTCTCTATGCAAAGGGCTTTGTCAGTGGATCCGCAATGTTTCCTTCAGTTGGCACTCTACATATGCTCACATCTCCTCGATCGACAATTTCTCGAATTAGATGGAACCGTCGGTGTATGTGCTTAGAGCGCTGATGAGATCTAGGTTCTGAAGCAGGTGCAATTGCACCATGGTTGTCATAGTAGAGATCTATGGGACGAACAATGCTAGTAACTACATCTAATTTGCCGATGAATTTCCTAATCCATACAACTTGCTTTGCTGCATTTATAGCGGTGATATACTCGGCCTCAGTAGTAGAATCGGCAAGTCTATCCTTCTTGGAACTCTTCCAACTAACACACCTCCATTCAGGCAAACACACAAACCCTGACTGATACTTTGAATCGTTTCTATCAGTTTGGAAGCTAACATCCGTGCAACCACTTACAATGAGCTCTTCCTCTCTGCCGAAAACCAAGAACTTATCCTTAGTACTTCACAAGTACCTCAGGATATTCTTGACGGCTATCCAGTGACCTTCACCGGGATCAGACATATACCTGCTAGTCATGCTCAAAGCATAAGAGGCATCAGGTCTAGTACATAACATTGCATACATGATTGACCCAATTGTCGAACCATATGGAACCAACTTCATGCGGTACTTATCTTCACAAGACTTAGGACATTGGTCCTCAGAGAGACTCACACCATGAGACATGGGCAAGAATCCTTTCTTGGACTCAAGCATGCTGAACCGTTTCAACACCTTGTCAATGTACGTACTTTGGGTCAAACCCAGCAACTTCTTGGATCTATCTCTATAGATCTTAATAACGAGTATATAATTCGCTTCCCCCTTGTCCTTCATCGAAAAGTAGTCTCGTAGGTTGTTCTTAACAACTTGTACGGTCGGTTTGTCATTCCCAATCAACAGTATGTCATCTACATACAAAATCAGGAAGACAACTATGCTCCCACCAATCCGTTTATAAACACAAGGTTCATCCTCATTCTTGATAAAACCAAACTCTTTGATCTTTTCATCAAAACGAAGATTCCAACTTCGAGAAGCTGTTTCAATCCATAAATGGATCTCTGCAGCTTGCATATTTTAGTGTTCACCTGGAGATACAAAACCCTCAGGTTGTGTCATATACACTTCCTCGAGCAGGTTCCCATTAAGGAAAGCCATTTTGACATCCATCTACTAGATCTCGTAGTCATAATATGCAGCAATATCAAACAAAATTCTGATGGAGTTAACCATGGCAACAGGGTAAAAAGTTTCATCATATTCAACACCATAAATTTGCTTGAAACCTTTAGTCACAAGTTTCCCTTTGAATGTATGTGCAAATCTATGTCGATGACATAATATTCGTCTCAACGGACAACAATCTTTGCAAAAAGTTTTCCAAACTTATGCAAGGAAAGTTTGAAATGTGCAGTATGGGAGAGCTAAAGTATTTCTTGGGACCCTATGGGTCTTATCCCTTCTGGTGGTTCCACCAAAGTCCATACATGGTTTTCATACATGGAGTCCATTTCAGATTTCATTTCATCAAGCCACTTCTCGGAGTCCGGTCCACACATAGCCTCATGGTAAGTTGCAGGCTCATCATTATGATCCATAAGCAACACATTACCTATTTGAGACATGAGAAATCCATCTCTCAGGCTCAAACCTTGGTCTAACAGATCTATGTGGAACTTGTGTTTCCTGAGCAGGTTCTCCAACTAGAACTACTTGTAGTCCTGACTCAGGTTCCAATTCCGGTTCATTCACTATTTGTGGTTTCTGAACTTCTTCCAGTTCTACCCGACCCGTCTTTCTACTTAAGAGCTCTTTCTGAAGATCACCGTAGAGAAATACATTCTTAACATCCAGCTGTGAAATGGGCCAATCTCTGTTGACAGCCACAGGGAGAAGGACCCGAATGGTGCTGAGACGAGCAATGGAAGAGAAGGTGTCATAGTAATCAACACCATAGGTCTGAGTGAAGCCTTTGTAGACCAGGCAGGCCTTGTAGCGATCCACGCTGCTATCCGGACGGAACTTTACAACAAATACCCCACGATATCCAACCACATCAGTGCCCAAAGGGGGAGGAACAAGGGCCCAGCTAACCTGTTCAGTGAGGGTAGCAATTTCTGTTGAATTCTGTGAAGTGAAAGTGGATGAATGGAAGGCTTGGGAAACCTATCCGCGCGGACTACGCGGACTGGGTTGGCGGACTGCTAGGTCGGCAGGGATGTTGCAGGCGGTTTGCTCTGTGGCGGCCTGGGCGGTCTGTTCGCGCGGACTGCGCGGACAGCAGCGGCGGTCTGACAGGCCAGTGTTTGCTCAGCAGGCGGTTTACTCCCAGGAAGTAACCGGGCGGATAGGAATGTTATCCGCGGAGTCCGGCTTGAAGCGGACTGAAGGACTGGAGCTCGGCAGACCGGTTTGGCAGATGCCTTGGTCTTGCTCTAGTGAAGCGGCAAGTGGAAGCCGTGGAGACCGCCGGTCAGCGCGGACAGGAACTGGAGGTCGCCCGGTATGGCGGGCTAGATCCAGTGTCCGCCAGTAAGTGCGGACTGGCCCTTGCGGCCAGTGGACTGGACTTGGTGGGAATTGAACCAAGTCCAGGATGGCTCAGTCCGGGGAGATCGCGCAGTGGAGCGCGGGCTGGTTTCTCAGTCCGCCAAGCGTAGTAGAAGTGCTTTGCCTTGTTTGCTAGCTTGGGGATATGCGGACTGGAGGATTGCCCGTGCAGGAGCGTGCGGACTGGAGCTGGAGTCCGCTGAGTCCGGAGATGCCTTGTGATGAGGCAATGGACTCAGGAGTTGCGGACTGGAGTCTGCTGTTAGCGGACTGGATTGGCGTGTCCGCTAAGTCCGGAGGTGCCTTGGCAATGAGGTAATGGACTTGGGATATGCGGACGATAGCTGGGTATCCGCTGAGTCCGGCAGGTGCCTTGATGGCGCGGTTGCGGGCTCGGGTTTTGCGGGCTGATGCCTTGTCCGCAGAATGGCGGATACGGCTTTTGTGGAGTCCGGCTGTGGTGGTCCTGGCTTGGTCTCTGGCGGCAAGGCGGACTGGATATTGGAGTCCGGCCTTGGAGAAGCTGGGGCGGACTGGCTATCTGCACAGGGCGGCGAACTGGCATGTGTGTCCGCGGGCTGGCGGACACATAAGTTCTTGCTGCGGGTTGTGGCGGTGATCCTATCGGGAAGGGCGGTGACCATACTCATCGTCGTGCCTATAAATAGGACCCATGTCACATCAAGATTAGAGGAACCTAGACCGAAGTAAGTGAACAGTTTTTGAGCTCGCGTAAGTTGCTGCGGCCTGGACTTTGTGTCCGCGCGGATAGAGTTGACCCGGTTGTGCTGTGCAGGTTGTGCGGATAGCGCTGGAAAGCCAGGACTTGGCTCTGATTGCAGTCAGGGACAGTGCGGACTCTGCGGTTAAGCAACAGGCGGTAAACAGCAGGTCGCGGATAGCGGCCAGGCGGTCTTCTCTTTGGCGACTTGGTTCGGGGTTCAGGAGGTCGCCTGCATCAGGCGGACTGTTCCATTCGGTGGCGCAGCTTGTGCGGTCTGGCGGCGTGCAGACCGGCGGTGAAGAGCTAAGCATTGGAGCAAGGGTGAGTCCGCGCGGCTTGGGTTGCGGTCTGGCGACCTGGCGGACTGAGCGGACTCCACAGCAGTAGGTCGGCGGCTTGATCGTTTGAGTCCGCGCGGCTTGTTTTTTGTTCTTGTCTTTGTAACTGTCTCTGCTCTCCCGGTGTTGGGTTTTGGTGAAGCATGTCTCGCCATGTATGTCTCGCCTTGTAAAGAAGTTGCTCTTGATCAATAAAGAAGCTTGTGCTGCATGTGTTGCTGGTTGTTACTGCTTTGTTGAGATAACCACTGTTAACTCCACGATCCGGGAAAACTTTCAACATATAAGTGGGCGTATTCTCCTTCGGTTTGTTGAGTTTTCAGCAGGGTATCCAAGGGGGCGTCTGCGGTTTGTTGAATTTTAACATGGTATCAAAGCGAGGTTGTTGGAGTGGTCAAGCAGTGCTCAATGGAAGTAGTTGCTCTTCTGAAGAGGAAACCAGTGGTAGAACCATGGCAGTGGAGGATGCAAGTTGTCTTGGTATTGATCTTCTTACAGAGGCGAACTGTGAACGGTGGAAGTCCTGTATGAAGAGCTTTCTTCTTGGCGAGGACCTTTGGGAGGTTGTATGCGGAGCAGGAAGACAAGAGGATACTGCTGGCAATGCTGAGGCGATGAGAGCTTGGAAGGAGGCAAATGCGAAAGCGGAGTCTATTCTCAAGCAGGTGATCTCATCGGAGCTCTTGGACCACATCAGTGGATGTCGGTCAGCTGCGGAGGTTTGGACTTCCCTTGATGGGTTGTTCAGGAAGAAGGTGAAGGAGGTTGCTGCTGATGATGGTCCCTCTACTTCATATCAGGAAGAAAGGAGTGTTTCTCCTAGGCGTGATAGGAAGAGGAAGGAAGGACCACGGTGCTATAAATGCAAGCAGCAAGGTCATCTTCGGAAGGAGTGCAAGGTTACCTTGCTCTCGGCGAACGTTGCTCATGTAGGGAGGAAGGAGAAGAACGTAGTTGGGACTTCAACTAGTTCTGGATCTAATCGGCTGGATGCCACTGATAGTGCAGCTATCTGGCATGAAAGACTGGGGCATGTAGGGATGGACAAGCTGAAAGCAATGGCGGAAAGAAGACTCGTAAGAGGCTTGCCTAGATTGTCATCCTATGGCGATGGTCGGGGGTGTGCGGGATGTCAGGAAAGTGGAGCCTATCGCTTCATGGTCGACAAAGCACAAGCCAGGAGTAATGCACCATTGGCGGTTGTCCATTGTGCTCTGGTGGGACCGACCGTCACGGCCAGTCTTGGAGGCAGCAGGTTCATGCTGATATTGGTTGATGACTATTCTGGGTATACTTGGGTATACTTTATGAAGACGAAGTCCAGCATGGTACGCTTGTTTGTGGAGTTCAAGAAGCTTGTCGAAGGCCAGCTTGGCCGGAGGATCAAGGTGTTGAGGACAGGTTTCGGTGGTGAGTTTGACTCAACCGAGTTCTCACGCTTTTGCAGGAAGCAAGGGATCCGGATGGAGCTTTCTTGTGGACATACTTCACAACAGGGTAGTGTTGCAGCTCGGATGATCCGTTGGTTAACGGAGACCTGCAAGTGTTGGCTTCGGAGTAAAGGCGTTCCGAAGGCTCTTTGGGCGGAAGGAATGGCCTGTGCTGCTCATGTCATCAACCGGATGCCTCTTAGTCCGATCATAATGAAGACTCCTTATGAGCTAATGTTCGGAGTGAAGCCCTCAGTGAAGCACCTTCGGGTGTTTGGATCTACCTGCTATTTACACTCTCCGGGTGCTCTCAAAACAAAGCTAGTCTTTGTAGGGTATGATGAGCAGAGAAGAAGATGGAGGTGTATGGATCCTGCGACGAAGAAACTCATAGTGTCGAGAGACATTGTTTTCGATGAGTTGACGCCGTATTGGGGTAGCTCTTATGTGGAGCTAGAGATTAGCAGGTCAGATGGTGGGCTGAAGGAGGCTGCTGCTAAGGAAGTGGAGTTGTCTGAGTCACCAGGTGCTCCAGGTTGTTCTAGCTCCGGGGCAAAGGCGTCAGAGTCGGGAAGAAGGGGGAGCGATGCTCCAGGACCTTCTGACTCAAAGGCGGAGGCTTCCTGTTCAGGAAGCAAGGGGAGCGATGTTCCAGGCAGTTCATGTTCAAGAGGGAAGTCTTCTGGTTCAGGTAGCAGGGGGAGCGTTGCTCCAGGTGCTCTTGGTTCCAGTAAGGAGGCGTCTTGTTCAGGGAACAAAGGGAGCATTGTTCCGGGTTTGCCCGGGAACGGAGCTGGTTCAAAAGCAGCGGAGGTGGTTAGCCATGATCAGGTTCTTCGGAGATCGAAGAGGATCAGTAAGCCACCAGCTCGATATAGTGAAGGGAACACGGCGGACTTGGTCCCGTGTTTCCTTGGTAGCCCTCAGGTCGAGCAAGGGACTTCTGGCTGTGATGACCCCACTAGAATCAAGGAGGTGGTTGACACCAAGTCTGATGAGGTGACTTCTCTCAGAGGCAACGAGGCTTGGGCTTCTGGATCCAAGGAAGTTGGTGATTCTCCTTTGATGCATGAGTGGAGGTTGAAGCTGAAGAAGGCAGAGGGAAGCATGGCTCCTTTTGGGAGATGCTGGAGGGCTCCCTCATGGTCCATGATATGCGGGGCGAGGACTATGTCTTGGACATCTCTTCGTAGATGCTATCGGAAGGACCAGGTGCAAGGTTACGGGAGCTGCTGGAGTTATTCACCACTTCTCACTTCAAGGGGGAGTGTTGAATTCTGTGAAGTGAAAGTGGATGAATGGAAGGCTTGGGAAACCTATCCGCGCGGACTACGCGGACTGGGTTGGCGGACTGCTAGGTCGGCAGGGATGTTGCAGGCGGTTTGCTCTGTGGCGGCCTGGGCGGTCTGTTCGCGCGGACTGCGCGGACAGCAGCGGCGGTCTGACAGGCCAGTGTTTGCTCAGCAGGCGGTTTACTCCCAGGAAGTAACCGGGCGGATAGGAATGTTATCCGCGGAGTCCGGCTTGAAGCGGACTGAAGGACTGGAGCTCGGCAGACCGGTTTGGCAGATGCCTTGGTCTTGCTCTAGTGAAGCGGCAAGTGGAAGCCGTGGAGACCGCCGGTCAGCGCGGACAGGAACTGGAGGTCGCCCGGTATGGCGGGCTAGATCCAGTGTCCGCCAGTAAGTGCGGACTGGCCCTTGCGGCCAGTGGACTGGACTTGGTGGGAATTGAACCAAGTCCAGGATGGCTCAGTCCGGGGAGATCGCGCAGTGGAGCGCGGGCTGGTTTCTCAGTCCGCCAAGCGTAGTAGAAGTGCTTTGCCTTGTTTGCTAGCTTGGGGATATGCGGACTGGAGGATTGCCCGTGCAGGAGCGTGCGGACTGGAGCTGGAGTCCGCTGAGTCCGGAGATGCCTTGTGATGAGGCAATGGACTCAGGAGTTGCGGACTGGAGTCTGCTGTTAGCGGACTGGATTGGCGTGTCCGCTAAGTCCGGAGGTGCCTTGGCAATGAGGTAATGGACTTGGGATATGCGGACGATAGCTGGGTATCCGCTGAGTCCGGCAGGTGCCTTGATGGCGCGGTTGCGGGCTCGGGTTTTGCGGGCTGATGCCTTGTCCGCAGAATGGCGGATACGGCTTTTGTGGAGTCCGGCTGTGGTGGTCCTGGCTTGGTCTCTGGCGGCAAGGCGGACTGGATATTGGAGTCCGGCCTTGGAGAAGCTGGGGCGGACTGGCTATCTGCACAGGGCGGCGAACTGGCATGTGTGTCCGCGGGCTGGCGGACACATAAGTTCTTGCTGCGGGTTGTGGCGGTGATCCTATCGGGAAGGGCGGTGACCATACTCATCGTCGTGCCTATAAATAGGACCCATGTCACATCAAGATTAGAGGAACCTAGACCGAAGTAAGTGAACAGTTTTTGAGCTCGCGTAAGTTGCTGCGGCATGGACTTTGTGTCCGCGCGGATAGAGTTGACCCGGTTGTGCTGTGCAGGTTGTGCGGATAGCGCTGGAAAGCCAGGACTTGGCTCTGATTGCAGTCAGGGACAGTGCGGACTCTGCGGTTAAGCAACAGGCGGTAAACAGCAGGTCGCGGATAGCGGCCAGGCGGTCTTCTCTTTGGCGACTTGGTTCGGGGTTCAGGAGGTCGCCTGCATCAGGCGGACTGTTCCATTCGGTGGCGCAGCTTGTGCGGTCTGGCGGCGTGCAGACCGGCGGTGAAGAGCTAAGCATTGGAGCAAGGGTGAGTCCGCGCGGCTTGGGTTGCGGTCTGGCGACCTGGCGGACTGAGCGGACTCCACAGCAGTAGGTCGGCGGCTTGATCGTTTGAGTCCGCGCAGCTTGTTTTTTGTTCTTGTCTTTGTAACTGTCTCTGCTCTCCCGGTGTTGGGTTTTGGTGAAGCATGTCTCGCCATGTATGTCTCGCCTTGTAAAGAAGTTGCTCTTGATCAATAAAGAAGCTTGTGCTGCATGTGTTGCTGGTTGTTACTGCTTTGTTGAGATAACCACTGTTAACTCCACGATCCGGGAAAACTTTCAACATATAAGTGGGCGTATTCTCCTTCGGTTTGTTGAGTTTTCAGCAGGGTATCCAAGGGGCGTCTGCGGTTTGTTGAATTTTAACAATTTCCTCATCCATGGAGGCCTTCCAATGAGGGACATCAAGAGCTTCCTGGTAGGTGGGGGGAGTGACAGTCTCAGAGATAGCCAATGCAAACGCCCTGAGATAAGGAGTTAGACGATCATATGAAACAACAACAGCCAGCTGGTGTTGTGTACACGTCTGCACCCCATTGCGAAGAGCAATGGGAAGATCCCGGTCAGCGTGTTCCTCAGTGACCGGAGCATCCATTGCAGAGAGAGCTGGCCCGGGAGTAGAGAGAGATGGCTGTGGAGAGGAGGGAGAGAGCAGCGGTGATGAGGGAGAGGGACGAGGAGATGGTGGAGGCGATGATTGGAAAATATTGATGGGAGTAGACATGGTGGAGGGGACGGTATGTGAAGATGAAATAACCAGAGAGGGAGAGGGGTGAGAAGAGAAATAGGATGCATTCTTGAAGAAGGTCACATCCACGGATACATATTGCTTATGAAGAATGAGATCAAAGCAACATTAGCATTTTTGAGTAGTTGAGTGACCCAAAAAGACACACTTGGTGGCACGTTAGACGAGTTTGTCATGAGTGGCAGAAGGAGCGTGCACAAAAGCCATGAACCTAAAGATACGCAGAGGGAGAGGAAATAGATTCTTGCCCGGATAGAGAATGGAGAATGGGGTTTGTCCGTGGAGAACCGTGGATGGAATGCAATTAATGAGGTAACAGGAGATGAGAACAGCGTAGCCCCAATATGAGCGAGGAACATGCATCTGTGCCATCAGAGTGCAAGCGACATTGAGGAGATGACGGTTTTTGCATTTCGCCACCCCATTTTCCTGTAAGGTATAAACACAACAAGTTTGATGAATAATACCATGTTGCGTGCAGAAAGAAGAGAAAGCAGTACTAAGATATTTATTTGCATTGTCAGAGTGAAAAATTTTAATAGACATATCAAACTGATTCTTAATCATATTATAAAACGATGTCCATACTGAAAAAAGTTCGGAGCGATCCTTTAAAAGATACACCCACATACACCTCGATAAATCATCAATAAATGTTACAAAATATGAACTACCCCGACCTATGGTAAGGGTAGGTGCAGGACCACAGATGTCGGAGTGAACAAGATCAAATGACCGGGAAGATCCAAGACCTTGCTTCGGTGGGAACGATGAGCAGTGATGCTTGACAAGCTGACAGACGTTACAGTTAAGAGGACTCTGTGGAGGAAGGTGTGGCATAAGCTGACAAAGAAGTTGTGGAGGAGCATGACCAAGACAGAGGTGCCACTAGAGAAGATTAGTAGAAGTTGAGGAGAAGGCGGATAGTGCGAAAATGTTGTCGAGGAAGTAGAGGCCGCTGCACTCAGTCCCAGTAGCAATTGTCCGTTTGGAGCCCGGATCCTGAAAAGTACAAGTAGTAGAAGTGAATGTGACGGAGCATTGTAGTTTCTTGCAAAGAGAAGTAACAGATAACAAGTTGCAAGGGAACAGGGCACATAGAGGGTGTCCGCCAAGCGAAGAGCCGGAGTGACTTAAACAACTCCCGTTCCATTGACCGGTGAGGGAGAGTTGTCCGCAATAAGGAACAGGGGCAACCGATCATGCCTTTCTACGAGAGAAACACATTGCGGATTGTCGGTCATATGATTGGTAGCACCATAGTCGATCAGTCATTTACCAGGAGTAGCGACATGGGTACTACCTGAATATGTGACCATAGAGGTGGATGGCTTCGAAGAGGAAGTGGAAGCGTCTCCAGATGGTCGAAGATGAGGATGTTTTTCCAGCAGCGATCAACCGTGTGGTCGGTGCAAGACTATTCTCAAGTGAGTCTCATGCTCCACCTCCGATTTGGAGTAAACCAGAATGTTGTCAATAAAGACAACTACAAAAGAGTCAAAGTATTCTCGAAATACTTGATTCATCAAATCCATGAATATGGATGGTGCGTTCGTCAGCCCGAACGATATCACCGAGAACTCAAAGTGACCATACCTCGTACCAAACGCTGTCTTGGGTATGTCCTCGTCTCAAATTCGCAACTGATAGTATCCTGACTTCAAGTCCAACTTTGAATACACCACCGACCCCACCAACTGGTTAAACAAGTCGTCTATCCGAGGAATCAGATACTTATTCTTGACAGTCAATTTATTCAACTCTCGGTAGTCGATGCACAACTGCATACTACCGTCTTTCTTCTTCACGAACAACGCAGGCGCGCTCCACGACGAAGAACTGGGTATGATATACTCCTGCTCCAACAGTTCCTGCAACTGTACCTTGAGTTCGGCCATCTCTTTTGGTGTCATCCTAAATGGAGGACGTGACACCGGACGTGCCTCTGGCACTAACTCAATCGAGAAGTCAATCTCCCGTCGAGGAGGTGCTCCAGGAAGTTCATCAGGAAACACATCCTCTAACTCTGCCACCACGGGCACTTCCCCAAGTGATAACTTGGAAAGGCGAACCTCCAATAATGCTACAAGAGCTACTCCCCCTTGGTTAACTGCCTGCACCAACTGCATGGCCGAAATCAGGGAATAGGCCACTCCATTAAGGCCCTCAAACTTAACTTCTGTCTGCGCTTCGCTTCTCAGGGTCACCACTTTGTATAGGCAGTCAATACTGGCACTCTACGTTGCTAGCCAGTCCATTCCCAAAATCACATCAAACTCAACCAACGGTAGGACCGCTGCTATCAACACGAAGTCAACTCCGCCTAGCTACCAACAAATACGCCCTTTTGACCCGGTGGTCATGGATGACCCATTGGGCAAGCGCACCTTCAGCTCTACGTCCACCGAGAATGACTCAACTCCAATTCTCCGGATGAAACTTTCCTCAAGAAAAGAGTGCGACGCTCCTGTATCAAACAATACACTAGCGGGGTATCCAGAAACTAACACAAAGCCTAAAATAGAGGCATAAAACATAAACGGTTTGAAAGTATGAAGTCTAAGATTTAATCTTAACTTCCTCATACCTGTCAACACATCGGGTTGGTTGATCGCTTCCTGCTGTCCAAGGTTGTAAGCCCTTGGTTGCACCGGTTGGAACCGAGAAGTGCTAGACTCCGCCATCTTCCCTTTCTCTACGACACTGGGGCCGGAGCTCACAGTATGCTCCTGCTCAGCACCTCCATGAGTACAAAAATGAGCTATGTGCCCCACCTTGCCACAATTGAAGCACGTCGGTGGTCCCTTAGAGTGAGACCCTCCGGATGTCCATTTGCTTTTCTCACCGGACTTGAATGGCTGAGGCTTTTTCTTCCACCTATTCCCTTCAGACTTTCCTTGGGATTGAGAAGGCTTCCCTTCCCCTTGCTTGGGCGCGAAACCCTTACAACGTTGGCTTCACTCCAGATCACTCTCCAACGTCCTGGCAACCTCAACTAGCTCGTTGAAATCAGCTCTTTTCATGGCGATGAGGGGTTTTCTTAGATTCTCCCTCAGCCCCTGGTAGAAAAAGTTATCCCTCTCCTCATCGTCTGCCATTGTAGTTCCTACATAATGACCCAACCGAGTGAACTCCTGTACATACTCGTCCACCGTATTATCTCGCTACACCAAGTGTTGAAATTGCATTTGGATGGCCAACCTTGGCGACACAGGAATGTACTTCCTTAGGAAAGCATTCCCAAACTCTTCCATGGACGGGATGCGTCCGGGAAACTGGCGGCCGCTATGGCCCACCCACCACAACTTCGCGTCTCCCTCCAACATGAAGGCTGTAAACTCAGATTTCATCTCCTCTAGCGTCTTTGCCGCCCTCAGGAGCTCTTGCATCTGTGCCTACCAATCCTCCGCATCAGTCGGCGTACCGACTCCCTTGAACGTTTGTGGATGGAAGCTCAGAAAATACTTCATCTTCCTGTCTCCATGCCCGACAACCACCCTTTCGGCCAACGGCTCTGCTCGCCTGGCTTCTCCGCCCGGCACGGCCGTTGCCATATCCGAGGTAGCAGGAGGTGCTACTTGAGCAACAGGGGTTGCTACTTGAGTTGTCGCTGTAGCTTGGGCTGCCACCATTGCTTCTGCAAGCATGCGATAGAAGTCGGTCGGGTTTACACCCATGCCCAAAGGACCATGAGCAGTAGCGCTGCTCGCTGAAAGCTCTTCTCTTGGTCTTGACGTACCCGCCTCATTGCTTGCACTCTTACAAAAGCAAGAAAACAAGAAATCAGTCTCGAATCATAAGACTCAAACATAAGGACACTCATGGTCCCGCATTACTCTTATGTGGATAACTTCTATACGCGATCCGATTACGTTAAATCGACCGCCCTAACTAACCTTGGACGTAACCTGGCACTGATACCAAATTGAAATGCCTCCCCTGTAATGACCGTATAATATGGGTCCGGCCGGGGCCCGACAACATACAGACACCACAGCTTTAGCATTAAAAGATGATATTAACTACCCAATCTCAAAACTCAATAACAAACAACAGCGAGAACAGTAAACAAGACTAGAAGCTATCCACATATATAAGAATATCGAAACGGCCTTATGTTGGGTATATTGGAATATGTGTACCAGATTTGAAGAAGCCTCACCATTCTCAATGATATACATCAAGGTGTATTTGATGTGCTTTGAGTATATATGTACAGGTTAAGTAATTGCAGGAAATGCAGAAAAGTTTCTAAGTCCATGTGTCGTCACCTAGAGGTGAAGTGTCGACACTTATGAAGGCTTGTGTCGACACCAAGAGAAGCTGTGTCGACACTTGGAGTAATTGTGTCGACACCAGGAAAGCAGAGTCGACACCAGAAGCAAAGTGTCGACACATACATGGAGTGTCGACACACTGTGAAGAATTGTCAACATAATCTGTGTTGACACTTAGAGGCAGTGTCTACACCCAGAGAAACTTTATCGACATCAAATGTGTCGACACCAGGAGGCTGTGTCGACACTCTGCAAGTGTCAACGAAGTTAAAGTACTTGTGTCGACACAAAGGAGATGTGTCGACACTCAGCAAGCTTCAACAAAGTTAAAGTACATGTGTCGACACAAAGGAGATGTGTCGACACTCAGCAAGTTTCAACACAAGAAGGCATGTGTCAACACAAAGGAGATGTGTCGACACTCAGCAAGTATCAACAACAAAAGAAGATGTGTCGACACAAAGGAGATGTGTCGACACACAGCAGAATTCAACAAAGTGTTAAAGAAGAAGTACTTGTGTTGACACACAGAATAAGTGTCGACACATTCAATAGAAGACTTGTGTCGACACACAGAATCAGTGTCGACACATTCTGAAGAAGCAGTGTCGAGAAGCTATTACAACAACACAAGGAGTTGTGTCGACACTATCAAGGCTAGTGTCGACACTTAGTCTACTTATGTCGACACTTAGTCTATTTTGTGTCGACACATAATGATTATCTGTCATGACACTTTCAGACAGTGACAGTGATTTCAAGAAGTGACTGGATGACTTGACAGCTGCCATTTCAACCGGTCAACTGCAACTGTCAGAACCGTAAGAATGTTGTTAGAAACCGGATCAGCCGGTTACCTTGGAGGAAGACTATATAAAGACCTTTCTCCTTCAACAAAAAGAAGATTATTCATTGACAACAATTAATCAAGAGATCTAACAACACAAAAGAAGAAGATCTAAGAAGTTGGAGAGAGAGAGCTCCTTCTAATAAGAACAGCTGCTGAACCAGGCTGCAAAGTAAGATTTAGATTGAGATCTGAATCTCAAGACAGAAGTTGATTGAAGATCATCTTCACAGGAGATTCAACCCTACTATGTTATAATTCAAGAAGCTTTGAAGAAAGCCAAGGGAGGTTGATCTCTACCAAGTTCTTCCAAGAACTCATCAAGAAGCCAGTCAACTCATTTCTCTCTTTCAGAGTTGTGGTTAATTACTTTGTATGATTAAAATATCTGTAGGATCTTGTATAGATCTGAGCTGTAAGCCTATGTTATAAAGGCTGAGTGTAGGAGACTGTGTGTTCTGAGTGTAGGTCTTGTTGAAGACTGAGGTAGGGCCTTGTGCCCGAGTTGTAGGAGACTTTGTTCTATGAGTGTAGGTCTTGTTGAAGACTGAAAGAAAACGGTTGTCAACCTAAATCACCTAGAGGGGGTGAATATGTGAGTTGTGCGTCTTTTTGCGGAATAAAAAAATAGTTAGAGCACAGCACAGAACGATCTACCAGTATCACAGACGACACAAGATTTATAGTGGTTCCACAACCTTGGGTACATCCACTTTCCCTCACCGATCTAACAATCCACTAGACTCGGCTACTCCACTATCTCAGATCAAAAATCGATCCTACCCTCGAAACAAAGTTCCTACAAACTCGATCCAAACAAAGGGATCTACACCTCGGAAGATAACACTTCCTACAAACTCGGAGTGAAAAACTCCTACACTCGGAGAAGATTTCTCCTACAAGATTAATATAGTGTTTACAAGAATACAAACAGTAAATCACTCAGATCTGAATGAAACGGCCAGGATCTTCTTCTGTTCAACTTTGTAGCACTTTCAGAAATCGGTGAAGAAGTTCTCGGCTTCGATCTGGATTTACTCGCTTTTACAGAAATCGAGAGAGAATATGATCAGCGAAGTCGATCTCGATCTGTAACTTTCTTCAGAATAGTCCTCTGAAAGTAGAAGCTTTGGCCGGAGAAGAAGGCGGCGGCGGCGGCTTCCGTTTTGAGAAAATCAGAGAGGAGTCGGCTGAAGAATATTTCTCGAAATAGAATGATAAGAAAGCATGGAGAATACTTAGGGTTTGTCATTTTCTGATAAGACCTTATATAGGAGAGACTAACGGTCATAATCGGTCATAATGATGTACACGTGGACCAATCATATCGCGTGATTTGAAAAATCCCGTCAGAAAAAGGACTTAGTAAAATTTCGGAAAGATTCAGCCAACTACACGAGTAAGTCAATAACTACTCGAGTAGTTGAATAACTACTCGAGTATATGAAGGAGAACATACTCGGGTATATATAGATAGACTACTCGAGTATATAGAAATCAACTACTCGAGTAAGCAGACAGAACTACTCGAGTATGTGTAGAGACTTACTCGAGTACATAGAGGATCTACTCGAGTACTAGAAAAGCTACTCGAGTATATTACATAAACTACTCGAGTACATGAAGTACTACTCGAGTGGGATACTTAGAAAAATTTCGAAGATGTCAGCAACCAACTACTCGAGTAGTTGAACTAAACTACTCGAGAGGAAGTAATCTACTCGAGTAGGTGAAAGTTCTACTCGAGTAAAAGACTTAGAAAATTTCTGGAGTAGGGAAATATCAAGGTACACGAGTGACACAAGATCTACTCGAGTAGGTATAATGAACTACTCGAGTATGTTTCTATCTACTCGAATATGTGAGTATACTTACTCGAGTATATGAGCATGCTACTCGAGTATATGAATATATCTACTCGAGTAGGTGACTTAGCTACTCGAGTATATTATACTCAGACTACTCGAGTAGGTGAAAACTCTACTCGAGTAAAACACTTAGAAAATTTCTGATGTTGGAAAAACTGATTCTTCTAGAGTAGCCAACTTCCAATTCCTTTCCCATAGTCCAATAGCTTGAATATGAAGTGTATCCCAATAGAGAGACCACACATGAGTCAATACCTTGGAATATGTAATGAGGGATTACATTGCACAGTTCCTGTGTTTGGTGACCCACTGTGAGCTGACATTGGTCTACACTTCCCAGTGAAATTCCTGCAAACATATAACTCAAACCAAGCATCAAATACAACTTAATTCATCTTAGTTTCAGGGTGACTTCATCAAATCTGGGTTCATGTGGATGAAATACCCAACAATCTCCCCCTATTTGTTGAAGTCAGAACCCTTTACACTAAGTTGAATTATGGACATAAAAGAAACTAAGTAGAAAAAAATATGAGCAGGTAAGCAAGGATCAGGAGAAAGATAATTAGACAGTAATGAAGAATTGTATATATATGTAAGTTTCCATTTGTCATTTCAATCTCTCATCATCTTTTAGGTTTAGGCTTGGGATTGCTGCTTATCCATCTTTTCTTGCTGTCTCCTTAGGTAGTTGAAAGGCTTAGGGAAATACTTAGGAGGCCTTGGAGGAGCAGCAGGGTTATTTCTCCCAAACTCTCTGTCATGGATCTTCCTTTTCAGCATTGACTTCTCATATAACTCCCATTCCTGGGAACTGTAGTGCATGCTTCTGTTCTCATTATGATCCATAACTAGCCTGAGTGTGTCCAAAATGAGAGATTTTGAGGTTGGAGACCAAGCTTCAGCATGTTCAGGGGCCTTGGAAGGAGAAGTCCTGCTAGCAGAGGGGCCTTCACCATACTTCCTTTTCTTCTTGATTCTGATCTCTGGAGGAGCTTGAAGGAATATATCAGCAGGATCTTCTTCCCAGCCTGGAACATAAGTATTTGGAGGGGCAACTGAGTCTCCAGGCTTGGGAGAGAAGGTAGGTTGTTGAGGAACAGCTAGGGCAGTGACATCTGTGGCTAGAGGATTGAGATGATGGGGAATGATGTTTGGGTCAACTGCAAGATCTGGTAGGATCTGATTGTGCATCCAGACAGCAGTGTCATATGTGTGAAATTTGACACTCTGTATTTGGGCTAGCACATCAGCATGAATGGTCTTCACATGAGCTTGTCATTCATCTGTCTTCTGAGCAGTAGATTTTTCTACCTGTTCTTTGAGTTCTTTTATCAAACCCTCCCCCTTTCTGATTTCAACAGATAGCTGGGATATGGCATCATCTTTGAAAAGGCCCACTTCTTCACAGATCTTCATCTTGTTGGCCTCATTCCTTTTGTCTAGTTCCATCTGATTGTTTGCCAGGGTGACACCTTGTTCCATAACATTGCCCACACTGGTGATAGTATGGTCAAGGGCTTTGCCACCAAGTTGGAATAGGTACTTGAGCTTGTCAGTGTTATGCTGAATTTCAGCAAAACCTCTGCTCATCTCAGTCTCAAGAGCAGTTACCTTGTCAGTGACCACCTTTAGAGAGGTGTCAAAATGATGTCTTTGTTCTTGAAGAAGAATGGTGATGTGTTGCAGCAAATCTGAGGAGGAGGAAACTGTAGCAGCAGTAGTGGATGGAGCAGCAGTAGGGAGAGAGGAAGGTACCCAAGGAGCTAGTTCTTCAATTATCACAGAGCTGTGAGCTCTGATGGTAGGAGAGAGAGCAATTCCTTCTTCTGTATCCTCAGGAAGAGAGAAGTATAGAGTTCTGAGAGGGGCCCCAGCTGGCTCAGGAGAAGGCTCATCAGAAATAAAAATGGTGTCTGGTTTATCTGATGGAGGTTTTGGAGAAGGTGTTGGAGTTCTGGCTGGAGAATGGGCAGGAGACTGTGCTGGAGACAAGTCCTTGTGATGTTCAGTGGTTGGAGCTGGAGGAGATAGAGGAGGAGGGGGAAGCACATCTTCAGTAAGCTCTACAATCATGGAATTTATAGCAGCAGCTGTGGACAAAAGAGTGTCTTGAGGTACTTGATCTGAAGGAGTTGCTGGACTCTGGAGAGTATGAGGTAGGGAGGGAATTTATGGCTGAGGGGAGGGCTGCCTGACTGGGCTAGAAGGAGCAGGCTCCCCCTCACTTGGTGCACCAGAGGAGCTGGCCACATGATGAGGAGAGGGAGATGGAGTCCTGTCCTCTATAGCTGGAACCTCTGAAAGCTTGGCAGCTTGGGCAGAATTCTTGAGCTTGAGATCCCATCTCTGAATTGAAGAGATGGAGACCTTCTTCATATGGTGAAGTGGAGTCCCTTTGGAGAAGTTGAATACTTTAGGATTTGTGGTATGGAGGAGCAGGGAGATAATTCTGGCATAGTTGGGGGATTTCATGCTGTCCTTGATTTTGTCCAAAATCAGCATACCAAATTGGTACTTCTTGCGGCAGATAATTGCTTGCATAATATCAAAGAAATATAAGGGAATTTCTCTGATGGAGTGAGTCTTGCACAGGAGAATTTTGCCAATGATATCAACTAGGAATTTTCCTGCAGCGTTCATGTCTGACCTCTTAATATACTGAGCGTCAGGAGAAATGCCACAGAAAAGAGCTGTTCACTCAGAGTCTTCATCATCTAACTCATCTTCCTCATCGACAAGCGGCAAACGGAGAAGTTGAGAGACATAGGTCTTGGTTAACTTGAGTTTCAAACCCTTTACTTGGGATTTTAAGACTTTCCCATTCCGTCTGACTTTGAGATTGGAGAAAAATTCAGCAACTTCGGGGAACAAGACGTGACAGGGTTCCTGTAGAATGTAGGAGAGGCCGGCGGTGTCGAGGAGGATGAGGAGGTTGTGGAAATCGTCGGAGAGCTCTGCAATACCCTCGGTGACTAGTTCGGAGCCGACGCCGATCTTGTGAGAAGTCGCCATGGATGCGAATGACTGGAGGAATTGAGAGAGGCGGCTCTGCAACAGCGGCGGAGGCGAGTCGGCAGGGTAGACGAAGATACAGGGGGTACTCTAGAGACAGAAATGATGTCGAGTAGGTTTGATGTTTCGGAATTTCATATATATATAACTCTTAAATTTCCGCTAATTAATTTAAAGAAAGAGGCGGCATATAACCTTGGGTGGATAATAGAACAATTTTCAAAATCTGGGAAACAGGACACGAGAAAGAGATAGACTACTCGAGTAGGTAAAGGAGCTACTCGAGTAGGTCGTCAGGAGGTACTCGAGTAGGTTTGCAGAGAGTACTCGAGTAGGTAGATGGAGTTACTCGAGTAGGTGGAGAAAACTACTCGAGTAGATAGTTGACTTACTCGAGTAGGTAAGTGACTTACTCGAGTAGGTCTTTAGATACTCGAGTAGGCACATCCTCATACTCGAGTAGGTCAGTACACATACTCGAGTAGGTTCATTCTTATACTCGAGTAGGTAGAGAAGAGTACTCGAGTATGTCTCATGCTTCTCGAGTTGAATTTTGAAAAAGTTGAGAGAGAATAGATTTTGATTAACCCCTTGCAATTACGTGCTTCTTAGTCATCCAGCCTTCTTTAGTCCTCTTTTTTGAGCATCCCAAGCTCTGTCTTGAAGAACGAGAACTTGGTCTCGTCTAGCGGCTTTGTGAAGATATCTGCAACTTGCATATCTGTAGGCACATATTGGAGATCTATGTCTCCATGCTCCACATGTTCCCGGATGATGTGGTACCTTAGCTCGATGTGCTTTGTCCGGCTGTGGGAAACTAGATTGTTGGCTATTGCAATTGCGCTGGAGGAGTCACAGTACAAGGGTATATCCTTGAACTGCAGGTTGTAGTCCTCGAACTGATTCTTTATCCATAGCAACTGTGCGCAACAACTGCCTGCAGAGATATACTCTGACTCAGCCGTTGAGATTGCGACACAGTTCTGCTTCTTGCTACTCCAGGAAATTAGCCTTCTTCCGAAGAGTGGGAAAGTCCCTGAGGTGCTTTTCCGGTCGTCTTTGCTACCTGCAAAATCTGCATCTGAAAATCCAATTAGTTCGCTGTCATTACTTTTTGGGTACCATAAGCCAAGATTTGGTGTGCCTTTAAGGTATCTCAGGATCCGCTTTGCAGCAGCGTAATGAGATTCCTTAGAGTTCATCTGAAATCTAGCACAGACACATGTTGAGAACATTATGTCAGGCCTACTGGCAGTAAGGTAGAGCAGGGATCCAATTATGCTTCTGTACTTGGTTTCATCAAAAGGTTTCCCTTTTTCATCCTTATCCAGAGACATAGTTGAGCCCATTGGAGTCCTCATAGAGGTTGCGTTCTCCATTCCGAATTTCTTAATTAGCTCTTTGGTGAATTTGGTCTGTGAGATGAAGATTCCATCTTCAGATTGTTTCACCTGAAGCCCTAAGAAATACTTCAGCTCGCCCATACTGCTCATTTCAAACTTCCCTTGCATAAGTTTTGAGAACTTTTTGCAGAGGTTGTTATATGTATAGCCAAAGATAATGTCGTCGACATAGATTTGCACTAGCAAAATCTTGCCTTTTATTTCCCTAAGAAATAATGTCTTGTCTATCTTTCCCCTTGTGAACTTGTTCTCAAGTAGAAAGGTAGACAGCGTTTCATACCAAGCTCTAGGAGCTTGTTTCAGACCATATAGGGCCTTGTGCAGAAAATAGACATGATCAGGAAAGTTAGGATCAACGAAACCAGGAGGTTGTTCCACATACACTTCCTCCTTTATGTTACCATTCAGGAAGGCCGACTTCACGTCCATCTGATAGACGGTGAATCCTTTGAAAGCAGCATATGCTAGGAACAACCTTATTGCCTCCAGTCTTGCCACTGGAGCATATGTCTGGTCGAAGTCGATTCCTTCTTCTTGACGATAGCCTTTAGCGACGAGTCTGGCCTTATTCTTTATGATCATTCCGTCTTCGTCCATCTTGTTCCTGTAGACCCATTTTGTTCCAATGATGTTCTTTCCTTTGGGTCTTGGAACCAGCATCCACACATTGCAGGGCTTGAACTAATTTAGCTCTTCTTCCATTGTCATTATCCATGATGCGTCTGAGTTTGCTTCCTCAAATTTCTTTGGTTCAACCTGTGAGAGAAAACTCAAATGAAGATTCTCATTAGTTGTACCTCTCCGAGTTCTGACACCATCCCGGGGATCTCCTATGATCTGGTCCATGGGGTGATCCTTCAGATGTCTGAGCTCTAGAGTTCTTGCATCTGGATTATCTTCAAGCACCGGAGTGATTTCTTCGTCCTGGATGACTTCTCCATTTTGATCATCAGCCTCTTCAATGGGAGTTGGAGTGGTGATCTTAATGAACTTCTCGCCTTTGTTTTCGGACGGATCATCCAAGCTAGTTTCTTTCAACTTTTCACCTGCATCTTCAATGAGCATACTAGACAGATTGCTTTGCAGCAAGCTCGTCTCATCAAATACAACATGTATCGATTCTTCCACCACCAGGGTTTTTCTATTAAATATCCTATATGCCTTACTATGACTACTATATCCTACAAAAATACCTTCAAAGCTCTTTTCGCTGAACTTGGTGGTATGATACTTACCATTGTTAAGTATGAAGCATTTACAGCCAAAGATTCTAAAGTAAGAGACCGTTGGTTTCCTTCCTTTTCAGAAGTTCGTAAGGTGTCTTATTGTGGTCTTTGTTTATGAGTGCTCGATTTTTTACGTGGCATGCAGTGTTGACGGCCTCAGCCCAGAAGTACTCCGGTAGTGAATCATCACTCAACATGGTCCTGCAGGCCTCTATGAGTGTTTTGTTCCTTCTCTCAGCCACTCCATTTTGCTGTGGAGTACGAGGAGAGGAAAACTCATGAAGGATACCAAGGCTTTCACAGAATTCTGTCATGACCCCAGATTTGAACTCTGTTCCGTTGTCACTTCTGATTTTGACTATGGAGCAGTTGTATTCATTCTGGACTTGCCTGACAAAATTAGTAAAAATGTCGAAGGTATCTGACTTGTGTTTCAGAAAGAACACCCACGCAAAGCGCGAGTAGTCATCAACAATTACCAATGTATAGTCCTTACCTCCCAAACTTCTAATCTGCAGTGGACCAAACAAGTCCATGTGCAATAGATGAAGACATCTGTTAGAGTCTTTGCCAATAATGCTTTTAAAGGTAGCCCTTGTTTGCTTACCTTTTACGCATGCATGACAAGGTCTGTCTTTGACGTATTTGACATTTGGGGCATCACGTACTAAGTTCATTGAAAATAGTTTATTAATTGTTTTGGAATTAATATGTGCTAGTCTCTTGTGCCATTGGTCACCAAGAGACACACTATCTTTTGCCAAAAGACACACTGGTGTAGAGGAATCTATACAGATGAAATTTAAACAGAAAATATTCCTGCTTCGAGTGCCGGATAGAATCGTTTCCATATTGTCAACGGATTTTATCAAGCACATATCAGCATGGAACTCAACTATGTATCCTTTATCGCAGAGTTGGTTTATGCTAATGAGATTGTGTTCCAATCCTTAGACATAGGCCACATCCGAGAAGGATACATTATCGTTAGTAATCATACCATAGCCTCTAGTAATTCCACGGTCTGAACCTCCAAAGATGACTTTTAGTCCATTCACGACTGGAGTAAAGTTCTGAATGAGGCTTCTAGTCCCGGTCATATGCCGAGAGCATCTGCTGTCCAAGTACCAGATAGGAATTTTGTTGGCCTTTGGACATCCCTGCAATCATAATCAATTTGCCTTAGGAACCCAAACACATTTGGGTCCTTGGTCTCGGGTTAGAGTGCTCCCCCTACGAGTGTTAGCATTATGAGCGGTCTTTCTCATATTGCTGACATGAGGGGTTGCAGCGTTTCTGGAATTGATCCAGCAATCTATGGCGAAGTGACCAACCTTGCCACAGCACCAACAGTCAAATCTGTTGTATCTTTGCCTCAAGATCTCCTGCTTGACCTTTTGGAACTTTGGTCTAGCAGTGGTAGCATTCTTGGAGGAAGATGCCTCATGATGATGGCAATCACATGGCTTCTTCTCCTTTATGGGCTTCTCTACAACAGGCTTTGTCTTTGGTGCCTTCTTGAAGTTATGCTCATGATTGAAAAGGCCATAGCTCTGAAGAACAACTTCTTCATAAGGTGCCTTAAAGACACTTTCGCCAAAGTTTCGGGGTCTAGCCCATCCTTGATAGTGGGACTTTGGCTCTACATAAGTAGGCCTAGCAAAGTGACCGTATGATGAGTCAAGATCAAACTCATTTGTTGGAAAGATGACCTTTCTGAATGTGGTTTGATTTTGAGGGGCTTTTCCCTTTTCTTCGGCTGAGGCCTTTTTGGCGGCCTTATTTTTTCGTTGATTCTTGTTTCTCCTAGAGGATTTACTAGGAGCTTCTTCATGGCCTAGTCCAGCTCCCTTGGCCTTCGCTGAGAATTCAGCAACGAATGGAAGAACTGTTTTGGGCTTCGAGAAACTCTCAACAAGTTTCCTTTCAGCCGCAAGTTCGGCTTCCAATCCTTTGATGATCTTCTCCTTCAGGTCAAGGTGCTCAAGAGCCTTGTTATATTCTTCAATAGTATTATTGAAGTTTTCCTCGAGCGAGTCAGTCTTTGCGACTTTCTCTCTCAAGTTGCTCTCTTCGGCTTTTAGAGATTTGATCTCTTTAGCCTGAGTCTTCACGACTCGACGACATTTGTCGTAAGCCATGATTAACTCCTTGTACTGGGCCATCAATTCTGACTCATCGTCAGAGGAGCTACCCTCGCAATCATGTTCAGAGACTTCAGACTCTGAGAGAGGGGTATGAGAGTTTACCTTTCCAGTGAACTAGGGCTCTTGTTCATCATCTGTTTGAGCCATTAGCCCAAAGTAAGCTTCTTCTTCTTCGCTTGACTCTGAAGAGTCGGAGTCGCTAAGAGTCTTGCTCCTTTTGGCTATGAGGCTCTTCTCTTTCCTTTTCCTGTTGTGTGAAGATTTCTTGTCTTCTCTTCTGCCACCCTCCTTCTTCTTGTGAGGGCAGACAGCAATGACGTGACCTGGCTTATTACAACAGTAGTAAATGATGTCAGTTGAAACGTATTTGTTCTGTTTAGTATTATACCTTTCGTGGCTGCTTGAGCCTTTTCTTTGTCGATCGTCATCGCGCCGCGATCTTCTGTATGAGGCATCCTTGCATTTCCATTGTTTCTTTTTATTAAGAAACTTCTTGAATTGCCTTGAGAGCAAGGAGAACTCTCCTTCAGATAGTTCAGACCCTGAGGTGCTAGGTTCTGATGTATCTTCTTCTTCATCAACTTCTGGAGCTGGAGCGGGGGATGTAGCCTTGGTCTTTCTGGAGGTGTCTGCCTTCAGAGCGACAGATTTCTCTTTTAGTGCAGACCTGCCCTTCTCTTCTTCAGCTTTTCTTGTATTGATTTGGAGTTCATAAGACATAAGCTTTTCAAAGAGATTTTGCGGGTCCGTCTCAGCTAGCTTCCCGAACTCCCTGATGGCGCACACCTTGTTATCCCATTCCTTGGTTAGGGATCTCAAGAATTTGTCGTTCAGTTCTCCGTTGGTGAAGACATGGCCATACACCCTTAGGCCATTCACAATTTTGAAGAAGTTCTCAAAGGTGTCGGCAATTGTTTCCTTGTTCCCTTGTCGGAACGCTTCATATTTTTGATTGAGAAGGGATCTCCGATCATCCCTTACTTCTTCAGTTCCTTCCATCAAAGTGACTAAGGAATGCCACATCTCCTTAGCTGATTGACAGTGAATCAAATTCTGCAGCATCGAGTCATCGACTGCACTTGCTATAATGTTCTTAGCTTTCTTGTCGAGAGAGACAAGTGCAATCTCGTCTTTGTCGAGATCCATTAGCTTTTTGGGAACTTTCTTGGTAGGGTCGATAGTGGACACAATCATGGGAACGTAAGGACCTTCTTCAACAATCATGAAGATCCTTGGATCCACAGCTTCCATGAAAAATTTTATCCTTTCTTTCCACATGGGAAAGTTATTTTTGTTGCACAGTGGAAGCTTGGTGAAATCTTTGCCCTTGTCTATTTTATGGTAGAATCTTTCAGACAACAGATTTGGATCTGATCAAGGTGTTAACCTTTTGACGATCAACCTGGCTCTGGTACCAATTGAAAGAAAATGGTTGTCAACCTAAATCACCTAGAGGGGGGTGAATAGGTGAGTTGTGCGTATTTTTGCGGAATAAAAAAATAGTTAGAGCACAGCACAGAACGATCTACCAGTATCACAGACGACACAAGATTTATAGTGGTTCCCCAACCTTGGGTACATCCACTTTCCCTCACCGATCTAGCAATCCACTAGACTTGGCTACTCCACTATCTCGGATCAAAAATCGATCCTACCCTCGGAACAAAGTTCCTACAAACTCGATCCAAACAAAGGGATCTACACCTCGGAAGATAACACTTCCTACAAACTCGGAGTGAAAAACTCCTACACTCGGAGAAGATTTCTCCAACAAGATTAATAAAGTGTTTACAAGAATACAAATAGTAAATCACTCAGATATGAATGAAACGGCCAGGATCTTCTTCTTTTCAACTTTGTAGCACTTTCAGAAATCGGTGAAGAAGTTCTCGGCTTCGATCTGGATTTACTCGCTTTTACAGAAATCGAGAGAGAATATGATCAGCGAACTCGATCTCGATCTGTAACTTTCTTCAGAATAGTCCTCTGAAAGTAGAAGCTTTGGCCGGAGAAGAAGGCGGAGGCAGCGGCTTCCGTTTTGCGAAAATCAGAGAGGAGTCGGCTGAAGAATATTTCTCAAAATAGAATGACAAGAAAGCTTGGAGAATACTTATGGTTTGTCATTTTCTGATAAGACCTTATATAGGAGAGACTAATGGTCATAATCGGTCATAATGATGTACACATGGACCAATCATGTCGCGTGATTTGAAAAATCCCGTCAGAAAAAGGACTTAGTAAATTTTGGAAAGATTCAGCCAACTACACGAGTAAGTCAATAACTACTCGAGTAGTTGAATAACTACTCGAGTATATGAAGGAGAACATACTCGGGTATATATAGATAGACTACTCGAGTATATAGAAATCAACTACTCGAGTAAGCAGATAGAACTACTCGAGTATGTGTAGAGACTTACTCGAGTACATAGAGGATCTACTCGAGTACTGGAAAAGCTACTCGAGTATATTACATAAACTACTCGAGTACATGAAGTACTACTCGAGTGGGATACTTAGAAAAATTTCGAAGATGTCAGCAACCAACTACTCGAGTAGTTGAACTAAACTACTCGAGAGGAAGTAATCTACTCGAGTAGGTGAAAGTTCTACTCGAGTAAAAGACTTAGAAAATTTCTGGAGTAGGGAAATATCAAGGTACACGAGTGACACAAGATCTACTTGAGTATGTTTCTATATACTCGAGTATGTGAGTATACTTACTCGAGTATATGAGCATGCTACTCGAGTATATGAATATATCTACTCGAGTAGGTGACCTAGCTACTTGAGTATATTATACTCAGACTACTCGAGTAGGTGAAAGCTCTACTCGAGTAAAACACTTAGAAAATTTTTGATGTTGGAAAAACTGATTCTTCTAGAGTAGCCAACTTCTAATTCCTTTCCCATAGTCCAATAGCTTGAATACGAAGTGTATCCCAATAGAGAGACCACACATGAGTCAACACCTTGGAATATGCAATGAGGGATTACATTGCACAGTTCCTGTGTTTGGTGACCCACTGTGAGCTGACATTGGTCTACACTTCCCATTGAAATTCCTGCAAACATATAACTCAAACCAAGCATCAAATACAACTTAATTCATCTTATTTCCAGGGTGACTTCATCAAATCTGGGTTCATGTGGATGAAATACCCAACAAAGACTGAGTTGTAGGGCTTTGGGCCTGAGTTATAGGAGTGGGGACACTCTGAGTTGTAGGAACCTGTTTGGGGTTCTGAGCTGTAAGATCTGAGGATCTAAGGAGAAGTGCTGAAGTTAGGTCGAATCTAGTACACTACTAGATAGGCGAAGGGGGAAAGTGGATGTACCCAGACCTTGGGGAACCACTATAAATACTGTGTGCACTCTATGTATGTTTGCTTTTATGATTATTGTGTTGTGATAATTGTAGAATTGCATTTGTTATACAGGATTTCTGCCTTAAATTTAAAAAGATAAAGTTCACCTATTCACCCCCCCCCCCCTCTAGGTGGTTAGGCACTATTTCTTTTAAGTGGTATCAGAGGGAGGTTACTCAAAAAGGACATAACAGTCTGAGGAAGATCCTGTAGGCAGAATCAGAATAAACAAGAATCAAGAAAATGGGTTCTACTGAGAATCACAAAGAGATGGGGTCCATGAAATCGCCAATCTGTATAAAAGAGATTTTTGGCATATAAAAAGAGAGCGTTAGACTCTTTATGAAAGCATCTGACCCAAGAATATACATTACAGTCAAAGAAGGGCCATATGTGCCAATGAAGATATCTATTCTAGATGTAAATCAGAAAACTCGCAAGGACTTTTCTGAAATGACTAAAGATGAAATCATTCTGGCCACTATGGACGAGAGGGCCCAGAATATTATTATTAGTGCAATTAATGATGCAACATTTCAGAACTTAATTCATTGTAAAACCTCTAAAGAAATGTGGGACACATTAATAGTTTACATGGAGGGATCAGAAGAAGTAAGACAAGACAGGAAGTCTTTGTTAAATCAGGAATATGAAAGCTTCAGACAAGGAAAGTCTGATAGCATTACTGAATGTTACAAGAAGTTCTATAGGATAGTCAATGAATTGATGTAATATGGAAGAGAATTAAGCAACTATGAGCTGAAGGACAAGTTTTTAAGATCTCTGACTAAGGACTGGGACACCAAGATTTGTGTCATTAGGGAAGTGGCCAAACTAGCTGATATTCCTCCTCCTACATTATTTGGAAAACTGTTATCTTATGAGATGCAGTTAATGGCTAGAAAGGAGGAAAAGAAGACTACTAGAGTGGAGCACAAGGAAAGATCTATGACCTTCAAGACTGAAGCCACTAGGAAGTATAGAAGCAAGTCTCCATCTCCACCACAAATAGTTGCTGAGGCTGTGACAGAAAATTCAGATAGCAAGAATTCAGATAGCAGTGAAAGTGATGAAAACTTTGCTGCTTTTACTAGACATTTTCAAAAGTTTCTGAAGAAGAAACAGTGGAGGTCTAAGCCATCCACTTCTCAGCCAAAAGATGACTACTATCAAAAAAGGAAGTCATCAAGGAATGACAGAAGTAGGTCCAAGCCAAGCAAATCTACATCTTCAAAGATTGTGTGATATTACTGCAATAGACAGGGACATGTAGTGGCTGAATGTCCTAAAAAGAGGAAGGAGTCAGCTGACAAAAAGAAGACTCAGTTTAAGGGAAAAAAAGAAAGGTCTTTTGTTGCTAAGAAAGACAAGAGTCTGACTGATCAGTCATCTTCAGAAACAAAATCAGAAGCTGAAGCCTATATTGGACTATTTGCTGAAGAGAAAGATGATGCGTTCATGCTGCTAATGAATTCAATTTATGAGCATGAGGAAAATCAATGCAAGGGACTGATGACCTTATCTGAAGGAGACAAGAACCAGGATTAGCCTGGACCAAGTAAGGTATAAAGTTGTTCTTCTAGTTCAATTTCTAGTACTGAGTCAGAATCAGATACATCTGCATCAAGTGATGTGGGTGGGTATGAATCTGAAGGAGATATTCATCAGTTAATTGATGAATATAGGGACTTGTTGCAAGCCTTGAAGAAAAGCAAGACCTTAGCCAAAACTCAGGCAAAGGAGATTGCTAGTCTTAAATTGGCTGCTGCTGATTCAGACAAGTTGTTTGATCAGAAACTGAATGAAATAGCCCGGCTGAAGAACATTATTGTTATTCAGATGGGTACTATTACATTTAAGAATGATCAAATTAGAAATCTTGAGGCTAGAATTCAGAAGGAGAGAGAGATTGTAGCAAGTTTTTCTAAACCTAAATCTGTTTTACCTTTGATAGATGAGTTTGTACCTCAAAAGGGTAAGACTGGATTGGGGTTTACAAAACCTGTCAGGACAGTTAGGTCCAAATCTAAGGGCAAAGCCCCAGCACTAAACAAGAAGGCTGCAGTAGATAATCCATCCAGGGTTGTACCTAAACAAAGGTACAACAGGTTTGAGTGCTGGTGTTGTGGCAAGATAGGCCACTTTGCCATAGATTGTTGGCACAATTTAAGTGTCAAGGAGAGTAGCAAACTGCCTGCTAGAAGAGCTACAGGTAGTTTTGTTAAAGGTCAGACTAACCTGAACCAAGGAACCAATAGTTATTTGGGTTCTAAGGTTAAGTAATCTGTTTTGCATGTGAGTCCAAGCATCCATGCCCCTATATGGTACTTAGACAGTGGATGTTCCAGGCACATGACTGGAACTAGGGGGTTGCTGAAGGACTATACACCTATCAAGGATGGCCCTAAAGTTACCTTTGGTGGTTCAGAAAAGGAATCATCAAAAGCTTTGGTAACATTTCTAGTAATCAAATTATAATTACTCAAGTGGCTTATGTAAAGGGTTTGAAACATACCCTCATTAGCATAAGTCAGCTGAGTGATTTAGGATATGACATCTCATTTGTCAAGGATGGTTGTCATATCAGTAGGTCAAGTGATCAAAAGATCATTCTGACAGGATATAGGAAGAGAAATGTCTATTGTCTTGACTTTGTATGTGAGAACAATGTTTCTCCTATTTGTCTTGTAACTAATGCGAAAGTCTCACATTGTGTTAAATGGCACAAGAGGCTGGCTCATCTTAACTATAAGACAATTGGCCAACTCTTTAGCAAAGAGTTAGTGAAGAATGGTCCTCAAGTTAAGTGTATAAAGGATGGGATATGCTCATCTTGTCAAAAAGGCAAGCAGACCAAATCCACCTTTTATAGCCTTGAGAACAAGGATTCTGTGAGGTGTCTATACCTCTTGCATATGGATCTTTTTGGTCCTATGCTAGTTCACAGTCTAGGTAGGAAGGTCTACACATTTCTGGTTGTAGATGACTATTCAAGGTATTCCTTGGTGTTCTTCCTAAGACAAAAATCTGAAACCTCAAGTATCTTATATAGTTTTGTTAAACAAATTCAGAATGAATTGGACAGTACAGTGGTCAAAATTAGAAGTGACCATGGTACTGAATTTCAGTATGAAAGTATGACAAAACTGTGTGAAGAGTTTGGGATTTTTCAGGAATTTTCTTCACCAAGAACACCTCAGCAAAATGGTATTGCTGAAAAGAAGAATAGAACCTTGATAGAGGCTGGTAGAACCCTATTGAGTGACACTTCTCTCCCAGAATATTTCTGGGCTGAGGCAGTAAATACTACTTGTCATGTGATCAATAGGGCTACTATCACCAAGAGCCACAAGAAGACCCCCTATGAGATTGTGAAGGGCAGAAAACAAATTTATCCTATTTCAGGATCTTTGGCTGCAAGTGCTATATACTTAACAATGGAAAGTCTTATCTAACCAAGTTTGCTGCCAAATCCCAAGAGGGGATCTTTGTTGGGTACAACAACAATAGTAAGGCTTATAGGGTCTACAACTTGATTACTCAAGTTGTAGAAGAGTCTGTACATGTAGTTTTTGATGAAGCAAGGCTCATTAACAATGAATTGCCAAGTAGTGTTTGCAGCTCTACAGGTGTAACTGAAAAGATGGACAAGCTTACCATTGCAGAAGGTTCTTCTACAAGTCAGCAAGTGGAAGATGGTGGCTACTTTCCAGGGGGAATACAAGATACTCCTGGTGCTGAAGAAGACCAAGAGGTGCAGCTAAATGAAGAGGGTGAAGGTGTGCAACCTGAAAATAGGTTGCCTCCAGCAAATAGACACTTAAACGATCACCCACCCAATCAAATAATTGGAGATCCCAGACAAGGAGTGCAAACAAGGAGCAGGAATCTGAGTACAGTCCTTTACTCCAGTTTCCTATCCCAAGTAGAGCCAAAGAAATTTTAAGAAGCAATCCTAGACCCTCATTGGATTGAGGCCATGCAAGAGGAGCTGAATCAATTCAAAAGATGCAAGGTCTGGGAGCTAGTTCCTAAACCCAAGGACCACAACATTATTGGAACTAAGTGGACCTTTAGGAACAAGTTGGATGAGAATGGAATCATCATAAATAATAAAGCTAGACTGGTTGCAAAAGGATATATGCAGGAAGAAGGTATTGATTTTGATCAAACCTTTGCTCTAGTAGCAAGACTGGAGGCAATCAGAATGTTCCTTGCCTATGCAACATATCAAGGGTTTAAGGTATATCAAATGGATGTTAAGTCAGCTTTTCTGAATGGAAATCTGAAGGAAGAAGTCTATGAAGAGCAGCCATCAGGTTTTGTTGATTCTCTTAAACCTGATTATGTATATAGACTTAGGAAGGCTTTGTATGGGTTAAAACAAGCTCCTAGGGCTTGGTATGAAACCATGTCTAGTTTCCTCATTGAGAATAAATTCTCAAGGGGGAAAATAGACAAGACTCTATTCTTTAGGGAATCCAGAGGCAAGATTATCTTAGTCCAAATATATGTAGATGACATAATATTTGGGTCTACAGAAAGTAGTCTTTGCAAAAAGTTTGCAAAACTTATGCAAGGACAATTTGAAATGAGCAGTATGGGGGAACTTAAGTTCTTCTTGGGTCTCCAAGTTAGACAGACAGAAGATGGATTATCTATATGCCAGTCTAAGTTCACCCTAGAGTTGATAAAGAAGTATGGTATGGAATCATCCACTACCATGAAAACTCCTATGGGGTCAAGCATGTCTCTAAGCAAAGATGATGTAGGGAAACCTGTAGATGAGACTTTTTATAGAGGGATAGTTGGCTCCCTACTGTATTTGACTACTAGTATACCAGATATCATGTATGCTACATGTGTCTGTACTACGTACCAAGCTTGCCCTAAAGAATCTCATCTGACAGTAGTCAAAAGGATTTTGAGATATCTTAAGGGCACACCTTATCTAGGCCTTTGGTACCCTAGGAATGAAGATTTTATACTGACAGGTTATTCAGATGTAGATTTTGCAGGCTGCACGGAAGATAGGAATAGTAATACAGGAACCTGTCAATTTCTAGGTGGAAGGCGTATGTCATGGAGCAGTAAGAAACAGACTAGTGTGGCCATCTCCACAGCTGAGTCAGAGTATGTGGATGCAGGAAGCTGTTGTGCACAACTTCTATGGATTCAACATCAGCTAAAAGATTATGGTATTCAAGTAAGTAGAACACCTTTATTGTGATTCTACAAGTGCCATTTCTATTGCAAATAATCCTGTCTCTCATAGTAGGACTAAGCACATAGAAATTAAGTACCATTTTCTTAGAGAACATGTAGAAAAAGGAGACATTTCCCTAGAGTATGTTAAGACAGATAATCAGTTAGTTGATATGTTTACTAAGCCCCTAGATGAAACCAAATTCAATAATTTTAAAATTAAATTAGGAATGTTAAACTTAGAATAGTTTAAAAAATTGGCTAAGTAAAATAGTGTCGACACACAGAGTTGTCTGTGTCGACACATAGAAGTGGTGTCGACATTTCAGAGAAATGGTGTCGACACATCTAGACAGTAAGTGTCGACACTTCAGAGAATTAGTGTCGACACTTCCAGAGTAGGTGTCGACACATCCAGGGTGTTGTCGACACCTAGGATTTACACAGAATTCGTCGAGTAGAGTCTCGACTATTCGTCGAGCTGAGATGTATAAGTGTCGACACATATATTCTGTCGACTATATTTATGTCGACACATGGTTGTCGAGACATTAGAAGTAAGTGTCGACAATTTTCCACAGTGTCGACACCCTTCAAGTATTTTGACGCGCCTTTTCTCCTTCGATTCTAGAAAGGTATAAATAGGTCTTCACCATTGTTTGTCGACACGCTCACCATAGTTTCGTGACCAAACTTGTGTGTCGACATCTCTCTTCTCTAAATTCAAAATTTCTTCAAACCCTAATGGCGCCCAAGCTAGAAGAGAACATCAATGAAGGTTATGAGCTCGTGCGACACGCCTTTGATGACGCAGAACCAGAAATCCAAGGTGTTATAACCCTAGTTGCAGAAACTGGGTTAGAGTATCTTGTTTCAGAACTAGTCAAGATATGGAAGAAGGAGGTCCTTGAATTCATTAGTGCAGCTACACTTGATGAATCTGGACTCAGGATTAAGGCCAAAGTCCATGGGGAAAAAGTCAAGATCACCCAGAAAAGTCTAAGAAAAGTTCCACATCTCCCTAGAACTAAAGAAGAGGAAGATGTACCTACATCAAAGACAAGGGAGGCAGTGGAATGGTGTGGACTTGATTCAAGCTTGAAGATTGGATCAGTCTTTAACAGAAAAGGCATGAACATGCAGGACAAGTTCTTATCTGAAATAGTGGGCAAGGTGATACTGAGCAAGCCTGGTGGGCATGATAGGATATCAGCTCACATGTTTAGTTTGATGACCAGGATAATTTTCCAACTTAAAACTTGAAGGATCAAGCGCATAACCAACTGTTCCAAAAGCCCGGACTGTTGTAAAGGGTGCTACTTAATTTCTTAAATAAGTAGAAGAGCGCCACGGGTCAAGTGAAGGAACGCCGGACCCAACAATCCCCCCCCGGCGTCCAGCACAACCCATCGGCTCAGCGGTGGAGTTACCACATGGCCCATATGGCTCAGAGGTGGGGTTATCACATGGCCCACACGGCTCAGAGGTGGGGTTACCACATGTCCATGTTTGCACGGCTCAGAGGTGGGGTTACCACATGTCCACGGTTGCCTGACTCGCCGGACCCACACAGGTAGAAGGGAAAAATCCGGATTTAATAGCGCTCCCCCGGTCTTGAACCCGTGACCTACTCTGATACCAATTGAAGGATCAAGCGCATAACCAACTGTTCCAAAAGCCCTGACTGTTGGAAAGGGTGCTACTTAATTTCTTAAATAAGTAGAAGAGCGCCACGGGTCAAGTGAAGGAACGCCGGACCCAACAAAACTGATTGATCAGTAGTAATGTTTGATAAGATAAAGGAAAGTCTGAAGAAGCCTAATCTGGGTAGGATTCTGAGTTTATACTTAGCTGGAAGTATCCCTGAAGTGATGAACCAAGCTGCTGGTTCTAAGATAAATCATATGAAGAGAATGGATCTTAGGATTATCTCAAGGTGGGACAAAGTGTTGACAAAGGAAATGCCAACTCCAGAAAAGGAAACACCTCAGAAGAAGAAGAAGAAGAAAGCCATTGTGTCTCCTGAATCCTCAAGTAGCTCAGAAGAACAGGTGGTTTTTAGTTCTGATGATGGAGAAGATGGCAATGTTGGACAGTCACCAGCAAGACAAGAAGATGCCCAGAGGCATGGGGAGCTACCATCAGCTAGCCCTATTCACCTGGATCCACTCTAGGGGGAGCCTCAACATGTAAATGAGACAACTCAATTAGATAGTGAAAGGGCTACCCAAACAATACTTGAGGTAATCAATGAAGTTAATCAATCTACTTTAAATATTGAGGATGAAGTATTGACTGAATCATTACTTGATGTTGATCAGCCAACTCAGAAACATAGTCAGCCACAAGATGTTGTCATGGAAGACACATCAGTTGCTGATAATGCTACAGAGATCAGAGATTCTCCAGTTCAACCTCAACATGAGTTTACACTAGAAGAACTGTTCCCTGATCTTTTACAGACTGACTTTGAGGGAGAGAAAGCAGCTGTTGAGGGGGAGCAGGTAGACCTTGAGGGGGAGCTTGTAGAGGACACTGCAAGAAAAGAGACTGAGGAGCAAAGGAATGCTGAGGAGCTACCAAGGACTGAGAAGGATTTACCTCCTAGTCCTAAGGACAAGGTAGACATTGCCAGTACTTCTGCTTCAGAGGATGAAGAGGCTGCTAGAGCCAAGAAAAGAAAGTTACAGGTTTTCAGAAGGAGAAGCCAGACATACAAGAAAACACTGCAGACCATTGCTCCACAACAAGCCCCAACTGCTGACTATAGTTCTTTGTTGGTGGCTTTGCAAATCAAGATGGATGAGCAAAGGAGAGCTCTAGAAAAGTATATGGATGAAGGCCATAAATCACTTCAATTTGATCTGGCTCAAGACATAAACTCTATAAGATTTGAAGTGAATCAAAACAAGAAGGAAATGACTGATTGCTTCCACAAGGGAGGCAATGCAGTGGTATATCTGGCTACACGCCAAGAGCAGATAAAGACACAGATTGATGACCTGGTAGTGAAACAAGGATATGTTCTGGAAAACCAGATTAGAATGAATGACAATTTAACTGAATCACATAATGTGATAGTAACTGAAATGCAGAATCTTGCAGCTGCTCAGACTGCAGCAAGGACTACTGCCAAGGCTGAATTTGACAAGCAATTACAAGAAAGCCTCACTGCTGTTCAAACTGCTATCGAAGATTCTCAAAAGGCTATTACTAAAAAGCTTCAAAGGTTAAAACCTTTTTATAAAGATGGAGTTAACTATTTGAATGCTCAAATATGATTTCAAAAAGATGATCTTAGGGATCATATAGAAAGAGAAGTCATAAAGGGGGAGAGGGTACTAGTCAAAGCAGGCTCTGACCATGCTAAATGGATTTCAAACAGCATCAGAGCTACCCTTGGATATCCACCTTTATGTGATAATGATAATGTAGCAGAATCTGGGGCAAATCCTGCCTATTTTGGAGGAGAACAAGCTGAAGTAGCTCAGGTGATCTACCCTCCTACAGATTTTGACATGATACATCAGGAGGTACAATCTATGTATAGTCCTCCTGAGGGTAATCAGAATATTATCTTTGAGAAAGTAGTACAGCCTGTGCCAGAGGCAATACTAAAAGAGCAAGAGGCAGTATTAAAAGAGCAGGAATCCCAATTATCTAAGAAGAGGTTCAGAGAGCAGGCTGAATTAAGGCCAGACTTTGAGCAATGGAGCCCAACCTCTAGGAATATCATATTGACTGCTTGGAAGGCTGCAAAGGATAATTTCCTAGAGAGGGGCAAATGGTATTCTGACCAGGAATGGAAAAAACATGAAGCTAGGCAAGAGGCCATAGTTCAATACAGAAGAAAGGCTAAACTAGGGAAGCTACCTCCTAATGCACAGGAGCCTAGCAAGTATTTCCCTAAGCCTTATCATTACTTTGAGAGACAGAAGATAAGGGCTGAAGAACAGAAAAAGAAAGATCTTAAGGGAAAGAAGCCTGCTGATGACAATGATGCTCCATTTCAAGCAAAGATTCAATCTGGAAAGTGCATTGTTATCAAGGAGCCAGAGCAGCCATATGATAGAATTTTCTTGAGTTTACACCTTGTAATCATTTGCATTAAACTTCATGTAAACTTTTGATTAATAAAACTTTTTGGAAGTTGTAAAAATAATGTTTAATGTTCAAACTATTACATTGATATTCTGAGATAATTGTTTATACATGTTTTGTTTATACATGTTTAGTATTTACCCTGTCATATAATACTGCTATACATCATATTGAGTATTTGTTATGTATGGTGTATATCATTGACTAAGGGTTATGACTTCTCCAAATAGGGGGAGATTGTTGGGTACATTGGAATATGTGTACCAGATTTGAAGAAGCCTCACCATTCTCAATGATATACATCAAGGTGTATTTGATGTGCTTTGAGTTTATATGTGCAGGTTAAGTAATTGCAGGAAATGCAGAAAAGTTTCTAAGTCCATGTGTCGTCACCTAGAGGTGAAGCGTCGACACTTTTGAAGGCTTGCGTCGACACCAAGAGAAGTTGTGTCGACACTTGGAGTAATTGTGTCGACACCAGGAAAGCAAAGTCGACACCAGAAGCAAAGTGTCGACACATACAGGGAGTGTTGACACACTGTGAAGAATTGTCAACATAATCTGTGTCGACACTTAGAGGCAGTGTCGACACCCAGAGAAACTTTGTCGACATCAAATGTGTCGACACCAAGAGGCTGTGTCGACACTCTGCAAGCGTCAACGAAGTTAAAGTACTTGTGTCGACACAAAGGAGATGTGTCGACACTCAGCAAGCTTCAACAAAGTTAAAGTACATGTGTCGACACAAAGGAGATGTGTCGACACTCAGCAAGTTTCAACACAAGAAGACATGTGTCTACACAAAGGAGATGTGTCGACACTCAGCAAGTATCAACAACAAAAGAAGATGTGTCGACACAAAGGATATGTGTCGACACACAGCAGAATTCAACAAAGTGTTAAAGAAGAAGTACTTGTGTCGACACACAGAATCAGTGTCGACACATTCAACAGAAGACTTGTGTCGACACACAGAATCAGTGTCGACACATTCTGAAGAAGCAGTGTCGAGAAGCTATTACAACAACACAAGGATTTGTGTCGACACCATCAAGGCTAGTGTAGACACTTAGTCTACTTGTGTCGACACTTAGTCTATTTTGTGTCGACATATAATGACTATCTATCTCGACACTTTCAGACAGTGACAGTGATTTCAAGAAGTGACTGGATGACTTGACAGCTGCCATTTCAACCGGTCAACTACAAGTGTCAGAACCGTCAGAAGGTTGTTAGAAACCGGATCAGCCGGTTACCTTAGAGGAAGACTATATAAAGACCTTTCTCCTTCAACAGAAAGAAGATTATTCATTGACAACAATTAATCAAGAGATCTAACAACACAAAAGAAGAAGATCTTCAACAGAAGATCTAAGAAGTTGGAGAGAGAGAGCTCCTTCTAAGAAGAACATCTGCTGAACCAGGCTGCAAAGTAAGATTCAGATTGAGATCTGAATCTCAAGACAGAAGTTGATTGAAGATCATCTTCACAGGAGATTCAACCCTACTATGTTCTAATTCAAGAAGCTTTGAAGAAAGCCAAGGGAGGTTGATCTCTGCCAAGTTCTTCCAAGAACTCATCAAGAGGTCAGTCAACTCATCTCTCTCTTTCAGAGTTGTGGTTAATTACTTTGTATGATCAAAATATCTGTAGGATCTTGTATAGATCTGAGCTGTAAGCCTATTTTATAAAGGCTGAGTGTAGGAGACTGTGTGCTCTGAGTGTAGGTCTTGTTGAAGACTGAGGTAGGGCCTTGTGCCTGAGTTGTAGGAGACTTTGTTCTCTGAGTGTAGGTCTTTTTGAAGACTGAGTGGTAGGGCTTTGTTCCTGAGTTGTAGGAGTGGGGACATTCTGAGTTGTAGGAACCTGTTTGAGGTTCTGAGCTGTAAGATCTGAGGATCTGAGGAGAGGTGCTGAAGTTAGGCCGAATCTAGTACACTACTAGATAGGCGAAGGGGGAAGTGGATCTACCCAGACCTTGGGGAACCACTATAAATACTGTGTGCACTCTGTGTATGTTTGCTTCTATGATTGTTGTGTTGTGATAATTGTAGAATTGCATTTGCTGTACAAGATTTCTGCCTTAAATTTAAAAAGATAAAGTTCACCTATTCACCCCCCCTATAGGTGGTTAGGCACTATTTCTTTCACCTTATGGCCTTACACCAATAGAGAGTCCAAAACTCAAAAAGATAACATCCACCAACAATATGCATAAGCACTCCTACACTACCTCGGCATGCAAGCCGGAAAACAAGAGCATCAAACATATAATGCCACAAAATAGAGCTAGTACGAAACTTGAAACACTTCATGAGACTTAGGCCTTTTTGGTCGGCGAGCTCGCTCCTGCTTTTGATCCTAGCCCTGTAAAATTTGGTGGTAACGTGGGTCAGCAAAGGCTGACCTCAAACTATGTAACAAACACATCTCCTCCTGGTCGCCCCTAACGGACCGCAGGGTATCCCTCCAACCTGCAAGTCAGCATGTTGTATACCATATACATAAACATGTAAAGCTCTAAAAGAACAGGTTTGGATGTCTCAAGCAACAAACACATTTTCTATCTTGAGCATATAATAAAAAGGGGCCAACTATGCAACATGTATGCAAAACCCGGGCTTCACCCAAGGCACCCTATTGTGTATGCAACTAGCACATCATCATAACATCTGGGTACTTCGAATTTCCCCATTGGTGTTAAGCCACAAACAAAAGGGGACGTCAATTCCCCTATTGGCATACACGCCGCCACATGGAACTCTTGCCAAGGCCCCACCCGCTCATGGTTCTTAGACCCGGGCTTGCATACAAGCTCTGAATTCTCGCATCAGGATTCCGTCTCACACACTGACCGATTCTAAGAACCCTTGCTGGACCCCACCCGCTCGTGGCCTCATTGCCCGGGCTTGCCCCATGCTTGGCGTCTCTTCAGTCTCACAGAAGGGGACTAGTCTCGCCGGGACACTCTCCCCACATGAATTTCTTGTCACGTGATAGCCAGCCGACCACGGAGACAAAGCCGCATCTTAGCACATCACAATCTATAAACATCCCCACCCTAATCCATCATTTGTACTGCAACATCCCTGCACACAAAGGAAACCATCTACCACCAATGCAGAGCTAATCTTGTCCACCAAGGAAAACATCTACCGCCAATGCGGAGCTAACCTTGTCCGGTTCTGGGTAAACGTACTCACTCGATAAAAGGGGGAAATCACATACATCGCAAATGACATCTTGCCGCAATGGATTTCTACAAAATCCTTAAGGCTCGCTATACAATATCACTGAGTCGGACTAACGGTCGCGACTACGGCTTCACCCATAATGCCTAATCCACTAACAGAGCGGATCTCTAATGCACAATCATGCCGGGGACGGACTCAATCGACCCGGAGGTTCCTTTTGAACCATGGCGGCCCAAAACCCTCTCATTTGAGAGATTTGGTGCCCAAAAGCTTGAAAGAAAAGATGTTAAGCACACATCCTAAAAACCAAGAGGAGAAGTGTTGTTACATTACGGCCCCTCTTCCTAGCCATGGGAACTTAGCCGGATGAAAACCACCGCAACGGACTTGCCTCCGCGGATCTGGACTCGGCTCGCGATTGGGGGCTCCGAAGCTTCTCCGGCAGCCGGATCTCTCCTTCACCTCCTTCCTTTCTCTCCCTTCTCTCTAAAACCTTCGAAAGAGAAACTTGAAGAATAATGAGTGTTTCAAACCCTATTCCCGATCATAACCCATCAATGACAGCTCTATACCATCAGATGCCAATAGAAGGAAACGAATGGCTACGATTCGCACTTAAAACCAAACTCCTAGGCCGAACACGGCTTGTGACACGCCCGTGTGCAAGGCCGTGTGTCTCAATAGACGCCGAAACGTCGCACCCAGAAAAGGACATGGGTTCTGGACACGCCCGTGTCAAATGTGACATGCCCGTGTCACTTAGTACATGCTCATGTGCCTGGGCATGTTCCTCCATCGACATAGCAACAAACATTACCCGAGGAGAACACGGGTACTCAACACTCCCGTGTCACATTTAACACGCCCGTGTCAAATACGAACACGCGTGGGATCCACGTCGTGTTTATCCCCTCACATGGCCTGGCTATCATCCCGAGCAGGACACGGCCTCGGACACGCCCGTGTCGCAGGCCGTTTTCATCCTCTCGACGATCGTCGACCGCATTTTCGTCGACCACGCGAAAATCATCGAACCCGAACATGATATGGCTATGTACACGCCCGTGTCCTAGGTCGTGTTCACTGTCTCGACACTTCGTCGAGCACAGTTCGTCGACCACTCGAGTTCTTCGTCGAACCAGAGCATGATACGGCCTTGGACATGCCCGTGTCCTAGGCCGTGTGACCCTTACCAAGACCCAAGCTTGGATCTGAACGCTGTCCGTCCCTCTTTCGATTTTTGGGGCGTTACATACCTACCCCGGCTATAATTCTTTCCTTATACCTTATTAATTCCTATCTTGGGCACTTCAAAAAGAAACACGGAGTGAAAATTCTTTACATGAAAAGAATGGATATAAAGACAATGTAAATATATACTCGGGTACTACCCAAAGGTCAAATTGAGAAGAAGGGGCATAGTAAAAGAAAAGGAAAGAAGGTGGTTATGAAAGAGGATTCTGAACCTTAATCAATGTGCAAAGTGTACAACCTCGTATCCGGCGAGTGGGGTCGCAAGGAACCAGACCGTCCTGTTCAGATCACCCAGACAGCAGACGAGCTCGACAGGGAAATCTAAAGCCCGAGCTCGGCATTCGTCGACCCCGAGCTCGGCATTCGGCGAGCTAAGCCCGGGTTTCGTCGAGCTCGGCTCGACTAATTGAGGCCGATCGAAGGGCGAGCATAGTGTCTTAGCTCGCACTTGCCCTGAGGAGCTTGGCAGACAGCAAGCGAGCAGGATCTTCAGGGGTGGCCGAGTTCCTCAGCTCGCCCAGGTCTGTGAGGTATTTTTACTATTTTTCCCCCGCTGGACTGCCCATAGCCATTCAGAACAGCGGATTTACGCTGTTGGCAGGCCAACTTAGACTGCACATAGCCGTTCAGAACAGCTGGAGTTGGCTATTTGCAGGCCGTTTTCAGAAATCTATAAATAGGACCCAAAGGGTACCTCAGAAAGCATGTTTCTTGTGCCCCTTGCTCCATCTCTCAAGCGCTTTCGAAGGATACATTAGCTCGGCCTTTGGCTAAGGAGGGGAAGCGCTCTAAGATCTTTTGGGTGTGTGGTGGGTCCTCCCGCCAAGCCCTTGAGTCAGTTCTTCTTTAGTTCCTTTGTTGTTTTTCTTACAAGAGAGAAGTAGGTGTGCGATCACCCCTTACCCAACAGTTAACTCCAAAAGAGACCGAATTTTCGGTTTCAACATTTTGGTGCAGTGAGCGTGGAGCATGGTTAGTACAAAAAATCTTCAGCGAGCTCGATGGCAGGAGGACAAGGATCTGACAGGTCGGACTCGCCGCCCCCCCCCCCCCCCACCTCTGGCCACGATGGGAATGTTTGAGGACTTCAGGAATGAGGTGCTCGGCCTCGTCAAATTCGCACTCGGCGCGCGGGCCGAGTGCTCGACTCCAGCTGCCCTGATCGCTGTCGCCCCCTCTCTGGGCGAGGACGCCCCCGACAGGCGAGCTGGGAATGAGGCGGCCGAGGAGGGCCGGGGGTGCGAGCTCCCTGGGCGCGTGCTCTTCCCCGGTTCGGCAGGCGAAGGGCGGATCAGAGAGCTGGGCCCGCGAGATGTGCCAGCTCGCCTAGTAAGGGGAGGCATCCCCTTTAGCGAGTTGGTCTCTTCTGCCCCAGTTCCAGAGGGGTTCAGGGAACCTGAGATGTCCTACTACACAGGGAAAGGAGACCCGGTCCAACACGTCCAGTGGTTTGAGGACGTGATCTCGATCCGGCAGATGTCGGATGGGTTCAAGTGCCGACTCTTCGCCATCACCCTCAAGGACAAGGGGAGGAAGTGGTTTCACCAGTTGCCGGCTAGCTCCATCTATTGCTTCGAGGACCTGCGTCGGGGGTTCATGTTGAGGTTCACTACCTCGAAGAGGAGGAAGAAGGAGTCGGAGTCCATGTTCCACATCAAGCAGGGAGTGAATGAGACCTTGAGGAGCTACGTTGACCGGTTCCAGAAGGTCACCCAGGTCTAGGAGATGTCGGTTCATAGTCTGATGATGGCTTTCACCCGGGGGATATAACATGGATTCTTCAGGATGGAGCTGAAGAGAGTACCGCCCCTCTCCTACGAGGAGATGATGGATAGGGCAGCAAGGGAAGTCAAAGGGGAGGCGTCGAATCTGGAGTTCGCCCGGAAGCTGGCCAGGTGGGCCCCGGAGGAAGAGAAGGAGCCGATAGGAGGTAGGGTGCAGGAGGAGAGGAGAGCCGAGCCCCGGCAGAGGGAGCAGAGGCAGCTCCAAGGGCAGTAGCAGCCCAGGTGGGGGCGTCAGTAGCCGGACCGTCGGTTGGGCTGGAGGCCCGAGTGGCAAGATCAGGGGCCACGGAGAGGATACCAAGGAAGGGATCACCACCATGGGGGCCAGGATCAATTGCACCCCCCGGGTTAGAGGCAGGCGCAAAGACCTCCCCTCCCCATTCAGGATCAGGCTATGGCCATAGCCATGGGGGAGAGGAGGAGAGAAGCGCGGAGGATAAGAAGAGAAGTAAGGGTGGAGTTGCCCTACTGAGACTTCCATCAAGAGGAAGGGCACGCTACAGACACGTTCCCGGAGTTCCTCGAGATGAGGGGGAATATGGAGCAGCAGTAGCAGCAGGGGCGGCATGAAGTGAGGATCAAGGAGGTCCTGCCTCGGGTGGAGGAGGATCGATGTGAGGACCAGGTGGACGTCAGGACCCGAGGAGGGATCAGAGTGATCCATGGGGGGGGGGGGGGGGTTGAGGCTTCCCGGAGGTCGAGCCTCCATACTATGTATCGTCGGAGCGTCGGCTCCACGTCCCAGACTACACCCCCAGAAGAGAGGATTACCTTATCGAGGAGCGATATGCTGGATCATGAGGATCTATTTTGTGATGCGCTGGTCATCCAGACAGCCATCAAAATTTCATCGTCTCCCGGACCCTCGTCCAGAACGGAAGCTCCATCAACGTCACCTTTAAGAAGGCGTTTGACGCGATGAAGGTGTAGGCGAAGAGAGTGTTGGTCTCAGATGGGCCCTTGTTTGGAATTTTGGGGGAGAGGAAGGAGGTAGAAGGAGGAGTGGGGCTCCGTGTCACCCTGGGGGGGGCGAAGAGATTGCTGGCCAAATTCTTCTAACTGAGTTCGATGACTATGCCAAGGCACTGAGTTAACTCAATGCTTTCAATGCTTATGCCTTAGAATATTTCAGTCCCTTTTGCTCATCATATGAGCTACACCATACAGATCCAAACTACCAATTTCCCCACAATCTTATGTGTGACCCTAATAGTGTCATACTGAATTGGCAGTGAGGCTAGATGCTTGATCACTTTCAGATCACTTTGGTTGCACCAACAGTCTCCCACTTGATCTAGAAAGTATCAAACAAAAGCTTCACAAATAATGGGCAGCAACTAGCAATACATCATTGTTCCCTAAACAGTAAGAGTTTATAAAACTCAAAAGTCATTGTGACCAATATTACAGTGTTATCATGTCTGTACAACCCAGTATTCGCCGAATGGGTCCACCACACAGGGAGAGAGGACGAAGGTGACTTGTCCGCGCCAGAACAACATACGGGCAAATTCAAAATGGCCAAACCGCTACTGCCAAAGCTTGGTGCGCAAGATGCGCGGGCTGGCCCACCCAGCCCGCGTCCGCCCGGTGTTCGTCGAAGAGAGTTCGCCATCCGTCGAGCGGGGCTTGGCGTTCGTCGAATGGAGCTCATCGTTCTTCGAGCAGGGCTCGATGTTCGTCGAATGGAGCTCGCCGTTCATCAAGCAGGGCTCGACGTTTGTCGAACAGAGCTCGTCGTTCGTCGAGCGGGCCTCAGCCTTATTCGAGCTGATCTCGAGAGTTAGAATCCTGGATTCGTCGAACTAAGCTCGGCAAACTCAATTCTTTTGGAATTCATTATGTATTAACAGTCCCATACCATGCAACCTGCTCTCCCAAAGGCGACCTGGCCGCCTGCCCGCCTCAGGGCGAGGGTTGGCGAGCTACGGAGGCCTGGCTCACACTCTCATAAGGAGGGGAAGGCGAGCTGCGGGAGCCAGGTCGCGCCCGCCTCAGCAGAGTGGAGAGTTGTGGCGAGCCGACCTCCAGATCCTTGGAACCTGCCTAGTGGGGCCTAGAGGTAGAATTACCTGGGTACCCTTGCCAGGGGTGCGAATAGCTTGTTAGAACAACGAAGTTGCGTTGTTGGCAGACCCAGTTGGGCTGCACATAGCTGTTCAAAACAACGGAGGTTGGCTATTTGCAGGGAATCTTTAGAAAACTATAAATAAGACCCAAGGGGCACCTCAAAAGGCATGCTGACTAGTGTTCATATCTTCTTGCACTTTTTGAGGTAGCCTTAGCTCGGCCTTTGTCTATGGAGGGGAAGTGCTCTAAGATCTTTCGGGTGTGTGGTGGTACATCCACGCCGAGCCCTTGGGCCAGTTCCATTTCTTTTTACTATTTGGCTTGCGGGAGAGAAGTAGGTGTGTGATCACCCCTTCCCCAAGGATGAACTCCATAAGAGACCGAGTTATCGGTTTCAACATTTTTATGCGGGGAGCGTGGAGAGTTGTCAGCACAGAAAATCATCAACATCCTAGATGGCAAGAGGAGAAGGACAAGGCTCAAACAGGTCTGACTTGCCACCCCCACCCCCTCTGCCCAAGGTGGGGATGTTCGAAGACTTCAGGTAGGAGGTGCTCAACCTCGTCAATTTCGCACATGGTGCGTGGGCCGAGTGCTCGACTCCAGCTATTCCAATCGCCGTCGCCCCATCTCTGGGAGAGGACGCTCCCGGCAGGCGAGCTGGGAAGGAGGTCGCTAAGGAAGGAAGGGAATACGAGCTCCCTGGGCGCGTGCTCTTCCCTGGCTCGGCAAGCGGAGGCCGGTTCGGCGATATGGGTGCGCGAGATCCCCCAGCTCACCCAGCGGGAGGAGGCAGCCCCTTCAGCAGGTTGGTTTCCTTATCCCCAGTTCTCGAGGTGTTCAGGGAACCCGAGATGTATTCCTACACCGGGAAGGGGGACCCGGTCCAGCACGACCAGTGGTTTGAGGACGTTGTATCGATCCAGCAGATGTCGGATGGCTTCAAGTGCAGGCTCTTTGCCATCACCCTCAAGGAGAAGGCGAGAGAGTGGTTTCACCAACTACCGGCCAGCTCCATTTACTACTTCGAGGACCTGCGTCAGGAGTTCATGTTAAGTTTCAGCACCTCCAAGAGGAGGAAGAAGGAGTCGGAGTCCCTGTTCCACATCAAGCAGGGGGTGAACGAGACCTTGGGGAGTTATGTTTACCGGTTTCAAGAAGAGGTCACCCAAGTCCAGGAGATGCCCAGGCATAGCCTGATGATGGCATTTACCATGGAGATGCAATAGGGTTTCTTCAGGATGGAACTGAAGAGAGTGTCGCCGCTCTCCTATGAAGAGCTGATGGAGAGGGCGGCAAGGGATGTCGACGGGGAGGCATCGAATCCGGAGTTTGCTCGAAAGTTGTCAGGTAGGCCACGGAGGAGGAGAAGGAGCCAAGGGGTGGCAGAGGTTAGGAGGAAAGGAGAGCTGAACCCCTGCAGAGGGAACAATGTCAACTGCAGCAGCAGCAACAGACCAGGTGGGGGAGTTAGGAGCCGGACCGTCGGTGGGGCTGGAGTCCCGAGTGGCAAGACCAGGGGCCACGAAAAGGTTACTAAGGAAGGGACAACTGCCATGGGGATAGGATCAGTTCCATCCCCCCAGGTTGGAGCAAGCCCAAAGACCTCCCCTCCCTGATCAAAATCAGGCTATGGCCATTGCCATAGGGGAGAGGAGGAGAGCAGCACAGAGAAGGAGAAGAGAAGTTAGGGTGGAGTTGCCCTACTGTGACTTCCACCAAGAGGAAGGGCACGCCACAGCCACGTGCCCAGAGTTCCTCAAAATGAGAGGAAATAGGGAGCAATATCAGCAGCATGGTCGCCATGAGGTAAGGATTGAGGTGGTCCTACCTCGGACGGAGGAGGATCGATGTGAAGACCACACGAACGTCAAGACACGGGGAGGGATCGTAGTGATCCATGGAGGGGTGGGGATCGATGTTTCGCGGAAGACGAGCCTCCACACCATGTACCGTCGTAGTGTTGGCTCCACATCTCAGACCCCACCCACAGAGGAGAAGATCACCTTCTCGAGGAAGGATATGTCGTATCATGAGGATCCCTTCTGCGATGCGCTGGTCATCCAGACAGCCGTCAAGAATTTCACCGTCTCTAGGATCCTCATTGACAATGGAAGCTCTGTCAACATCATCTTCAAGAAGGCATTCGACGCGATGAAGGTCGACGCAAAGAGGGTGTTGGCTTTTGATGGGCCCCTGTTTGGGTTTTCAGGGGAGATGAAGGGGGTATAAGGAGGAGTGGGGCTCTACGTCACTCTAGGGGGGGGGGGGCAGTCCCGGAACTGCAGGTTTGTCATCGTGGATGCCCCCAGTAGATACAATGCCATCTTCGAAAGGCCCCTCATCAGCGCCTTCCGTTTCGTCCCCTCATCCTTCCACTAGTGCTTAAAGTTCTGTGCCGAAGGGATCCATGTCTGAGTTCGGGGGGACCCCAAGGTGGCAAGGGAATGCTACGACAGCACCGTAAACTCTATCTCTTAGCAGGAGGGGGCCGAGGAGATGGAGCGGAGAATGGAGGAGGTAGAGCTGGAGGCTGGCGGTGCGGAGATGGAGATAGAAGGTAGCCGCACCCTGGTGGTGACATATGAAGACCAGGAGTTGGCTGAGGTAATGGCCATAGAGGAAGAGGTGGAAGTCGAGGAGGTTCCTGTACCGGAGGAGAGGGACGTTGGATAATGGGGAGATCAGTCCAGGTTGGAGGCTGCAGAGGAGGTCATGGAGATGGAGCTTCTCACCCTTGGAGGTAAGGTGGAGAAGGTTCGTACTAGCAGGAGGCTGACCCTAGAGGCTCAGGGTAGGATGCTGGCATGCATTCAGAAGAACATGGACATCTTCACATGGAGCGCAATGGAGATGTCAGAGATTGATGTGGACGTGGCCTGCCACCGCCTCAACATGGAACCGGGAGCTCGCCCCATCCAGCAGAAGAAGAGATCCAACGCCGACAAGCTGGTCGTTGTTGAAACCAAAAATCGGTCTCCTGTGGAGTTCGACCCTTGGGGGAAGGGGTGATCTCGCGCCTACTTCGCCCCTGCAAGCAAAACAACAGAAGATAAGGTAAGACCGACCCAAGGGCTCGGCGGGGGAGGTACCACCATAAACCCGGAAGATCTCAGAGCGCTTCCCCTCCTTAGCCAGAAGCCGAGCTAAGGTACCCTCAGAAAGCACTTGAAGATTGGAGCAGGAGAGCACAGAAAAACCTGCTTTCTGGGGTACCCCTTGGGTCCTATTTATAGTTTTTAGAACCTGGACTGCCAATAACCAAAAGAACTGACCTGAAATTACCAGAAAACCCTTGGTTGGGTCTGCCAACAGCCAAACTCCGCTGTTTTGAAGGGCTATGGGCAGACCAGCTGGGGCAGAACAGTAAAAAGTACCTCATACACCGAGGAGAGCTGGGGAGCTTTGACCACCTCGGCATGTTCTGCTCGCCTACTGCTGCCGAGCTCCGCCGCGAGGACGCGAGTTGGGGATTGCTCGGCGAATGCCGAGCTCGGGGTCGCCGATCGTCGATCTCTGGTCGACGGATGCCGAGCTCGGGCTCGGCCCCTCCACTGCCGAGCTCGCCTATCGTCCTCAGCCCGATCTGCCTGGACCCTGGTGACCTTGCTCGCCGGACACGGGGTTGTACATAATCCCCGCTCTTTCGGAGCTTGTCAAAGCTCGGAAAGAATCATCCAACCCCAAGTGTGCGGCGAGCGCGGGTCGGCGAGTTGGAGGGAATCTTTGGGTGGGGGCCACCTGCGGCTATATATATGTGCACCTGCCCATCTGCCTGACTCTTGCCATTCCCCTTGCTACCCTGCCAAGATGCCTCTTCCCAAGGAGATCCAAGAACGCATAGACCGAGCTCGCCTAGCCTCCGCAGCTCGCGTAGCCTCCCTGACGGCTGTCCCCGTCAAAGCTCCTCAAGTTGATTCTGCCGAGCCCGGCTCCAAGAGGTCAAAACCATTCCCTCTGGCGGCTGAGCCCATTTACCAAGACCTGAGGGCCACCCTGGCTCGCGAGACCGGCTCTTCCACCCGAACTATTCTTGAGAAGGACAGAGAGGTTGTCATAGTCAGCGACGACCCGAACGGTCAACCAGATGGCGGGGGTGTCACGCCGCGAGAGCCCACACCGCGTGGCGAGACCACGCTCGCCGACTCGCGATTCATGGCACCGGACAGCCGTCCCCAGGACCCGCCTCTTCTCTTTGGGATCCTACATGTGAGCTCGCAGAGGCCGCACTCGCCAGTGCGCGTCTCCCCTCCTCGCCAAACTGAAATGGCCGCGGGGGCGGGTCTGGGGACCATCCCCACCCCGGGATTCGAGCTCATCTCGCCGTGGGCTCGCGGCCCAGGTCGTGGGAAGGATCTGAGGTTCATCCCTCCCGACATCGCCTTTGAGCTGCCAAGCTCGTCTGGTCAGTCTTGCTTCTTGCCACATGAGTCTTTTCTGCCTCTCTTCTAGCTGACACTTGTCTTCACAGCTCTTCCCAGCTAATCCGCTGCCGAGGAATCCTCGCGGGCATCCCACTACTCTCCCCTCCCCTCCCCAAGCTTGCTGGACTCTTACCTGGGTCCTAAGGTGGATCAAGGCGAGCTGACGAGGAGGGAGGTCAAGCTCCTCAAGAAGCTGGTGTGCGGGCTGCGCGAGGTGCAGGGGGTCAACGAGACGCTTCAGCGCGACTACACGCGTCTCGCCGACGAGGTGCGGAGCGCCCAGGCTGGCGAGCTGATGTCCCCCTCCCGACTCCTGGACGAGATAGACGATGGCCTCTCGGTGGCGCAGAGGAACTCTGGAAGGATCCGCGAGCTGCTCCGCGCGCGGCAGCCTGGGGGGCGGGGGTCGCGAGGCCGGGGTAGGTAAGTGAGCAGCTCCTTTGCCGAGCCGACCGGTACTCGCATCCTGATGCCCTCCCTGCTTGCGCGCCCCGCCTTTTAATTCCTGAACTTTATTTCTGTAATAAATAGCTTTTAGAATATTTTTGATCATGCTACTCAAATAAAATGCTGCAATGTTTGACTTAGACTTGGTTGGGATGCGCCGGAAGTCGGCGAGCTGGGGTGGCGAGCTGGGACAGCGAGCTGCGCTGATTGGACAGCCTGCCCCAAATTTCTTTTCCTATAAATAGCCCCCCGTCACCTACCCCGTACTGTGCCTTTATTGCTTTCTTTCCCTCTCCCTGTGCTTTTCCATTTCCTGCTCGCGCTCTACCTCTTCCTCCGCGAACATGGGCAAGACGAATCCAGATGCTGACGGCCGCTCCAAGTGTGCGCAGCACTTCACGGACTACTGCTTCTTCGAGGGGCACACTAGCGAGGAGGAGCTCGCCGAGTTTGTGGCGGAGCGCGTGCTGCCGGGCTTTGAGGCACGCAGGCCGAGACAGGGGGAGGCCATCAATACTTTTTATGAGGACGAGCTCGCCTTCCCCCTCTCACATTTTGAGGTGGGGTTACGCCTCCCCCTATGGCTGGAGATCCGGCAAATCTTGAAATATTACGGAGTCGTGCCCGCGCAGCTGAACTCCAACGCCGTCGCGATGATGGTGGCGTTCGCGAGTTACCTCCGGCAGGAGAGGATCGAGTTCAACCTGACGGTGTTCAGGAAACTCTTCTCCTACAAGGCGACGCCGGACGGGGTCGCCTACTTTGGTGGCTCACTGATCAAAGTTCGCGAGATCGCGAACAAGCACCATACCTGGATGACTAAGATCGCCTTCATCAAGGGCGATCTCGGTAACATCCCCTACTCGCCCCAGCAGAAGGGCGAGGAGGTGTACCGCCCGCCGGCCGTGTCCGGCAACGACGCCGAGCTCCACAAGTACTTCCTCCATAAAGACTTCGAGGTCGCCTTCCTGCGGAGGGGCCTCGATGCGCTCCCTCCTGTTCTGCCCGGCGAAGGTATGCTTCTCTCCCCATCTTGCCGAGTTCGCCTGACCGCCGAGCACCCCGTATCATTGCTGAATTCCTAACTTTTTCAAAGTATTTTCCTGCAGGGGAGCGAATAATCCCCGTGAACCCGCCGTTCGCGGATCCGGGGTTCCATACCGACCCTCTTGCTCACGAGAGGGCGGCGGCGGCGGCCTGTCGAGATGAGGCGACCCTCTCGCAACCCTCTTCCAGCAAGAGGCGATCTGAGGACACGGGATCGAACCCGCCAATCCGCCAACAGCATTTAAAGAAGATGCGGAGAGCCCTGCTGGCTCCGCGGGGGCAACATCATCAATAGCCCAGCCCCAAATACATTAGCTCGTCGGAGACCCCTCTCGACGCGTCGCCGGAGAGCCCGCTGAAGGAGACAACCAGCAAGGGTCGGAAAGGTGGCGAGGGACCCTCTTCTACGGCGATCTCCCCTCCTCCATCGGTGAAGAGGGCCGCTCGCGAGCGCGCGCCGCCGAAGCAACACCCCCTCTTCAACTTCGGCGCGCGGTGGAAGGACTCGGCGGGCGAGCCCATGCTGCAGTGGGACGAGCTCGCTCATCGTGTCTCCGTCTCCACCTTGCACCCCTCCTGGCACGATCGCGAGCCCGCCACCGGTCACGCCTACGCCCTCGGCTTCGGCTTATATGTCCGGGAGGATGCCGAGGCCTACAAAAAGATGACCCTCCGGCAGCTCGGCCATGAGGGCCTGCAGTCCCACATGCGGACCATGGAACTGCATCACATGCTGGAACGTCGCAGCTTCGCCCTCAGCCACCAACTTGAAAAGGCTGAGCAGGCTCGTGACATCGCCAAGGATAAGGTCACCGACCATGCGAGGCAGCTCGGCATAGCGGAGGGTCTACTCTCCCAAGCCGTCGGCGGGCTGGTAAGTGTCAAGCACTACTTCTTCTATTTCACTTAGGATATTTTGTGCTGCAGCTAAACGGACTTCCTTTACCAGGATGCCAAGGCCGCGGGGGAGCTCCAGGCTCGCAATGCCGAGCAGGGGGAGGAGATCAGCCAGCTGCGTGCACGCCTGGCCGAGCTGGAGGGCGCGAACACGAAGCTGAAGGGGGAGAATCAGCACCTCCTCAGCGAGGTCCGTCGCCAGGCGGAGATCTTCTTCCCGCCTCACGACATTGACCCCACCCTCCCCTACAAGAGCCCGCGGATCTTTGGCGAGGCCGACCTCGGCGAGAGACTGCGGATCAACTCCATCCAAGCCGCCGAGTGCACCCTCCAAATGATGAAGGACTCGGGGGTGCTGGTGGAGGGATGCGCGGGGACCTCAGTCCGGGACCTGATGCCGAGCCTGTTCCCGGCAACGCCGCCCAGCGAGAAGGAAGACAGCCTGGACGCGATGTTCGGGAAAAGCTTCCAGGATCCCTCGGGTGACGGCGAGGACCAGTCCGGCAGAGGGGGCGAGGCATGAGGATAGCATGTACTCTTTCATTTTTCCTTTTTGTTCACTCGCCGAGGCGAGCCCCCTGTAATTACTTTTTGTAAGCAGTTAATGAAAGAGTTTCTGATCATACCCGTGCCACTTACTCTTTTTTTTCCTTTTCTTTACTTTGTTTGTCATGCTCTGAATATATACGAGTGCTTCCCCACGCTACCTCGCCGAGACAGGTTCCGCGAGTAGAGTAGTGATGAGAGCGCGTCCGCGAGTGGATGCGTTTTGAGTGTTCGGCGAGCCCCAAGCGATTCGGGGGTGGGTTGCTCTCTGCCCTTGTCATGCCACCATAACTCGCACGCGAGCCATCTAGGTTGAGCCCAAAAAAGAAGAGACAATTTTCTAAGTCAAACGGGCAAAGGGGTGAGGTGCCCCGGCCTGGCTCGCCTTCTTTTGGCGAGGCCCGGGTTCGCGACCTACTCGTTAATGCCGAGCCGGGAGTGACGAGTCCGAACTCGCCTATGCTGAATCCTCTCGCTGAACTGGGCTAGCTGAGGCTGAGCTCGCCTCCACAGAACCCCTTTCCCCTTGCTTCCCGACACTTTGAGACTTCTTGATCTTTATCTGGCGATTTCAGGGCCGACACCATCGAGTGACTTCCGGCCCTGTCAGCTAGGTGAGAGCGTGACAGCGGGATCTTCTCGAGGCCGAGGATGACACCGACTGACTTCCGGCACTGCCAGCTAGGTGAGAGCCTGGCAGCGGGATCTGCTCAGGGTCCAAATACATTCCATCGAGCGACTTCCGGCCCTGTCAGCTAGGTGAGAGCCTGACAGCGGGATCTTCTCGAGGCCAAGGATGACACCGAGTGACTTCCGGCCCTGCCAGCTAGGTGAGAGCCTGGCAGCGGGATCTTTTTGGGGTCCAAATACATTCCATCGAGTGACTTTCGGCCCTGTCAGCTAGGTGAGAGCCTGACAGCGGGATCTTCTCAAGGCCAAGGATGACACCGAGTGACTTCCGGCCCTGCCAGCTAGGTGAGAGCCTGGCAGCGGGATCTGCTCGGGGTCCAAATACATTCCATCGAGTGACTTCCGGCCCTGTCAGCTAGGTGAGAGCCTGATAGCGGGATCTTCTCGAGGCCAAGGATGACACCGAGTGACTTCCGGCCCTGCCAGCTAGGTGAGATCCTGGCAGCGGGATCTGCTCGGGGTCCAAATACATTCCATCGAGTGACTTCCGGCCCTGTCAGCTAGGTGAGAGCCTGATAGCAGGATCTTCTCGAGGCCAAGGATGACACCGAGTGACTTCCGGCCCTGCCAGCTAGGTGAGAGCCTGGCAGCAGGATCTGCTCGGGGTCCAAATACATTCCATCGAGTGACTTTCGGCCCTGTCAGCTAGGTGAGAGCCTGACAGCGGGATCTTCTCGAGGCCAAGGATGACACCGAGTGACTTCCGGCCCTGCCAGCTAGGTGAGAGCCTGGCAGCGGGATCTGCTCGGGGTCCAAACACATTCTATTTCTCTATGCCGGCTAGTAATGACAATGCTCGAGGGTTGAAGAAATTAATTATAATCAAAGTATCGCTTACATTCTTCAGGGGAAAAATCGCTTTAGGTCGTCACCACTCCAGGTGAGACTCAGGGTCTCGCCCTCTACATTTTGGAGTCGATAGCCTCCTGACTTCAAAGCTTCCTTTACAATAAATGGTCCCTCCCAGCTGGGATTGAGCTTCCGTACGGATGCCGACCTCCCTGCTGAATCCACTTTTTTTAGCACCAAGTCCCCTTCCACGAACTGCTTGACCCTGACATGCTTGTCAAAGTACTTGACAATTCTTCTTTTCACCTCCTCCTGTCGCATAGAGGAAAGGTCCCTCAGCTCTTCCACCATGTCAAGGGAGAGCCTCTGCTCCTCGTCGTTCTCCGCTTGCCACTGCTCTCAGCCTTCTTTGGCTGCAACGACTCGAGGTGTTTGTACTTCAAATTCCACGAGGAGCACCGCCTCGCACCCATGGGAGAGTTTGAAGGGGGTCTCTCTAGTAGCCGTATTGGGGGTGGTTCTTAGGGCCCAGAGAACTGCGGGAAGCTGCTCCACCCAGCTCCCCTTCAAATTCTCCACCTTCTTCTTGAGGAGGTTGACGATGATCTTATTTAGGGCCTCCACCTACCCGTTGCTCCTGGGGTGATGGACCGAGGCGAACCTGAGGTCAATTCCTAGCAGTTCGCAAAAGCTGGTGAATTCGGCGCTGGCGAACTGGGGCCCGTTGTCCATGACGATGTCCTGGGGCAGCCCATAGCGGCAGATGATCTCCCCCCAAACAAAGTTCCTGATTACCTGGGAGGTCACCTTGGGCAGCGCCTTCACCTCCATCCACTTTGAGAAGTAGTCAATCATTACTAGGAGGAACCCTCTCTGACCACTGGCTTGGGGGAATGGTCCGACCAAATCAGTTCCCCAAATTGCGAAAGGCCAGGGGGCCGTGATACTTCTGAGTCGCTGGGCCGGCTGTAGCTGGAGGGGGGCAAACAGCTGGCACTTATGACATCTTCTTGCGAACTCCGCGGCGTCTCGGCCCAGGGTGGGCCAGAAATACCCTTGCCTGACTACTCTTCCTTCCAGGGTCCGACTCCCGGAGTGACTCCCACATTCCCCGGAGTGGACTTCCTCCAAGATCCTTCGCACTTCTCCGTCGGCCACGCAGCGAGCCAGCATCCCTGAGAGGGTCTTCCTGTATAGCTGTCCGTCCTGGAGGAGGTAATACGCTGATTTGTGCCTTAGCTTCTTCTTATCTGCCCCCTCCGGATACTCTCCTATGGAGAGGAAAGGCATAACTGGGTCCATCCACGAAGCTTGTTGATCAATTTCCATGAGCTCTCCCTCCTCGATGGAGGGGCGAAACAGGTCGGTGATGGTGCCCCCCACCTGGGGACCATGCTTTGCTAGCTGATCGGCTTGTTCATTCTCTTCCCTGAGCACGTGTCGAATGGAGAAGGTTTGAAAAGTGCCTATGACCCCCTTCACTTTGGCCAAGTACGATCGCAGGGTGGGCTCCCTTGCCTCGAACTCCCCATTGATCTGGGAAGCTACCACCATGGAGTCAGTAAGGACCTCCACGTCCGAGACCCCCAGCTCCCTGGCCAGGCATAGCCCTGCTATCACGGCCTCGTATTCGGCCTGGTTGTTTGTAATGGGGAAGTGTACCACCACCATCTGCTCAATTTGAGTCCCCTGAGGGCTTTCCAGGATCACCCCCACTCCAAGGGAATGCCTCCCTGAGGCACCATCCACCCTCACCTTCCAAGGAGTCGGGCGGGTGAGTTCTTCCTCCGCTACTTCAACCACGTAGTCGGCCAAGAAGTCGGCCATCGCTTGAGCTTTGATCGAGAGCCGCGGAACGAAAGAGACATCGAACTCGCTGAGTTCCACCGACCACTTTGCCAGCCTTCCTGAATGCTCCACCCCCTCGAAGATGTTGCGGAGGGGATGGTCGGTCACCACCCGGATTGAGTGTGCCTGGAAGTAAGGTCGCAGCCTTTGGGCCGAGATGATCAGGGCGAAGGCTAGTTTCTCCAAGATCGGATACCGGAGCTCAGCCTTCCTCAGGACCCGGCTCACGTAATAAATAGGGAGCTGCCTCTTCCCCTCTTCACGAACCAAGACGGAGCTCAAGGCCTCCGCCCCGACCCCGAGATATAAGAACAGGTCCTCCCCCTCCTTCGGCCCTTGGAGCAGCGGAGCGTGTGTCAACTGCACCTTGAGGGCCTGGAACGCCTCCTCGCACTCCTTGGTCCATTCAAACCTATGACCACCCCTCAGCATTTTGAAGAAGGGGGAGCACTTCTCCCCTGCCCGAGAGAGGAAGCGACTCAGCTCTGCTAGCTTCCCCGTCAGCCGTTGGACCTCCTTAGAATTCCGCGGGGACCCCAGCTCCAAGATAGCCCTGACCTTATCTGGATTCGGCTCGACCCCCGCGGGGGTGAGGAGGTGCCCCAAGAACTTTCCCCTGCTGGCCCCAAAGACACATTTTAGGGGATTCAATCGTATCTTGTACTTGCGCAGGGTGGCAAAGGTCTCCTCCAAGTCCCGGAGGTGGGAGTCCACATCCCGACTTTTGATCATGAGGTCGTCTACATACACCTCCAAATTCCTCCCCCTCTGCTCCTTGAAGACCTTATCCATCATTTTCTGGTAGGTTGCCCCAGCATTCTTCAGCCCGAAGGGCATCATCCTGTAGCAGTAGCATTCATCCCCTGTGATGAACGAGACATGCTTGATGTCTGGGGGGTGCATCCTGATTTGATGATAACCTGAAAAAGCATCTAAAAAACTCATTACAGAAAAACCGACGGCTGAGTCAACCAGCGCGTCGATCCGAGGCAAGGGATAACATTCCTTAGGACAAGCTTTATTAAGTAAGGAAAAATCGATACACATCCTCCATCAGACGTCTCCTTTTTTAACCATAACCACGTTGGAGACCCAGCCGTGGTACTGAATCTCGGACACGAAGCCGGCCTTGAGGAGTTTCGCCACCTCCTCCCTGATGGGCTCTGCCAGCTTGTTCGCAGTGGACCTCTTCTTCTGCTGAACGGGGCGTGTTCCCGGGTCCAGGTTGAGGCGGTGGCAAGCCACATCCACGTCAACCCCCGGCATCTCCGCAGCGTTCCAAGCGAAGATGTACATGTTCTTCTGGATGCACTCCAGCATCCTGCCATGGTCCTCCGGGGTCAGCCCCCCGATGACGCGGATCTTCTCCATCCTGACTCCCCGGGTGAGCACCTCCAGCTCCACCACTTCCTCTGCATCCTCCAGCCTGGACTGCTCCCCCCATCCTTCGGCATCCCCTTCCTCCGGAACGGGGACCTCTACCTCCATCTCTTCCCCCACGTCCCTCACTCCGGCCACCTCCTCAAGATCTCCTCCTGCCGCCTCCTCCTCTGCGCAGTTCTTCATTTCCAGCTCCCCCTCTCCTTCTCCCTGCCCTGCCTCCTCCATCCTTCGCCCCATCTCTTCGGCTCCCTCCATCCAAGAGATGGTGTTCACCGCGGTGACATAGCACTCTCGCGCCACCTTGTGGTCCCCTCTGACCCTGACCTGAATCCCCTCGATGTTGAACTTTAAGCACTGATGGAAAGACGAGGGGACGCAGTGGAAGGCGCTGATAAGGGGCCTCCCGAAGATGGCGTTGTAGCTGCTGGGGGCGTCCACAATGACGAACCTGCAGTTCCTGGACTGTCCCCCCAGGGTAACATGGAGGCCAACTCCTCCCTCCACTTCCTTCCTTTCTCCTGAAAACCCGAAAAAGGGTCCGTCTGAGGCCAGCACCCTCTTTGCCTCCACTTTCATCGCGTCAAATGCCTTTTTGAAGATGACGTTGACGGAGCTCCAGTTGTCCACGAGAATCCGAGAGACAGTTAAATTCTCGATGGCTTCCTTGATGACTAGCGCATCGTATAACGGGTCCTCGTGGTCTGGCATATCGCTCCTGGAGAAAGTGATCCTCTCCTCCGGGGGTGGGGTTTGGGATGTGGAGGCGACGCTTCGCCGGTACATGGTGTGGAGGCTTACCTTGCGGGAAGCCTCGACCCCTACTCCCCCATGGATCACTCTGATCCCCCCTCGGGTTCCAATATCCACCCGATCTTCGCAACGATCCTCCTCCGCCCGAGGCAGGACCTCCTCAATCCTCACTTCTTGTCGACCCTGCTGTTGCTGTGCTGCTGTTCCCTATTCCCCCTCATCTCGAGGAACTCCGGGCAGGTGGCTATGGCATGCCCCTCTTCCTGGTGGAAGTCGCAATAGGGCAGCTCCACCCTGATCTCTCTTCTCCTCCTCCTTATAATCCTCCTCCTTGCTCCCAAGGCTATGGCCATGGCCTCCTCTTGATCGGGGAGCCGGGGCCTCTGGCCCTGTCTCCAGCCCGGAGGGTGGAACTGATCTTGCCTCCCCTGGTAGTGGCCCCTTCCGTAGTACCCTCTCTGAGGCCCCTGCCCCTGCCACTCAGGTCTCCAGCCCAGCTGACGGTCGGGCTCCTGACGCCCCCACCTCGGCTTCTGCTGCCACTGGAGCTGCCTTTGCACCCTCTACCTAGGCTCTCCTCTTCTCTCCTCCTGCCCTTTCGCTCCTCTTGACTCCTTCTCTTCCTCTGTGGCCCACCTGGCCAGCTTCCTTGCAAACTTCGGGTTCGACGCCTCCCCGTCGACCTTTCTCGCCGCCCTCTCCATCAACTCCTCATAAGAGAGGGGAGGAACTCTCTTCAGCTCCATTCGGAAGAACCCCTGCTGCAGGCCCAGGGTAAAGGCCATCATCGGACTATGGCCCGACATCTCCTGGACCTGAGTGACCTCTTCCTGAAACCGGTCCACATAGCTCCCCAGCATCTCGTTCACCCCCTGCTTAATATGGAACAAAGACTCGGACTCCTTCTTCCTCTTCTTAGAGGTAGTGAACCTAAGCATAAACCCTCGGAGCAAGTCCTCAAAGCAGTAGATGGAGCTGGTCGGTAGCTGGTGGAACCATTCCCTTGCCTTCTCCCGGAGGGTGATGGCAAAGAGTCGGCATTTGAACTCGTCCGACATCTGCCGGATGGAGACTACATCCTCAAACCATTGCACATGCTGCACCGGGTCCCCCTTCCCGGTGTAGTAGGACATCTCGGGTTCCCTGAACCCATCCGGAATTGGAGCTGAGGAGACCAGCACGCTGAAAGGACTGCCTCCCCCCACTGGGCGAGCCGGCGATTCTCGCGAGCCCAGCTCGCCGAACCGGCCTCGGCCTGCCGAACCGGGGAAGAGCTCGCGCCCGGGGAGCTCGCACCCCCGGCCTTCCTCGGCCACCTCCTTCCCAGCTCGCCTGCCGGGAGCGTCCTCGCCCAAAGAGGGGGCGGCCGCGATCTGGGCTGCCGGAGTCGAGCACTCGGCCCGCGTGCTGAGTACGAACTTGATGAGGCCCAGCACCTCATTCCTGAAGACTTCCAACATCCCCACCGTTGCGAGAGGCGGGGGGGGGGAGTTCTGTCCGTTAGATCCCTGTCCTTCTGTCATCGAACTCGCTGAAGCTTTTCTGCACTGACCACTGTCCACGCTCACCGCACCAAAATGTTGAAACCGAAAATCGGTCTCCTGTGGAGTTCGACCCTTGGGGGAAGGGGTGATCTCGCGCCTACTTCGCCCCTGCAAGCAAAACAACAGAAGACAAGGTAAGACCGACCTAAGGGCTCGGCGGGGGAGGTCCCACCACAAACCCGGAAGATCTCAGAGCGCTTCCCCTCCTTAGCCAGAAGCCGAGCTAAGGTACCCTCAAAAAGCACTTGAAGATTGGTGCAGGAGAGCACAGAAAAACCTACTTTCTGGGGTACCCCTTCGGTCCTATTTATAGTTTTTAGAACCTGGACTGCCAATAACCAAAAGAAATGACCTGAAATTACCAGAAAACCCTTGGTTGGGTCTGCCAACAGCCATACTCCGCTGTTTTGAAGGGCTATGGGCAGACCAGCTGGGGAAGAACAGTAAAAAGTACCTCATACACCCAGGAGAGCTGGGGAGCTTTGACCACCTCGGCATGTTCTGCTCGCCTACTGCTGCCGAGCTACGCCTCGAGGACGCGAGTTGGGGATCGCTCTGCGAATGCCGAGCTCGGGGTCGCCGATCGTCGATCTCTGGTCGACGATCGTCGATCTTTGGTCGACGGATGTCGAGCTCGGTCTCGGCCCCTCCACTGCCGAGCTCGCCTATCGTCCTCAGCCCGATCTGCCTGGACCCTGGTGACCTTGCTCGCCGGACACGGGGTTGTACAGTCGTGCCCATCAGAGAGGAGGAGGCCAAACTCCTCAAGGCTGGCTTTGTATCCGAAATACAGTACCCCGACTGGGTCTCCAATGTAGTTATGATTAAAAAAGGAGACGACCAGTGGCGTGTGTGTGTGGAGATTTTTCTTGCTTAATAAATCATGCCCAAAGGACTGTTATCCCTTGCTTCGAATCGACGCGCTGGCTGACTTAGTCGTCGGTTTTCCTGTAATGAGCTTCTTGGATGCATTTTCAGGTTATCACCTGATTACGATGCACCCCCCGGACATCAAAGATGTCTCATTCATCACAGGGGATGGGTGTTACTGCTACAAAATGATGCCCTTTGGGTTGAAGAATGCAGGGGCGACATACCAGAAGATGATGGACAGGGTCTTCCGTGAACAGAAGGGGAGGAACCTGGAGGTGTACGTAGATGATCTCATGATCAAGAGTTGAGACGTGGATTCTCATCTACAGGAATTGGAGGAAACCTTCATCACCCTGTACAAATACAAGATGAGGTTAAACCCCTTGAAGTTCTTCATCGGGGCCAGCAGGGGGAAGTTCCTGAGGCACCTCCTCACCCCCGTGGGGGTATTGCCAAGTACCGACAAGGTCAAAGCCATCATGAAGCTGAGGTCGCCTCAGAATACCAAAGAGGTATAGCGGCTGACAGGGAAGCTGGAAGGATTAAGTAGGTTCCTCTCCCGGGCCGGGGAGAAGTGATCACCTTTATTCAAGACATTGAGGGGAGGCCAAAAGTTTGAGTGGACAAAAGAGTGCGCAGAGGCATTTCAGGCGCTGAAGAAGTAGTTGACTCAGGTTCCCCCGCTCCAACGGCCGCAGGAGTGGGAGGACCTATTTTTATATCTCGGAGTCGGAGCAGAGGCCTTGTGCTCCGTCCTGGTTTGAGAAGAGGGGAAGAATCAGCTCCCCATATATTATGTGAGGCAGGTCCTGAGGAAGGTCGAGCTTTGATATCCTATCTTTGAAATGCTGGCCTTCGCTCTACCCACTCCTAGGCAGGTATCCACACTACCTGGCTTAGCCCTTACGTACGCCTCTAGAAGGAAACAACCTAGAGTCTTCGCGTACTAATGATGGCCATATCCACCAGACTTTCTTTGGCTAAGTGTCCTACACCGCTGAGTCAGCGTATCGACGTCGGTGTGAATGACCGTCCAATACCAAAGACCCACCACCTTATTTATATCCAATACCTTCTGAGCCACCAGCTCCCTGGACTATCCCATCCGTGCATCTACCTTCCGAACCTACCGTCCGGATGGAAATCAAACCAACCTAATCAACCTCCCGAGCTATCAGGGTGTGTGAATGTGAAACCCTATTTATACTAGTTGCTCTTGTAGTTTATTACTCCTACTGTTTAGGTTAGCCCAGGACTGCCCAAGGTATTCCCCGTGAAGGTCTCTCGAGGGCACTGGGAACTACGATGGGCTGAACCCCAAAGCTCCCTTTTGCAAGGCAATTATTATTATTGATTGTTACCCAACTCCCAATCCCTTTAATGTTGTACTGGATCTAACCCTAGTGCATTGACACTTTCTCTCCTACGGGGAAGACGATGTTTCGTCGACCCCGAGCACCTCTTAACACTAGCCAAACTTCTCACTCCTCATCACAACTCCCGATGATAATCTCATTTCCCTTACCAGACTAACACACTAATATCCCAACTCCCTATGTTCATTTTGCACCATATTTTGATTTCTGCAGTTTTTACTAAACGCAGACCATCCTAAGCTATATGATGTGTACAATGGGTGGTACTCCAATTTATCATCCAAAATTGCTATAATATTTATTGGAGGTCTATCATGACATGATTAGAATAAATTCAGAAGTTTATATTTTTCATAATTTATTTGATAATTTATTTGATAATTTATTTGATAGTTTATTTAATTTCTAAAGTGATCCAAATGCCTTTGTTTGAACATGAAGTACTATTTTCAGTCATGCAAAATGTTCCACAACATTATGATAAATAAAAGACAACTATTTATTAGTAAATCCAGGGTCTCCAAATTTTTCAATAAGACTTAAACCTCTAAACATAATTTTTGAAGTAACCTATATTAACCAAATTAAAGAGACAGGTACTGTCAATATTCTTCTAAAAATTCTGAGAAACTTCAATGATGGATATAAAGACATATAAACACTCCAGGTCAAGTTTCACAGTTTATCAGTGAATAATGAACTCTATAATTGATTTTTTTCATAATATTCCAAGTAATAGGTTAATGAACTAAGTACAACAATTATTCATCTAAAAATTGCAATAAAATTCTCATATGAACATATTGACCTAGAAACACTACTGGTCAAGTTTCATAATTTTCTAATAAAAAGGGAGTTCTAAATCTATTATTGATAACATTCCCGTGTTTATACATTTATGAAGTACTGGAAATTTACATCTGAAAATTACAATAAAATTCATGTGTGATTGTAATGATATAAAACTCACTCTGCCCCAATTTCATAATCATCTAGTTGATATTCAGATCAAAATAAAATATAATTAATTAGGGCTAATTCTGGTATTACAAAGGTGATACTGAAATTATTAATCTGAAATTCCCAATAAAATTATCTAAGGCTTATAATGTCATTATGGATACACTACCCAAATTTCACAAGTTTTCATAGAGTTCTAGTAACTTATCCTTCAAATTTAAGGATTGTGACCTAAACAAGGGTTAGAGTTTTGAGGGGCTTAACCATCTCCAAATCCTCTAATAATTTTACCAGAGGACTTTAGCTACCCTAGAGTCCTCTCTACCAAATTTCAAAACTATATAAGGGCATTTGACCATATGCCCTTCACAAACCCCCAAAGTCCAGACATAGGGTTTGAACATGGGTCCTAGGGAAATCCTACCCCAAACCACCCCATAACCCATAAGAGGGTGTAAAAAGTCATGACAAATCAGTGGACAAAATCTCACCCTCTGTTGAGGTGATCTGACCACTTAAACCTCAAGGTGCACTTTTGACCTAAATACCCCTTATTAGGGCTAGGCTAGGGTTTGCCCAATTCCCAACTAAATCAACTCAAAATGAGGTGAAAATTTATACTGAACCCCCTGATGTCCCTAAGGACCACTCACCAAAATTTGTGAAGGTTTGGAGGTCTTTAGATCCCTAAATTAATTTACCCTAAGATATTTAAATGATTTCAAAAACTATAGAAAAATTATGCCCAAAAATTCTCATTTTTGGGCAGAACCTAGGTACAGACTAGGGTGACCCCCTGTCCAAATTCAAGTCATTTGGACAAGGGATGAAGTGGGGGCACCCATTTTAATTTCTGTCTAGTCCTAGGTGTAGACCCCACCAAAATGAGTGCCCTGGTCAAACCAGGCACCCAAATTGATTTAAACTAATTTTAAAATAAAGTATATTCCTAGGGCTACAATTTGTATGTTGACCACTTTTTCAGATTTTGCCTCTAGGTATCTTTAATAATTAAAAACATTAAATACAAATTGTGTGACAGAAATGATATAATATGAAAATATATAACCTATAGTTTAGTTCATCGTCAGCACGAATCTTGGCGCAGGATCAGACGGCGCTGGGTCATCTCCTACCTCCAGCCGACGGCCCCGATTGCGTCTTCCTGGAGCAACTTCCAAGCATTGTCGTCGGCCACCCAGCCACCTCCCCGGCTGGCCACCGCCACCACCACCTCCGTTGAGGTGGTGGCTATCGCCAGGAGGTGGCACAGCCGCCGGAGGGGCGGATTTCGATGATCCCGATGGGTTCATTTTTGCGGAAAAACCAGTGGAAAGTTCCCCCGATCGAGCTCAATTGAGCCCGAATCTTGGCCCTAACAATTCCTATGATCTACCCACAGTGAGAGAGGAAGGGGGCACCTAGCTTGCGGCCTGAAGACGAATCGATCGCCGGGAAGCCATTAGTGGAGGAGGACTCACCGGCGTTCTGCAACAGCACAGTGAAGTTGCTCGTCTCCTTCGGTTAAGGTGTGGAAAAGCTTGCCCTGAATCCAGGGATGCTTTTAAAATAATAAAATGGGGGAGGGGAGGGGTATATCTGGTGGTTCCATTAATGGCCCCTTAATGCAAATTTCGGCCATGGTGGGGGGGGGGTGAATCTGGGCTCAATCTAGCCAGGAAACTGTTGGGAACTCCTCCTCTCCCTCAAAGGAGTTGAATCCAGCCCTTAATGGGGGGAGGAGAAAGGCCTTCCTTCATGGCACCATTAATGGCCAAGAAGTGCAAATCTCGGCCATGGTGGTTCTCCTCCCCTATCCTCTGCCATGGCCGGGAAAACCCTTGGCCTCCCCTTAACAGACCAGGGGAGACGGTTCCAGCAAGAGCGGAGTGCTCTTGGCCTCCCCAGCCATGAATGGCCCCTCTATTTTCTCTCTCCTCCATTAAAGGGAGAAAATGAAGTTTCCTCTCTCCTAGTCATCTAGGTTGACCTTGCTGACCACTCCAGCCTATTGGCAGCCCACTAACCCATATTTTCCATAGAAATGAGGTTAGCCCAAGTGGAATGAGGCTTGAGCTTGAGTTAGCCTTTTGAGCTAAGTTTGACTTGACCTTAGCTTAGGGTTGACTTTGGTCAAATTGGCCTTTTGTTTCACCACCAATGGGTCCTTGGTGACCCATTGCACTCCCCTAATATCTAGGTAGGGTTGGGTATGGTTAACTTGGCACCTTGGAGGTCACATGTCCCTTAGTAAGGGCACTTTGACCACTTTGAGCCTAGAGTTGACTTGAGTCAACTTAGCCACTAGGGTTGACTCCAATGGGTCCTTGGTGACTCATTGACCTCACTTTAGGGTTAGGATGGCATGAGTGGGGTCCACTTGGCTAGGGAAAGGTCAATTGACCCTAAGTAGGCTAGTTTGACCCATTTAGGGTTATGGTTGATCTAGGTCAACTTAACCTCTTTGACTGCCCACAGTGGGTCCTTAATGGCCCTATGGATTACCCAAGTTGTTAGGGGTGTTGTGGTAGGGTCATGGGATCAAGGTGTAGCCCTAAATTCAAACCTTAGGTCTAAATGTTGAGGATGAGCTATAGGCAGACCAAGTTGATTTTCATCTTAGCCCTTTTTCACTTGGTCCTTTGAGCTTCTGATGGTTTTGTCAAGACCAAGTCATGACAAAACAAAATCCTAGGGGTCTAGTTGTTTGAGGGGTGTTACACCCGAACCTCGAGCAGATCCCGCTGTCAGGCTCTCACCTAGCTGGCAGGGCTGGATGTCACTCGGTGGTGTCTACTCAGACCCCGAGCAGATCCCGCTGTCACGCTCTTATCTGGCTGACAGGGCTGCAAGTCACTCGATGGTATCTACCCAGACCCCGAGAAGATCTTGCTGCCAGGCTCTCATCTAGCTGGAAAGGATGGATGTCACTCGATGGTGTCTACCCGGACCCCGAGCAGATCCCGCTGTCAGGCTCTCACCTAGCTGGCAGGGCTGGATGTCACTCGACGGTGTCAACCCGGAGCCCGAGCAGATCCCGCTGCCAGGCTCTCACCTAGCCGGCAGGGCTCGATGTCACTCGATGGTGTCTACCCAGACCCCCAGCAGATCCTGTTGTCAGTCTCTCACCTTGCTGGCAGGGCTGGATGTCACTCGATGGTGTCAAACTGTACCCCGAGCTGATCCTACTGCCAGACTCTCACCTACCTGACAGGGCTGGATGTCACTCGATGGTCTCAACCTGGACCCCGAGCAGATCCCGCTGCCAGGCTCTCACCTAGCTGACAGGGCTGGATGTCATTCGATTGCGTCTACCCGGACCCCGAGCAGATCATGCTGTCAGGATCTCACCTAGCTGGCAGGGCTGGATGTCACACGATGGCGTCTACCCGAACCCCGAGCAGATCCCGCTGCCAGGCTCTCACCTAGCTGGCAGGGCTGGATGTCACTTGATGGCGTCTACCCAGACCCTGAGCAGATCTCGATGCTAGGCTCTCACCTAGCTGGCAGGGCTGGAAGTCACTCGATGGTGTCTACCCGGACCCCAACCAGATCCCGTTGTCAGACTCTCATATAGCTGACAGGGATGGAAGTCACTCGATGTTGTCTACCCGGACCCCGAGCAGATCTCGCTGTCAGACTCTCACCTAGCTGGCAGGGCTGGAAGTCACTTGATGGTGTCTACCTGGACCCCGAGCAGATCCCACTGTCAGGCTCTCACTTAGCTGGAGGGGTTGGATGTCACTCGGGAGAGTCCCATACTCTTCATATGGTGTCCAAGGAGTTTGGCATTTTTCTAAAAAAAATAGGGGGAAAAGCTCTGCACAGGCGAGTCAGGACTCGCAAAGCTCAGCTCGGCCCCGGCAGAAGGTCGGCAAGCCGGGCCCTTAGATCTCGCTGAAGGGAGGTGAGCTCTGGCAGGACACTTCACCCCTTCTCAATATTACTTGTGAAATTTTTCGATTTTGGTCTTATATTGATAAAATTATGGGCCGCTCGCGAGCAAGTTGGGGGTAATGTGCCCAGTGCGGCGGATAGTCCACCCTCGGATCATCTAAGAATCGGCGAGCCCTCAAGGTGTACTCTCAAGAACAAGCCCTAGAAACCATCTTACTCGCAAAAACCTACCTACACGAGGTCGCCAGGGGTAGTGCTCGCAAGCAAGCAGGGCACAGTAAGAAAGTCCAGAAACAAGATAGAAAAAATAGAGAAGATCATATTAAAAATGTATTCAATTAAATAGTGATAGTTACAGGGGGAGCTCGCCTCGGCGAGATTACAAAACAAAAAGAAAATACAAGATCAACATTTTGCCCCCTCGCCGGACTGGCGATCCTCCCCCCCCCCCCCCCCCCCCTTCGCCGGACAAGTCTTGGAAGCCCTTCTCAAAGAGCGTGTCGAGGCTATCCTCCTTTTCCCTGGGCGGTGTCGCCGGGAACAGGTTCGGCATCAGGTCCCGGACCGAGATCTCCCCGCAGCCCTCCACCAGCACTCATGTATCCTTCATCATCTGGAGCGTACATTTGGCGGTTTGGATTGAGTTGATCCGCAGCCTCTCAGTGACGTCAGCCTCGCCCAAGATCCTCGGGCTCTTGTACGAGAAGGTGGGAACGACGTCGCGAGCTGGGAAGAAGATCTCTGCTTGGCAGCGGACCTCGCAGCTGAGGCTCGTGTTCTCCTCCTTCAGCTACAAGTTCGCCACTCTAGCTCGGCAAGACGGGCGCGCAGCTGGCCGATCTCCTCTTCCTGCCCGGTGGCGCGAGCCCGCAACTCCCCAGCGGCCTTGACATCCTGATGAGAAAGGAAGTACGTTAGCAACATCATAGAAAATTATAAGTAAAAGGGGAGAAGGAAGCCCAATGCTTACCAGTCTGCCGGCGGCTTGGGCAAGAATGCCCTCAAAGATGTCGAGCTGCCTCGCCAGGTCGACGGCCTTATCCTTGGCGACGTCGCGTGACTGCTCGGCCTTCTAGAGGTTGTTGTTGATATAGATGATGTGGCGGACCACCATGTGGTGGAGCTCCATGGCTCGCATGTGGGCCTGCATGCCCTCATGACCGAGCTACTGCAGGGTCATGACCTTGTAGGCCTCGGCGTCCTCGCGGACATAGAGGCCGAAGCCGAGTGCGTATGCATGACCGGTGGAGAGCTCGCGGTCAGCCCAAGAGGGGTGGAGGGTGGAGATGGAGACTCGGTGGGCTAGTGCGTCCCATTGGACCATGGGCTTGCCAGCCGAGTCCTTCCACCTCCCCCGAAAGTCGAAGAGGGGGTGCTCCTTCGGCGTGGCGGGCTCGCAGTCTGCCTTCTTCGCCACGGGGGGAGCAGAGGTCGCCACGGGAGGAGCCGAGGTCTCGCCAGCCCCCTGCCCCTTGTTGGTGATATCCTTGAGCGGGCTCTCCGGCGACCCATCAGGAATGGTCTCGGGTGAGCTCATGTACTTGAGCCGTTGATGTTGTTTCGCCCAAGGAGCCACCATGGCTCTCCTCATCTTTTTTGGCAGTTGTTGGCGATGGGGCGGGCTCGACCCCGCATCCTCAGGTCGCCTCTTACTGGAGGAGGGTTTGGAGGAAGCCGCCTTGTCTCGGCAGCCCGCCGTCGCCGCCTTCTCACGAGCAAGAGGCTCCGCGTATAACCTCGAGTCCGCGAATAGCGGGTTCACGGGGATCAACTATTCTCCGGCATAGAAAAACTTACAAAAATTCCATGAAGTTATGGCGAGCTGAGCAACAGGGAAGAGGACAATACCTTCACCGGGCAGGACGGGGCAGATCAAGTCGAGGCCCCTTCGCAGGAAGGCTACCTCGAAGTATTTGTGGAGGAAGAACTTGTGGAGGTCGGCATCGTTGCCGGACACGGTAGGGGGTGGTAGATTTCATTGCCCTTCTGCTGTGTGGAGTAAGGGATGTTGCCGAGATCGCCCTTGATGAAGGCGATCTTGGTCATCCAGTTGTGACGCTTGTTCGCGATCTCGCGAACCTTGATCAGCGAGCCCCCGAAGTAGGCGACGCCATCCGATATCGCCTTTTAAGAAAAGAGTTTCCTGAACACGGTCAGGTTGAACTCTATCCGCTCCCGGCGGAGGAAGCTCGCGAATGCCACCATCATGGCGATGGCGTTCGAGTTCAGCTGCGCGGGCACCGCGTCGTAGTACTTCAAGATCTGGCGGATTTCCGGCCAGAGGGGGAGTCACAACCCCACCTCAAAATGCAAGATGGGGAAGGCGAGTTCGTCGTCGTAAAAGGAGTTGACGTCCTACCCCTCCCTCAGTCGGCGCTCCTCAAAGCCAGGCGGAACATGGTCGCTGACAAATTCGGCGAGCTCGGCCTCGCTGGTGTTTCTCTCAAAGAAATAGTAGTCCCTAAAGTGCTGGGCGCATTTGGAGTGACCGTCGATGTCGGGGTTGGTCTTGCCAATGCTCGCAAAAGTGGGGGTGGAGCGCGAGTACGAAGGAGGGGCAAGAAAAGAGAGAAAAAGCAAACAGTTAAGGCGGCGGTACAGGGTTGGTGGGGGGCTATTTATAAAAAAATTAAATCTGGGGCCAGTCTGTCCAATCGTTCCAGCTCGCCATCCTAGCTCGCCAACCCCAACTCTGCAACTTCTGACACGTCCCATCCCAGGCTGAGTTAAATACGAAGCAATATATTTACTATTATTATTCGAATACCAGACACTAGTCTAAGAATGTTTGAAGTTACTACAGGAATCAAGTACAACAATAAAAAAGCAGGACGCGCGAGCAGAGGAGAACCAGGAGGCGAGTGCCGGTGGGCTCGGCAATGGAGCCGCCTTCTATCTACCACGGCCTCGCATCCCTCGTCCCCCATACTACAGCGAGCGGAGAAGCTCGTGGATCATCCCCGAATTCCTCTGTGCCACCGAAAGTCCGTCGTCGATCTCGTCCAGAAGCCGGGAAGGAGACATCATCTCCCCAGTCGGGTTGCCCCTCACCTCGTCATCAAGCCGCATATAGTCGCGCTGTAGTGCCTCAATGACCTCCTACACCTCGTGCAGGCCGCGCACGAGCTTCTTAAAGAGCTTGATTCCCCTCCTCGTCAGCTCGTCGTTCTCCACCTCAGGGCCCAGATAAGAGTCCAGCGAGCTCGGGGAAGGGAGGGGAGAATAGTGGGCTGTCCGCAAAGACTCCTCGGCCGCGGATTGGCTGGGGGGAGCTGTGAGGGCAGAAACATCAGCAAGAGGAGGTGTCCCGGAAAACCAAACAAGAATCCAAGGCCAAGCTTACCTGACGATCTCGGCATCTCCAAGAAGGTGCGGGGAGGGACGAATCTCAGGTACTTCCCACGGCCTGGGCGGCGCGTTCCCGTCGAGAGGAGGTCAAATCCCGGAATAGGGATGGTTTGCACACCTGCCCCCATGGTCACGACAGGTCACTGAGGGGAAGGGGCGCGGACCAGCGAGTTCGGCTTCTGCGAGTCCACCCCCAAGGTCCCAAAGGGGGGGACGGGTCCCGAGGATGATTCTCCGGAGTTCTGAATCGCGAGTTGCCAAGTACGGTTGAAAGAAATTGTACCTAATCACCTAGAGGGGGGGTGAATAGGTGACTTTAATCTTTTTAAACTTTTAGGCAGAATCACAGAATTACAAACAATTCTTCACAGCAATACAGTACAGCAATCACAGAATAATGCACACACAGAGTACACACAGTTTTATAGTGGTTCCCCAAGGTCTGGGTACATCCACTTCCCCCTTCGCCTATCTAGTAGTGTACTAGATTCGGCCAAACTCCTCCACTATTCCTCAGATCCTCAGATCTTACACTCAGAACCCCAACCAGGTTCCTACAACTCAGGCCCAAGGCCCTACCACTCAGTCTTCACAAAGACCTACACTCAGCCACAAGGCCTACACTCAGAGAAATGAATCTCCTACACTCAGGCACACAGGCCCTACCACTCAGCCTTTATAATTACAGGCTTACAACTCAGATCCCTTAGGATCCTACAAGAAATTAAGATTACAATGTATATACCTACAACTTAGCATAAGAGAGAAGAGTTGACAGGTTTCTTGATGAGTTCTTGGAAGAACTTTGCTGAGATCAACCTTCCTTGGCTTCCTTCAAAGCTTCTTGAATTTAGAACACAATAGGGTTAAGTCTCTATGCAGCTGATCTTCAATCACTGCTAACTTAAGATTCAGATCTCAATCTGAAACTTTCTTCACAGCCTGGTTCAACAGCTGTCTTCTTGGAAGGAGCTCTCTCTCTCTCTCCAACTTCTTAGATCTTCACTTGAAGGTCTTCTTCTAGTTGTGTTGTACTTCAATGATTCATTGATCCATCCTTGATTGCTGACAGAATAAGCCTTTATATAGGCTTTCTTCATGGTGACCAGCTGATCCGGTTTCTAACGACTTTCTGACAGCTCTGACAGTTGCAGTAGACTGGCTGGAATGGTAGTTGTCAAGTCATCCAGTCACTTCTTGAATTTTCTGTAACTGTCTGAAAGTGTCGAGACAGTCTGTCTTTAAGTGTCGACATATATAGACTAAGTGTCGACACAAGTAGACTAAGTGTCGACACAAGCCTTCATAGTGTCGACACAACTCCTTGTGATGTAGAATCTGCTTCTCGATACTGCTGCTTCAACATGTGTCGACACTGATATTGTGTGTCGACACAACTCCTTGTACTTTATTACTTAGTTGAATTCTTGTAAGTGTCGACACAACTCCTTTGTGTCGACACATCTTCTTGTGTTGATACTTGCTAAGTGTCGACACATCTTCTTGATGTCGACACATGTACTTAGACTTTATTGAAATTTGCTGAGTGTCGACACAGCCTCCTAGTGTCGACACTTTCTTCATGTGTTGAGTCTTTTGCGGTGTGTCGACACATTCTTCATTATGTCGACACTTGTACTTGAACTCTGTTGAAGTTTGTTGAGTGTCGACACAGCCTCCTAATTGTTAACCCAGAAATCGGCGATCCTTCCCAAGGTGGCCAGCTGGCCAGTCGCGACCCTTAGGTTCTCCCTTTCGATCGTGACAAGTCCCCGCGTAGGCGACAGTTTTCCCTGTCCGCCTAGGTTTCCTAGCAACCGCGTGCCCCGCGGGACGGTGGGCTATTACCATGGCTCACCCTCGCGGGACATGCGGTTAGGTCCGCTAATCGTGCAGTGCTTTTCCTTGCAGGAGTTCGCCAACAGCACCACGCGGAGCGACCTCCTAGTCAGCCCAAGGGGCGGCAGTCTCCTGCCGCACTCCGTCGGGGTCGCCCACCAGGGGCGACCTTCCCGCTGCCCGAGAGGCGGCGGCCTCCTGCCGCCGTCCGTCGAGGCCGCCCACCCGGGGCGGCCTCTGCCCGCCAGCCGGGCGGACTCCCCCCGGAGTCCGCCCAGGCCGCCCGCAAGGGGGCGGCCAGGCCCGCCGGGCGGACTCCCCCTGGAGTCCGCCCAGGCCGCCCGCTAGGGGGCGGCCCCGGCGCCCAGCCGGGCGGACTCCTCCCGGAGTCCGCCCAGGCCGCCCGCAAGGGGGCGGCCAGGCCCGCCGGGCGGACTCCCCCTGGAGTCCGCCCAGGCCGCCCGCTAGGGGGCGGCCCCAGCGCCCAGCCGGGCGGACTCCTCCCGGAGTCCGCCCAGGCCGCCCGCAAGGGGGCGGCCAGGCCCGCCGGGCGGACTCCCCCTGGAGTCCGCCCAGGCCGCCCGCTAGGGGGTGGCCCCGGCGCCCAGCCGGGCAGACTCCTCCCGGAGTCCGCCCAGGCCGCCCGCAAGGGGGCGGCCAGGCCCGCCGGGTGGACTCCCCCTGGAGTCCGCCCCGGCCGCCCGCTAGGGGGAGGCCCCGGCGCCCAGCCGGGCGGACTCCTCCCGGAGTCCGCCCGCAAGGGGGCGGCCAGGCCTGCCGGGCGGACTCCCCCTGGAGTCCGCCCAGGCCTCCCGCTAGGGGGCGGCCCCGGCGCCCAGCCGGGCGGACTCCTCCCCGAGTCCGCCCATGCCGCCCGCAAGGGGGCGGCCCGGCCCGCCGGGCGGACTCCCCCTGGAGTCCGCCCAGGCCGCCCGCTAGGGGGCGGCCCCGGCGACCAGCCGGGCGGACTCCCCCTGGAGTCCGCCCAGGCCGCCCGCAAGGGGGCGGCCAGGCCCGCCGGGCGGACTCCCCCTGGAGTCCGCCCAGGCCGCCCGCTAGGGGGCGGCCCCGGCACCCTGCCGGGCGGACTCCCCCTGGAGTCCGCCCAGGCCGCCCGCTAGGGGGCGGCCTCCGGCCTGCCGGGCGGACTCCTCCCGGAGTCCGCCCAGGTCGCCCGCTAGGGGGCGACCTTCAGTTCTCTGCAGGTGGGTCCTTCCGCTTGCTTCATCGCTCAACAGTGGAGGACGCAAAATCTCAGTCCGCGGAGTCCGCGCATGTCGTCATGCTGATGTCACTGGGCCCCGCTTCTTCAAGAACTTCCCTGGGCCTATAAATAGCCCATGGTGCCTCTCATTCAGGTGGCCGGAAGGTGAAGACAAGTCTTGCCAGCTGCCCCTGCGGACTCCGTTTTCCAGTCCATCATCACCTCTCCAGCAAGCTCAGCGGACTCAGTTTCCTGTCCGCGCAGTCCTCCACAGCTTCAGCAGCTTGCCAGCAGACTCTGCAGACTCAGTTTCCCAGTCCTCCAGCAGCTAGCAGACTATTTTACTTAGTCTCTGGCAGCTTCTCTTCTCTGCTTTCTGGCACCTTCTTCTCCTTTAGCCGCCAGCTTCTCCTTGTACCATTTAAGTGATTTTGTTGTAAAGGTGTACTTGTAAGCTTGTAATCTCTAGCTTTTAATAAAAGGAAAGCCCGTCGCAGGAGTGGCATTTAGGCCGCGACGGGCGAAGTGTGTTGTTGCCGCTGCTAGCGGCCCCCTCTCCTCTCCTCTGCTCAGCAAGCCTTGCTCCTCTGCTCAGCAAGCCTTGCTCCTCTGCTCAGCTCGGCTCCTCTCGGCTTCCAACCTGCAAGCGCAGCCGTTGCAATTGCTGTCTGCTCGACCGCTCCTGGTCTCCCTCTTCCTTCTCCCTTGATCAACCCTCTCTGTTGATCAAGGCTCGCCTCTTCTCTCAAGCCTCTCCCTTTCCTCCGCAACCTTCTCCTTCATCCTCACCTAGCCTGTGAGGCCCAATCACCCCCTCGGTGACAGCTATCCCCCAGGTGCCGTTTTCGTGCATCAACAGGGTGCGGTGAGCGTGGACCCGAACAGTTCACGCGCAAACCTTCAGATCTGAACAGGCAGTGAAAGCAACAGCTAATCATGTCAGACCATCAGTCAGCTGAGAACCATGCTCCAAGTCCCAGTGAAGATCCTCTCTGGGAAGCCTTTGAGCAGTCGCGTCGAGAGAATGCTCAACAGTTCCAAGCTATCAACAAAGTTCTTGCTGCTATAACGCAGCGATTGGACGCTCATCCAGCAGCTGCTCCAGCTGCTCCAATCAACCCAACACCAACAGCAGAGCGTCAGCAAGCTTACTCTCAAGCTTGCCCGTCGTTCTATCCCCCGTACACTCCAACCTTTCCGCAAGGACCTGCAGCTCCTTTGCGGACTCAAGATGAAGAGTTCGCTGCTCGCCATAACTTCTTCCGGGAAGCAGCCCGGGGAAGTCCAGCTAGAGTTCTCAACTTTCAGGGAAATCATCCCTACCCTTCAGCTCCTGCCCCTGCTCCTCCTGCAGCAGCTTTTCCTTATTATCCTCATGCTCCTTTTGCAGCTGCAGCTTATGCTCCTTTTTATCCCTATGCTGTAGGAGAGCAAGAAGAACCTTCACCATTTGCGGAGAGTGTCCGCCATGAGCCAACTCCAGCAAACTTCAGAGAGCCTCGACTACCAACCTACACTGGAGAGACAGATCCACTGAAGCACCTCCAAGCTTTTGAGTCAGCCGTTGCTCTCAAGACTCTCTCAAATGCAACCAAATGCAAGCTTCTTGTTACCTCTTTTGATGGGCAAGTGAGGGACTGGTTCTATGGCCTCCGTCCTCACTCCATCGCTTCCTTCCTTGATCTTCGAAGGGAGTTTCTTCTCAGATTCTCTACGTCAACTAAGAGAAAGGGCGGTCCTGAAGCCCTCTTTGAGATCAAGCAGCGCGGGAATGAGACTTGGTCTCAATTTGTTGATCGATTCCAAAGAGAGATTTTGGACATCGAGGTTACTGATCAAGAGATGTACCGAGTGGCTCTTATCCACGGTCTTCGTGAAGGACCTCTCAAATTTGAAGCTAACGTCCGTGCTCCAAGGACTTACCAAGAGTTAATTGCTTTGGCCAACTCATACATCCGAGGCGAAAAGAGAAATCCAGGCTTCGTCTCCAAACTTCTATCCGAGGAGGATCCCTCCCGCAAGCATCCTCCAAGGTCTCCTCGCAATCACGCCCCAACTTACTCAAGGAAGGAGAGAAGGCTTCATCGCCAGCGATACTCCTTCCCAAGCCGAGACAATGCTCAAGACTCATTGTTGCCGCTAGCTCGTTCTCAAACAACAACTGTTCAACAAGAGCAAGACGATGACTTGCATGAGTCTGATCTCGACGACGTCGTGCAAGAAGTAGTCCAGATCATGAAAGATAGGGCAAACTACAAGAAGCCCTATCGGCCGACCGATCAGAGGTCTAGAAACTCAGAGCCTTATTGTGAATTCCACAAAGAGTCAGGCCATCGAACAGAAGACTGCCGAGCATTCCGCCAGCTTGTGCAAAGGATGCTCCGGCAGGGCAAGATGCATGACTTGCTTCCTAAAGAAGATCGCCCTGATCCATCAACTTCAAAGGGCAAAGAACTTGCAGACGCTCCTTGCTCCTCAAGAGGAGTGAACCACGTCGAAGAGCCTCCCCTCCTCGTTGTTCACACAACCGTCGAATGCTTCGATGCCAATGACGAGGGTATACTGGGAAGGCTATTCTAAGCTAGCGATGGACTTCACAGTCCTCCGAAGCTCCTTGCAACCTACAGGGGTTATCTCAACCCTTACTCTCTCTCCTTTTCAAACATTTTCATTACAACACTTCTCAGTGTTCTTTACTTGCTTTCCAGCAAAGCTTTTATTCAGGGATCCCGTACTGACACAGTTCCCTTCTTGTGTTGCTCCTTCCTCTCTTCTCCCTCTCTTAGCGATCGTTACACCAATGAGATTTCGCCGAGTCTGAAACGTTCCCTCCGTAGTTTGTTCTCGCACTACCGCTTCGACCACATATGGCGGGAGTATACCCATGTGTGTAGTGGGAGCAGTTCATTCTACGATTATGGGCTTCAGACTTAGGATCCTAGCCAACATCTGACACAGAGTGTGTGCTAGGGGAGCCCCATGTGTTAACTCTGTTGTGCGCCCTATAGGATACACTACGGTTAGGATGATCTTCGCTGGACAAGCAATGGCGACCAAGCGTAGCCTTGTCTCTTTGCTCATCCTTCAACTGTGGTGGCCGAAGCACTCTCCGGTATCCTCGATCCGTGCCTTCGCGGGTTCACAACTTCACTGATCAATATACAAACAAGATAGGCCTCTTGGCGCAACCCGTCTCATTGATCAGTGATGCTTGTACCCAAGGCGAGAGAGCGGTCCTTCTAGCGGTCCTTCTCAGGACCTTTCCCTTGCTTTCCTCTTTTGTGCCCTCCTTGAGGATGCGCGGCCAGCCCGCTTTGAGCAGGATCATGCTCGGGATGATTTTTTGGGCAAGTGATGCATAAGGCCCACGGGGAACACCTGTGGCAGCATTCAACCCTCCTTAGTCATTCCGAACATGGACCTCTTTTTCCTTTTCCCTCCTCCTTGAGGATGCGCGGCCAGCCCGCTTTGAGTAGGACTGTACTCGGGATGTTTTTTCGGGCAAGTGATGCATAAGGCCCACGGGGAACACCTGTGGCAGCATTCAACCCTCTTTAGTTATTCCGGGTACAGACCTCCTTTTCTCTCTTCCCTCCTTTCACAGGTGAACAGGTTAATCCAACCTACCAAAAGGATTTCCAGCCATGTCAACAGCTAGTGCTCGATTCATTAATCTGTACTTCGTGATAATGTTCATCGGGCATTTCTCTTGCTGCTTGGTCATATCGACCCTATCTCATCAACCTTCATGGGTTATCTCAAAAAGATTTTCAGCAATCACTTTGCTTATGTTCACCTCATATACTTTGCCTACTCAAGCTCTATCATACGGAGATTCACAGAGCTACTCATTATTCTTGCCAAATTCTAATGGCGTCAAACATTAATCGAGTCATATCAACATTTTTGGTATGGTTCGGGTGCGGTTATCCTCGCGTCTTGTTTGCTTCCAATCACTCCCGCAGAGGTTAGCAAACATTTGCAAGCCTGCTCCACAGGTACTTGCAAACTCCTTTCATATGCATATTGTCTGCTTCTAACTTTTCTCCTTGTAGAAAACAACAGAAACCTGCAAACCTCATCCAGGTACTTGCAGTTTAAATCATTATTTTATCTCTGCTGCTTACTCTTCACTTTGCAGTGCTTAGCAGACATCTGCAAGTCATTCAGGTACTTGCAGCTTATCTCTATATACAATATCTGCCTCTAACTCTCTTCTTTCAGAAGTCACCAACACTTGCAAGCTCCATTCAGGTACTTGCAAGTTACTTTCATGTACTATGCATACTCTTAACTCTTCTCTCGCAGAGATCGCCAAAGATTTGCAAGTTCCTTCCAGGTATTTGTAACTCATTTTTTCTGTCCTTGTATACTCTTTTCCCTTCTCTTTTTGCAGAGAATGACAGGTGCTTGCAAGCCTCTATCAGGTACTTGCAAGTTATTATGCCTTTCTATTTTCCCTCACTATTGTTTTGCAGAACTTTACAGGAAAAGCACCTTCTTCGTTTTGCAAAATCAAACTCAGGTACACACTCGATGTACCACCCATACATGCTTACCCTTAATTTTCCTCTTGCAGGAAAATAGACAGGAAACACCAAGCCAGTAAGTAGAGGCTTCAGGTTCTATCTCTCCTTGCTTCCCCCTCTCTTTCCTTTGGGGTGGATCACGATTTTCGTGGGTCTCCAACTTTTTCGAAGTTCCCTTCGGAACTTAAAAAAGTGCGGGGATTATGTTAACCCAGAAATCGGCGATCCTTCCCAAGGTGGCCAGCTGGCCAGTCGCGACCCTTAGGTTCTCCCTTTCGATCGCGACAAGTCCCCGCGTAGGCGGCAGTTTTCCCTGTCCGCCTAGGTTTCCTAGCAACCGCGTGCCCTACGGGACGGTGGGCTATTACCATGGCTCACCCTCGCGGGACATGCGGTTAGGTCCGCTAATCGTGCAGTGCTTTTCCTTGCAGGAGTTCGCCAACAGCACCACCCGGAGCGACCTCCTAGTCAGCCCAAGGGGCGGCAGTCTCCTGCCGCACTCCGTCGGGGTCGCCCACCAGGGGCGACCTCCCCGCTGCCCGAGAGGCGGCGGCCTCCTGCCGCCGTCCGTCGAGGCCGCCCACCCGGGGCGGCCTCTGCCCGCCAGCCGGGCGGACTCCCCCCGGAGTCCGCCCAGGCCGCCCGCAAGGGGGCGGCCAGGCCCGCCGGGCGGACTCCCCCTGGAGTCCGCCCAGGCCGCACGCTAGGGGGCGGCCCCGGCGCCCAGCCGGGCGGACTCCTCCCGGAGTCCGCCCAGGCCGCCCGCAAGGGGGCGGCCAGGCCCGCCGGGCGGACTCCCCCTGGAGTCCGCCCAGGCCGCCCGCTAGGGGGCGGCCCCGGCGCCCAGCCGGGCGGACTCCTCCCGGAGTCCGCCCAGGCCGCCCGCAAGGGGGCGGCCAGGCCCGCCGGGCGGACTCCCCCTGGAGTCCGCCCAGGCCGCCCGCTAGGGGGTGGCCCCGGCGCCCAGCCGGGTGGACTCCTCCCGGAGTCCGCCCAGGCCGCCCGCAAGGGGGCGGCCAGGCCCGCCGGGCGGACTCCCCCTGGAGTCCGCCCCGGCCGCCCGCTAGGGGGCGGCCCCGGCGCCCAGCCGGGCGGACTCCTCCCGGAGTCTGCCCAGGCCGCCCGCAAGGGGGCGGCCAGGCCCGCCGGGCGGACTCCCCCTGGAGTCCGCCCAGGCCGCCCGCTAGGGGGCGGCCCCGGCGCCCAGCCGGGCGGACTCCTCCTGGAGTCCGCCCAGGCCGCCCGCAAGGGGGCGGCCCGGCCAGCCGGGCGGACTCCCCCTGGAGTCCGCCCAGGCCGCCCGCTAGGGGGCGGCCCCGGCGACCAGCCGGGCGGACTCCCCCTGGAGTCCGCCCAGGCCGCCCGCAAGGGGGCGGCCAGGCCCGCCGGGCGGACTCCCCCTGGAGTCCGCCCAGGCCGCCCGCTAGGGGGCGGCCCCGGCACCCTGCCGGGCGGACTCCCCCTGGAGTCCGCCCAGGCCGCCCGCTAGGGGGCGGCCTCCGGCCTGCCGGGCGGACTCCTCCCGGAGTCCGCCCAGGTCGCCCGCTAGGGGGCGACCTTCAGTTCTCTGCAGGTGGGTCCTTCTGCTTGCTTCATCGCTCAACAGTGGAGGACGCAAAATCTCAGTCCGCGGAGTCCGCGCAGGTCGTCATGCTGATGTCACTGGGCCCCGCTTCTTCAAGAACTTCCCTGGGCCTATAAATAGCCCATGGTGCCTCTCATTCAGGGGGCCGGAAGGTGAAGACAAGTCTTGCCAGCTGCCCCTGCGGACTCCGTTTTCCAGTCCGTCATCACCTCTCCAGCAAGCTCAGCGGACTCAGTTTCCTGTCCGCGCAGTCCTCCACAGCTTCAGCAGCTTGCCAGCAGACTCTGCAGACTCAGTTTCCCAGTCCTCCAGCAGCTAGCAGACTATTTTACTTAGTCTCTGGCAGCTTCTCTTCTCTGCTTTCTGGCACCTTCTTCTCCTTTAGCCGCCAGCTTCTCCTTGTACCCTTTAAGTGATTTTGTTGTAAAGGTGTACTTGTAAGCTTGTAATCTCTAGCTTTTAATAAAAGGAAAGCCCGTCGCAGGAGTGTCATTTAGGCCGCGACGGGCGAAGTGTGTTGTTGCCGCTGCTAGCGGCCCCCTCTCCTCTCCTCTGCTCAGCAAGCCTTGCTCCTCTGCTCAGCAAGCCTTGCTCCTCTGCTCAGCTCGGCTCCTCTCGGCTTCCAACCTGCAAGCGCAGCCGTTGCAATTGCTGTCTGCTCGACCGCTCCTGGTCTCCCTCTTCCTTCTCCCTTGATCAACCCTCTCTGTTGATCAAGGCTCGCCTCTTCTCTCAAGCCTCTCCCTTTCCTCCGCAACCTTCTCCTTCATCCTCACCTAGCCTGTGAGGCCCAATCACCCCCTCGGTGACAGCTATCCCCCAGGTGCCGTTTTCGTGCATCAACACTAATGTCGACACTTGTACTTGAACTTTGTTGTAATTTTGCTGAGTGTCGACACAGCCTCCAAGTGTCGACACTTTTGATGTCAACAAAGTTCCTCTGGGTGTCGACACTGCTTCTAAGAGCTTCTCTGGACATTTCTTCATTGAGTGTCGACACAGCCTGTATGTGTCGACACTTTCCTTCTAGTGTCGACTCTGCATCCCTGGTGTCGATACAATTACTCCAAGTGTCGACACAGCTTCTCTGGGTGTCGACACAAGTCTTCTTAAGTGTCGACACTTTTCTTCTGGGTGTCGACACATGGACTTAGAAACTTTTCAGCTTTCCCTGCAAATACTTAACCTGCACAACTAAACTCAAAACATATCAAATACATTTTGATGTATATCATTGAGTAGGGTGAGGCTTCTTCAAATCAGGTACATTTATTCTAATGTACCAAACAATCTCCCCCTATTTGGAGAAGTCATAACTCTTAGTCAATGATATACACCATACATAACAAATTCACAGTATGATGTAAAACAGGATTATATAACAGGGTAACTACATAAACATGTATAAACAAAACATGTATACTCAAATTTCTCAGAACATTAATATAATAGATTTAACATATATCATATTGTTCTAACAACTTCAACATATTCATTATTCAAAAGCTTACAGAGAGTTTAAAATCAAATGATTACAACTGTAAACTAAAGAAAAAATTCTATCCTATTGCTGCTCAAGCTCCTTGATCACAATGCCCTTTCCTGATTGTATCTTTGCTTAGACTGGGGCTTCAGCATCTTCAGCAGCAGCAGGCTTCTTTCCTTTAAGATCCTTCTTTTTCAAATCTTCAGCTTTGATCTTCTGCCTTTCAAAGTAATGATAAGGATTTGGAAAGTACTTGCTAGTCTCCTGGGCAGTAGGAGGTAGCTTTCTCATCTTAGCTTTTCTTCTATATTGCACAATGGCCTCTTGCCTACTCTCATGCTTCCTCCACTCCAGTTCAGAATACCACTTGTTTCTATCCTGGATATTGTCCTTGGCAGCCTTCCATGCAGTCAAGATGATATTCCTGGAGGTGGGGCTCCATTGTTCAAAGTCAGGCCTGAGTTCAGCTTGCTCCCTGAATCTCTTCTTAGACAATTGAGTCTCTTGTTCTTTCAGTAAAGCTTCTTGTTCTTTCAGTATAGCCTCTGGCACTGGCTGAACTACTTTCTCAAGGATGACATTTTGAGTTCCCTCACGAGGGCTATACATTGATTGTATGTCTTGATGTATCATATCAAAGTCTGGTGGAGGGTATATCACTTGAGCTACTTCAGCTGGCTCCCCTCCAAGATATGCAGGATTAATTCCAGACTCTGCCACATTATCATCATCACATAATGGAGGATATTCAAGGGTGGCTCTGATGGAATTTGAAATCCACTTTGCATGATCAGAGCCGGCTTTGACTAACACCCTCTCACCCTTTATGACTTCTCTTTCAATGTGATCCCTCAGATCATCTTTCTGAAATCTGATTTGTGCATTTAGGTAATTTACTCCATCTTTGTAGAAAGGTTTCAACCTTTGGAGTTTTTCAGTTATTAACTTCTGGGAATCCTGAAGTGCAGTAATAACAGCAGTTAGGCTCTCTTGCAATGCTTTGTCAAATTCTTCTTTGGCAGTGGTCAGGGCTGCATTCTGGGCAGTTGCTATATTCTTTAGTTCAGTTACAATGGCATTGTGGAGCTGTCAAATTATCATTCATCCTTATCTGATTCTCCAGAACATAGCCTTGCTTCACTTCAAGTTCTTCAAATTTTGTCTTCAGTTTCTCTTGATGTGTGGCCAGATAGACTACTGCATTTCCTCCCTTATGGAAGCAGTCAGTCATTTCTTTCTTGTTCAGATTTACTTCAAATCTGATTGACTTGATGTCTTGGGCCAGATCAAATTGTAATGACTTATGCCCTTCATCCATATAAGATTGCAAAGCCTGTCTTTGCTCATCCATCTTTATCTGTAATGCAACCATCAGAGAACTGAAATCTGTAGATGGGGCAGGCTGTGGTGCAGGCTGTGGTGCTATTGTTTGTAAAGCTTTCTTATATGTCTTGCTCCTCCTCTTGAAAACTTGAAATTTTCTCTTCTTGGCTCTTGTAACCTCTTCATCTTCAGAAGCAGATGTGCTTGCAATATCAACCCTGTCCTTAGGGCATGAAGGTAAATCCTTGTCAGTCCTAGGAACCTGCTCAGCATCCTTTGGCACTTCAGGTTCCTTCCTTGCAGTTTCCTCAATAATAATCACATGCTCCCCCTCAACATGGGCCTTCTCCCCCTCAGCAGCAGCTTTCTCTTTCTCAAAATCTGTTTGTAGAAGATCTGGGAATAGCTCTTCTAGGGTAAATTCCTGTTGAGGAAGGGTTGGAGAATCTCTTATCTCATCAACTACTTGATCAGCAACAGATGTGTCTTCCATGACAACATCTTGGGGTTGGCTATGTGTCTGTGTTTGCTGATTAACATTAGGTAATGAATCAGACAAAACATCATCCTCAATAGGGAAATCTAATTCATTAATTTCAGTTATTACCTCAAGTATTGTGTGGGTAGCTTGTTCACTCTCTAGTGGAGTTGGCTCTTCCACAAGTAGAGGCTCCCCCTAGATGGAATCCAGATTAATTGGGTTAGCTTGTGGTAGCTCCCCCTGCCTTGGTGCATCTTCTTGTCTAGCAGGTGACTGGCCAGCATTTCCAGTGTCTTCTTCATCAGGAGTGAACACTACATGCTCTTCAGAGCTGCTTGATGATTCTTGAGCCACAGGGGCTGTCTTTTTCTTCTTCTTCAGGGGTGTTTCCTTCTCAAGAGTTGGCATTTCCTTGGTCAAGACTCTATCCCACCTAGAGAAGATTCTCAAATCCATTCTCCTTATGTGGTTAATCTTAGTTCCAGCTGCTTGACTCATGACCTCTGGTATACTACCAGCCAGGTAAAGACTTAGAATCCTACCCAAATTGGGCTTTTTCATACTCTCTTTTATCTTCTCAAACACAACTGCAGACCAATCAGTTTTAGTTTGAAGATAATTCTTGTCATTAGACTAAACATATGAGCTGATATTCTGCCATGCCCTCCAGGCTTGCTCAAGATAACCTTGCCAACAATTTCAGATAAGAATTTGTCTTGCATGTTCATTCCCTTCCTATTGAAAACAGATCCTATTTTCAGATTTGAGTCCAAACCACACCATGTTAATGCTTCTCTAGTATTAGTAGCAGAAACATCTTCTTCTTCCTTAGTCCTAGGTAGTTGAAGTACCTTTCTCAGACTCTTAGGAGAGACCTTCACCTTTGCCCCATGAACTTTTGACTTAATTTTGAGTCCTGATTCATCTAGGGTTGCTGCATTCAGAAATTCCAGGACTTCTTTCTTTGATATCTTGGTCGGTTCGGAAACAAGAAATTCTAACCCTGTCTCTTCTATTAGGGTTATCAAGCCTTTGATCTCTGGTTCCGCGTCATCAAAAGCATGTCGCACGAGTTCATATCCTTCATTCACATTCTCTTCTAGCTTGGGCGCCATTAGGGTTTGAAGAAATTTGAATTAGAGAAGAGAGATGTCGACACACAAGTTTGGTCTCGAAACTTTGGTGAGCGTGTCGACAGACAATGGCGAAAACCTATTTATACCTTTCTTGAATCGAAGATGAAAGGGCGCGTCAAAATACTTAAATTGTGTCGACACTATTGAAAAGTGTCGACACTTACTTATAATGTCTCGACAATTATGTGTCGACACAAGTATAGTCGACAGATTATATGTGTCGACACTTTTTATGTGTTGACACCGCTTAGCTCGACACTTAGTCGAGACTTTACCAGACTAATGTTGAGTAAAGCCTAAGTGTCGACACCACCTTGGATGTGTCGACACCATTTCTCTGAAATGTCGACACCACTTCTATGTGTCGACACAGACAACTCTGTATGTCGACACCTTTTTACTTAGCCAATTTTTGTGAACTATTCTAAGTTTATCATCCCTAATTCAATTTTGAATTTATTGAATTTGGTTTCATCTAAGGGCTTAGTATACATGTCAGCTAGCTGATTATCTGTATTAATATATTCTAGTGAAATATCTCCTTTTTCCACATGTTCTCTTAGAAAATGGTATTTTATTTCTATGTGCTTAGTCCTACTATGGGAGACAGGATTGTTTGCAATACAAATAGCACTAGTAGAATCACAAAATAGAGGTGTTCTACTTACTTGAATATCATAGTCTTCTAACTGATGTTGAATCCATAGAAGTTGAGCACAGCAACTTCCTGCAGCAACATACTCTGATTCTGCTGTGGAGATAGCCACACTTGTTTGCTTCTTGCTACTCCATGATATCAGTCTTCCACCTAGGAATTGATAGGTTCCAGTTGTACTTTTCCTATCTTCCTTGCAGCCTGCAAAATCTGCATCTGAATAACCTGTCAGTTCAAAGACTCCATTCCTAGGGTACCAAAGGCCTAGATAAGGTGTGCCCTTAAGATATCTCAGTATTCTTTTGACTGCTGTCAAATGAGATTCTTTAGGGCAAGCTTGGTACCTAGCACGGACACATGTAGCATACATGATATCTGGTCTACTTGCAGTCAAATACAATAGGGAGCCAACTATCCCTCTATACAAAGTCTCATCTACAGGTTTCCCTGCATCATCTTTGATAAGAGACATACTTGACCCGATAGGAGTTTTCATGGTACTGGATGATTCCATACCATACTTCCTTATCAATTCTAGGGTGAACTTAGACTGGCATATGGATAAACCATCATCAGTCTGTCTAACTTGGAGACCCAAGAAGAACTTAAGTTCCCCTATACTGCTCATTTCAAATTATCCTTGCATTAGTTTTGCAAACTTTTTGCAAAGACTACTTTCAGTAGACCCAAATATGATGTCATCTACATATATTTGGACTAGAATGATCTTGCCTCTGGATTCCCTAAGGAATAGAGTCTTGTCTATTTTCCCCCTTGTGAATTTATTCTCAATGAGGAAACTAGACATGGTTTCATACCAAGCCCTACGGGCTTGTTTTAACCCATACAAAGCCTTCCTAAGTCTATAAACATAATTAGGTTTAGTTGAATCAACAAAACCTGATGGCTGTTCCACATAGACTTCTTCCTTCAGATTACCATTCAGAAAGGCTGACTTAACATCCATTTGGTATACTTTAAACCCTTGATAGGTTGCATAGGCCAAGAACATTCTTATTGCCTCCAGTCTGGCTACTGGAGCAAAGGTTTGATCAAAGTCAATACCTTCTTCCTGCCTATATCCCTTAGCAACCAGTCTAGCTTTGTTCTTCACAATAACTCCATGTTCATCCATCTTGTTCCTAAAGATCCACTTAGTTCCTATAATGTTGTGGTCCTTGGGTTTAGGAACTAGCTCCCAGACATTGCATCTTTTGAACTGGTTCAGCTCCTCTTGCATTGCCTCAATCCAATGAGGGTCTAGGATAGCTTCTTCAAATCTCTTTGGCTCTACTTGGGATAGAAAGCTGGAGTAGAGTACTGAACTTAGATTTCTGCTCCTTGTTTGTAACCCTTGTCTGAGATCTCCAATGATTTGATTGGCTGGATGATCTTTCAAATGTCTATTTGCTGGAGGCATCTTGTTTTCTGGTTGTACACCTACAGCTTCTTCATTCAGCAGCTCCTCTTGGTCTTCTTCAGCAACTGGAGTATCTTGCACTCCCCCTGGACAGCAGTCACTATCTTCTACTTTCTGACTTGTAGAAGGACCTTCTTCAATAGTGAGCTTGTCCATCTTCTCAGTCACACTTGTAGAGCTGCAAATACTTCTAGATAATTCATTATTAATGAGTCTAGCTTCATCAAACACTACATGTACTGACTCTTCTACAACTTGAGTAGTCAGGTTGTAGACCCTATAAGCCTTACTGTTGTTGTTCTACCCAACAAAGATCCCCTCTTGGAATTTGGCAGAAAACTTGGTTAAGTAAGACTTACCATTGTTAAGTATATAGCATTTACAACCAAAGATCCTAAAATAGGATAGATTTGGTTTTCTGCCTTTCACAATCTCATAGGGGGTCTTATTGTGACTCTTGGTGATAGTAGCCCTATTAATTACATGGCATGCAGTGTTTACTGCCTCAGCCCAGAAATATTCTGGGAGAGATGTGTCACTTAATAGGGTTCTACCAGCCTCAATCAAAGTTCTATTTTTCCTTTCAGCAATGCCATTTTGCTGAGGTGTTCTTGGTGAAGAAAATTCCTGAAATATCCCAAATTCTTCACATAGCTTTGTCATACTGTCAGACTGGAATTCAGTACCATGGTCACTTCTTATTTTGACCACTGTACTGTCTAACTCATTCTGAATTTGTTTGACAAAACTATAAAAGATACTAGGAGTTTCAGATTTCTGTCTAAGGAAGAACACCCAGGAAAACCTTGAGTAGTCATCTACAACTACAAATGTGTAGACCTTCCTACCTAGGTTGTGAACTGGCATAGGACCAAAAAGATCCATATGCAAGAGGTATAAGCAACTCACAGCATCTTTGTTTTCAATGCTATTAAAGGTGGATCTAGTCTGCTTGCCCTTTTGACAAGCTGAGCATATCCCAACCTTTTTACACTTAACTTGAGAACCATTCCTCACTAACTCTTTGTTATAGAGTTGGCCAATTGTCTTGTAGTTAAGATGGGCTAGCCTCTTGTGCCATTTGACACAATAAGAGACTTTCTCATCAGCTACAAGACACACAGGAGAAACATTGTTCTCACACATAATGTCTAGACAATGGACATTTATCTTCCTATAACCAGTCAGAATGATCTATTGATCATTTGATCTCCTGATATGACAACCATCTTTGACAAATGAGATGTCATATCCTAAATCACTCAGCTGACTTATACTAATGAGTTTGTGTTTCAAACCTTTAACATAAGCCACTTGAGTAATTGTTATAAGGTTGCTAGAAATGTTACCAAAACCTTTGATGATTCCTTTTTCAGAACCATCAAAGGTGACTTTAGGACCATCCTTGATTGGTGTGTAGTCCTTTAGTAATCCCCTAGTTCCAGTCATGTGCCTGAAACATCCACTGTCCAAGTACCATATTGGGGCATGGTCACTTGGACTCACCTGCAAAACAGATTAGTTGACCTTAGAACCCAAAGAATTCTTGGGTCCTTGGTGCTGGTTAGTTTGCCTCTTAACAAAGCTACCTGTAGCTTTTCTAGCAGGCAGATTGCTACTCACCTTGGCACTTGAATTGTGCCAACAGTCTATGGCAAAGTGGCCTACCTTGCCACAACACCAGCACTCAAATCTGTTGTACCTTTGCTTAGGTACAACCCTAGTTGTTTTATCTACAGCAGGCTTGTTGAGTACTGGGGCTTTGCCCTTAGACTTGGACTGAATAGTCCTGGCAGGTTTAGTAAACCCCAATCCAGTTTTACCTTTTTGAGAAATGAACTCATCTATCAAAGGTAGAACAGACTTTGGTTTAGAAAACCTTGCAACTAAATCTCTCTCCTTCTGAAGACTAATCTCCAGATTTCTGATTTGATCATTCTTGAATGTTATAGTCCCCATCTGAATAACAGTTATGTTCTTCAGCCTGGCTATTTCATTTAGTTTTTGATCAATCAACTTATCAAAATCTGTTGCAGCCACTTTGAGATTAGCAATCTCCTTAGCCTGACTCTTGGTCAAGGATTTGCTTTTCTTCAAAGCTTGCAACACTACCCAATATTCATCAATCAATTGATGAATATCTCCTTCAGATTCAGATCCATTCTCATCATTTGATGCTGATGAATATGATTCCGATCCAGTACTAGAAATTGAACTATTAGAACAATTTTGTACCTGACTTGGTCCAGGCTGATCCTGGATTTTGTCTCCTTCTAATAAGGCCATTAGTCTCTGGCACTGATTGTCCTCTTGCTCATATATTGAGTTCATTAATTGGATGAACTCATCTTCTTCTTCTTCAGCAAACAGTCCAATGTAAGCTTCAGCTTCTGAATCAGTTTCTGAAGAAGACATATCTGACAGACTTTTGTCCTTCTTACCAACAAAGGACCTTTCCTTTTTGCCCTTGATTTGAGTCTTCTTCTTATCAGTTGACTCTTTCCTCTTCTCTGGACAGTCAGCAACAACATGTCCTTGTCTGTTACAACAATAACAAACTATCTTTGAAGATGTAGTTCTACTTGACTTGGGCTTTCTCCTATCATTCTTTGATGACTTCTGTGAAGTGGATGGCTTAGACCTCCACTGTTTCTTCTTTAGAAACTTCTGAAAATGTCTTGTGAAAGCTGCAAAGTCCTCATCACTCTCACTGCTTTCAGAATTCTTACTTTCAGACTCATCTGTCTCAGTCTCAGCAGCTTTTGGAGGTGGAGATGGAGACTTACTTTTATATTTCCTAGTGGCTTCTGTCTTGAAAGCCACAGCTCTTTCTTTGTGCTCAATTCTTGTAGTCTTCTCCTCCTCCTTCCTTACCATCAACTGCATCTCATAGGATAACAGCTTTCCAAACAATGTTGGAGGAGGAATATCTGCTAACTTGGTCATATCCCTTATGGCACAAATCTTAATATCCTAGTCTTTAGTTAGGGATCTCAAGAACTTATCATTCAGCTCATAATTGCTGAATTCTCTTCCATAAGACATCAACTCATTGACAATCCTATAGAATTTCTCGTAGCACTCAGTTATGCTATCAGACTTTCCTTGTCTGAAGCTCTCATACTCTTGGTTTAATAATGACTTTCTGTCCTGTCTAACTTCTTCAGAGTCCTCCATGTACACTATCAGTGTGTCTCACATTTCCTTTGATGTTTTACAGTGAATCAAATTCTGGAATGTGGCATCATCTATTGCACTCACAATAATATTCTGGGCCCTTTTGTCCATTGTGGCCAGAATAATCTCATCTTTAGTCATTTCAGAATAATCTTTTGGAGTTCTCTGATTTGCATCAAAAACAGATACCTTCATTGGCACATATGGCCCTTCTTTAACAGTAATATAGATTCTGGGGTCAGAGGCTTCCATGAATAGCCTAACCCTTTCTTTCCAGATGCCAAAAATCTCCTTTCTACAAATTGGAAACTTCATGGATCCAAGTTCTTTGTGATTCTCTATTGAACCCATTTTCTTGATTTTCTTGATTATGCTGAATCTGCCCTTGATTATACTGAATCTGCTAACAGGATCTTTTACTCAGACAGTTATGTCCTTTTTGAGTAACCTGGCTCTGATACCACTTGAAAGAAATTGTACCTAATCACCTAGAGGGCGGGGGGTGAATAGGTGACTTTAATCTTTTTAAACTTTTAGGCGGAATCACAGAATTACAAACAATTCTTCACAGCAATACAACACAGCAATCACAGAATAAAGCACACACAGAGTACACACAGTTTTATAGTGGTTCCCCAAGGTCTGGGTACATCCACTTTCCCCCTTTGCCTATCTAGTAGTGTACTAGATTCGGCCAAACTCCTCCACTATTCCTCAGATCCTCAGATCTTACACTCAGAACCCCAACCAGGTTCCTACAACTCAGGCCCAAGGCCCTACCACTCAGTCTTCACAAAGACCTACACTCAGCCACAAGGCCTACACTCAGAGAAATGAATCTCCTACACTCAGGCACACAGGCCCTACCACTCAGCCTTTATAATTACAGGCTTACAACTCAGATCCCTTAGGATCCTACAAGAAATTAAGATTACAATGTATATACCTACAACTCAGCATAAGAGAGAAGAGTTGACAGGTTTCTTGATGAGTTCTTCGAAGAACTTTGCTGAGATTAACCTTCCTTGGCTTCCTTCAAATCTTCTTGAATTTAGAACACAATAGGGTTGAGTCTCTATGCAGCTGATCTTCAATCACTGCTAACTTAAGATTCAGATCTCAATCTGAAACTTTCTTCACAGCCTGGTTCAACAGCTGTCTTCTTGGAAGGAGCTCTCTCTCTCTCTCCAACTTCTTAGATCTTCACTTGAAGGTCTTCTTCTAGTTGTGTTGTACTTCAATGATTCATTGATCCATCCTTGATTGCTGACAGAATAAGCCTTTATATAGGCTTTCTTCATGGTGACCGGCTGATCCGGTTTCTAACGACTTTCCGACAGCTCTGACAGTTGCAGTAGACTGGCTGGAATGGCAGTTGTCAAGTCATCCAGTCACTTCTTGAATTTTCTGTAACTATCTGAAAGTGTCGAGACAGTCTGTCTTTAAGTGTCGACACATATAGACTAAGTGTCGACACAAGTAGACTAAGTGTCGACACAAGCCTTCATAGTGTCGACACAACTCCTTGTGTTGTAGAATCTGCTTCTCGACACTGCTGCTTCAACATGTGTCGATACTGATATTGTGTGTCGACACAACTCCTTGTACTTTAGTACTTAGTTGAATTCTTGTAAGTGTCGACACAACTCCTTTGTGTCGACACATCTTCTTGTGTTGATGCTTGCTAAGTGTCGACACATCTTCTTGATGTCGACACATGTACTTAGACTTTATTGAAATTTGCTGAGTGTCAACACAGCCTCCTAGTGTCGACACTTTCTTCATGTGTTGAGTCTTTTGCTATGTGTCGACACATTCTTCATTATGTCGACACTTGTACTTGAGCTCTGTTGAAGTTTGCTGAGTGTCGACACAGCCTCCTAGTGTCGACACTTGTACTTGAACTTTGTTGTAATTTTGCTGAGTGTCGACACAGCCTCCAAGTGTCGACACTTTTGATGTCGACAAAGTTCCTCTGGGTGTCGACACTGCTTCTAAGTGTCGACACAGCTTCTCTAGACATTTCTTCATTGAGTGTCGACACAGCCTGTATGTGTCGACACTTTCCTTCTGGTGTCGACTCTGCATCCCTGGTGTCGATACAATTACTCCAAGTGTCGACACAGCTTCTCTGGGTGTCGACACAAGTCTTCTTAAGTGTCGACACTTTTCTTCTGGGTGTCGATACATGGACTTAGAAACTTTTCAGCTTTCCCTGCAAATACTTAACCTGCACAACTAAACTCAAAACACATCAAATATATTTTGATGTATATCATTGAGTAGGGTGAGGCTTCTTCAAATCAGGTACATTTATTCCAATGTACCCAACAACGGTTTTGGCTCGTGGGGTGGAGACTCGCGGCGTGGTGCCCTCCATGCCATCCAGCTGGCTGTCCAGGCCATCGCAGAGGTCAATAATATTTTTGCCCTTGTCAGGGGCAGGGAGATTGGACGAGCCAGCCCCATGCTCCAGGGTTGTCTTCAGGTCAATAAAGATGGGCTCGGCCGCCGGAGGAAACGGCTTCACCCTCTTGGCGGAGTTGGGCTCGGCTGAGCCTCCCTGCGGGATAGCAAGTGGAACCACAGTCAGGGAAGCTACGCGAGCATCCGAGGTCTGGCGAACCCGGGCGAGCCGTTCTTGGATCTCCTTTGGGATCAACATCTCGGCAGGGCTAGAGCAAAGGGAATGGCAAGAGTCAGGCAGGTATGCAGGTGTATATATATAGCCACAGGTGGACCCCACCAGAAGATTCTTTCTGGTTCACCCCACACTCGCCCAACACTTGGGGTTAGATGTTTCTTTTCGAGCTTTGCCAAGCTCGAAAAGAGCGGGGATTGTGTACAACCCCGTATCCGGCGAGTGGGGTCTCCAGGAACCAGAACGGCCGGTTCAGATCACCCAGACGGCTGGTGAGCTCGGTAGGGAAATCTGAAGCCCAAGCTCGGCATTCGTCGACCACGAGCACGACATTCACCGAGCTAAGCCCGGGTTTCGTCGAGCTGGGCTCGACTAATGGAGGGTGATCGAAGGGCGAGCATAGTGGACCAGCTTGCACTCGCCCTGAGGAGCTCTGCAGACAGCAGGCGAGCAGGATCTTCAGGGGTGGCCGAGTTCCTCAACTCGTCCAGGTCTGTGAGGTATTTTTATTATTTTGCCCCTGCTGGCCTGCCCATATCCTTTCAGAACAACGGAGTTATGTTGTTGGCAGGCCAACCTAGACTGCACATAGCCGTTCAGAATAGCAGGAGTTGGCTATTTGCAGGACGTTTTCAGAAATATATAAATAGGACATAAGGGGTACCTCAGAAAGCATGCTTCTTATTCCCCCTTGCTCCATATCTCAAGTGCTTTCTGAGGATACCTTAGCTCGGCCTTTGGCTAAGGAGGGGAAGCGCTCTAAGATCTTTCGGGTGTGTGCTGGGTCCTACCGCCAAGCCCTTGGGTCAGTTCTTCTTTGCTTCCTTTGTTGTTTTGCTTGCAAGAGAGAAGTAGGTGCGCGATCACCCCTTCCCTAAGGGTGAACTCCACAAGAGACCAAATTTTCGGTGTGTTGATGACCAAGAGGAGAATGATCCCATCCATAATCCCTACTTGTCACCTTTTGATGGGAATGAAGAAAATCTTAAAAACATTAGCATTCAGGTGAATCTTGATGAAGCTGATACAAGTTCACCTCTAAAAGTGGTTGTTTTTGTTGAGGGGGTATCAGCTATTCTAGAGAAGTTCAGTGCCCCAGCTGAAGGGGAGTTTGCCAGAGAAGAGAAAATTGATTCTTTGGAAGATTTCCTAAGTGGGAATGATGATTATAGTGAGGGGGGGCCTCAATCGAGGTCCTTGCTCTGGGAAAAAGCTTTCCAATGTCCCTAGAGGCAGAGACATTAACTCATACTGAGTTGGCTGATTAAGAGGACTTTGGGATATGTTTTGAACAAGTTGTTGCTGAACTGCCACCTCAAGTAACACAAACTAAACCATCCACAAGTACTACTGATAGTTCCATCCTCTACTCCATGAAAGCTCTACTGGATGAGCAAGCAACGTCTTTAAAGTCATACATAGATGAGTCAGTTAAGAGTTTGAAAGCTGAAATCTTGACTGAAGTCCCAAAAGAAAAAATTGAAATCATGAATTATCTAGATTTCCTAAAAGGTGTTACTGCACATATAAATACACAAATCACAAAGTGGTTTGATAAAGAAGCTAGCATAGTGCACCATAATGTTAAGATCCTAACTTCAATAGATGAAATCAAGAGGCTGACTACATATAATATTACCAGTATGAAGAATTATGTTAGCGAAATATATGAGGTTATCAGGCAAGTTGTGGATCATATTGAGGAATATGTGTATTACACTCAAGTTCAAGCATTACAGCTAGCTGAAGAATCTAGAAATGCTATTCTGGAAGACAATGAAAACATATTTCAGATTTTGTCAGGCAGATTTGAGGCCAACTCTTCTCATCTGGATAACAAAATTTTTGAAGAAGCTAGAAAGGGGAAGAATATCAATGCAGATCAAGCACTATGAGTTCTGCAAGGAATCGGGATTGCTCTCCACTTACCTCTACTAGATGCTAAAGGGACCTCTGACTTTGATTTTAGAGCTCAGGAGAGGGTAGCTCAGGAAGCTCAACTAGCCAAAAGAAAGAAGAGAGAAGGACTCATGCTGTATGAGGAGTTCATGGCCATGAAGAGAGATGAACAAGAAAAAGATCCAGATTATGAACATTGGAGTGATGATTCTCAGTCAATCATCATCAATGCCTTAATTAATCATGGACATATCTTAAAGAACATTGTCAGTATATACCTTTAGAGGAATGGATAAAACATCTAGAGAGGAACTCTCCAAGGGAAAGATTTTTAAGGAGAACTTGGTAAGGAAAAACAATCTAAAGAGGATGTCATCCAAGTATATGCCCAAACCCTTCCTATACTTCAATAGACAAGAGAACAAGGCCAAGAATGTTCAGAGAAGGGCAACTAAACAAGGTGAAAGTTCTCAAGCTTCTGTTCTCAAGAGAAAAAGTACAGATTATGATGATGTTATCAGCCATTCCATTGACAAGTATCCATTTCCATGAAGAAAGTGAACAACTACTTTATTTCTTGAGATGTTATTGTAATGAGTTGTAAATGAATTTATGTTGTGTAATTAAACCCCATAGTTGCATATATATATATATATATATATATATATATATATATATATATATATATATATATATATGTGTGTGTGTGTGTGTGTGTGTGTGTGTTGATTGTGCAAAATATTGTTCTTAGTCCATTTATTGTTCACTATTAATATCTGTGATAATTTAGTTTTATTGTTAAAGCTTCTTACAATTGAATAAGCTTCTTACAATTGAATAAGTGTTCTGCCTTTTTCAAATATGAGGAGATTGTTGGGAATTTTACCCTCATTATTCCAAGATTTGAAAAAGCATAACATTCAATGATAAGAGCATATTGTATTTGATGGCATAAATGTTATATGACTATGCAGGAACTATATCTGTCTCTAAAACATGTTTGGAGAAGAGGAGAAATATTTGGAGTCATGACATTGAGATTGGCATATATTTCTCAATGATTTCGATGATAACGCAGAACACTTCATGTCGATATTGTTGGAACATGTGTTCTGCATCTCTTGATTTGAGAATAACAAATCTCAGTTGTAATTGATTATGTTTGTTGTGTGTTTATAGTGTGCAGGTTTACTGGTGTGAAGAATGAAAGAATCAAGTAATAGCACCTACCGCTGAGCGATAAGAGTTACCGTCGGGTGGTAGACGTGAATTAATTGGACGGAGCTCTCGGGAAACTACCGCTCCGTGCTAGTCCTAACGCCCGCGCTAGTGGAAGGAATTATTCTGTCCAACCTCTCGGGAAACTACCGCCAAGCGTTAATTCTTACCGCCCAGTGCTAGTCTCTCGAAGAATACTGAGAAGGCTTTCTCGAGAAATCAATCTACGGCCAGGCGATAGTGCTTACCTCTCTACGCTAGCCTCTCGACGAATGTCGTGAACTGTTTCTAGAGAAACTGGCCTACCGCCAGGTGATAATGATTACCGCGCCACGCTAGCCTCTCGATGAGTATCAAGGATTCCTCGGGAACTTACCGCGTGGCGCTACCTTATACCGTGGTGCGCTAGCTCTTTGAAAAAGAAAGATTCGTCTTGAAATATTTTTCTAAATTTGGATGATAGCTGGCACAGTAAGCACGCGAACCTACCGCCGGGCACTAGTCTTACCGCCGACGGTAGCCTATTTCAAAGAGGATGGATATAAAGCCTCCTCGGTATCTATACTGAGTATCTAAGATGAAAAATGACAAGTTCGTGTATTCTAGGGTTCAGCCGTCTCTCTGCAGTCCGTCGTGTTGGATCTTACAGTATCCTTAGAGGGGGGTGAATAAGGGTTAATTTTTCTTAAGTTAAACAAACTTCTTAATGAATAAAACAATGCTTGAAGAAATTATGAAATGGAGACTAATTTTTCATAAGCAAACTTAAACACTCTGAAATATATAAAAGCTAAAATAATAACAATTTATTTCAAAAGTGCTAAAGTGAATTCAAGGTGTCTTTATAGAGCTAGATACCAAGGATTATGAAAAATACAATATAATTTTTTTCGCCAGTCCTTCTACCAAGAACCGACATGCTAAAACGTATCTCTCCCTAGATCTTGCTACTAGACTCCCCTAGATCTACCTCAATATAGACGTTGCACATAAGGCAATGATTTCTCCCTAAGCCACACAAGTACTTGGACGCTACACATAAGGCGGTGATTTTCACCTAAGCCACACAAGGACTTAGACGTCACGGACAAGGCAGCGATTTCCCCTAAGCCACGCAAGGACTTAGACGACACGCACAAGGCGGCGATTTCTCCTCTCGATTAAATTAGGTTTACAATAGGAATAAGAACAAAACAAATTAAAAACTTCTGAACTAAAACTCCCTTTAAACAAAGTGCTGAAGTCGACGACGAATCCTAGCCAGAGTTGCTTTGAATGCTGCGTACGTGCCGTTAATATTTTGCGCTTCGGCATTCTTGAGAGTATGGAGTAAATCTGGAATCTGGAGCTCTCTGGTTCGTCTAAACAGGAAGGTGTACTCCAGGTAATGAAAATTCGTAATCTCCTCAAAAAATTGAATGCCTTTTATACTTTGGCGATATTATCTGGCGACACTGGGTATCGCCACCTGGCGATATCGGTAATGGCTGTCACGTATCCCACGAACTCATCACTTTCGCATCGCAGATCCGTCGATCGTCGAACGTACACTATCGCCTGGTGATACTGGGGATCACCACCTGGTGATAGCGATAACGGATCCCACGTGGCCCACGAACTCCTAATTTTCGCATTTGTAGATTTGTCAAATGCAATTCGTCTATCGTCGAACACAATTCGTCGATCGTCGAACGCAGATTCGTCGATCGCAATTCGTCGATCGTCAAAAGTAGATTCGCCGATCGTCATTGTCGCCTGCCGGCGATACTAAAAATCGCCTGGCGATATCTCCTACACTCATCTGTTCTGACCCGAAACATCACCCAAAAGTCATTAGAGCTAGACCTGCGATATATACACATCATAAACACCGAAAGATCAAATACAAATGAGATTTGTTATTAGCAAACCAAAGAAGCGTGGAACGCACACTGCAACAATCTCCCCCTTTTGATAATAATAAATCCACTGAGAAAGAAATCATGAAAGAACTAAGAAGTGTTTGAAACGATGAGTACTATGAGTAACAAGACTAAGCATTTGTAAGTGCACAAATGTCTCTTGGATGAAATACCCCCCCCCCCCCCCCCCCGATATGTGTACTCCCCCTAAATCTGAGCATAGTTTTTAATTTCAATTTCCTTAGTAAATAACATTGAATTCGTAGAGTTTGAATGATTTCCATAGTAGTATGAATGTTTTCCTTAGTAAATTCTCCCCCTTTGGTATTGTCAAAAGCGAGAGCAGCGTGGTGCGAAAGCTAAAGAGGAAAAAACACAAAGGAGAAATGAAGGATAGAGTATGTGAATTACTATATAGTAAAGAAGTAAAGGAGTAAACCCGAACAGGGGCAACATTCATCCATCCATATCACAGACACATACACCTGTGAAGACTATATTGGAAACATTTTCGGTCCAATTCTCATAAGGAGAAATTTTAGAGAAGATAATGTTGTGCACATGTGATAAATTGAAGAAAAACACATATGAGAGGTCTTACGACTACATGAACACGTGGAATGTGAAAAAACACCATAACATAGAGGTATGCATGATTAGTTGTGCCTGTACATAGGAATTCAGAGCACATATAAATAGAATATCCAGATATAGAGTTGCACAAGACACTTTACAATTCTTTACAAGGTGCTCAACCTGACAATGCTTATTAATACTTATCAGGAGGGTAAGTAGTGTTTGGTGGAGGTTCCTTGTCAGCCCCTTTTTATTTTAATTTTGAAAGATATAAACAAAGGCGTTGACTTTTTGTGTTTGGAATTTTTGTTTAACATGTTTTGTTTGGCATGACAAAAGAGTCCGAATTCACTTGTGAGCATACAGGATAATCAAATATGAGCTGTGCAAGGAATAAACTATGATAAAACATTAGCGACAACCTGCAATTCTAGTTGTTATAGTAGAACATTCACAATTCACATATGCACTGAGGTGAATCCAAATGAAGGTTTTCATAAGTGCGAGTGAAAGAACATTATCAGAACTAAAACATTTCTCATACTTATAGGCATGCGAAAACAATTTGACAAGTATATAAAAACTAGGACTTATGTATGTAAAAAAAGGATATGTGATGGTTGAACAATTGAACTATCCTGCTGGGAACCCAAAATCAAAGAATATACAGTAAACCATGCATAATCCTAAGAAATTAAGGAAAAATTGGCGTAAAAGTGAATTTTAACTGTCGTCTAGCGATACTGGATATCGCCAATAGGCGATAGTGTGAAAATATAAAAAGGGTGGTATGAGGTCAAAAGCATCAGATCCATCAATTTTTCCTGAAGACTAGTCGCGGAATACAAAGTGGACGACAACAAAAAACTTGGATCAAGGTATCATCATTGTCTTGTTAATTAAAGTTTTTTGTTTACTTATTATGTCAATTCATTAGATTTTAATGTCCAGAATTTCTAGTTCCAATCTCAATAATGAAAAACGAGAATCTGGAAGTGATTTTGTGAAAATATCGGCAAGGTGTGAATCGGTGCCTATAAAACTGACTTTAATTATATTTTGCTTTATGTGGTATCTAATGAAATGATGACGCACATCAATATGTTTGGACCTAGAATGATGAACTGGATTATATGTTAAGTTAATTGCACTTTTATTATCACACTTTAATTCAATTATTTCATGAATAATTCCAAAGTCCTCTAAAGTTTGCTTCATCCAAAGAGCCTGTGCACAACAACTACCTAGTGCAATGTACTCGGCCTCGGTGGTGTATAAGGCAACATAATTCTATTTCTTACTCGACCACGAAATTAGTGAAGGGCCTAGAAAGTGACAGGTGTCACTCGTGCTCTTACGGTCTAATGAACAGCCAGTATAATCAGAATCAGAAAAGCCATGTAAAATAAAAGCATTGTTGTGAGGATACCACAAACCTAACTTAAATGTGCCAATAAGATATCTAAAAATATGTTTAATCGCTTTTAAATGAGATTCTTTGGGATTAACTTGAAATCTAGCACATAAACATACAACAAACATAATATAAGGTCTGGATGCAGTCAAATATAACAGTGATCCTATCACCCCTCTATATAACGTTTGATCTATAGAGATACCACTTTCATCTTTTCCTAATTTCAATGAGACACTCATGGGGGAATTTTTTCTTTAGATTTTCAAATCCAAACCTTTTTAACACATCATGAATATATTTAGATTGACAAATAAATATTCCATCATGCTTTTGAGTAATTTGAAAACCAAGAAAATAAGTGAGTTCGCAAAACAAGCTCATTTCAAATTCATTTTTCATAATGTTTATAACACTATCACATAATTGTTCATTAGTGGATCCAAAAATAATATCATCAACATATATTTGTAAAACTATAAGGTCATCATGAATATGTTTAATAAATAGAGTACAATCAGCATTACCCATTTTGTAATCATTCTTTAATAAATAAACAGTCAATCTATCATACAATGCTCGGGGTGCTTGTTTCAAACCATAAAGGGCTTTTTCTAATTTAAAAACATGATCAGGAAACTTAACATCAACAAAGCCTGGAGGTTGTTCTACATAAACCTCTTCCTTAATATACCCGTTAAGAAAAGCAGTTTTAACATCAATTCGAAATAGTTTAAATATTTTAAAACTAGCAAATGCAAGAAATATTCCAACTGCTTCTAACCATGCTACGGGTGCAAAGATTACATCAAAATCTATTCCTTCAACTTGTGAATAACCTTTTGCTACAAGTCTCGCTTTGTTCCTAGTGACCCTAGATTCACTATCCATTTTTATTCTTGAAGATCCACTTAACACCTACAACATGATGATATGCTGGTCTTTCTACTAATGTCCAAACCTTATTATGTTCAAATTGATTAAGCCCTTCAGTCATAGCTAAAAACCAAGAATTATCATTCAAAGCGGTTTCAACATTTTAGGTTCTATATCAGAAATAAAGCGCGTATTTGAATATAAATCACGTAATGATGAACAAGTGCATAGCACTCTTGACGGTTCTCCAATAACTAAATCTCGTGGATGATCTTTTGAGAATCTTAGCTCGCTTGGAGACATATATTCTTGCACTTCTTATTCTTGTTCATCTTCTTTTTCTTCTTCTTTATCTCCAAGGATTTCATAATCATCCGACCTTTGTAGGGGGAAGGGCTCTTCATCTTGACCTGTGTTATTAGATTCTACAGAAGGAAAGAGCTCATCAAATTTAACATGAATAGTTTCTTCAACCATTTTAGTCTGTTTATTGTAAACTCCATAAGCCTTACTAGTCAAAGAATAGCCAATAAAAATGCCTTCATCACACTTTTCATCAAATTTTCCTAAATTATCCTTAGTGTTCAAAATAAAATATCTACAGCCAAAAACTTTAAAATAAGATACATTCGGTTTCTTTTGGAAGTATAATTCATAAGGTGTTAATTTCAAGAAAGGTCGAAGCATTATGGGATTAATAACATAACAAGTAGTATTAATGGCTTCTGCCCAAAATGATCTAGGTAATTTGTATTCTGATATCATAGTACGAGCTAGTTCTTGCAAAGTTCTATTTTTCCTCTCTACCACACCATTTTGTTGCAGTGTGCGAGGAGCGGAAAATTCATGTTTAATACCTAACTCATTGCAAAAGGATACAAATTTTTCATTATCAAATTCACCTCCATTATCAGAACGAATGCATTTTATTTTTAAATCTAGTTCATTTTGAACACAAAGACATAATTTGAAAAATTCTAAAAATGCATCAGATTTGGATGATAAGAAAATTGTCCAACATAAATGAGAATAATCATCAATTAAAACAAAAGTGTATTTTCTACCACCTAGACTTAGTGTATTAACAGGACCAAACAAATCCATATGAACTAACTGTAAAGGCCTAGTAGTGGAAACAACATTTTTGCTCTTAAATGATGATTTTGAAAATTTTCCTTTTCGGCATGGTGAACATAAAGAAGATAAATTTCCATGCAAAATAGGTAAACCTTTAACTAGTTTATTTTGAGACAATTTTATCATTAGCTTGGAACTAGAATGTCCAAGACGCCTATGCCACGAATCTAATTCATCATTTTTAGAAATAAAACATTTTATAGAATACTGTGACAAATCATTAAATTTAATCATGTAAACATTTTGAAATCTAGGAGAAGTTAGAACATTATCGTTAGTTTTGGAATCAATAATTTTGCATAAGCTTGAAGATGAATCAAATAAGACATTTAAGCCAACATCACATAATTGACTTATAGAAATTAAATTATGCTTCAAACCTTTAACATACAAAACATTTGAGATAGTAAATGATTTGTTACTTACTACTCCGATGCCGATGATCTTTCCTTTTCCGTTATCACCAAACGTAACTAATCTTCCTTTATTCATATCTAGGCTAAGGAACTTTGATTTGTTGCCTGTCATGTGCTTGGAACACCCTGAGTCCATGTACCACAGGTCTTCTTTGTCCTTAGCCTTCCAACACACCTAGAAAGAGGATGAGAGTAAAGATCTGGTTACCCAAGTGGTTCGTCCCATAAAATAGGTGGAAACCTTAGGTACCCAGATTTGTTTAACAGAATAATGTCCCGCCTTTTTACAATTGTGTGTTGTGTGACCAAACTTATTACATTTGGCACACGTGATTAAAGAAGTCGACGAGTTTTTCAAAATAAGATTTGAATTCTTTCTGTGAGCAACATTGATAGTCGATTTATTATTTTTAATTTTAAAAAATGATTTTCTCGACTTTTCCTTATCGTCGGCGACAGAGGATGTCGTCGGGCGAGGGTGTTCTGGAGAGTACCCAGGTACGAATCTTGCAGAACCATAGCACTGGCTCCCCAAAATCATGTTCAATGATTTTTGGCCCATTCCAAACTTATTAGTGGCCATTTCTAGATCACGAACTCGTCCTCTCAATGCAGTGTTTTCAGCAACTATGGTGCCGCATTGGTTTGCAAAGGACTTTTTACTACCTTCTACTTGAGATTGAGACAGCTTTAGAGATATCTCTAAGACCTCTTTCTCTCTTGTAAGAGATTCAACCCGAGACTGAGACTTAGAGAGATCTTTCTCAAGTTCTAGTATCCTTATCGAAGAGGGACAATCCTCTTGACATGTTGCTTTCTCCTTCCCAAGTATTTTTAGTTCATTTTTTAAAACTTTATTTTCTCTTATTAAATGTTTTTCAGATTTAAGTACTTGAAATTCATCCATTTTTTATCTAAATATTTGCAGCTTCTTAAAAATTTAGAATATAAATCATCATAAGATTCGGGAGTTACCTCAGTGTCGCTCTGGACACTGCTCTCTTCATCATGCATTGAAATGCTCTTTCCCATCAAGCACATGTTGGCTGCCTCTTCAGTTTCTGACCCTGAACCGCTTGACTCCTCAGAAGAGGTGTCATTCCATGTTTCTGCCTGCAGAACTTTCTTCTTGTCTTTCTTCTTGTGTCGCTTCTCCTTCTGTTCTTTCAAATATTTTGGGCACTTGCTCTTAATGTGGCCAACTCTCCTGCAATGATTGCACTCAGGTGGTGATCTCTCTTCATCATCCTCTCCTTCAGCTTGGGCTTTGCCTTTCCTATATCCATACTCTTGCTTCTTAAAGAATTTCCTGAACGAATTTCTCCTTTCAGGATTCCTCATGAACTTCCTGAATTTCTTTACGAACAGGCTCTCTTCATCTCCATCATCACTCTCATCGGACTCACTTTCCACTTCCTTTTTGGACTTCAACGCTAAAGTTTCTTTCTTGGCTCTAGGCTATACTCATGTTGTTGAATCCTTAACTCTACTTCATGTGTTTTCAGATTACCTATCAAATTCTCAATTTGGAGAGACTTTAGATCGTGTGACTCCAAGATGGCAGTCATCTTTGGATTGAACTTCGGGGGAAGCGATCTAAGTATGTTTCTCACCAAATCTCCATTTGAGAAACTCTTTCCAAGGATCCTCAAGTCGTTCACTATCTTAATGAACCTTGTGTACATGGAGTCTACATCCTCATCAACTTCCATCCTGAACTTCTCAAACTCTGACTCTAACTGGAAAAGCTTCGAGTCTTTTATCTGCAATGTACCTTCATCAGTAACTTCAAGGAGATTCCATATATCATATGTAGTTCCACATGCACAAACACGATTAAATTCAGTCCTATCTAATGCGCAGAATAAGGCATTCATTGCCTTAGTGTTATTCTTGCAACGAAGCTTATCAGCTTCATCCCATTTATCTTTGGGTTTTTCCATTGAGACACTTTATACTACAGTTATAGGAGAGGTGTAGCATGTTTCTACAATGCCCCAAACGTCGATATCTAATGCTATTAGAAAGCATCTCATTCGAGCTTTCCAATAGTTGTAGTCAGTGCCCGTGAATAAGGGGGGTCTACTTATACCTTGCCCCTCAAAAACGTGTGAGGGTTTTGCACCATTACTCCCGGTGGTGAAACCTATTTCGGAGTAACCTACCTCTGATACCAAGTATTGGATCTTACGACGCACTTATAGGGGGGGTGAATAAGGGTTAATTAATTTTTCTTAAGTTAAACAAACTTTACTTGATGAATAAAACAATGCTAGTACAAATTATGGAATGAAGACTAATTTTTCATAAGCAAACTTAAACACTCTGAAATATATAAAAGCTAAAATAATAACAATTTATTTCAAAAGTGCTAAAAGTGAATACAAGGTGTTTCTATAGAGCTAGAGACCAAGGCTTATGAAAAATACAATATACTTATGTTTTTGTCGGTACTTCTACCAAGAACCGACACACTAAAGCATATCTCTCCCTAGATCTTGCTACTAGCCTCCCATAGATGTACATCGATCTAGACGAAGCACACGAGGCAATGATTTCTCCCTAAGCCACACAAGGACTTGGATGCCACACACAAGGCAGTGATTTTCCCCTAAGCCACACAAGGACTTAGACGGCACGCACAAGGCAGCGATTTCCCCTAAGCCACGCAAGGACTTAGACGTCATGCATAAGGTGGCGATTTCTCCTCTTGATTACAATAGGTTTACAAAAGGAATAAGAACAAAACAAATTAAAAACTTCTGAAATAAAACTATCTTTAAACAAAGTGCTGAAGTTGACGACGAATCCTAGCTAGGGTTACTTTGAATGTTGCGTATGTGCCGTCAATCTTTTGCGCTTCGGCCTCCTTGAGAGTATGGAGTAAATCTGGAATCTGGGGCTCTCTGGTTTGTCTAAATAGGAAGGTGTACTCCCGGTAATGAAAATTCATAATCTCCTCAGAAAATTAAATGCCTTTTATACTTTGGCGATATCTCCTGGCGACATTGGGTATCGACCCCTGGCGATATCGGTAACGGCTGCCATGTGTCCCACGAACTCCTCATTTTTGCATCGCAGATCCGTCGATCGTCAAACGTGCACTGTCGCCTGTCAACACTGAGTATCGCCACCTGGTGATAGCGATAAAGGATCCCACGTGGCTCACGAACACCTAATTTTCACATTTGTAGATTCGTCAAATGCAATTCATCGATCGTCGAACGCAGATTCGTCGAACGCAATTCGTCGATTGTCGAACGCAGATTCGTCTATAGCAATTCGTCGATCGTCGAATGCAGATTCATCGATTGTCGTTGTCGCCTGCCGACGATACTCAATATTGCCTGGCGATATCTCCTACACTTATCTGTTCTAAACTGAAACATCGCCCAAAAGCCATTAGAGCTAGAACTGTGATATCTGCACATCATAAACACCCAAAGATCAAATACAAACAAGATTTGTTATTAGCAAACCAAAGAAGTATGGAATGCATGCTCCAACACGTGCCAATCATCTTTGTCAAAGGAAAAGAAATTTGTCTCTCTCATGTTCGTGCACAAAGATCTCTGGCAAGACAAGTACTACATCGACTAAGAGGAGTTGAATGGTTGCACGCACATAGAGAAGAGGAAGGATTTCATTCTCTATAAGATACTGCCAAGCTACCGCCGTAGAAGGATTTTATTCTCTGGAACCTACCGCCACAGAAGGATTTTATTCTCTGGAAGCTACCGCCGCGCTATAACTAGTTACCCCCCACTGTAGCTTCCAGCAATACGTTCTCTATTTAAAACAACACGAACTTGAGTTTCGTTTGTCAGTTTTTCACGAAATTTGAATAGGGAGTTCTCCCTTGCCATCTAAAGGAAAGAAAGGGGTCATCACAACTCATTAAGAAGGGGAGTTGTTCAAAGGAGATCAAAAGGAACTCGTACGCAAGTATCGAAGACTAGCAACATGATGATCAAAAAGTCTTTGTCCTAATACTCTCGTGAAGGATCCTCGTTACAAGAAACTCTCATCAAACGCTCATCTTCACGAATCTGATGAACATCGAAGAGAAAGACTCTCAAGCCACAAAGATCAATCCTTTGCAAGCAAATCGTCATCCACATCAAGGATTCGAGTTAGAGGGGAGTTTTCTCTTATTATGTGTATTTTATTTTTAACTCTTTTTACCTAGTTTTTTGAGTGAGGTAAATCGACCGGAGGGTCGTTGGAATCCGGGAAGGATTCCATGAGGAATCATCCCGGGATAGGGACGTCTAAATCGGTAGATCTAGCAGGGCTCTAAGACCCTTCCTTGCGTGGAGGTGAAGAGCCGGATCGAAGGCCTTTCTTGGAGAGAAAGGGAGAGAGCTAACTAGTCCTGGATTTGGATCGGTATAGAAAAGAGAGGAAGTCTAGATCGGGTGATCTAGCGGGGCTCTAAGACACCACCTTATGTGAGGGTGAAGAGCTGGCTAGAAGACTTTTCCTGGAGGGAAAAGAAGAGAGCCAACTAGTCCGTGGAGCGGGTCGGAAAAGAAAACAAGAGTTTTTAATTTTCACCGCCTTCGATCCCCAATGTCACGGGGATGACAATTTTGTAATTGTAAAACCATTTGTTATTAATTCTTGCAATGAAATATATTTTCTGTATTAGTGCTTCTACGATTCTAGTGTGAATGTTAGTTTAATTTCTTGTGTGTGGTGTACAAGCAAATTCACACAGGAAATGAGTTCATAGAATTGTCGCCGCATGTTAGCTATCTAGCGTCCCGCGGTAGCTTCTAGAACTCGATTTTCTTGGACAAAATATTTTAAATTTCAAATAACGCTCGAAACCTTATTCACCCCCCCCCCCCCTCTAAGGTTGGTCATGAGATCCAACAAGTCGTATCAAAGGGAGATTATTTCAAAACGGTTTCACCACCGGGAATAATGGACAACCCTGACCTTGAATCGACCAGTGGAGATGAAAAATTATACACTGAAAATTCGTTTGCACCACCTCTATTTATAGGATTGAACTATAACGAATGAAGAATACTAATGAGGAAATTTCTTATATTATTAGATATAGAAGTTTGGAACATGACATGTATCAAGCCCTCAAATAATTTAAATAAGCACGAATGTCATTTAAATGCCAAAGCTATGAATAGTCTATTTTGTGGGCTTGGTCAAGATAATTTCAAACTAGTCATACGCTTCCTACTGCATATGATATATGGAATTTTCTTGAGCCAACATATAGTTCTCTTTCTGTAGATAATGAATTCGATCAATTTCTCATGGATCAAAGTGAAGAACCAAATGGAGACTTGCTCTTAGAGGAAGACAGGACAAACACATCAAGCGGTAGGGAAGATGAAAACATATCGTTGGACGAGGAAAACCAAGAAGAAGAAGACAAAGGAACCTTGTGTTCAAATCATGCCTTGTCCAAGAGCGTTGTAAGAAAAACAAATTCCCTTCTTGAATGCAATTATTAACTACATTGAATATGCTAGATGCGGCTAAACGTAGAATTAAGAAACTGAAAAGTATTAATTCAAAATCACGTTTAGAAAATAATCTTTTAAAAGCAAATGTTAATGTAGAATCTACCGTTGATGTGACTTGTCTTCCCAACTGCTCTTTAAATAAAATTTCTACACCTTGTATATATTATAATGAATTAAAAGAAAATTATAAGGTTCTTGAACAAGAGCTTCATTTTACAAAAGAACAAAATGATAAATTATGTCTAGAAAATTCATCATTGAAAAGTGAATGTACTGAAAGCAAAAATTATAAAGTTGAAATCGAAGAAATGAACGAGACATTCAATGAATTTAGGAGTAAGCATAAAGCTCATATCGACTCTATTATCTCCACTGTCAAAAACAGCACAATCGCATACAATGAAGCTAGACATAACCTCAAACTAAAAATCAGAGAGCTAACTATAAAAATCAACATGCTTAAGAAAATAATGCTTAAAAACTCGCAAAGCTCAACACCTAAGCTGCACGTAAAACTCAAAGCATGTTGAATATGAACCACCATATAATAAACAAGTCAATCAATGGGAGTAGATAACGTCAAGCGCTTGTAAATGAAATTCCAAAACAAAAAAGTCATTTTCATTTGCAACCTCTAGTCACTCCCAATTTAAAATCAAATGAATGTAAATTTCCTTCAAATAATCAATACACTATGAGTCTTTATGTTAAGCAAAATAATCTAAACCTAGAGAACAATTTCAACATATCTAAACCTCAAATGCAATATTGTTCAACTGAAGTTCATCACATAAAGACTTGTAGAAATCTACATGGAAATTTACAACATAAAAACAATATCAATCCAAAGTATGATTGGAGACCCAAAATTAAATATGACGCACCTATTCCACTCGAATGGGCACATTCACTATTATCTCCTCATGGTTTATCATGTTATATTTGGGTACCCAAAGGAACCGCAACACTTGGCTCCTTTTGGATACCTAAATCTCTTATCCATTAGTATCCACCAATTGCGTGAAGTAGAAACTAGTTAAACGAATAGTACTCGATAATCTACTTCACGATATGCATAATGTTCTCTTTTTGTTTCGTTTTGTTTTGTTTTTTGCTTTTGGTTTTGTATTTTTTTAAGCCAGGATGTCATGGACACTTTAGATATATTTCCGTTATATGAATTTCTCTTATTTAGATTAATGATTAATTAATATAACTGAATAAATTGGAATAAAAGTCATATCATTTCCAAGTGTCTATAATTTACCTTCTATAATCATTTTATCACGTTGTCCTAGTATGCCTGCGATCATTCACCCAGTAAGTATGTCTCACAATAGCGAGGGCGTAGGTGTGTGTGCTTTAGAAACGCTAACATGTAAAACACATCTTATCCTTAACCGGGGAGGGTTCCGGTAGGTCCTTGTGTGGCGCTGGGGGGAAAGAGTGTTAGGTTGAGCAGGTTCTTCTGTGTGAACATGGGATTAACACCCCACTTGTTGATGTGCGAAAATGGAGGGGGAGAAGGTTGTCGCGGGCACCAGCAGCTAACGGGGTGTGTTCGGTCTCACGGGCAAGGTGATGAAGTGAAGAGGTTGATATAGGAGAGGAGAAAGCTTCTGAGTGCTCGAGAGTGGAGCAAAAGCTTGTTGAGGGGTTGCGGGGATAGATGAGAGAAGGGCGTTGATCCGAGTGCGGAGGTGATTGGGAAGGTTGATCAGGAGCTGTCGAGCAGACGGTTACTTTGACGGTTGTGCTTGTAGGTTGATGCCGAGAGAGCTGAGCTGAGCTAAGAAAAGAGAAGGGCCGCTAGCAGCGGCAATAGCAGACTTCGCCTGTCATGACTTAAATGTCACTCTTGCGATGTGCTTTCCTTTAATTAATATTGAGAGTTACAACTTGTATTACAGTTTTACAAGAAAGCAAATAAAGGGTACACTGGGGAAGTTAGCGGCTAAGGAAAGAGAGTGCCAGAAGGGAGGCCGCGCAGACTGAAGAGTAAGGTCGGCAGGCCGCGCAACTAGGGGAAGAGAAAGAGTGTGAACGGGGAAATTGAGTCCGCAAGGGTTGATCACTTGAGCTTGAGAGCGATGGATATGATGAGACTGCCTCATTGAGAGGCACGGGGGTCTATTTATTTGCCCAACGAGGTAACGGCTTTCGGTGACGTTACCCCCGGTGACACGCTAACTTGTGCGAGTATAGAATTGAATCCGCCGAGTCCGCAATAGGCCGCGCAGACTGGGAATGACTTCTGGAACTGGCTCTGCTGATGGAGGACTTGGAGGAGTCCGCCCCTGTTGCTGGCGGACTAAGAGTAGTCCACCAGAACTGTGTTGTTCGAGCCCGCGCCAAGATTATGCAGGCTGAGGAACAACGCCTGCTGTTGGGAAGCGGGTACTGGAGGCTGGGTGGCGGACTGCGCAATGAGTCCGCCCCTACTGAGTTGAGCGAGTACGCGCCAAGGGTGCGAGCTGGGGGATATCCGCTCGCTGCTAGGAAGCGGGTGCTGAAGGCTGTTGAATGGAAGGCTACAAGAAGAATCCGCTGAGTACACCTCTGCTGATGAACGAAAACGAGGACGCCTGCTGCTGAGGAATGGTGAGCTGGGGTAATCAATTCTTGCGGACTAAAGGCTTGGACTGAGTGTCAAGTCCGCCCAACCCGCATTGGACGAGATCAATACTGGAAAGCTGGAGCCAGTCCAGGCTCTTGGGCAGACTGATATGGAGTCCATGCACTGTCGGTGTCCGCTCTTGTTGACCGGGGAGACCCGGCGGACTGAGGAGGCAGGTCGGCAGATCTGCTGAAGTCCACTTGTAGAATGGGATGGCTTGCCTCCCCTGCTGGGTGACCTGGTCTTGGCGACCTGACAGGTCGCGCATGCTGGCGTAGTTGAACCAAGCACTGCTGGCTGGCGGCCTGGGGGTAGGTCGTCATTCTTGACTGGCAGCCTGAAGACTGGTCACTACTCTTGATAGACGACGAGCTGGAGTTGTTGCTATTGTTGATGTTGGGAGGCCTGGAGACAGGTCGTCATTATTGGAGATGTGGCAGTGTGGTCTCCTTGATGTGCGACATGCAGGAGCGGGCTGATGGACTTGCACACGGCGCACGGCTTATTGCCAGTCTGGGCGGATAAGTATCCGAGTCCATCAAAGCTGGTCGACACCTGTTGAGATGGATCTTGGAGCAGTTAGCTAAACAGGGTGCGTGGTCTGCAGGGGCGGACTGAGGAAACAGTCTGCAGCCCCTGCTGACTAAGGGAACGCTGAGCGGCCTGGACGGCCAAACCATGGAGGCCGCCCAAGCCGCGCGGTCTGAGCAGACAGAGAAGTTGTCCGCACACACTGACGCCACGACCTTCAGGGAGAACTTGGAGCAGGTCGCAACTAGCGAGCCGGCTACTTTGGGAAGGATCACCGATTTATGGGTTAACATAATGCCCGCACTTTTTTAAGTTCAGAAGGGAACTTCGAAAAAGTTGGAGACCCACGAAAATTATGATCCACCCCAAAGAGAAAGGAGGTGGAAAGGAGAGATAGAAGCTGATATCTCTCCTTAGGAGTTTACTAATGCCTGTCTTTTTCCTGCAAAGGAAACGTTAGTGTAGGCATGTATGGAAGGTACGTTTCGCATGTACCTGAGTTTGCCTTTGCAAAACATAGAAGATGTGTCTTCCACTAAGTTATGCAAAACGAAGGTGAGAGGAAAACATGGAAGCATAATAACTTGTAAGTACCTGATGGAGGCTTTCAAGCACTTGTTATCCTCTGAAGGGAATTTGCAGATATCTACTAATCTCTGCAAAAAAAGGAGTTAGAAGCAGACATGATATATGAAAGAAGGTTGTAAGTATCTAAGAATATTCTTGTAAATGTTTGTTGGTCTCTGCAAGAAGAGAGTTAGAAGAAGTTATGAAGTAAAGACTAAACCGCAAGTACCTGGATGGAGACTTGTGGGTGCCTGCTAATCGCTGCAAAAAAGGAGAGTGAGCAGCATGTATGATAAAAAGACTAAGCTTCAAGTACCTAGATGAGACTTGCAGAAGCCTCCTAATCACTGCAAAGAAAAAAGTGAGCAACAGATATGATATAATGAACTATGCTGCAAGTACCTGGATGAGACTTGCAGGTGCTAACTGTTGATAAGATGGATATGATCAAATAGCAGAGGAAATGTCTGACGAACTCTAATGATAATTGAACGAAGATCAAACCAGAATAACGATCATTTTGCTAGATTAGAGATGACATCTTTAACATGAAGTCCAGATCAATAAGTCACGTTGACTGTTGATATGATAAGATGGATATGATCGGATCAGCAGAGAAGGAACTGTTGGAGTTACCATTGTGATCTGGAAGTGATCAAGCATGTAATCTCACTGCCAACGCGATATGAGCCTGCAGGGTCGCACATAAGAGATGTGGAGAAGTTGGATAATTGACTGTGTTGGTAAAGGTTGCCAATCACCGACCTGAATGGGGTCATGGGCAAAGTGTTGCCTTAAAGGATCGTCAAGTTGGGAAAATGTTACCCTGGAGAGCTGGTTTGAATAGTCGACCGAAGGTCGACTAGAATCGTAGAGAATGGGTCTCTGATTCTCGCCGATCGACGAGAGTCATCAAGAATGGTTCTCTGATTCTCGCCGATCGACGAGAATCGTTACTCTGATTCTCGACGATCGACGATTTCGACGAGTGTCGTCGAGCGCGGCTCGACGATCGACGAGTATCATCGTGTATCGTCGAGCGCGGCTCGACGATCGGCGAGAATCGTCGAGTATTATACTCTGATTCTCGCCGATCCTAGGTGATACTCGTCGACTGCTTCTCGCCGAACCTGCTCAGTGATTCTCGCCGATTGTCACCGATTCTCACCGTCTGATATTCACCGATTATGGAACCCCATTTCTGGGTGGTCTGCGGATAGCGAAGTTTCTAAGTCTTTTATGCATTTGGTATAAAAGGGATACTTAGGGTTTTATCGGGACAAAAAAAAGCTTTTGGCTGCTGTGCGAATCGAACCCGACGGAAGAGTTCCGCGATCATTCCGCCGATCCCGATCCCGTCGCCGGAAGAGTTCTGCCGCCGTGTTTGCTCCATCGACCATCTTCTCTCCGGCGATCGTCGCTGGCGCTGCAATCCCTGGCGCGGACCTAGCAGTCCGTGGGAAAGCAAGGTGCGGTCTCTCTCCATCCCGATCTTCCGTGTGACGGAGAGCCCGGTGTTCTCCCGCTCGTGTGGATTTCTGCAGAGACGTGGATATTATTCCACGTAGAACTCGCCACTAGCAAGAAGACAAAGTTTGGAGCATCTCCGTTGAGTTGTGACTCAACGCCACCGAGGTAATTTTTGCCTAGTTTTTGCTAACTTCTTGATTCAACATTCATAGCCCGATCCACATCTCTTTGGGTTTTTCTTGATGTTTTTCCTTCCGCTGCGTGCACAAGTGTTGTGCCATCCTCACAGAGAAACCCAACAGTGGTATCAGAGCGAGGTTACGGCCATGATCGTTGTATTGGAAGTTTGTTATTCCAGTGCGTGTAAACCTAGGGATTTAGAAGTGTTCTAAATGCCTAGATTTAGTCTTGGTTCCCCGCCAAGAACCTCTGGAATTGAGTGGAATTTCTAAGTGTTAGAAATTGTTGTCTCCTTAGCAGTAACCATCCCTCGAGTATGTTTTGGATTTTGAATCCAACATAGAGAGATGAGCTTGTCTACTGCTCTAAGTTGAGTTGTCTTTGCCTTTGTCCAATGCATGTAAATCTGAGGATTTGGAAGTTTCCATATGTTCAGATTTAGTCCTTCCTTCTATCAATTGTTGATGGTGTTAGGATGTGCACATAAGGGATGCATGTGGTTTAGAATTGCTTTTATTTGGATGTGCACATTGATCAAATGTTGATCATGGTTAAATGTTAACCTATAATCAAAATCCATTCATCTAATTTTAAGTGTTCGGATGCCTTCCGATGGATGACACTCTTCCTGCCTCGATCGATGAAGTGTGGGCTTGCCAAAGCAAGGTGCATTAATCTATCTTGGTAAGGGTGTGAGCGGATAATTGTGATATCCCACTGTCGACATCGGGTCATACTTAACTAGGTGACCTCAAAGGTTGAGTGCCTAGAGGCATAGGGTTGGCATGCACCATATGATGGATGCGAATAAGGAGTTATTCACCAACCATACAAGAATTGCATGAGGATGCAATTGGCAAGTGTTGCCTACCTAAATAACCGCATCGTGAGAGGAACGCCAAAGCGGACTCATAGTGTTGGTGAAATACGGATCTTGTCCACTAAGAGAGTAGCTCGCATGAACTCTCCGAATTGTTAGTGAGGGCTATTGAAAGATATGGTACCTAAACACCTAGAGGGGGGGGTGAATAGGTGACCTAATCCTTTTCTTAATTCTTTGTTGGCAGTCAACAGTTTATAACACAGATTTCTGAATAAGTAATCACAGCACACAGCAATTCTCAACACAGTACAATCACAGCACAGAATACACAAGATTTTATAGTGGTTCCCCAATCTTTGGGTACATCCACTTTCCCCCTTCGCCTATCTAGCAGTGTACTAGATTCGGCCAAACTTCTCCACTAGCTCAGAACCCAACAAGGTTCCTACCTCAGGCCCAAAGCCTTACACTCAGCCAAAAGGCCTACACTCAGCCACCCAGGCCTACACTCAGCCAATCAAGGCTTACACTCAGCCAATTAAAGGCCTACACTCAGAGTTCTTCAACTCCTACACTCAGGCACCAAGCCCTACCCTCAGCCTTTATAAAATAGGCTTACAATCACTCAGATCCTATGGATCTTACAAGTTTAAAATAGAAATTACAAATGCTAACTCTACAACTCAGAAAGGATGAGAGGAGTTGAGAGTTTCTTGAAGAGTTCTTGGAAGAACTCAGCTTGATCCAAACTGACTTAGCTTTCTTCAAAGCTTCTTGAGTAGAACTGAATTAGTCTGAATCTTCTGCAGTTGATCCTTGATCTCTGCTTCTTGAAATCCAGATGACTCTGAATTGTTCTTCTCAGCCTTAGTTCCAAAGACTGAATCCTTAGTTGGAGCTCTCTCTCTCCAACTACTTAGATCTGCAGTTGGACTGCCTGATCTTCTTGTGTTGATCCTCTATGTATCACTTCTTGATTTAATCTGATCAACTACTTCAATTATTCTCACAACAAGTAATGATTGTGAACAACTTGACCACTTAACAACTTAACTGCTTATTCTGTAAACTGTGGGTGCCTATTTATAGGCTTCCTTCATGGTAACCGGCTGATCCAGTTTATAACAGACTTTTGACTTCTCTGACAGTTGCTGTAGACCGGCTGGATTGGCAGCTGTCATGTCAACCAGTCACTTCTTGAAATTCTCTAACTGTCAGTTAGTGTCGAGACTTTCTGTTCTTAAGTGTCGACACTTATAGACCAAGTGTCGACACATGTTGTGTAAGTGTCGACACAAGTCTACAAGGTGTCGACACAATTCCTTGTATGTCTCGACACAGTTTCTTCTGCATGTGTCGACACTGAAATTGAGTGTCGACACAAGTACTTATACTTCATTCTTTATCTGTATTCTTCTAAGTGTCGACACATCTCCTTTGTGTCGACACATCTTCATGTGTTGAAACTGTCAAGTGTCGACACTGATTCTTGGTGTCGACACAAGTCTTCATTCTTGATTCTTCAGCTGAGTGTCGACACATTCCCTTAGTGTCGACACTTATACTTAGAATAATTTACAGCTTTTCTGTTCTTTGCTAAGTGTCGACACATCTCCTTGTGTCGACACTTCCTTCTAGTGTTGAGTCTTCTGGTTATGTGTCGACACATTGTGCTGAGTGTCGACACATTCTTCAAGTGTTGACTTCTTTGAGTGTGTGTCGACACATTGTGCTGAGTGTCGACACATTCTTCATATGTTGACTCTGCTGATTGAGTGTCGACACATTGTGTTGAGTGTCGACACTTGTACTTAGTCTCTGCAGAATTTTGCTGGTGTCGACACAACTCCAAGTGTCGACACTTTCTGATGTTGACTCAGCTCTTCTAGGTGTCGACACTTCTGCTAAGTGTCGTCACAGCTTTTCTGCATCCTTCTGCACTGAGTGTCGACACAGCTCCAAGTGTCGACACTTTCTGACTGGTGTCGACTCTTCTTCCCAGGTGTCGACACAATGACTCCAAGTGTCGACACTGCATGTCTGGGTGTCGACACAAGCTTTCTCAAGTGTCGACACTTGCCCTCTGGGTGTCGACACATGGACTTAGAATTTTTAGCTTCAGTCCAGTGTATTCCTAACCTGCACAAGTAACTCAAACAAACATCAAATACATTCTGATGTATATCATTGAGTTAGGTGAGGCTTCTTCAAATCAGGTACATTTGACCAATGTACCCAACAATCTCCCCCTATTTGGAGAAGTCATAACCCTTAGTCAATGATATACACCACTCATAATTAAAATTACAAAATGATGTAAAGCATATAAATGACAACAGGGTAAACTTGAACATGTAATAAAGCACACATGTATACTTATTAAACATTGCAGAACAATTAAGAAACACACATATTTCAGAACATTCATACTATATTTATCATATACTGTCTCAATAATGTTCCTTATACATTTTCAATGAAGTATTACAATGTTTATCACTTAACAGATTACAACAAGCATCAAGTTAATTCCTAATCTAGTGCTGATCAGGTTCTTTAATAACAATGCCTTTTCCAGCTTTAACTTGAGCTTTCACAGCAGCAGCAGCAGCAGGCTCAGCTTCAGCAGTCTTCTTCCCTTTAGAGTCCTTCTTCTTCTGTTCTTCAGCCTTGATCTTTTGTCTTTCAAAATAATGATAGGGCTTAGGAAAGTACTTGCTAGGCTCCACAGCTGTTGGAGGTAGCTTTCCTAACTTAGCCTTCCTTCTAAATTGGACAATTGCTTCCTGCCTACTCTCATGCTTTCTCCATTCAGCCTCTGAGAACCACTTGTTCCTCTCATGGGCATTGTCCTTGGCAGCTTTCCAGGCTGTGAGAATTATGTTTCTAGAAGTAGGGCTCCATTGTTCAAAATCTGGCTTTTGCTCAGCAATTTCCCTAAACTTCTTCTTTGACAGCCTAGTTTCTTCTTCCTTGTCCAAAGCCTCTTGCATTGCAGCTGAGATAGGTTGAACAACCTTTTCCAGAATAATATTAGGCTTGCCAGCAGGTGGACTATACATTGTGCTTATATCTGCATGAATCATTTCAAAGTCTGGAGGTGGATAGATTACATCAGCCACTGCTTGTTGCTCACCTCCAAGATATGCATTTTGAATGCCAGATTCACCTACTTCATTGTCATCACACAGGGGAGGATATCCAAGTGTAGCCCTTATAGAATTTGAAATCCATTTTGCATGCTCAGAACTGGCTTTGACTAACACTCTCTCCCCCTTTATGACTTCTTGTGCTACATGATCTCTCACATCATCTTTCTGAAATCTGATTTGGCTATCCAAATACCTTATGCCCTCTTTAAAGAAAGGTCTAAGCTTTGTAAGCTGTTCTGATATGACCTTCTGTGAGTCTTTTATGGCAGTCTTGACAGCAGTAATCTCTGCTTGAAAGAGTTTATCAAAATCAGCTTTGGCAGCAGCAGAGGAAGTTGATGGTTCATCAGACTTTTTCTTGAGTTCAGTGACTATGGCATTGTGAGATGCAGTCAAATTATCATTCATCCTGAGTTGATTCTCCAGCACATAACCTTGTTTTAGTGCTATATCATCAACTTGAGTCTTTATTTTCTCTTGATGGTTTGCCAAATAGACTACTGCATGAGCACCCTTTGTAAAACAATCAGTCATCTCTGTTTTATTAAGGTTCATTTCAAACCTTATTGACTTGATTTCCTGGCCCAGATCTGATTGTAGTGCTTTGTGCCCTTCATCAACATAAGTTTCTAAAGCTTTCCTTTGTTCATCCATCTTGATTTGCATGGCAAGCAATAGAGCACTGTAATCAGTGGATGGAGCTTGTTGAACTAAGGAATGTTGAGCAACTGTTTGGAGAGCCTTCTTATAGCTCTGGCTTCTTCTTTTGAAAACAAAGAATTTCTTTTTCTGAGCTTGCTCAGCTTCATCATCTTCAGAGTCTGATGTACTGGCTATATCCACCCTATCCTTAGGGCTGGATTGTTTTTCAGTATGCACATCTTGTGCCTGCTCAGTATCTAGCCTTATAGGCTCTTCCACAACTTCAATGTTCTCCCCCTCAGCAGCAGCATTCTTTACTGTATCAGCATCATTCTTTTCCATATCAAAATCTTCTTGATCTAAGTTCAAAAAGAGATCTTCCATTGTATATTCTGCTGGAGACTGTGCAGGAGATGTTCTGGTTTCATCAGCTATAACAGATGTGTCTTGGTGAACAACATCTGGTTCTTGAGTTGCTGGCTGATTTTGCTGATGGTCATCAGACAAATCAGAATTTATTATAGAGAAATCTAATGTATTAAGGTCAGAAAGTACCTCTTGGATGATAAGAGTAGCCTGCTCACTATCCAGTGAAGATGGATGTTCTACAGCTGGAGGCTCCCCCTGGATATCAGCTGGCTCCTGAGGAGCAGGTGACTTTTCTGCAGTCACATCTACTGGACTGTCAGGAGTGAAGACCACATGTTCTTCACTGCCTGAGCTGCTGGATGACTCTTGAGGCACAGCAGCTGTCTTCCTCTTCTTCCTGGGAGGAGAGTCTCTCTTAGAAGCTTGTTTCACAGGGGTGGCCAATTCCTTTGACACCAGCACCCTTTCCCATCTTGAGAATATCCTTGAGTCCATTCTCCTCATATGATTGATCTTAGATCCTGCAGCAGTGCTCATTACCTCTGGAATTGATCCAGCCAGGTAGAGACTTAGTATTCTGCCCAGATTGGGCTTCTTCAGGCTTTCTTTTACTTTCTCATAAACCACCATTGACCAGTCTGTTTTCAGATTGAAGATGATTCTGGTCATGACTTCAAACATGGAGGCAGACACCCTGTCATGCCCTCCTGGCTTGCTCAGTATAACCTTGCCCACTATTTCTGACAAGAACTTGCCTTGATTATTCATACCCTTTCTGTTAAAGACTGATCCCACCTTCATCTTTGGATCCAGTCCACACCAAGTAAGAGCTTCCCTGGTCTTAGAAGCAGTTACTTCCTCTTCATCTTGAACTTTAGGTAGCTGAAGTACCTTTCTCAGTGACTTGGGTGAAATCTTGACCTTGGTGCCATGCACCCTTGACTTAATCCTGAAGCCTGAGTCATCTATAGACGCGCCAGAAAGGAATTCAATGACTTCCTTCTTCCATATTTTCGTTGGTTCTGAAACCAAGAACTCCAATCCTGAATTGACAATTAGGGTTAGCACTGATTTGATTTCTTGGTCGCTGTCGTCAAATGCGCCTCGCACAAGCTCATAGCCTTCGTTTACGTTCTCTTCCAGCTTGGGAGCCATTAGGGTTTTGAGAATTAGTCTTGAGATGAGAGAAATGTCGACACAAGAGTTTAGGTCTCGAAACTTTGAAAGCGTGTCGACAATCAAAGACAGAACCCTATTTATACCTTTCTTGTTTGAAGACGAACAGGCGGGATGAATTTCTAATGATGTGTCGACACTGTCAATAAGTGTCGACACTGACTTATAATGTCTCGACACTCATGTGTCGACACAAAATTTAGTCAACAGATTTTATGTGTCGACACTTGGTTAAGTGTCGACACCACTATACTCGACATGTGTCGAGACTTTACTTAGAAAAATTCTGAGTAAAACTTAAGTGTCGACACTTTATTGGATGTGTCGACACCTACTCGACATGTGTCGACACTAACATTCTGAAGTGTCGACACTAACTTCCTAGATGTGTCGACACCATTTTCCTGAAGTGTCGACACTTACTATTCTGTGTCGACATAGACTTGTCTATGTGTCGACACCTTTTTACTTAGCCAATTTTTGTTCTGTATACTTAGTCTAAGTTTATCATACCTAGTTCAATTTTGAACCTATTAAACTTAGCTTCTTCTAAGGGCTTAGTGAACATATCAGCTATCTGATTATCTGTTTTAACATATTCAAGTGCAATATCATTTCTTTCTACATGCTCCCTAAGAAAGTGATATTTAATCTCAATATGTTTAGTTCTACTATGTGATACAGGATTATTAGCTATGGAAATAGCACTAGTAGAATCACAATAAAGTGGAGTTCTACTTACCTGACATCCATAGTCTTCTAGCTGATGTTGAATCCACAGAAGTTGAGCACAGCAACTTCCTGCAGCTACATATTCTGACTCAGCTGTGGAGATGGCCACACTGGTTTGCTTCTTACTACTCCATGAAATGAGTCTTCCACCTAGGAATTGACAGGATCCAGTAGTGCTCTTTCTATCTTCTTTGCATCCTGCAAAGTCTGCATCTGAATAACCTGTTAGATCAAAATCTCCATTCCTAGGGTACCAGAGGCCTAGATAAGGTGTGCCCTTTAGATATCTCAAGATTCTCTTGACTGCAGTCAAGTGAGACTCTTTAGGGCAGGCTTGATACCTGGCACAAACACATGTAGCATACATAATGTCAGGTCTACTTGCAGTCAAGTAAAGTAGGGAGCCAACTATTCCCTCTATACAAGGTTTCATCCACAGGTTTCCCTGCATCATCCTTGCTTAGAGACATACTTGACCCCATAGGAGTCTTCATGGTACTGGAGGAATCCATACCATATTTCCTTATGAGTTCTAGGGTGAACTTTGACTGACATATGGACAAGCCACTTTCAGTCTGTTTAACTTGGAGACCCAAGAAAAACTTCAGTTCTCCCATACTACTCATTTCAAATTGACTTTGCATAAGCTTTGCAAACTTTTTGCAAAGGCTACTTTCAGTAGACCCAAATATAATGTCATCTACATATATTTGGACAAGTATTACTTTGCCTCTAGATTCCCTAAGGAATAGAGTCTTATCTATTTTCCCCCTTGTGAACTTGTTCTCAATGAGGAAACTAGATAGGGTTTCATACCAAGCTCTAGGAGCTTGCTTTAACCCATACAATGCTTTCCTAAGTCTATAGACATAATGAGGAAGAGTAGGATCAACAAAACCTGAAGGCTGCTCCACATATACTTCTTCTTTTAAATTACCATTAAGGAATGCTGACTTCACATCCATTTGGTATACTTTGAATCCTTGGTAGGTTGCATAGGCCAAGAACATCCTGATGGCTTCCAGTCTGGCTACTGGAGCAAAGGTTTGATCAAAATCAATACCTTCTTCTTGCCTATATCCTTTTGCAACCAATCTTGCCTTATTCTTAATGATGACTCCTTGTTCATCTAACTTGTTTCTGTAGATCCATTTTGTTCCTATCACATTGTGATCTTTAGGCTTAGGAACTAAGTCCCAAACCTTGCACCTCTTGAACTGGTTTAGCTCTTCCTGCATAGCTTCAGTCCACTGTGGATCTTGTATTGCTTCTTCAAATTTCTTTGGTTCTATTTGAGACAGAAAACTTGAATATACTGCAGCATTCTGATTTCTGCTCCTTGTCTGAACACCTTGTCTTGGATCTCCAATGATCAGCTCCACTGGATGATCTCTTAGATGCCTGTTGGCTGGAGGCATCCTTACTTCTGGTTGTACTTCTTCAGCATCTTCATCATGCTGAGTTCCTTGAACTTCTTCAGCTCCTGGTACATGTAGTTCTCCCCCTGGACATAAGCCATCTTCTTCTACTTGCTGTCTTGCAGCAGGTACATCTTCCATGGTTAGCTTGTCCATCTTCTTAGAAAGATCTGTGGGGCTGCACACACTACTAGACAACTTATTGTTAATAAGATGTGTTTCATCAAAAACTACATGCACAGACTCCTCTACAACTTGTGTAGTCAAGTTGTAGACTCTATAAGACTTACTATTACTGCTGTACCCAACAAACACTCCCTCTTGGGATTTGGCAGCAAACTTAGTTAAGTAAGACTTCCCATTGTTAAGTATGAAGCATTTACAACCAAAAATCCTGAAATAGGATAGATTTGGTTTCCTGCCTTTCACTACTTCATAGGGGGTCTTGTTTAACCTTTTAGTGATGGTAGCCCTATTTATCACATGGCATGCAGTGTTTACTGCTTCAGCCCAGAAATATTCTGGCAGTGAGAATCACTTAATAGAGTCCTACCAGCCTCTATCAAGGTCCTATTTTTCCTTTCAGCAATGCCATTTTGCTGAGGTGTTCTAGGTGAAGAGAATTCTTGAAATATCCCATAGTCTTCACATAGTTTTGTCATGCTTTCAGATTGAAACTCTGTACCATGGTCACTTCTAATTTTGACCACTGTACAGTTCAATTCATTCTGAATTTGCTTAACAAAACTGTGGAAGACACTAGGTGTTTCAGATTTCTGCTTTAAGAAGAACACCCAGGAAAACCTTGAGTAGTCATCAACAACTACAAAGGTGTAGACCTTCCTACCTAAGCTGTGAACTGGCATTGGACCAAATAGATCCATATGCAAGAGGTATAAACACCTCACAGCATCCTTGTTGTCAATGCTTCTAAAGGTGGATTTAGTCTGCTTGCCCTTTTGACAAGCTGAGCAAATGCCATCTTTGACACACTTAACTTGAGGACCATTCCTCACTAACTCTTTACTAAAGAGTTTGCCAATAGTCTTGTAATTAAGATGAGCAAGCCTCTTGTGCCACTTGACACATTGAGAGACTGTCTCATCAGCTACAAGACAAACTGGAGAACTATTGTTCTCAACCATAATGTCTAAACAATAGACATTTCTCTTCCTATAACCTGTCAAAATGATCTTTTGATCACTTGACCTCTTGATATGACAACCATTTTTAACAAATGAGATGTCATACCCTACATCACTTAATTGACTTATACTAATGAGGTTATGTTTCAAACCTTTAACATAAGCCACTTGAGTAATGGTAACAAGGTTAGAAGAAATGTTACCAAACCCTTTGATGATTCCTTTTTCAGAACCACCAAAGGTCACCTTTGGACCATTTTTGATTGGGATGTAGTCCTTCAGTAGTCCCCTAGTTCCAGTCATGTGTCTGGAACATCCACTATCCAAGTACCATGTAGGGGTATGGCCACTTGGATTTCCTGCAAAACAAATTAATGAACCTTAGAACCCAAAGTAAACTTGGGTCCTTGGTGATTGTTAGTTTGCAATTTGACATAGCTACCTGCTGTCTTTCCAACAGGTAACTTGCTACACAACTTGGCACTGGCATTGTGCCAACAATCCAAAGCAAAGTGGCCAACCTTGCCACAGCACCAACATTCAAATTTGTTGTACCTTTGCTTAGGTTCTGACTTAGCTGTCTTAACTACAGCAGTCTTGTTGAATGTTGGGGCTTTGCCCTTGGACTTGGACTGATCCTGAACAGTCCTAGCTGGATTAACAAAACCCAGTCCAGTCTTTCCTTTATGATGAACAAAATCATCAATCAAGGGTAGCACTGATTTAGGTTTTGAATACCTAGCTGCTAGCTCTTTCTCCTTCTGAAGATTAATCTCCAGTTTCTTAATTTGATCATTCTTAAATGTAATAGTACCCATCTGAATCACAGTAATGTGTTTCAGCCTAGCCACTTCATTCAGTTTTTGATCATAATTCTTCTCATAATCTATTGCAGCTGCCTTGAGATCAGCAATTTCCTTGGCCAAATTTTTGGCTAGGGTCTTGCTTTTCTTATAGGCTTGCAATAGTACTTGATATTCATCTAGGAGTTGATGAATATCTCCCTCAGACTCAGATATATTCTCATCACTTGATGAAGAATAATCTGACTCTGAACTAGAACTGAAATCAGAACTTTGAGTTAAACCTTGTACCTGACTGGGTCCTGGCTGCTCCAGGTTTTTGGTACTTTCAGTCAAAGCCATCAGTCCTTGGCTTTGACAGTCTTCTTGCTCATAGATAGATTCCATGATCTGCATAAACTCTTCTTCTTCTTCAGCAAATAGCCCAATATAGGCTTCAGCATCTGTCTCAGTGTCTGAAGAAGACATATCTGAAAGAGTCTTCTCATTCTTTGCAACAAAGGACTTCTCCTTCTTTCCTTTGAAGTGTGTTTTCTTTTTGTCACTGGATTCTTTCCTTCTTTCAGGACAGTCTGCAATAACATGGCCCTGTCTATTGCAGCAGTAACAAATTATCTTGGATCCAGTTGCCTTACTAGTCTTGGTCCTTTTCTTGTCCTTCTTTGAAGGCTTCTTTTCCTGATACTGAACCTCTTTCCCTTTGGAAGATGAAGGTCTAGACCTCCACTGTTTCTTCTTAAGGAACTTCTGAAAATGTCTGGTGAATGCAGCAAAGTCTTCATCACTTTCACTGCTTGTAGATTTTGTACTCTCTGACTCTTCAGATTCTGATTCAACTACCTCAGGAGGAGGAGTTGATGACTTGGTCCTGCTCTTTCTGGGTACATCTGACTTAAAGGCAACAGTCTTTTCTCTGTATTCAGTCCTTGTTGACTTTTCTTCTTCTTTTCTCACTGACAATTGCATCTCATAAGATAACAACTTGCCAAAAAGTGTGGGAGGAGGAATTTCTCCCAACTTTGCCATTTCTCTGATGGCACAGATCTTGGTGTCCCAGTCTTTGGTGAGGGACCTCAAGAATTTATCATTCAACTCATAGTTTGTGAACTCTCTTCCATATGACATGAGTTCATTTACAATTCTATAAAATTTCTTGTAGCATTCAGTGATGCTATCCCCTCTTCCTTGCCTAAAGCTCTCATATTCTTGATTAAGCAAGGACTTTCTATCTTGCCTTACTTCTTCAGAACCTTCCATATAGACAATGAGGGTGTCCCACATTTCTTTTGCAGTTTTACAGTGAATAAGGTTCTGGAAGGTGGCATCATCAATTGCACTAACTATGATGTTCTGTGCCCTTTTGTCCATGGTTGCTAGGACAATCTCATCCTTGGTCATTTCAGAGAAATCCTTTGGAGTCCTCTGATTTGCATCCAATACTGAAATCTTCATGGGCACATATGGCCCTTCTTTGACTGTGATGTATATCCTAGGGTCAGAGGCTTCCATAAAAAGCCTAACCCTCTCTTTCCAGATCCCAAAGATCTCTTTTCTGCATATAGGTAGTTTCATTGAACCCAACTCCTTATGATTCTCTGAAGAACCCATGTTCTTGATTTTCTTGGAACTGTTTCTTGTTTCCTGACTTATACTGAATCTGCCAAACTGGATCTCCTCAGACAGTTAGTCCTGATTTTGAGGAACCTGGCTCTGATACCACTTGAAAGATATGGTACCTAAACACCTAGAGGGGGGGTGAATAGGTGACCTAATCCTTTTCTTAATTCTTTGTTGGCAGTCAACAGTTTATAACACAGATTTCTGAATAAGTAATCACAGCACACAGCAATTCTCAACACAGTACAATCACAGCACAGAATACACAAGATTTTATAGTGGTTCCCCAATCTTTGGGTACATCCACTTTCCCCCTTCGCCTATCTAGCAGTGTACTAGATTCGGCCAAACTTCTCCACTAGCTCAGAACCCAACAAGGTTCCTACCTCAGGCCCAAAGCCTTACACTCAGCCAAAAGGCCTACACTCAGCCACCCAGGCCTACACTCAGCCAATCAAGGCTTACACTCAGCCAATTAAAGGCCTACACTCAGAGTTCTTCAACTCCTACACTCAGGCACCAAGCCCTACCCTCAGCCTTTATAAAATAGGCTTACAATCACTCAGATCCTATGGATCTTACAAGTTTAAAATAGAAATTACAAATGCTAACTCTACAACTCAGAAAGGATGAGAGGAGTTGAGAGTTTCTTGAAGAGTTCTTGGAAGAACTCAGCTTGATCCAAACTGACTTAGCTTTCTTCAAAGCTTCTTGAGTAGAACTGAATTAGTCTGAATCTTCTGCAGTTGATCCTTGATCTCTGCTTCTTGAAATCCAGATGACTCTGAATTGTTCTTCTCAGCCTTAGTTCCAAAGACTGAATCCTTAGTTGGAGCTCTCTCTCTCCAACTACTTAGATCTGCAGTTGGACTGCCTGATCTTCTTGTGTTGATCGTCTATGTATCACTTCTTGATTTAATCTGATCAACTACTTCAATTATTCTCACAACAAGTAATGATTGTGAACAACTTGACCACTTAACAACTTAACTGCTTATTCTGTAAACTGTGGGTGCCTATTTATAGGCTTCCTTCATGGTAACCGGCTGATCCAGTTTATAACAGACTTTTGACTTCTCTGACAGTTGCTGTAGACCGGCTGGATTGGCAGCTGTCATGTCAACCAGTCACTTCTTGAAATTCTCTAACTGTCAGTTAGTGTCGAGACTTTCTGTTCTTAAGTGTCGACACTTATAGACCAAGTGTCGACACATGTTGTGTAAGTGTCGACACAAGTCTACAAGGTGTCGACACAATTCCTTGTATGTCTCGACACAGTTTCTTCTGCATGTGTCGACACTGAAATTGAGTGTCGACACAAGTACTTATACTTCATTCTTTATCTGTATTCTTCTAAGTGTCGACACATCTCCTTTGTGTCGACACATCTTCATGTGTTGAAACTGTCAAGTGTCGACACTGATTCTTGGTGTCGACACAAGTCTTCATTCTTGATTCTTCCGCTGAGTGTCGACACATTCCCTTAGTGTCGACACTTATACTTAGAATAATTTACAGCTTTTCTGTTCTTTGCTAAGTGTCGACACATCTCCTTGTGTCGACACTTCCTTCTAGTGTTGAGTCTTCTGGTTATGTGTCGACACATTGTGCTGAGTGTCGACACATTCTTCAAGTGTTGACTTCTTTGAGTGTGTGTCGACACATTGTGCTGAGTGTCGACACATTCTTCATATGTTGACTCTACTGATTGAGTGTCGACACATTGTGTTGAGTGTCGACACTTGTACTTAGTCTCTGCAGAATTTTGCTGGGTGTCGACACAACTCCAAGTGTCGACACTTTCTGATGTTGACTCAGCTCTTCTAGGTGTCGACACTTCTGCTAAGTGTCGTCACAGCTTTTCTGCATCCTTCTGCACTGAGTGTCGACACAGCTCCAAGTGTCGACACTTTCTGACTGGTGTCCACTCTTCTTCCCAGGTGTCGACACAATGACTCCAAGTGTCGACACTGCATGTCTGGGTGTCGACACAAGCTTTCTCAAGTGTCGACACTTGCCCTCTGGGTGTCGACACATGGACTTAGAATTTTTAGCTTCAGTCCAGTGTATTCCTAACCTGCACAAGTAACTCAAACAAACATCAAATACATTCTGATGTATATCATTGAGTTAGGTGAGGCTTCTTCAAATCAGGTACATTTGACCAATGTACCCAACAGCTATCATTTCGAATAAAATAGTGAGAGTATTTTAATTGAAGTCCAAATTAAAATCAATTGTATTTGAAATTTTGGTACTGATTTTATTCTGCATAAATTCTTGTAGAATTCCATGGCAAGTGTTTCACACTCCACATTGTCTCTGAGAGCCATCCTTGAGAAGGATAAGCTCAGTGGGACTAATTATATGGACTGGTACAGGAACCTGAGAATTGTTCTCAGGCAAGAGCGAAAGCTCTATGTCTTGGAAGAAGAAGCCCCCGAGGTGCCGACCGGGAACTCCTCCCGTGCTGAGAAAGATACTTATAAGAAGTATACTGACGATGCTTTAGATGTCGAATGCCTTATGCTTGCCACTATGAACTCTGAGCTTCAGAAGCAACATGAGAACATGGGGTGCAAGGAGATTGACGAGCATCTCAAGAAAATGTTTCAAGGGCAGGCTCGTCAAGAGAGGTTCGACATCACAAAGGCGTTGTTTCAGTGCAAGATGGGAGTTCGAGACTCAGTAGGGACTCACGTACTCAAGATGATTGGGTATATAGAGAACCTTGAAAGGCTGGGTTTTCCTCTTGGTCAAGAGTTGGCCACAGATCTGATCGTGCAATCGTTGCCGGACAGTTATGAGCAGTTCGTCTTGAACTACAACATGAATGAAATAGACAAGACACTGCCCGAACTCCTAGGCATGTTGAGAACTGCCGAAATCAATATGAAGAATGCCAAGCCTGCCAGCCCCATACTGATGGTGCATAAGGGCAAGGGCAAGGCCAAGGGCTCTAAGAAGACGAAGGTGGGACCTAAGTCAAACCTTGAGCTCAAGTCTTCAGCACTGATGAAAAAGAAAAGCACGGTGAAGGAAGGGAAATGCCACCACTGTGGCAAGGCTGGTCATTGGAGGAGGAACTGTCCTTCGTACATTGAGGGTCTGTAGAAATTGAAGGGAGGTATGACTTCCGCTTCAAATGTTTACGTTATAGAGATAAACCTTTCTGCTCCTTCATCTTGGGTATTGGATACCGGATGTGGTTCTCACATTTGTACAAATTTGCAGGAACTGGGAAGGAGAAGATTGCTGAGTAAAGGGGAGGTGGACCTCCGTGTCGGCAATGGAGCAAGAGTTGCTGCTGTAGCCGTAGGGGTTTATCGTCTTTCTTTGCCCAGTGGGCTTGTAATAGAACTTGATAATTGTTATTTTGTTCCGGCCATAACTAGAAACATTATATCTATTTCATGTTTGGACATGATTGGATTTTCTTTTATAATTAAGAACAATTGTTGTTCTATATTTAAGAATGATGTTTGTTATGATGTAGCTCAATTGTTTAATGGTCTTTATGTTTTGAACTTGGACCATCTGATCTGTAATGTAGAAAACAATAAAAGACTAAGAACAAATGACTCGAACCCTACTTTTCTCTGGCATTGTCGTTTGGGCCATATCAACGAGAAGCGCATATCCAAGCTCCATAGAGATGGACTTTTGGACTCATTTGATTATGAATCATTTGAGCGATGCGAATCTTGTTTGTTAGGCAAAATGACAAAAGCTCCTTTCACTGGTTATACTGAGAGGGCTGAGGATCTCTTGGGTGTTATACATAGTGATGTATGCCTACCCATGAGTTCCATGGCTAGAGGTGGGTATTTCTACTTTGTTACATTTACTGATGATTTCAGTAGATACGGATATGTGTATCTTATGAAGTGCAAATCCGAGACCTTTGAAAAGTTCAAAGAGTTCAAGAATGAAGTAGAAAACCAGTTGGGTAAAAAGGTTAAAGCACTCCGATCTGATCGAGGTGGCGAATACCTGAGTCATGAGTTCCGTGATCATCTGAAAGAGTGCGATATTGTATCACAGCTCACTCCACCTAGAACACCACAACATAATGGTGTGTCTGAGAGGAGAAATCGTACTCTGTTAAACATGGTACGTTCGATGATGAGTCATGCAGACTTGCCTGTTTCCTTTTGGGGTTTTGCTTTAGATACTGCTGCAATGACATTGAATCGCGCTCCAACGAAAACGGTTCTGAAGACACCATATGAGATATGGACTGGGAAGCGTCCTAGTATGTCGTTCATTAAAATTTGGGGTTGTGAGTCATACGTGAGACGTCAAATGCCTGACAAGCTGGAACCCAAATCGGATAAATGTTATCTGGTGGGATATCCTAAGGAAATGAAAGGGTATTACTTTTACCTACCGTCTGAGGGCAAAGTGTTTGTCGCAAGGACTGGTGTCTTCTTGGAGAAAGAGTTCTTATCAAGAAAGACTGAAAAGGTAGAGCTTGAAGAAGTTCAAGAACCACATGTAGTGAATGAACCGGAATTGGATTCTGATGCAGGACTACAAGATGTTGTAGCTAGAGAACCTGCTCAGGGAACACAAGTACTACGTAGATCTGGTAGACCGAGGTTTGAGCCTGAGAGATATGGATTTCTCGTGTCTCAAATAGGTAATGTGTTGCTTATGGATCATGATGATGAACCAGCAACCTACCAAGAGGCTATGAATGGACCGGACTCCGACAAATGGCTTGAGGCTATGAAATCCGAAATGGACTCCATGTATGCAAACCAAGTTTGGAACTTGGTGGAACCACCTGAAGGGGTACGACCCATAGGGTGCAAGTGGGTCTTCAAGAAGAAGACCGACATGGATGGGAATGTACAGACATTCAAAGGGCGACTGGTGGCTAAGGGTTTCAAGCAAATTCATGGTATTGACTATGATGAGACCTTTTCCCATGTTGCCATGGTAAAGTCCATTAGGATATTGCTTGCTATTGCTACGTATTATGACTACGAGATCTGGCAGATGGATGTCAAAACGGCTTTCCTTAATGGAAACCTCCTTGAGGAAGTGTATATGACACAACCGGAGGGTTTTGTATCCCCAGATGAAGCCACTAAAATATGCAAGCTGAATAAGTCCATTTATGGACTGAAACAGGCCTCTCGAAGTTGGAATCTTCGTTTTGATGAGAAAATCAAAGAGTTTGGTTTCATCAAGAATGAAGATGAGCCTTGTGTTTACAAGCGAATCAGTGGGAGCATTGTTGTCTTCCTGATATTGTATGTGGATGACATACTGTTGATTGGGAATGACATTCCTACCCTGAAAGTTGTTAACAACAACCTAGGGAACTGCTTTTCAATGAAGGATTTGGGTGAAGCGACGTATATACTCGGTATTAAGATCTATAGAGATAGATCGAATAAGTTGCTGGGTTTGACCCAAAGTACGTACATCGAAAAGGTGTTGAAGCGGTTCAACATGCTTGAGTCCAAGAAAGGATTTTTGCACATGTCTCATGGTGTGAATCTCTCTAAGGACCAGTGTCCAAAATCTTGCGAAGATAAGGACCGCATGAAGTTGATTCCATATGCTTCGGCAATTGGATCAATCATGTACGCGATGTTATGTACTCGACCCGATGTCTCCTTTGCTTTGAGCATGACTAGCAGGTATCAGTCAGACCCCGGTGAGTGTCACTGGATTGCAGTCAAGAATGTCCTGAAGTACTTGAGAAGAATTAAGGATGTGTTCTTGGTGTATGGTGGAGAGGAAGAGCTCGTTGTAAGTGGTTACACAGATGCTAGCTTCCAAACTGATAGAGACGACTCCAAGTCTCAGTCAGGTTTTGTGTTTTGCCTGAATGGAGGAGCTGTGAGCTGGAAGAGTTCCAAGCAAAAGACAGTTGCTGATTCTACAACAGAGGCCGAGTATATCGCATCAGCTAATGCGGCGAAGGAGGCTGTATGGATTAGGAAATTCATCGGCGAGCTTGATGTAGTTCCTAGCATTGTTGGTCCCGTAGTTCTCTACTGTGATAACAATGGTGCAATTGCACAATCTAAGGAACCTAGATCTCATCAGCGCTCCAAGCACATACTTCGGCGGTTTCATCTTATTCGTGAGATTGTCGAACGAGGAGATGTAAACATTTGCAAAGTGCCGACTGAGGAGAATATTGCGGATCCACTAACAAAGCCTCTCGCGCAGAGAAAGCATGATGGTCATACTAGATCGATGGGTATACGATACCTAAATGATCAACTCTAGTGAGAATCTTGTGGATTGCATGTAAACTTATATTTTGTTGGCTATTTGTTCATATGATGAACAGTGTACCTAAGTTTTTCTTTTACAATTAATGACAAGTTCTTTTATTATGTCTTTTTCTATATGATAGTTAAATGTTAACATAATAGATACCCTTAGAATGTTCGCTTCCATGGGACATCAAGTACGTGACTTGAATGTGAGAGCCCATGATTTATTTGAAGCTTCATTCTTAAAGGTCCCCGGTCGAGTATCATCATAGAAGCTAAGGGTAATGATGGTACATGAAGACTAGCACGTGTGTTGACTGATGACCGGTTCTCACAGGTCATGATATTGTGATATCAAGTCATCACGTGGGTACTTGTTAGTGAACAAGTTGTACTGGACAGACCCAACCTGAGACTACTCTGTGGATTGTCATCCAATCGTGTCACGAGTAGGTCTCAATTGACAATGGTGTTGTGGTCCTTTGACCTGAAGTCACAGCATTCATCAAGTGAGGAAGAGCGTGCTTTGATGCCATCTAAAGTCTTCCTTGAGAAAGGTTGATGATAAGGTTGGTTGTTGGGCATGTTACGAATCATTTGGGTGTTTGTGTGTGAGCAGATATGGGATTTGTCCTCCTGTATGACAGGAGTTGCATCCATGGGCCCCTTGATGGAACTGGACTGATAAATGCATGGCCATGCTTGGTTGAGTCAATATGTGATATTGGACTCACCATTCTCTGGAAGTTTGTCCTGGATCAAGAAACTTGGATTGAGGTATTACGAGGGTGACACAGTCCATGCCTCTAGTTCTTTCCGGATGTAAGGGACAAAGGGACAAAGACAACGCTGATACATTGGTCATAAAGGCTTATGAGTTATAAACTCTTATTGCTTGGGGAGCAATGATGCATTGCTAGATGCCGCTCATTGTTTGTGAGGTTTTTGCTTTGATACTTTCGAGATCAAGTGGGAGTCTGTTGGAGTTACCATTGTGATCTGGAAGTGATCAAGCATGTAATCTCACTGCCAACGCGATATGAGCCTGCAGGGTCGCACATAAGAGATGTGGAGAAGTTGGATAATTGACTGTGTTGGTAAAGGTTGCCAATCACCGACCTGAATGGGGTCATGGGCAAAGTGTTGCCTTAAATGATCGTCAAGTTGGGCAAATGTTGCCCTGGAGAGCTGGTTTGAATAGTCGACCGAAGGTCGACTAGAATCGTAGAGAATGGGTCTCTGATTCTCGTCGATCGACGAGAGTCGTCGAGAATGGTTCTCTGATTCTCGCCGATCGACGAGAATCATTACTCTGATTCTCGACGATCGACGATTTCGACGAGTGTAGTCGAGCGCGGCTCGACGATCGAAGAGTATCATCGTGTATCGTCGAGCGCGGCTCGACGATCGGCGAGAATCGTCGAGTATTGTACTCTGATTCTCTCCGATCCTAGGTGATACTCGTCGACTGCTTCTCGCTGAACCTGCTCAGTGATTCTCGCCGATTGTCTCTGATTCTCACCGTCTGATACTCGCCGATTCTGGAACCCCATTTCTGGGTGGTCTGCGGATAGCGAAGTTTCTAAGTCTTTTATGCATTTGGTATAAAAGGGATACTTAGGGTTTTATCGGGACAAAAAAAAGCTTTTGGCTGCTGTGCGAATCGAACCCGACGGAAGAGTTTCGCGATCGTTCCGCCGATCCCGATCCCGTCGCCGGAAGAGTTCCGCCGCCGTGTTTGCTCCGTAGACCACCTTCTCTCCGGCGATCGTCGCTGGCGCTGTAATCCCTGGTGTGGACCTAGAAGTCCGTGGGAAAGCAAGGTGCGGTCTCTCTCCATCCCGATCTTCCGTGTGACGGAGAGCCCGGTGTTCTCCCGCTCGTGTGGATTTCTGCAGAGACGTGGATATTATTCCACGTAGAACTCGCCACTAGCAAGAAGACAAAGTTTGGAGCATCTCTGTTGAGTTGTGACTCAACGCCACCGAGGTAATTTTTGCCTAGTTTTTGCTAACTTCTTGATTCAACGTTCATAGCCCGATCCACATCTCTTTGGGTTTTTCTTGATGTTTTTCCTTCCGCTGCGTGCACAAGTGTTGTGCCATCCTCACAGAGAAACCTAACAGGAACTTGACGAATTCTGCCAATCTAGACTAGATTCTAATAGAAAGGCTTGATGATCAAGGAGAGTCAGATTCTTTGATCAATGATTGATGACATTAACATTTGATAAGAGTAACGAAGAACTTTGTGAATCATCATCTGATAGAGCTTAAGCAAACAATGTATAAAAGATGAGAGTAAGCAAAATGATCGTTGCAAATCATTTTGATAGGTCGGATTTAACATGTTCACCTGTGAAAAGAGGCAGTTGATAAAAAGAGGTCTATACTCGGAGATGACCAAGAAAGACTGGATGCTGCCACAGGAGATCACCTGCGGGCCTTATGCATCGCTTGCCTGAGAAAGGTCATCACGAGTATAGTACTACTAAGATCGGGCTGGCCGCGCATCCTTTAGAAGGGCACAAAAGAGAAAAGCACGGGAAATCCTGAGAAGCATCGCTAGATGCACTACTCTCATGCCTCGGGTTACAACATCACTAATCAATGATACTAGTTGCGCCAAGTGGCCTAAACCATTGCTTGTCTATGGAAAGATCAGTGGAGTTGTGGGTCCCGCGAAAGCACGGATTGAGAGTACCATAGAGTACTCGTCCATCACAGTTGTGCGATGATCGAAGAGACAAGGCTACGCTTTATCGTCGTTGCTTGTCAAGCAAAGATCAATGTAACTGTAATGTATCCTTTGCGAAGCACAGCAGATCTAACCCATGGGACCATCCGGGTGCATACTCTGTGTTAGATACCAGCTAGGATCCGAAGTCCTGTAGCCCACCGCATGAGAGTTGGATAGCTCTCGCTACACATATACGAACACTCCCCGTGATATGTGGTCGTTGTGGCCTTACGCCGGAATCCAATCCTAAGGGGGCCTATAGCAAGACTCAGCGATGTCTCAGTGGTTCAGTGATCTCTTTGGGAAAGAGAAAAATAGAGGAGGAATTACTCCAAAAAGGGAAATGTGTCAGTACAGGATCCCTGATGAAAATTTTATTGAAATGCATGAAGGAACACTTAGAAGTGTTTCGCAAAAAGAAAATGTTTGGAAAATGTAAAGAGAATGTTTGTAATAAGTAGAGTAGGAGTAACTGGTAATGAATGCGAGGAGATTTGAGGATTTGTTCTTCCTTAGCTCAGAATAGTCTTCCAAGCCTGCCCTGGTCATCGGCATCAAAAGTTTCAACGGCATTGTTAACAACGAGGAGAGGGTGTTCGTCGACTAGGCTCACTCCTCTTGAGCAACAAGGAATGTCTGCAACTTATTTTCCCTTTGAGGTTGATGGATCAGGGCAATCATCTTTGGGAAGCAGATCACACATCTTACCCTGCCGCAGCATCTTTTGCACTAGTTGGTGAAGTGCTCGGCAGTTCTCAGTCAGGTGGCCTGGCTCTTTGTGGAATTCGCAATATGGATCTAAGTCTTTAGTTATTTGATTTGCTGGTCGATAATGCCTCTTGCAGTTAGCCTTATCTTTCATGATTTGGCTTACTTCTTGCATGGGCTCTTTGAGTTCGCATTCCTACAAGTCATCATCCTGTTGTTGATGAACTGCAGCTGTTTGTGAAGATGGAGCCGGTAGTAGCAGCAGTGAATCTCGAGGACGATCTTGATCCTGAAAGGAATATCAATGTCGTTGAAATCTTCTTCCCATCCTTGGGTGAGATGAGAAATCTTTGTGACGAGACCTCGGAGGATCTTTCTCTGATATAAGCCTGAAGACGAAGCCTGGGTTGCTCTTTTCACCTCGGATGTATGAGTTGGCTAGGCCAATCAATTCTTGATATGTTCTTGGAGCATAGACATTGGCTTCAAACTTGAGCGGCCCTTCACGGAGACCATGGATAAGAGACACTCGGTACATTTCTTGATCAACAACTTTGATGTCCAAGTGATGGCGGCAACCCCCAACGTGTTAAAGTTGAAGATGATGATGACGGCGACGACGGCGTTCTCCTTCATGTTGAAGATGATGACTACATGATGTGGAGCTACATGAGATGAAGGCTTTTAAATATTATTTAGTTTATTTCTATTTGCATTTTTATTTTCATCATGCAATGTTTAAGTATTTTAGGTGTTGATTTATTTTTATTTAGTGGGTTGCGCATAGCCTATGCATCTTCTAAAGCCTATATATAGGCATGAACTTTCATGGTTTTACTTAGAGAATGAAAAAATTAAAACTTGAATTCAAAATTTGAATTTCCCCCTCAACTTTCTTTTCCCCCTTAGGCAAAATTCGGCCCCCTCTTCCTTCCTTCCTCTTGGCCGCCGGCCTCCCTTCCTCTCCCCTCCTCTTGCTTTGCCTCCCTCCTCTTCCCTCCTCCCCTTTCCTCCTTTGCTCCCCTCGATTTCCCCTCAACTCCACCTCCCAAGATTCGGCCATCACTCTCAAGCCGACCCTCACTTCCACACCCTAAACCGAACCTCCATCCTCTCCCTTATCCAAAACCCGACCTCCATCAAGAGCCCCCAAATCAGCCCCTTCCATAGTGAAATCGACCAAGATCAAAGGTGTTTTTTTCTCCCTTTGTGGTTTTTTCCTCCATCCCGGCGTGAAGCAAAGGAAGCGGACAAGTTTCTCTCCATCCGGCAACACTCCGGCGGAGTCGTGGAAGAACGATCCTTGAAAGTGAACCGGAATCATCTATTCTGGTTGGGTAACGAGATCTTCTACCTCTTGTGTGATTCTTATCTCTTTAGATTTTTAATTGGTGGAATACCTTTGTGTTACTTTGGAATCGTTTTTTTTTCGTTCGTGGCTTATCTTTTTGATCGCATGTGTTGTTCTTTCTAATTGTTTAATTTTTCGAGAGGTTTGGCGAGCCTCGCTTTCGTTTTGTTGGGGGAGATCTACCATTTCCGAACCGAACTTTTCGGTAGATCTCTTTTGGTACAACCATCGCTCGGTCGGACCCAAGATTGATCCTTTTAGCTTGAGAGAACATCGGCCTCTAGTCGTTTGTTCGATCTTTAATCGGCGTGGCTACCGTATGTTAGCGATAGTTGATAACGTTGTTCGTGGGTGTGCTGCGTTTAGTTATTGTGTGAGCGTAATAGTGGAAATAGAGAGGTGTACGTGTTACTCCCTTTGTCGTTATAGCGTCAAACACCGTAGCCTACATCAATTTGGTATCAGAGGGAGGTTCACGTCAATTTCTTAATTGGCACCCTCCCCCTTTTATTTACACGTCGGCACGCACGCTTCTAGTTTGTTTATTTGAAAATTTAACAACAAAAAACTTTTCTGGTCTGCCAATAGCAGCTTAAATTTCTTATTTTTCAGCAAAAAAATCAAAAAAAAATTAATTAATAATCTTCATATTTTATTCTGCAAGAAAATCTATTTTATATTAATATTACCCTAGTGGTTAAGCGGGAACAAATCCGACAAACCTATTTTAATTGGGCCAGAAGCGTTTCTCATTGTATGTGCACAAATTCCGGATCGAGTTTTATCTCCGGTTCTCACAATATGGCCTACGACGTCAATGTTTCCCGAGGAAAATCATTAGGTTCCATTAGGAATGAAGATAAACCAAACGCCCAGGCCAAACGACAAATAACTGATGACTTGGCTACCCTTAAACAAGGGAATAAGTCGGTATCAGATTATGTGCAACTCTTTAAGGATTGGACGGTTAGGAGCGGTGTGCAGGAATCGCCTGAGGTCACCCTTTCCAGGTTTCATAGGGGATTAAACCCCTACATCCAGGGTAAATTACTGCGTTATTGGCACACAGATCTAGACTCCACTTTTACCACGGCATTAGAAATTGAGAAGCACCAGATTCCTAGGAGTAAAGTTCCCTCATGTCAGACGATTACTATATGTGAGTCTAGTGGCGAATCTGGTCTTGGCTCTATTGTGCGTCCTACCCTGATTACGCCCGTAGACCATTTTGAGTCTCCCCCTGAGTTGCCTGATTTAGTTGTAGACTCCCCTGATGAGTCTAAGGTCGTGCCTAGGACTGTGCCCGTCACTAAGGGCGAGGCTGATATTACTGACGATTGTATTGACGTTGAAGAGATTGGTTACCCTAGTGACCTGGATGAGGATTTCTCCCCCGAGGAATCATCTCCACTTCCCTTCGTCGATGTTTCTGAAACCATTACTGAGTCTGATTTGAGTGAAGTTTCTAGTGAGGTGATAGAGTCACCCTATGGCGAATGTTTCTCTGATCGTGAGTTTGGTGTTGACGAGCCAGTTGAGTTTTCTGTGAGGGAAAATCTTCTATTTGATTTTTCGTTTGATTTTGATCGCTTGCACCCGGAGGATTTTACTTGGACGATAAATCCGTATTTTGACATTGGGCATGACTTAGCCCCTCCTCCGGAATCTATCGATGCTCCCATTCCTGAGATCTGTACTGCTACTGATGTCGTGATTTATGAGTTGGAAGAATGTCCTAGCGAGAGAGTTATATTTTTGGAAGACGACACAGAAGTAGACCCGGATGAGCGTCCCCTGATGCTAACTCCGTTGTGTGAATTTAAATGCGATCTTAACTCTCTCCCGGTTTTAGCTTTACAGACTCTCCCTCCTGATATGTTGACCCGACCAGCGGATCCTTTCGGACATGAATTTATTTTTCCTGATTTGAGTCATGTTATTTTACCATCCATGCTGGACCCTCCTTGGGACATGTCTCGTAGTGTGATAACAGATTTCGTGTTTGGTCATGATGAATGTCTCATTAATTTGGTATCCACTCGACTTTCTAAAACTAACCAAATCTCTGAGAGTACGTTAATGATGTGGCCATCTTTTGTTCCACCGGATCGCATTCTGTTGGTACCACCAGATCTCGTTGGGTTGGTGCCACCATATGTAGTTCCGCTAGTGCCACCCTATTACTTTCCATTGGCGCCCCCATATTTAGTTCCCTTGGTTTCATCTCAAGTAGTTCCATTATCACTATTTTACATGTCAAGTCTGCCTGCAATAGTATTTGCCTCTCACGCTTTCATTTTACATAAGCATGGTAAGGAAGCGCTAGTCACACACATGTCTTCTTATCAATATATCGCTAACTTACATAAGAGGGCATCTCCCTATAAGGTTTTCGGTTTAGTCTTGGTGCGACTCGTCCCTGAACGGATGCCTACGGGCACTATAGAAACATTGGCGAGTCGGCGAGTTAGAACTTTTCGGATTTTTAATCAGTTAGGAGAAACAACATATTTGTTGAAGTTAACCACTGAATGGGGTAATTCCCCTAGTTTAAATGTTTCCACTTTCACGCATTGTGTTTTTCCACCTTTTGAAATATCTAACTCTACGTTTGGTGCCACTATATTTTCATTTGGGTTGGGGGGTGAGCTTGTTCTTGGATCGTTCTCTCCATTGGTCTCCAACGGAGGTACGTTGACTGTTGATGAAGAAATTTTTCCTCTTTATTTGCCTAATGCTTTTCCCAGTTTCCCCAGGACAATCTTTTTGCTAGACAGGTTCACATTTGGTGTTTTGCTCAAATCTCCAAGCGGTGGTATTCAGCGTTATGTGATACGATGGTGTGCTCGCCCGGTCTCCGGTGACCCTTGGATTCCGGACTCGGCGATGTTTCTTTTGGATGATGTTCTTCGACGCCAGCACCGCCATGCCAACTCATCGGTGATGAGTTATTTTGAGCGGGGGAGGATTGATGGCGGCAACCCCCAACGTGTTAAAGTTGAAGATGATGATGACGGCGACGACGGCGTTCTCCTTCATGTTGAAGATGATGACTACATGATGTGGAGCTACATGAGATGAAGGCTTTTAAATATTATTTAGTTTATTTCTATTTGCATTTTTATTTTCATCATGCAATGTTTAAGTATTTTAGGTGTTGATTTATTTTTATTTAGTGGGCTGCACATAGCCTATGCATCTTGTAAAGCCTATATATAGGCATGAACTTTCATGGTTTTACTTAGAGAATGAAAAAATTAAAACTTGAATTCAAAATTTGAATTTCCCCCTCAACTTTCTTTTCCCCCTTAGGCAAAATTCGGCCCCCTCTTCCTTCCTTCCTCTTGGCCGTCGGCCTCCCTTCCTCTCCCCTCCTCTTGCTTTGCCTCCCTCCTCTTCCCTCCTCCCCTTTCCTCCTTTGCTCCCCTCGATTTCCCCTCAACTCCACCTCCCAAGATTCGGCCATCACTCTCAAGCCGACCCTCACTTCCACACCCTAAACCGAACCTCCATCCTCTCCCTTATCCAAAACCCGACCTCCATCAAGAGCCCCCAAATCAGCCCCTTCCATAGTGAAATCGACCAAGATCAAAGGTGTTTTTTCTCCCTTTGTGGTTTTTTCCTCCATCCCGGCGTGAAGCAAAGGAAGCGGACAAGTTTCTCTCCATCCGGCAACACTCCGGCGGAGTCGTGGAAGAACGATCCTTGAAAGTGAACCGGAATCATCTATTCTGGTTGGGTAACGAGATCTTCTACCTCTTGTGTGATTCTTATCTCTTTAGATTTTTAATTGGTGGAATACCTTTGTGTTACTTTGGAATCGTTTTTTTTTCGTTCGTGGCTTATCTTTTTGATCGCATGTGTTGTTCTTTCTAATTGTTTAATTTTTCGAGAGGTTTGGCGAGCCTCGCTTTCGTTTTGTTGGGGGAGATCTACCATTTCCGAACCGAACTTTTCGGTAGATCTCTTTTGGTACAACCATCGCTCGGTCGGACCCAAGATTGATCCTTTTAGCTTGAGAGAACATCGGCCTCTAGTCGTTTGTTCGATCTTTAATCGGCGTGGCTACCGTATGTTAGCGATAGTTGATAACGTTGTTCGTGGGTGTGCTGCGTTTAGTTATTGTGTGAGCGTAATAGTGGAAATAGAGAGGTGTACGTGTTACTCCCTTTGTCGTTATAGCGTCAAACACCGTAGCCTACATCAATTTAGGCTAGATCAACCGTTTCGCGAATCGGAATTTTTTTTGGTGGATCTTTCTTTGGTACAACATCGCTCGTGCGGACACGAATATTTGTCCTTTGGCTTGATCGGATCTCGGCCTCTAGTCGTGGTTCGATCTCTAACGGCTTGGCTAACCGAACGTTGGTGCGTAAGATAAATAAAATAATTGGTATTGCTGCGTTTTCGTTAGCGTGTAACAAGAGATTGTTAGCGTGGCAAGGGAACACTTGACGCCATCCGTATCGGATCTTAATTCGTGTAGGCTCGTAGGACGACGCTACATCACCAAGATTTCTCTCTGGAATCGATTAACGAACTGAGATAAAGTTTCATTCTAACATTGCCTAATCTCAAAGATGGCTTCAGGTCCGCCCTTTCTATTTATTGAGGTGGAAAATCTGAGCAAGAACTCCCTTCGCATATCAGCAAAGGAATTGATGGAGTGAGGGAGAAGACCATAGAACCAATCCCTCACTTGTCCATCAAATGTTGTGACAAGGAGCTTGCACTTGGTCGCATCTGAGAGAGTTTTGAGAGCAACGGTTGACTCAAAAGCTTGAAGATGCTTCACTGGATCAGTCTCTCCAGTGTAAATTGGTAATCGTGGCTCTCTGAAGTTAGCTGGAGTCGGTTCATGGCGAACGTTCTCTGAAAATGGCGACGGCTCTTCTCCTACAGCATAAGGATAAAAGGGAGCATAAGCTGTAGCTGCAAAAGGAGGAGGGGGATAGAAGGGAAAATCTGCTGCAGGAGGAGCAAAGACAGAAGCTGATGGGTAAGGATGACTTCCCTGAAAGTTGAGAAATCTTGCAGGACTTCCCCGGGCTGCTTCCCGGAAGAAGTTTTGACGAGCTGCAAACTCTTCATCTTGAGGTCGCAAAGGGGTTGCAGGCCCTTGCGGAAAGGTTGGTGTGTAAGGAGGAGGATAGACCGGCGGGCAAGCCGGAGGATAAGCCTGTTGATTCTCCAATGATGGTGTTGGATTAACTGGAGCAGGTGGAACAACTGGAGCTGCTGCAGATTGTGTGTCTAATCACTGCGTGATTACAGCAAGAATTTGGTTGATTGCTTGAAATTGCTGGGCATTTTCACGGCGTGATTTCTCGAAGGCCTCCCAGAGAGGATCATCACTATTACTTATTGAGCAAGGTTCTTGGCTGAACGATGATCTGATATGGCTAACTGTCAGTGTTCACCGTCTATTCGGATCTGAAGGCTGCATTTTAACTATTGATGCGCAAAAATGGAGGGGGAGAAGGTTGTCGCGGGCACCAACAACTAACGACGTGTGTTCGGTCTCACGGTCAAGGTGATGAAGTGAAGAGATTGATGGTTGCGGGGATAGAGGAGAGGAGAAAGCTTCTGAGTGCTCGAGAGTGGAGCAAACGCTTGTTCAGGGGTTGCGGGGATAGAGGAGAGAAGGGTGTTGATCCGAGTGAGGAGATGGTTGGGAAGGTTGATCAGGAGCTGTCGAGCAGACAGTTACTTTGACAATTCTGCTTGCAGGTTGATGCCGAGAGAGCTGAGCTGAGCTAAGAAAAAAGAAGGGCCGCTAGCAGCGGCAACAACAGACTTCGCCCGCCGCAGCTTAAATGCCACTCTTGCGACGGGCTTTCCTTTAATTAATATTGAGAGTTACAGCTTGTATTACACCTTTAGAAGAAAGCAAATAAAGGGTACACTGGGGAAGCTGGCGGCTAAGGAAAGAGAGTGCCAGAAGGGAGGCCACGGGGACTGAAGAGTAAGGTCGGCAGGCCGCGCAACTAGAGGAAGAGAAAGAGTGCGAACTGCGAAATTGAGTCCGCAGGGGTTGATCGCTAGAGCTTGAGAGCGATGGCGATGATGAAACTGCCTCAATGAGAGGAACAGGGGTCTTTTATAGGCCCGAGGAGGTAACGACTTTCGGTGACGTTACCATCGGTGAGACGGTAATTTGTGCGAGTAGAGAATTGAATCCGCCGAGTCCGCAATAGGCCGTGCGGACTGGGAATGACTTCTAGAACTGGCTCTGCTGATGGAGGACTTGGAGGAGTTCGCCCATGCTATTGGCGGACTGAGAGTAGTCTGCCTGAACTGTGTTGTTCGAGCCCGCGCCAAGATTGTGCGGGCTGAGCAACCACGCCTGCTGCTGGGAAGCATGTGCTGGAGGCTGGGCGGCGGACTGCGCAATGAGTCCGCCCCTGCTGAGTTGAGCGAATACGCGCCAAGGGTGCGAGCTGAGGGATATCCGCCCGCTGCTAGGAAGTGGGTGCTAGAGGCTGTTGAATTGCGGGCTGCAAGAAGAATCCGCTGAGTCTGCCTCTGCTGATGAACGAAAACGAGGCTGCCTACTATTGAGGAATGGAGAGCTGGGGTTATCAATTCTTGCGGACTGAAGGCTTGGACTTAGGGGCAAGTCCGCCCATCTCGCATTGGCTGAGATCAATACTGGAAAGCTGGAGCAAGTCCAGGCTCTTGGGCGGACTGAGATGGAGTCCACGCACTGTTGGTGTCCGCGCTTGTCGACCGGGACGACCCGGCAGACTGAGGAGGCAGGTCGGCAGATCTGTTGAAGTCCACCTGTTGAATGGGACGGCTTGCCTCCCCTACTGGGCGGCCTGGGCTTGGCGACCTGACAGGTCGAGCGTGCTGGCGTAGTTGAACCAGACGTTGCTGGCTGCCGACCTAGGGGCATATCGCCATTCTTGACTGGCGGCCTGAAGACAGGTCGCTACTCTTGATAGGCGACGAGCTGGAGTTATCGTCATTGTTGATGTTGGGCGGCCTTGAGACTGGTCGCTGTTATTGGAGATGTGGTGGTCTGGTCTCCTTGATGTGCGACCTGTAGGAGCAGGCTGAAGGACTTGCACACGGAGCACGACTTATTATCTGTTTGGGCGGATAAGTATCCGAGTCCGCCGAATCTGGCCAGCACCGGTTGAGATAGAGCTTGGAGCGGTTAGCTGAACAAGGCGCGTAGTCTGCATGGGCGGACTGCGGAAGCAGTCCGCAGCCCCTGCTGACCAAGGGAATGTTGAGCGGCTTGGGCGGCCAGACCGCGGAGGCCGCCCAAGCCGTGCGGTCTGAGCGGACAGAGAAGCTGTCCGCCCACACTGACGCCACGACCTCTAGGGAGAACCCGGAGCAGGTCGCGTCTAGCGAGCCGGCTACCTTGGGAAGGATGGCCGATTTCTGGGTTAACACCACTCTACAGTATTTGTGCAGCTCCCCATGCCATCCGTCACTTAGTACGAGGCTAGGTGTAGACATATAGCTTAGGTATTGGATTATTGGGCATACTTAGGATTCATATATATTCTGCATGAACATTATTTCACTTATCATGTACGTTATATTCATGCACAATATTCTATCTTGCTATCTTGTGTTTGCATCATATATCGCTTTGAGCTCTCATGTTTTTAGAAGAACTCAAGCAATTTTTGATATATAGATATAAAATAAAAAAATGATTTAAAAGAACAAAATTTTATATTTTTCTTTGTGTGTTTAGTGTTTGCTAGTGTTATAAAAAATAAATAAATAAACTTCAAAAACAACAAAGCATCTTTCTCTTGTTTTTTTTGCTTAGTGTGTGTTTTTAATTATTATAAAAATTATGTGTACCGCTCATCTCTTTACGGGCACACATGGCGTTAACTTAGATCATAATTCGTCCGTACAATGTTTGAGTTTTGGAGTGTGGATCTGTGTGAACATTGTCCATCTGTCATAGTGTGTTGAATCTCTAGGTGCTTAGCTATTGAGTGCGACAAGACAGGTTAGTGTGTGTTGACTATGCCTCTAGGTATGTGTGAGGACTTAGATAGGGGAATGACTTCACATGATACACACATCCCTAGACGATGCACTCAAGAAAGCAAAAAGGCTATAGTTTACATGACATAAATCATGGCACTGTATTTTAATATGCTAGGAATACGTTGAATAACAAATGTCACGATACATTTGTGTTCATACTAGGAGTGAGGCTATGGGAAAAATCTCAAGTACTAAAGTCGTATGTGTACAAGTTAAAGTGTATCTGTCTAGGTGGGTAAATTTCGATTGACTCAGGGATCCTTGCATTAAAAAAAATATATATGAAAGTGATAGCTCTACGCAAACAAAATAACAAACTATGCTAGCTATCACATATCATGTCAAGGACCCCCCAAGCATTACTCATTCCTCCTGATAAGTCTTTATGAGCATTGTGAGGATGAGCATCTTGGATAAAGCGTCACTTCAATCTCGTGCATCGACTCTATCTTAAGCTTAGTGCCCCCAGTGTTCGCCTAGGTATGAAATAGATTGACATGTGAGGTGATTATTCGCCCAATTTCACTTGTGTTTGCTTCCTACACGGTCGAGATAACCATGTAAAATATGCTTTTTTTCCGTTGGTGTTATCTCTCTTTTGATGCTACACGAACACATGTCATTGCCTTGTCTAAGACTTCCGTGCATAAGAATTGGACTGATACTCCACTATCTATTTTTAGCACAATACTCACTAGCGCCCGATTTACTCATGACATTTACAATATTTTTCAACTTGATTTAATTCAAAATTCTCATAGCATTGTAGTCATACTCATTGTGTGCCTAGTTTAGTCTGTGTTGTCTGATTCACATTAACTCTGATAATTGAACTTCTATGTCTGTGTACTTTACTCCATTATATGACCCATGTGCTTAGAATTCTCTGATATGTATTTCGCTTTTGGGTCACCTATATGCCTATCATGTCTACCTTTACTTTTCTGTGTGCACTATCTGTTATTTGTCTAATGCTCATTATATTTACTATTTTTCATCCCTCATGTCTGGTTGGCCTTACCTACCCCTATTTTGATATTATCAAAGGGGAGAATAGATTGGTCATGAGTATGAGTCTCGGGTTAGGAAAGGTTACATATAGGGGGAGCATGTTAACAACGTGTGCACATACATAGGGGGAGAACATCGAGCATAAATTTCTTTATGTTGGGGAGTACATTAAATTTCGTATAGAAAACATCTTTGTACGGGGAGAAATCATAGAACGTTGATATTTTACGTATGCCCGATCACAATAATTATCTTCATAAGCGGTAACATGTTTTTTTATAGTGACAACTTATAGTAATCAACCAGTGGTCTCAAATAAATGCTCTACTCACTAATATGCTTTATCCTACCCTCTTTTGATAATACCAAAAGGGGGAGAATGTTCTTGAAGAAATATGTCAACTAGGAAGGGTTTATGTAGGAGCAGTATCCATTTAGGGGGAGTACTCATTAAACGCTTATTACTTACTATAAACACAAACACTATTATGCAGTATTTCTTCATAGTAGATTTGTTATTATCAAAATGGGGAGTTTGTTGGAACATATGTGTTGGGTCCATTGTTCCCAATGTCTCTGATTTATGAGAAGTCAAACAGGTCAATGTCACACACATCAAATGTATTTGATGTGCATTTGAGTTCTTGAGTGCAGGTTAGTCCATATCATATTGATTGGTCATGTGGACATAAGAAGTGGTTGCTGGACATAACACAAAAATCGACTAAGTCCACAGGAGTTGAGTGAAGCAAGCTCACTCAACGCCAGAGGTATGGATTCAATAATTGTCTAGTAGAAATTTGCATAAGTACAAAAGCATTGAGTGTAGTCTACTCACTCAACGCCATATACCGCTGAGACGTTGAGATTATCTCAGCCTAACTGAAAGATAGCCAAAAAGGATGGCTAAGTACAACAGTGTTGAGTGTAGTATACTCACTCAACGCCATACAGCAAAAGGCTGTGAGTCAGGCTGAGTCAGTCTAAGCCTATAAAAATTGGCTAAAAATGTGGCCAAGTCCACAAGCTTTGAGTGTGGTCTACTCACTCAATGCCATACAGCTCAAAGCATTGACTGTTGTTGTGTCAGTCAACTCCACAAAAATGTTGAGCAAAAATTTGTAAGACCCCCCCCCCCTCCTGGTTCCCAAAACACGGCACGAAGGGGGACTTATGCCCGGAACAGCCACCTTGTGGTAGCATTAGCACACGGGCAAACCCGTACCACAAGACGCCTATTCCGTCGGCTACAACCAATATAAATATATACATGCCAACCCAACTAAAATATAAAAGAGAGAAGTCGAATCCACACCAAGTATATAGTCCAAATACAACAAAAGAGAGAAGCTAAAACATGCTTCTACAATATCAGAGTACAGCTATAAAAATTGCCCAAACTGGATACATCAGAATCTCACAACACTCACATCCGTAACCGATGGTAGCGACGGCACCGTCACTTCAGGCCCTGTCGTCCTGGCCTGGCTGCCCTGCTGCATGGTCTGCGGCTGCTCTACCTGCGAGTTGACCTCCTAAAAAGGAAGAAGTAGCAACCGTTAGTCGAAAAGACTAAGTGGCTTCACATCCGCTCCCCCGGCGACACCTCGGCACCGGGCGGAGAAAAGAGCAAGGGTACAAGTATAATAAATAGTGTAACAGGTACAAGCAGGTGGTAATGGTACAATAAGATTAATAGCATTTTATTCTAGCAGTTCTACATAAACAATAACAAACTATCAAGTACATGTGTCTACAGCAGGAAAGTAACTTAACTTATAAGGATGCCCATACAAGCTAATAAGTTAAGGATCGGGTTACATAAAAGTAACTCATCGTATAAGAGTGCCCATACAAACTTATATGATGAGGATCTTGTTTGTGTAATTCTATGTACTGGTACGTATGTTATGCAATGACTCACCCATGATCACACCATGCAAACGCTATGTCAACATAGACTAGTAGTTCCCACTATTCGAGCAGGTAGCTAACTTCTCAGGCATCAACCGTCATGGCGAGGCGGTGACAGTAGAGCGGGCATCTCTACTAATAGGTGGTATCCACACTACTTCACCAAGGCCTCCGTACGCCTCAACTCTAAGAACACAACAGCGGAGCCCATGCGTACTATGGCTCAGCGGGGTCTCGGGTATATGTGCACCGAGAACACATCCCGAACTGGCATGGTGTGACTCGGAAGGGGCCTCGAAAGAAAGCACGAGGACACAGCCCAACCATTCACTTGGCACAGTAGGGGCCTCGGGACGTGAACACCGAGGACACAGCCCAACCACCCAAAGTCTAACTATCAACTCCCGTCGGTGTGACGATCGACGAGCCAGTAGACCTGCCACCATATCCTTAACCCAGGATTACGACACCGTGTGTCGACTCACACCGCATGCAAATTCCACATCACTGTGGTATGGAAGGGGCCTCGGAAGTAAGCACGAGGACACAGCCCAACCACCCATCTATACCACATCTAAACACTAACCCAACTAGTGACGGTCAACACCGCACATACATCCCTCCACAATACTACCCGTATGGAGACTACACTCTAAGTATTGGACTAATAAATCTCACTCCAACCCTCAAATATACTCATGACCATAGTTTATCTTTCTATATGTCATTCCAAATGATTTCAACATAATATAACATAATGCGCATAAATAATAGTCTACCAATTTCTAATAAGCCACTTTGTTTAAATAAGCTTGCTACACAATTCAGTTATATGAAATCCAATTAGTAATCTTCATCATTCATAGCACTACGGTGGTTAACATAAAATAGTTCACCAAAATCTCGAGTTAATTTGTAACATCAATTCCACCGAATCCAACTTCATATTATATAAAAAACCCAGGATTTAAGTGCAGAATAAATCTGGACAGTAACTTCAACCGGAGATTCCAGAAGCTACAGGAAACCAGTGAAGACGTGTAACACCTCGATGGAAAGGTCTTTCCATGGGCTACAACTTTTATGTTCAGACAACAACCTAGATTCAATAGTATCAAACTTGAAATCAGCCTTGAAGTCCGCTGCGTACAGAACACAATTTCTGCATATAGGATTTATTGGACGTCATGTCCGTTAAGACTTTACCGTGGCTACAGACTTCGCATGAGACGTGCAACCACTCGTTGGAAAGGTATATCAAGGGCTTCAACTTTAGTGTTCAGTCGAAAGCCCAGATCTCGCCATATCACATCAGAAAATTGCCAAGAAGATTACTGCGTGTAGAACACAGATTCTGCACGCATCTTAAAGAGGAATGAACGGCATCGGTTCATCTTCCTCCTCAAGTAGATCCTCCAAAATCACCTCCAGAAATTCCTCCACCCCTATTCACCCTCATGAGGCCTTTACTCTTCACGAAGCCATCCCCCATCTTCGCATAGAAGGTTGGAGAGGTTGAAGACACGACTAGCCTTAGAGCACAAGCCCTAGGACGGCCTCTTCCTAGAGAAATCACCATCTCGCAAGTCTAGACTCTTTTGAGTCAACATATCACCTAGGTAACTACATATCTAGCATCAAGGGAGAGGGGAGGAAGCTCACCTCATTTCCAGCATTTCCACTATTTCCGGACATGGATCGTGTAACTCTTCTCGGTGGCATCTTCTCCTTCACGGTGGTGGCGGATCTTCTCCTCCAAAACTTTCTCCAGTAGTTTCCCTCTCTACAGAAGTTTCTCTCAGGAAATAGGGGATGAAATGAGCATGGAAACGGCTACGGTTTTCACTTCCCTTATATATGAAAATTGACACGGGTAGGGACATGCCCGTGTCCTTACCCGTGTCCTGCTTCGGGCGAAGCATCAACGACAGTTTCAGCGTTGGTTCAACACTCGACACGGGTAGGGACACGCATGTGTCCGACCCGTGTCCACATGACACGGCCGTGTTCCCTGGCCGTATCCTTCTCTGGATACATTTCGACGAACTCAACTCGACCCAACGACATACGGGTAGGGACACGCCCGTGTCGCTACCCGTGTCATACAATTCGTCGATCTTGACACATAGTTAGTCGATCTCGGAACGCTCTGTCGAGTGTAACTCGACACACACGGGTAGGGACGCGCCCGTGTCGCTACCCATGTCATACAATTCGTCGATCTCGACACGTAGTTCGTCGATCTCGACACGCTCTGTCGAGTGTAACTCGACACACACGGGTAGGGACACGCCCGTGTCGCTACCCGTGTCATATGATATCGACTCACCTCGTCGATCGCGACACGCCTCGTCGAGTTTAACTCGACACACACGGCACACGGGTAGGGACATGCCCGTGTCTCTACCTGTATCATACAATTCATCTATCTCGACACGCAGTTCGTCGATCTCGACACACTGTGTCGAGTTCAACTCACGCACACTGGTAGGGACACGCCCGTATCTCAACCTGTGTCACTTCACACGGGTAGTGACACGCCCGTGTCACTACCCGTGTCCTTCTTTGGACATACTCGAGTCTTCTACTAGAGAGCTGGCCACACCCACACGGGTAGGGACACACCCGTGTCTCTACCCGTATACTATGCTTGACAGATTTCTCCTCCTGTCCACATGTGCTGCCCAGTTGTCAGCACTCCCCATGAACCCTAGTCAGCTCTCCTGACTCAAAAACACACACGAGGGGCCTAGTGCGGTTCGGGACGTTACAAATCCTATAAATAAAATAAAAGATTTCGTCCCCGAAATCAGGCTTAGGCTATGGGGAGAAAAGCATAACAGAGAATATAATATGCTTTTAAATAAAATTACCTTGAGCAAACAACTCCGGGTAGTGTTTTTGCATCAAATCCATCGGCTCCCATGTATATTTCTCCTTCCCATGATTAGTCCATTGCACCATCACCAAGGGAACACTTTTGTGGCAAAACATTCTTGTCTCGTTATCTACGATCCGCACCAGTTCTAGTCACATAGACCTATCTGACGCCACAGTACCATCAATTGTGGGGATGTATTGATCGGGCCACAACAACGCCTTCTGAAGCGACGACACATGGAACACGTCGTGGAGCTTCTCTAGCTCGGATGGTAACTCCAACAGATAGGCCAACGGGCCAATCCTTTCCAATATAGTATAAGGCCCAACATACCTTGGGCTGAGCTTTTTCACACCACGCACACGTGACACTCCATGCATCGATCGGATTTTCAGGAACACCCTATCACCCACTTGAAACTCCACCATTCGGTGCCTTGCATTATAATACTTCGTCTGTCGACTTTGAGCCTCCAACATGTGATCTCGTATCGGTCTAACCGCCACATCGGTATCATCAATATATTCAACACCCAAAGCCTTCGGGTCTTCATCTTGCACCCAAGACAAGGGGGTTCTACACCTTCTTCCATAAAGAGCTTCATGAGGAGCCATGCCGATACTAGCCTGATGACTATTGTTGTAGGAGAATTCCACCAGCGGTAAAAGTCTTTCCCACGGCTCTCCTCTATCTAACACACTTAACCCCAACAAATCTTCCAGTGTTTTGATGGTCCTCTCAGACTGCCCGACCGTCTGAGGATGAAATACGGTGCTAAAGGTAAGGCGCGAAGCCAAATACGCTTGTACCGCCTTCCATTCCCTTGAGCTGAAATGACCATCCCGGTCAGAAACGATTGTCTTAGGCACGCAATGATACCGTACGAAATGCTCCACAATGAGGCATACTAAGACATCCACATGAGCTTCTTTCTTCATTGGGATAAACCGGGCTACTTTCGTAAGGCGATCAACTATCACCCACACCGAATCATTTCCTGAGCGTGAGCGAGGTAACCCATGGACAAAGTCCATGGAGATATCCTCAAACTTCCACTCGGGGATGGGCAATAATTGTAGCAAACCACCGGGACTCTTGCATTCCACCTTCACCCTTTGACAAGCTTTGTAATGTGTAACAAAATATTGGACATCCTTTTTCATTCCGGGACAACACATGGTCTTCCGTAGGCCGGCGTACATCTTAGCAATGCCCGGGTGCATTGAATATTGAGAGCAATGAGCCTCTCTCAAGATATCCTCCCGGATTTTACCGCCTTTGGGAATGTAGAGCCGGCCACGAAATTAAACGAGGCCATCTTTTAGCGTATACTCATCTGTAGTCCCATCTTCGATTGACTTGATTGTCGGGGCCAGAGCGGCATCCATTCCTTGCTTCACTCTGATTCGGTCCCGGATATCACAAACTATGCTCATGCTTGCCAAGTACTCTGTATACTCTGCTGAATGAGCCTTAAATATCAATGTAATATCCATCTCCTCAATTATCCGAGCCAACTCCATACTCATCAACCGAGACTCTGGACTAGAACCTGGTACCTTTCTACTCAATGCATCGGCCACCGAGTTCGCCTTTCCGGGGTGGTAGTTCATGGTGAACTCATAGTCGCATAGAAATTCTAACCACCGTCGTTGCCTCAGGTTCAACTCCTCCTGAGTATGAACGTACTTCAAGTTTTTGTGGTCTGAAAAGATCTCGCAGTGGACGTCGTATAGATAATGCCTCCAAACCTTCAAGGCGAACACCACTGCACCCAATTCCAAATCATGAACCGGGTAATTGATTTCATGCTTCTTCAACTATCTTGAAGCGTAGGCAATCACGTGTTCATGCTGCATCAACATCGCTCCCATCCCTTGATATGATGTGTCATTGTAAACTTGAAATCCTTCCTTCCCAGACGGAAGTGCAAGGATGGGGGCGGAGGTAAGTCTATTCTTCAGCTCCTGGAACGCCGCTTCACATTGGGGTGTCCACTCAAATGGCACACCTTTCTTCATCAATGAAGTAAGAGGGAGGGAAATCTTGGAGAACCCTTTCACAAACTTGCGGCAGTACCAGGCAAATCCAAGGAAGCTCCGCACATCGGCCGCCGACCTCAAGGGAGACCACTCCTTCACAGCACGCACCTTGGCTGGACCCACCGCTAGCCCAGCTCCACTAATCACGTGACCCAAGAAAGCAACCTCCTTGAGCCAGAATTTGCACTTGCTGAACTTGGCGAACAAGGCGTGCTCTTTTAATTTCTTCAATACCAAGGTCAAGTGCTCAACATGCTCCTCCTCCGTCTTTGAGTAGACCAAGATGTCGTCGATGAAAACAATGACGAAGACATACAAATAAGGTTCAAACACCATGTTCATCAGGCTCATGAAGGCCGAAGGGGCATTTGTGAGCCCAAACGACATTACCGTGAACTCGTACAGTCCATATCTTGAACTAAAGGCCGTTTTATGGATATCGCCTTCTTGTATTCTCAACTGATAATACCTTGAGCGCAAGTCCAGCTTAGAAAACCAATGCACTCCCACTAGTTGATCGAACAACTCGTCGATCCGAGGTAGCGGATAAGTGTTCCGCACCGTCAGCCGATTGAGTTCCCGATAGTCAATGCACAATCATAGGGTTCCATCCTTCTTCTTCACGAACAATACAGGGGCTCCCCAGGGTGACGAACTTGGGCGAACGATCCCTGACTCCACTAGTTCTTGCAGTTGAACTCTAAACTCCGCGAGTTCCTTCGGGTCCATTCCGTAAGGGGCCTTGGATACAGGCTTGGCACCCGGTACTAGATTAATTTGAAAATCATCTTCTCTATGCGGGGGTAATCCTGGCAATTTCTCAGGAAATACCTCGGGGAAATCCCGCACTACCCGTACATCTTTCATATCCAACGCCATCTCCTTCAACTTGAAACAGATTATGAAGATTCATCCCCCTTCATATGGGCTTTTACAGCCTTAACTAAAGATAACAACATACGTGGTGCGAAGCTAATACCTTGGAAGATGACATCTGAGTCCCCATGTCTCAAATAGATTCGTTTCTCCGCGCAATCAATCCTTGCGAAGTGCCAGTCCAACCACGTCATGCCCAGAATGAGATCAAATTTTGGCATTCTCAAGACCTTGGCGGGCGTATCAAGGGCCTTTCCCTCAATGAATATCTCTAGCTCGCACTTAGCTGTTGCGGTCATCTCAGAGCCGTCCGGTAGGTGTACTCTTCGAGCAATACCAGTGAAGTATTGCACTCCTTCTAGGTTTTTAACAAAGTCCGCCACACAAACGAGTGTGTGGCACCAGTATCGAATAGAGTGTAGGCCAGTTTCTCAATAACCATTACGCCTAAGTGTCAGAATTATGAAGGCTCAAGCCAGATTCCAAGAACAACTTAGGTAGACTAAGGACGAATGCTTAATTTCTTCCTTGTAGTCCTCGTCCTGGAGTTGGGTCATGCTTCAATTACTCCTTTAGTGAGTCTCTTAATGCTTGTCTGAACACCCAAAAGACCCGCTTCCAACCACTTTACCATATCCATTATCTCCACCAAGCTTGAGTCTGCTATAAACAAAAGTGGTTACCCTAGGGAATCTTCCATGTCTATTATCTCCGCAAGAATGAAAATCCGCAATAAACAAAAGTGCTTGCCCTAGGGGATCTCGTAAGACTTTATACAATAGGTTTACATACCTAGGGTCGTCCAAATTTTAGGAGATCAATGTATATAGGTACGTACCTAAGGTCAGGTTGGCTAATCGTAGGGTCAAAGTTGGACATACGTAGTGTGAATTACATATGGGCACACCACTGCTTCCGCTGAGTCAGTTTGTCCGCAAACTGACTAATCGAATGGGGGTGGTACCATTGTTGAATGACTTTTTTAGTTGAGGATCGTGGCAAACTGATACCATTTGTAAGGCCCCCCTCCCGGTTCCCAAAACACGGCACGAAGGGGGTCTTATGCCCGGAACAGCCACCTTGCGGTAGCATTAGCACACGAGCTAACCCGTACCATAAGACGCCTATTCCGCCGGCTACAACCAATATAAATATATACATGCCAACCCAACCAAAATATAAAAGAGAGAAGTCAAATCCACACCAAGTATATAGTCCAAATACAACAAAAGAGTGAAGCTAAAACATGCTTCTACAATATCAGAGTACAACTATAAAAGTTGCCCAAACGGGCTACATCAGAATCTAACAACACTCACATCCATAACCGACGGTAGCGACGACACCCTCACTTCATGCCCTGTCGTCCTAGCCTGGCTTCCCTGCTGCATGGTTTGTGGCTGCTCTACCTGCGGGGTGACCTCCTAAAAAGGAAGACGTAGCAACCGTTAGTCGAAAAGACTAAGTGGCTTCACATCCGCTCCCCCGGCGACTCCTCGGCACCGGGCGGAGAAAAGAGAAAGGGTACAAGTATAATAAATAGTGTAACATGTACAAGCAGGTGGTAATGGTACAATAAGATTAATAGCATTTTATTCTAGCAGTTCTACATAAACAATAACAAACTATCAAGTACATGTGTCTACAGCAGGAAATTAACTTAACTTATAAGGATGCCCATACAAGCTTATAAGTTAAGGATCGGGTTACATAAAAGTAACTCATCGTATAAGAGTGCCCATACAAACTTATACGATGAGGATCTTGTTTGTGCAATGCTATGTAATGGTATGTATGCTATGCAATGACTCACCCATAATCACACCATGCAAACGCTATGTCAACATAGACTAGTAATTCCCACTATTCGAGCAGGTAGCTAACCTCTCAGGCATCAACCGTCGTGGCCAGGCGATGACAGTAGAGCGGGCATCTCTACTACTAGGCGGGTATCCACACTACTTCACCTAGGCCTCCGTACGCCTCAATGCTAAGAACACAACAGCGGAGCCCATGCGTATTATGGCCCAGCGGGGTCTCGGGTAGATGTGCACCGAGAACACAGCCCGAACTGGCCTGGTGTGACCCGGAAGGGGCCTCGGAAGAAAGCACGAGGACACAGCCCAACCGTTCACTTGGCACGGTCGGGGCCTCGGGAGGTGAACACCGAGGACACAGCCCAACTGCCCAAAGTGTAACTATCAACTCCCGTCGGTATGACGATCGGCGAGCTCGTATACCTGCCACACTATCCTTAACCCAGGATTACGACACCGCGTGTCGACTCAAACCGCATGCAAATTCCACATCATCGTGGCATGGAAGGGGCCTCGGAAGTAAGCACCAGGACACAGCCCAACCACCCATCTATACCTCATCTCAACACTAACCCAACTAGTGACGGTCAACACCGCACTTACATCCCTCCACAATACTACCCGTAGGGAGACTACACTCTAAGTATTGGACTACTAAATCTCACTCCAACCCTCAAATATACTTATGGCCATAGTTTATCTTTCTACATGTCATTCTAAATGATTTCAACATAATATAACATAATGCGCATAAATAATAGTCTACCAATTTCTAACAAGTCACTTTGTTTAAATAAGCTTGCTTCACAATTCAGTTATATGAAATCCAATTAGTATTCTTCATCATTCACAGCACTACGGTGGTTAACATAAAATAGTTCACCAAAATCTCGAGTTAATTTGCAACATCAATTCCACCGAATCCAAATTCATATTATATAAAAAACCCAGGATTTAAGTGCAGAATAAATCTGGACAGCAACTTTAACCGGAGATTCCAGAAGCTACAGGAAACCGGTGAAGACTTGTAACCCCTCGATGGAAAGGTCTTTTCATGGGCTACAACGTTTATGTTCAGACCACAACCAAGATTCAATAGTATCAAACTTGAAATCATCCTTGAAATCTGTTGCATACAGAACACAATTTCTGCATGTAGGATTTATCGGACGTCATGTTCGTTCAGACTTTCACGTGGCTACAGACTTCGCATGAAGACGTGCAACCACTCGTTGGAAAGGTATTTTCAAGTACTTCAACTTTCGTGTTTAGTCGAAAGCCCAAATCTAGCCATATCACGTCAGAAAATGTACAAGAAATTACTGCGTGCAGAACACAGATTCTGCACGCATCTTAAAGAGGAATGAATGACATCGGTTCATCTTCCTCCTCAAGTCGATCCTCCAAAATCACCTCCAGAAATTCCTCCAGCCTTATTCACCCTTATTCACCCTCATGAGGCCTTTACTCTTCATGAAGCCATCCCCCATCTTCGCATAGAAGGTTGGAGAGGTAGAAGACACGACTAGCCTTAGAGCACAAGCCCTAGGACGGCCTCTTCCTAGAGAAATCACCATCTCGCAAGTCTAGACTCTTTTGAGTCGACATCTCGCCTAGGTAACTACAGATCTAGCACCAAGGGAGAGGGGAGGAAGCTCACCTCATTTCCGGCGTTTTCACTATTTTCGGCCATGGATCGTGTAACTCTTCTCGGTGGCATCTTCTCCTTCACGGCGGCAGCGGATCTTCTCATCCAAAACTTTCTCCAGTAGTTTCCCTCTCCACATAAGTTTCTCTCAGGAAATAGGGGATGAAATGAGCATGGAAATGGCTAGGGTTTTCACTTCCCCTTATATATGAAAATTGACATGGGTAGGGACACGCCCGTGTCCTTACCCGTGTCCTGCTTCGGGCGAAGTGTCAATGACGGTTTCAGTGTCGGTTCAACACTCAACACGGGTAGGGACACGCCCGTGTCCTGACCCGTGTCCACATGGCACGGCCGTGTTCCCTGGTTGTGTCCTTCTTTGGATACATTTCGACGAACTCAACTTGACACAATGGCACACGGTAGGGACACGCCCGTGTCGCTACCCGTGTCATACAATTTGTTGATCTCGACACGTAGTTCGTGGATCTCGACACGCTCTGTCGAGTGTAACTCGACACACACGGGTAGGGATATGCCCGTGTCGCTACCCGTGTCATACAATTCGTCGATCTCGACACGTAGTTTGTCGATCTCGACACGTAGTTTGTCAATCTCGACACGCTCTGTCGAGTGTAACTCGACACACACGGGTAGGGACACGCCCGTGTCGCTACCCGTGTCATACGATGTCGACTCACCTCGTCGATCTCGACATGCCTCGTCAATTTTAACTCGAAACACACGACACACGGGTAGGGACACTCCCGTGTCACTACCTGTGTCATACAATTCGTCAATCTCGACACGTAGTTTGTCGATCTCGACACACTGTGTCGAGTTCAACTCTCGCACACAGGTAGGGACACGCCCGTGTCTCTACCCGTGTCACTTCACACGGGTAGTGACATGCCCGTGTCACTACCCGTGTCCTTCTCTGGACATACTCGAGTCTTCGACTAGAGAGCTGGCCACTCCCACACGGGTAGGGACACGCCCGTGTCTCTACCCATATACTATGCTTGACTGATTTCTCCTCCTATCCACATGTGCTGCCCAGTTGTCAGCACTCCCCATGAACCCTAGTCAGCTCTCCTGATTCAAAAACATGCACGAGGGGCCTAGTGCGGTTCGAGACGTTACAAAATTTGACTAAGTCCACAGGAGTTGAGTGTAGCATACTCACTTAACGCCAGATAACAGAAAAATTTAGTTAAGTAGTTTGGCGTTGAGTGGAGCTTACTCTCTCAACGACAAGGAAAAAGGCATTGAGTGTAGCTTACTCTCTGAACGCCAGATAACATAAATTCTGTTAAGTAGTTTGTCGTTGAGTGGAGCTTACTCTCTCAACGCCAAGGCACAAAACATTTTGCTAAGGCAAAAATCATTGAGTGAGGCAATCTCTCTCAACGCTCTCGACGGTCTCAACACCTCGAAGCAGAATTTTGGCTAAGTCCAAACGCGTGGTTTGGTTGGCTTTGGTCGAGCTCAGATTCATCGACCTGAGTTCAACGTTCATCAAACTGAGTCTAGTGTTCGTTAAACTGAGTTTAACAAAACGTCGAGCTAAGTCTACAGTTCATCGAACTGACTTTATGATTTCGTCGAACTGAACTCAGCATTCATCGAATTGAGCCTGCAGTTCGTCAAACTGATTTTTATGCTCTTGTCAAGCTAAGCTTGTCGTTCATCGAATAGAGCTTAGAGTTCGTGGAACTCAATACCTAGACAGACAGAATTTTGTCTAAGTGTTGTAGCGTTGAGTGATTCCTACTCACTCAACGCCTTTGGTACTAATGATTGAATTTTGGCCAAGTCGATAGATGCTGAGTCATGCTGACGTCAGCAAAGTCAAAAGTCAACCAAAATTCAAATGTTGCGGAAATGCTACCAGAGATGTTGGCGGGCTAGCTGTTGCTATCTTCTGCAATTACCAAGGATTATTTCATCATTAAGTGATTGGGCCCACTCGCAGCAAAGAGTCGTTGAATCGGGAAAGAATGGGGCGTGGGCTGATTGGCTAAATCTCGACCATCAATCCTGGTGGTGGGACACACTGATCAATCGGTCAGAGATATAAAGAATCAGATTATCGAATCAAGAAGTAAATTCCTTGTCTAGGTTTTTTGAAAACGAAAGTGCGGCTGAACGTCATCTTCTTCCTCGAGCCTGAAGAAGTTGTTCTGCACAGAGAACCTTGCTGGTAAAGAGATAGTTGTAACAATCCTCATCTGCAACAGCAGGATCTGAAGCTATCAGACCTACAAGTTCTGCAGGAAAAAAGGAAGCTGTTTGAAGAGAGATTCAACTGCCTATATATTTTCTTCAACAACAATATCTTGGATCTAATATCTGCTCAGTCCAAGAAGAAGGATACATGGAGCTTGCTCCGGTGTCTTAATATCTCATTCTTTACTTTGATTTTATATAAATATTCTTAGTTAATCAGGAGTTGTAAGCATGTTCTATAAAGGTTGAGGTCTTACTGACCTGTGTGTTTGGCTTTGTGCCAGGTGATAGGTCTTTGTGACCTGGGTTGGCTTAGTGCCTAAGTTATTAGTCTGTGTGACCTGTGTGGTCCTGCGGGATCGGTGTTGTAAGCTGTTAAGAAGTTGAGCTCTGGAGGGAGAGCTGAATCTAACACATTGTCAGATAGGCGTAGAGGGACAGTGTATGTACCTAAGATTGGGGAACCACTATAAATTTGTTATGACGTCTGTGAATGTTCTTGAAAGTTGATCTAATCTAATCAATAGATATAGTAATCAAATAAATAGTTTAGAAAACGTATACAGATACAAAAACCTATTCACCCCCACCCCCCCCCCCCCCCCTTCTAGGTGTAAAGCTAGCCTTAAAAACAAAACATTCAAGAGGTATCAGAGGGAGGTTGCTCTTTAAAGGCATAACAGTATGAGTAAATCTCTAAGGTTAGCTAGAAATCTGTCTCCATGGGTTCAGGATTGACCAATAGGGAGCTGAGTGCTGTGAGACTTCCAATCTGTAGGAAGGAAGATTTTGGCATCTGGAAAGCAAGAGTGAGGCAGTTCATGGAAGCTGTTGACCCTAGGATGTATAATATAGTTGAAGGACCATTCATCCCTATGAAGGTCTCAGTACTAGATGCCAATGTCAAGACCCCCAAAACATATGATTAGATGACCAAGGATGAGTCGGCCCTGGCCTCAATAGACAAGAGGGTAAAGAATATCATTATGAGTGCAGTTGATGATTCTACACTCTAGAATCTGATCCATTGCAAAAAAGCAAAGGAAATATGGGAAACACTTATGATCTACATGGAGGGGACAGGTGAGGTCAGAGATGACAGGAAGTCCATGCTCAACCAAGAGTATGAGGCGTTCAGGCAATCCAAGGGGGACAACATAACCATCTGTTATGAGAAGTTCTTCAGGATTGTGAATGAGCTGAAGACTTATGGAAGAGTTTTCAGTCACTATGAACTAAATGACAAGTTCCTTAGATCTCTCTCTAGAGAGTGGTACACAAAAATCTGTGCCATAAGAGAAGTGGCAAAGCTGGGTGAAACAGTTCCTCACACCCTTTTTGGAAAGCTGCTTTCATATGAGATACAGCTGGCTGCTAGGAAAGATGAGGAGAACAACAACAAGCCTAAGGCAAGTGATAAGTCTGTGGCATTCAAAGCTAAAGGCTCCAGCAGAAGCAGAAGGAAGTCTCCCACTCCACCAAGGAGAGATGCTGAATCTGAGTCTGGAAAATCAGAGGAAAGCACATCAGACTGCCAATGGTTTGATGAAGACTTTGCTTCCTTCACCAGACAATTCCAGAAGTTCCTGAAGAAGAAGCACTGGAGAGGCAGGCCTTCCTCCTCCTCTCATCCTAAGGATGACTACTACAAGGGCAGGAGAAAATCCTCTAAGGAGAATAGGTATGGTTCCAAATCTGGTAAACATGTTTCCTCTAACATGACTTGCTATCATTGCAGAAAACCTCGGCATATGATAGACGACTGTCCAGTCAAAAGGAAGGAATATGGTGAGAAAAAGGATCACCAACAAAAAGGCAAGGAGTAATCCCTCATTGCCAAAAAGCAAAAGAGCTGTACTAACTCCTCCTCATCAGAGTCAGAAGAAGAAGAAGAAGCCTACATTGGGCTATACTCTACTGAAGAAGGAGATGTTGAAGCAAACTGCATCAAAAGGCTGGCTGCTTTAGAAGAAGAAGCTGAGGAGGTGCATCCTGCTGCCAGGATTGAAGACAAGGCCCCTCTATCACAATCAGATGGTGATTCAGAGGTGGATTCTGAATAAGACAGCTGCTTTCTTGGGTTGATGGCCATGTCTGATGAAGAAATCAGCCAGGATCAGCATGTTCCAAGCATGGTAAATTTTATCACTAGCTCTGCATGTTCAGATTATGAACCTATTCTAAATTCCTGTGCTTATACATCAAGTGATGATGATGGCTCAGGATCTAAGCGAGACATCAATCAATTGATTTATAATTATAGTGCACTTCTGCAGGCTTTTAAGAAGAGCAAGCTCCTGTCCAAATAGTCGGCTCAAGAAATTTCCTCTTTAAAGCTTGCTTCTTTAGATTCAGCAAAATTGTTGGATCTGAAGACTCAAGAAGTCAACAAACTGAAGAATGTTACAATCCTTCAGATGAGAACCATAACCTTCAAGAACAACCATATCAGGAATCTTGAGGGAAGACTCCAAAAGGAGAGGGAACTAGTGGCTAGCTACTCCAAGCCTAGCACAGTATTGCCCTTGATAAACTCATTCTCCTCCCAAAAGGGAAAGAAAGGGTTGGGATTCAAGGGAAAGACAAGAGCAGCTAATCATAAGGGAAAGGGCAAAACTCAAGTGGAGCCACTAGCCTCTAAGTCTCCTGTCAAGCTCAATAAAGTTCAGTTTCCTTCAAACAGCCATGACCATGAGTATTTATGGTCACTGGAATCATGTTAAACCATCTTGTGTGAACAAAGATGTTCCACAAAATGGCGAATTTTACAGCAAAGGTGCTAGTGCCCATGAGAAAATACAAATGGCCCATCCTGGACCATTTGTGTTTGGTGCTACAGCCCCTTCAGTCAAGAGTAAAGCTGTAGCCCATTCTCAAATTCCTCCAACCCACTCTAAGACAAAGGGCAAGGCTGTCAGTAGACCAGACCTGGGCATCTCTGAGGCCATCAAGAGTATGTTGTCTGAAAAGAAAGCTGCTGGTAGAAGTGCTCAAGATATCCCATGCACTTCTACTGCCAGACCCACCACTTGTCAGACTGGGGCTAGGAAACCGTGGAACAGGACTGCTACTACTCCTTCTAGACCCAGAGCTGGTGTTAACACAACCACTAGACCTGCTCCAAAAAGAAGGTACGACATCCATGAGTGTTCGTGTTATGGAAAGGTAGGCCACTTTGTTGTTGATTGCTGACACAATCATAGTGTGTAGAGAGCAAATGTCAGCTTGCCTGTCAGAAAAGCTGCAGGCAGGCAAAATTATTTTCAGCCTAACATGCACCAAGGACTAAATAAAAATTAGGGTCCTGAGGTTAACTGATTTTTGTTTGGCGGGATAGTCCAAGTGCCCATACCCCTATATGGTACATGGACAGTGGATGTTCCAGGCACATGACTGGAACAAGGAGCATGCTGAAGGATTATGTTCCTGTAAAGAATGGACCAAAGGTCATCTTTGGTGGGTCAGAAAAAGGGGTGGCTAGAGGTTATGATAAGATCTCTAATGACATAGTCACTATCACTAGAGTATCCTATGTGGAAGGGTTGCAACACAACCTGATAAGCATTAGTCAACTCTATGATTTTTTCTATGACATAGTATTCCAAAAGGATGAGTGTCAAATTAGGAGGTTAAGTGACCAAGAGGTCATCTTAACAGGCACTAGGAGTGGAAATTTGTAATGTTTAGATCTTCTATGCTCTAGCAAAGACTCACCTGTAGGCCTAGTTGCAGATGAGAAATCCTCTTCCTGTGTCCAGTGGCATAAGAGGCTAGCCCATCTAAATTATAGGACCATAGGCAAGCTATTCAATAAAGAACTGGTTAGGAATGAGCCTAAGTCTATATGCACTAAGGAGGGTATCTGCTCTGCATGCCAAAAGGGCAAACAGACTAAGACCTACTTCAAGAGCATTGGCTCCAAAGATTTAGTGAGATCCTTATACCTCTTGCATATGGATCTGTTTGGTCATATACCAATTCAAAGTCTAGGTAGGAAAGTCTACACTCTTGTGCTTGTTGATTACCTTTCCAGATTTGCCTGGGTGTTCTTTCTAAGGAAGAAATCTGAAACCCCTGATGTCTTTCAGATATTTGTCAGGCAAATTCAGAATGAATTCAACAGTACTGTGGTCAAAATCAGAAGTGACCATGGGACTGAGTTTTAGTCTGAGTGCATGACAAGGTTCTGTGAAGAGCAAGGAATTCATCAAGAATTTTCCTCTCCTAGAACACCCCAGCAAAATGGAATTGCTGAGAGGAAAAATAGGACTCCCATAGAGGCTGGTAGAACCTTATTAACTGACGCATCTCTCCCAGAATACTTCTGAGTTGAGGCATTTAACACTGCATGCTATGTCCTTAATAGGGCTTCTATCACCAAGAGCCACAAGAAAACTCCCTATGAGATCTTGAAGGGCAGAAAACAAAACCTGAGCTATTTCAGGATCTTTGGTTGCAAGTGCTATATGCTCAATAATAGAAAAGTCCATTTAACTAAGTTTGTTGTCAAGTCTCATGAAAGGATATTTGTTGGGTACAACACTCATAGTAAGATATATAGAATCTAAAACTTAATTACCCGAGTTGTAGAAGATTCAATGCATGTTGTTTTTGATGAATCCAATATGGTTAATTGTGAGATGTTAAGCTCCTCCTCTTCAAGTATTGTAGGTACAGAGCAGATGATGGACAAGCTGACCATCAAGGAAGCTACCCCCACAGTCCAGGAAAATGATGATGGATTGTCTATTCCAAGAGAAGGGGAAGACATACCAGAAGAAAATGTAGACCAGCTAGTTGAAAACCCTGATGATCAGCAAGCTGCAGCTAGATTGCCTCCAGCTACCAGGCATCTAAGGGACCATCCAGTTCACCAAATCATTAGTGATGCACATCATGGTGTCTAGACCAGAAGCAGGAGCATGAATACAGCTCTCTACTCAAGCTTCCTGTCTCAAGAAGAGCCAAAGAAGTTTGAAGAAGCAATCAAGGACCAGTTCTAGATTTGAGCAATGCAAGAAGAACTGGACCAATTCAAGAGATGTAAGGTCTGGAAGTTGGTCCCCAAACCTCAAGGACAAAATTTCATAGGAACTAAGTGGATCTACAGGAACAAGTTGGATCAAGATGGCATTATTGTCAAGAATAAGGCTAGACTGGTGGCTAAATTCTATAGACAAGAAAAGGGCATAGACTTTGACTAGACCTTTGCTCCAGTGGCCAGACTGGAAGCCATAAGGATCTTTCTTGCATTTTCTACCCATCAATGATTCAGAGTCTACCAGATGGATGTCAAATCAGTATTCCGAAATGGGGACCTCAAAGAGAAAGTATATGTGGCTCAGCCACCAGGTTTTGTAGATCCTAACTCTCCTAATTTTGTGTATCAACTTAGGAAAGCTCTATATGGGCTAAAGCAAGCCCCTAGGGCTTGGTATGAAACCTTGTCCAACTTCCTCATTGAGAATAAATTCTCAAGGGGGGAGATAGACAAGACTCTATTTCTTAGGGAATCAAAGGGCAAGCTTATCCTAGTCTAGATATATGTCGATGACATTATCTTTGGATCTACTGATGATAACCTTTGCAGGAAATTTGCTAAACTTATGCAAGAGAAGTTTGAAATGAGCAGCATGAGTGAGCTCAAGTTCTTCTTGGGACTCCAAGTAAGACAGACTGATGATGCCATGTCCATATCCCAATCCAAGTTCACCAGGGAGCTAATCAAAAAGTATGGTTTGGAGAATACCTCCACCATGAGAACTCCCATGGGATCAAGTATGCCTATAGGAAAAGATGAAGCAGGGAAACCTGTTGATGAGTCTTTGTATAAAGGTATAATTGGCTCCCTTATATACCTGACTGCTAGTAGGTCTGACATCATGTATGTCACATGTGTCCAAGCTAGGTATCAGGCATGCCCTAAAGAATCTCATTACTCTACTATAAAGAGAATCTTGAGATATCTTAAGGGCACACCAGATCTTGGCTGATGGTACCCTAGAAATAGGGATTCTAATCTAACAGTATTTTCAGATGCAGATTTTACAGGTTGCAAAGAAGATAGGAAAAGCATTACTAGAACATGTCAGTTCTTAGGAAGAAGGATAGTTTCTTGGAACAGCAAGAAGCAAACTAGCGAGGCTATATCCAGTGCTGAGTCAGAATATATATCAGCAGGCAGCTACTATGCTCAGTTATAGTGGATCCAACATCAGCTCCAGGATTACAACTTGTAGGTAAGTAGAACTCCTCTTTACTGTGATTCTACAAGTGCTATTTCTATTGCTAGGAATCCTGTCTCACATAGCAGGACTAAGCATATAGAAATAAGATATCATTTTATCAGGGAGCATGTGGAGAAGGAAGACATCAGTCTTGAGTTTATCCCTACATATAGGCAAGTGGTTGATATCTTCACTAAGCCATTACATGAAGCAAAGTTCAACACTCTGAAATTTGAGTTTGGTATGTTGAACTTGGCATAGCTTCAGGCACTCCCTTTTGTATTATTTTTTGTGCAGGTATTGTTCCTCTTGCTGGACATACAGACTCCCCAGTAGTATCAGTTCACTGATGCATCTACTGAGGGGGAGTAAGCTACTCCGGATAGAAGAAATAAGGTCAGTCAATGGGAAGGCCAGCCCCCATCTACCTATTCTGCAGAAGTCAAAAAGGGAGAGAGAAGAGAAGAGAGAAGGTTCTAACAAGGGGGAGGCATAGCAAGTGGGAGAGATGACGAAGGGAAAGAAAGTAATGTAGCACTCAAGGAAGGAAAAACACCTTGCAGCAAAATAGGGGGAGTAAGTAAATGAGCTACACTTACTCATAGCTTATCATAATTTCCATACTTTTTTTGCTGTATAGGTTGTGTGTACCATTGACTAAGGACAGAAATGAGGTTTTGACTTCATCAAATAGGGGGAGATTGTTTAGTCCATTATTCTCAATGTCCCTAATTTGTGAGAAGTCAAACAGGTCAATGTCACACACATCAAATGTATTTGATGTGCATTTGAGTTCTTGAGTGCAGGTTAGTCCATATCATATTGATTGGTCATGTGGGCACAAGAAGTGGTTGTTGGACATAACACAAAAATCGACTAAGTCCACAGGCGTTGAGTGAAGCAAGCTCACTCAACGCTAGAGGTGTGGATTCAATAATTGTCTAGTAAATATTTGTCTAAATACAAAAGCGTTGAGTGTAGTCTACTCACTCAACGCCATATACCGCTGAGACGTTGAGACTATCTCAGGCTAACTGAAAAAAAGGCTGTGAGTCAGGCTGAGTCAGTCTAAGCCTAGAAAAATTGGCTTAAAATGTGGTCAAGTCCACAAGCATTGAGTGTGGTCTACTCACTCAATATCATAAAGCTCAAAGGGTTGAGTGTTGCTGTGCCAGTCAACTCTATTGAAATGTTGAGCAAAAATTTGACTAAGTCCACAGACGTTGAGTGTAGCTTACTCACTCAACGCCAGAAAACACAAAAATTCTGTTAAGTAGATTGGCGTTGAGTGGAGCTTACTCTCTCAACGCTAAGGCAAAAGGCGTTGAGCGTAGCTTAATCTCTTAGTGCCAGATAACAGAAATTCTGTTAAGTAGTTTGGCGTTGAGTGGAGCTTACTCTCTCAATGCCAAGGTATAGAAATTTTTGCTAAGGCAAAAAGCGTTGAGTGAGGCAAGCTCTCTCAACGCTCTCGACAGTCTTAATACCTTGAATCGGAATTTTGGCCAAGTCCAAATGCGTGGTTAGCTTGGCTTTGGTCGAGCTAAGATTCGTCGACCTGAGCTCCACGTTCGTCGAACTAAGCCTGGTGTTTGTCGAACTGAGTTTAACAAAATGTCGAGCTAAGTCTACAGTTCATCGAACTGACTTTATGATTTTGTCGAGTTCAACTTCGTCGAACTGAACTCAGCATTCGTCGAACTGAGCCCGCAGTTCGTCAAACTGATTTTTATGCCCTTGTCGAGCTATGCTTGTCGTACGTCGAACGGAGCTCAGAGTTCGTCGAGCTCAATACCTAGACAAACAGAATTTTATCTAAGTGTTGTGGCGTTGAGTGATTCTTACTCACTCAACGTCTTTGGTACTAGTGATTGAATTTTGGCCAAGTCCACAGATGCTGAGTCATGCTGACGTCAGCAAAGTCAAAAGTCAACCAAAATTCAAATGTTGCAGAAATGTTGTCAGAGACGTTGTCGGGCCAACTGTTGTTATCTTCTGCAATTACCAAGGTTTATTTCATCATTAAGTGTTGGGGACCACTCACAGCAAAGAGTTGTTGAATCGGGAATGAATGGAAAGTGTGGGATGATTCGCTAAATCTAGGCCATCAATCCTGGTGGTGGGACCCACTTCTCAATCGGCCAGAGATATAAAGAATCAGATTATCAAATCAAGAAGTAAATTCCTTGTCTAGGTTTTCTAAAAACGAAAGTGTGGTTGAACGTCATCTTCTTCCTCGCCATTTTCGTCGAGCCTAAAGAAGTTGTTCTGCACAGAGAACCTTGCTGGGAAAGAGATAGCTGTAGCAATTCCCATCTACAACAACAGGATCTAAAGCTACCAGACCTACAAGTTTTGCAGGGAAAAAGGAAGTTGTTTGAAGAGAGATTCAACTGCCTACATATTGTCTTCAATAGCAATATCTTGGATCTGATATCTGCTCAGTCCAAGAAGAAGGAGACACAGAGCTTGCTCTGGTGTCTTAACATCTAATTCTTTACTTCTGTTTTCTGTAAAGATTCTTAGTGAATCAGGAGTTGTAAGCCTGTTCTATAAAGTTTGAGGTCTTAGTGACCTGTGTGTTTGGCTTTGTGCCAGGTGATAGGTCTTTGTGATCTGGGTTGACTTAGTACCTAAGTTATTGGTCTATGTGATTTGTGTGGTCCTGCGGAATCTGTGATGTAAGCTGTTAAGAAGCTGAGCTCTGGAGGGAGAGTCGAATCTAACACACTGTTAGATAGGCTCAGAGGGACAGTGGATGTACCCAAGATTGGGGAACCACTATAAATTTGTTGTGTCATCTGTGAATGTTCTTGAAAGCTGATCTAATCTAATCAACATACATAGTAATCTAATAAACATATTAGAAAACTTAAACAGAGACAAAAACTTATTCACCCTCCCCCTCTAGGTGTAAAGCTAGACTTGAAAACAAGACTTTCAATGTGTTCTGCATCTCATGGTTTGAGAATAACAAATCTCAGTTGTATTTGATCACGTTTGTTGTGTGTTTACAGTGTGTAGGTTTACAGGTGTGAAGAATGAAAGAATCAAGTACTTGCACCAACCGCCGAGCGATAAAAGTTACCATCGGGTGGTAGTCGTGAATTAATTGGACGGAGCTCTCGGGAAACTACCGCGCCGCACTAGTCCTAACCCCCGCGCTAGTGGAAGGAAATAATCTGGCCAGCATCTTCGGAAACAACCGTCAAGCGTTAATTCTTACAACTCAGCACTAGTCGCTCGACCAATACCGAGAAGGCTTTCTCGAGAAATCAATATACCGCCAGCCGATAGTGCTTACCGCGCCGCGCTAGCCCATCAACAAATGTAGTGAAGTGTTTCTCGAGAAACCGACCTACCGCCAGGCGATAATGATTACCGCACTGTGCTAGCCTCTCGACGAGTATCAAGGATTCCTCTGGAACCTACCGTGTGGCGCTACCTTCTACCGTGGGACGCTAGCTCTTTGAAAAAGAAAGATTCGTGTTGAAATATTATTCTAGATTTGGATGACAGCTTTCACAGCAAGCGCGCGAACCTACCGTCAGGAACTTGTCTTACCCCCGGTGGTAACCTATTTTCATGAAGATGAATATAAAGTCGCCGCATTTCTGTGCTGAGTATCTAAGTCGGAAAAGGACAAGTTCGTGTACTCTAGGGTTCGGGCGCCTCTCTATAGTCCTTCCCAATCGTCCCTATCCGTCTCTCTCCCGTTCACGCACAAAGATCTTCGGCGAGCCAAGTACTATAACGACTACGAGGAGTTGAATGGTTGCACGGACAAAAAGAAGAGGAAGGATTTCATCCTCTACAAGCTACCGCCGCAGAAGGATTTTATTCAAAGGAAGCTATCAGCGCGCTATAACTAGTTACCGCCCCGTTATAGCTTCCAACAAAGCGTTCTCTATCTAAAACAGCTCGAACCTGAGTTTCGTTGGACGATTTTTCACGAAATTTGAAAGAGGAGTTCGCCCTAGCCGTCTAATGGGAAGAAAGGGGTCATCCTAACTCATTGAGAAGGAGAGTTCTTTAGAGGAGATCAAAAGCAACTCATGCACAAGGATCAAAGACTACCAACACGATGATCAAGAAGCCTTCATCCTAATACTCTCGTGAAGGATCCTCGCTACAAAAACTCTCATCAAGCGCTCATATTCACGGATCTGAGGAACATCGAAGAGAAAGACTCTCAAGCCACAAATATCGAACCTTTACAAGCATATCGTCATCCACATCAAGGGTTCGAGTTAGAGGGGAGTTTTCTCTTATGTGTATTTTACTTTTAACTCTTTTTACCTAGTTGTTCGTGTGAGGGAAATCGACCAGAGGGTCGTTGGAATCCGGGAAGGATTCTATGAAAAATCGTCCCGGGGTAGAGAAGTTTAGATCGGGAGATCTAGAGGGGCTCTACGACCATTCCTTGTGTGTAGGTGAAGAGTCGGCTCGAAGATCTTTCTCGGAGAGAAAGGGAGAGAGCTAACTGGTCCGGGATTTGGATCGGTATAAAAAAAGAGAGGAAGTCTAGATCGAGTGATCTAGCGGGGCTCTAAGACAGCTCCTTTTATGAGGGTGAAGAGTCGGCTAGAAGACTTTTCCTGGAGGGAAAAGGAGAGAGCCAACCGATCTGTGGAGCGGGTCGGTATAGAAAACAAAAGATTTTTTCATTTTCACCGCATTCGATCCACGACGTCACGGGGATCACAATTTTGTAATTGTAAAACCATTTGCTATTAATTCTTGCAATGAAATATATTTTTTGTATTAGTGCTTCGACGATTCTGGTGTGAATGTTAGTTTAATTTCTTGTGTGTGGTGTATGTTGGATCCCTGTTTGGATTTGGGCTAGGTTCACTAATTAGGTTGAGTTTTGACCCACATTGTATAGCCAGGGTCAAGTCATTGAGTCCTAGAGTTTAGGCTAGTCATTAGGTTCAACATTCATGGACCAGCCAGCAGAAGACTTCAGGAGATTAAGACTTATAAGAATTCATGTTCAAAATTATCAGTTCGAAATTCTTCGAACTCAGCTCGACGATCGTCGATCGCAGATCGACGAACTCAGAGTTAATTCTCTAAGTTGAGCTCGACGATATTCGAGCTCAGGTTGACGAAATCTGGAGTTCAGCTTCAATAGATTCTTTCTAGTTTATTTTTGTTGAACTCAGCTCGACGAAGACAGATTCTCTGCTTGACAAACTGTGAACGCAGAATTGGCAAGTTATTTCCAGAATACAGTTCGCTGAGCTCAGGTCGACGAACATGATTTCTCAACTCGGCGAACTTGGAACTCCGGTCGACGAAATCTGTTCAGAGCTCGACGAATTCTGTCCAGTGCCAGACTTAGAGTTTTTTTGTATTTCAGTCATTATTTCCTATATTATTTAGCAATGATTTCCTGAGTAATTAATGCTCATATTCACTTAAATATTGTCATTATTGGCAGCATTAATTATGGTCTTCATCATGGTTAATTACTTGCTTAATTTATTGGGACGGTTGTGGGAACTCATTAAAGATTATATTCTTCATCCGTTTTCATTCTCCAGACAATCAGCAATCAATGCTTTGAATTCAAAATTCAAAGGAGAATTCGACAGCAGAATATAAAAGAGATTTTTCTCTTTTCAGACACATGAACTAATAGAGAAGAATTACAAAAACATACAGAAGAATATTTGCTTCCTCTCTGTGGTAAAAACAACCTGTTTTCCCCTTGCTCTTACTGAAGACTGAAGAAGAACAACAAACAAATATCAAGAGTCTTCTTCAACTTCTACTCTAGGAATATTCAAGGACAACAACTCTGAATCAGTCAGAAGATTCCTGAATCATTCCAAGACAAGGCTGAAGACCTATGTTGATGCGCGAAAATGACACCGCCTAGTTAACACAGAGGAGTGTTCGATCTCACGGGCAAGGTGAAGAAGAGGATGAAGGTTGCGGGGTTGAGGAGAAGGAGAAAGCTTCTGAGTGCTCGATGGTGGAGCAAACGCTTGTCCAAGGGTTGCGGGGATAGAGGAGAGGCTTGCTGAGAGTAGCCGGGAAGGCTGATGATCAGCGGAGGTTTATCAGGAGCTGTCGAGCAGACGGTTACTTTGACGGTCGTGCTTGCAGGTTGACGCCGAGAGAGCTAAGCTGAGCTGAGAAGAAGAAAGGGGGCCACTAGCAGCGGCAACAGTAGACTTCGCCCGCCGCGGCTTAAATGCCACTCTTGCGACACGCTTTCCTTTGATTAATATTGAGTTATTACATCTTGCTAATACACCTTTACAAGAAAGCAATAAAGGGGTACAAAGGGAAGCTGGCGGCTAAGGAAGAAGTACCAGAAGAGATGTCGCGCAGACTGAGCTTGGAGGCCGGCAGAACGCGCGACTAAGGAAATAAAAGAGACCGCGCGGACTGGGAACTGAGGCCGACAGACCGCACTAATAAGGGCAGAGAGAAGGTGCAGACTTAGAAGAGGAGTCCGCAGGGGTTCATGACTTGAGCTTGTTGTAGGTTGTCTTCGAGCGTGAGCCTTGAGTGAAGCTCTCAACCTTGGGGGGTCTCAACCTGACCTCAATGAGAGGTATGGGGGTCTATTTATATTCCCGACGAGGTAACGGCTTTCGGTGACGTTACCCCCAGTGAGGCGGTAACTTGAGCTAGTAGAGGATGGAATCTGCCGAGTCCGCAACAGGCCGCGCGGACTGGGGCTTGCTTCTGGAACTGGTCCTGCTGATGGCGGACTGGGAGGAGTCCACGCCTACTGCTGGCCTCCAAGCTCAGTCTACGCCTACTGCTGGTCCTGCTGATGGAGGACTGGGAGGAGTCCACCCGAACTGAGCTGATCGAGCCCGCGCCAAGATTGCGCGTGCTGAGGGTGTTGTCCTCCTTCAGCTACGGAGGCGGGAGCTGGAAGCTGAGTGGCGGACTACGAGGAGAATCCGCAGAGTCCGCCGCTGCTGAACTGAGCACGTGCTAAGGGTGCGAGATGAAGGATGTCTGCTGAGTCCGCCGAGTCCGCACAAGGCTGCGCGGTGTGGGACTGCCTTGAGGAGGTTCTACTGTCTGGCGGGCTAGAAGGAGTCCGCCACTACTGATCGAGCCCGCGCCACGACAGCGGGCTGAGGGAGGTTGACCCTGCTGCTGGAGAGAATCGGGTGCTGGAGGCTGAGGAATGGCGAGCTACATAGCGAATCCGCTGGGTCCGCGGAGTCCGCCTCTGTTGACAAGCTAAGTCCGCCTATGCTGTTGAACGAAGATGAGGTCTGCTATTGTTGAGGAGCTGGAGCTGGGGTTCATCAACCTAGGCGGACTGGAAGGCTTGACTGCACTTAGAGTCCGCCCAGCTCGCGGTGAGCTGGACGTGCGCTGATCTTTGCGGGTAGCCGGAGAGCTGGAGCGTCCGCGCTCCTTAGGCGGACTGAAGAAGCTGGCTGCCCATGCTGCTGGAGTCTGCCACTATTGAATGGAACTTGCCGCACCTGATGGGTGACAAGGGATGGTCGACCTGCCGGACTGACGAGGCAGGCCGCGCATGATGGAGAGGTGGAAAGTGGGGTAGCTGGCTGGCGGCCTAGGGGTAGGTCTCCACTTTTGTTTGGCGGTTTGAGCGGTCTGGCCGGATAGACATTCGAGTCTGGCAAATGGGGCACCTGTTGAGAAACTTGCGGTTTAGCTGACAAGGCACACGGTCTGCAGGGGTGGACTGAAGAAGCAGTCTGCGGCCCCTATCGACCAAAGGAACAAGGCACGGCCTGGGAGGTCAGACAACTGAGGCCTCCCAAGCCATGCGGCCTGAGCGGACAGAAAAGCCTGTCCGCACATCCTAAGACGTCGCGACCTCCATGAGGAACCTGAAGCAGGCCGCGACTAGCGAGCTGGCTACCTTGGGAAGGATTGCCGATTTCGGGGTTAATATAATCCCCGCACTTTTTAAGTTCAGAAGGGTACTTCGAAAAAATTGGAGACCCACGAAAATCGTGATCCACCCCAAAGAAAGAGGATACAAGGAGAGATAGAATTTGATGTCTCTCCTTAGGAGGTTGTTAATTCCTGTCTTTTTCTTGCAAAGGAAAAGTTAGTGTAGGCATGTATGGAATGTACATCTTGCGCGTACCTGAGGTTGCCTTTGCAAAATGAAGAAGATGTGTCTTCTACTGAGTTCTGCAAAATGAAGGTGAGAGGAAAACATAGAAGCATAAAAACTTGCAAGTACTTGATGGAGGCTTGCAAGCACCTGTTATATTCTTCAAAAAGAAGAGTAAGCGACATTCGTGAAGAGGAAAATAAGTTGCAAGTACCTGAAGGTGGACTTGCAAGCATTTGTTGGTTTCTGTGAAGAAACTTGCAAGTATCTGTGAAAAACTTGCAAGTATCTGCTGATCTCTGCAAAATGAGAGTTAGAAGCAGATATAATATATGGGAATAGCTTGCAAGTACCTGTGAAGAAACTTGCAAGTATCTGCTGATCTCTGCAAAATGAGATTTAAAAGCAGACATGATATATGGGAGTTGCAAGTACCTGTGAAGAAACTTGCAGGTGCCTGCTAACCGCTGTAAAGAGAAGAGTGAGCAGTGGACATAAAATAATGAGCCAAGCTGCGAGTACCTGGACGGAACTTGCAAATGCTAACTGTTGATGAGATAAGATGGACACGATCAAATAGCAGAGGAAATGCCTGATGAACTCTGTCGATAATAAATGAATGAAGATCAAACCCGAATAGTTATCTTCTTGTTATATTACAGATGATATCTTTAACATGAAGTCCAGGTTAATAAGTCGAATGTTGACTGTTGATATGATAGGATGGATATGATCAGATTAGCAGAGAAGAAGCTTGATGCATTCTGCCAATCTGAATAAAGGTTAGACCGCAATGGTAACTGTAGCGAGATATGATGTCTTCAGTATGAAGTCCAGATCAATAAGAAGAGATTATCTTAATTAGACTCCGCTTGCATAGCTTGTTAATCAAGGAGAGCCAGATTCTTTGATCAATGATTGATGTCATTTGTATTTAAGAGTAATGAAGAACTTTGTAGGTCATTATCTGATAGAGCTTAAGCAAGCAATGCATTTGAGAGTAAGCAGAAATGATTGTTGTAAATCCTTTTGGTAGGTCGGTTTAACTTGTTCACCTGTGAAAAAGGCAGTTGATAACAAAGAGGTCTATACCCGGAGATGACCAAGAAAGGTCATCACCAATATAGCCCTACTCAGAGCGGACTATCTATATTCCCTTGACAGAGCACAAAAGGGAGACATGCACAAAATCCTAAGAAGGAAGCGGCAAATGCACTGCTCTCTTGCCTCGGGTACAACATCACTGATCAATGAGACTAGTTGTGCCAAGTGGCCTAAAGCATTGCTTGTCTGTGGAAAGATCAGCGGAGTTGTGTATCCTGCGAAGGCACGTACCGAGAGTATCATAGAGTGTTCGGCCATCACAGTTGTGAGATGATCGAAGAGACAAGGCTACGCTTGATCACCATTGCTTGTCAAGCAAAGATCATCGTAACTGTAATGTATCCTTTACGAAGCATAATAGAGCTAACACATGAGACTTTTCGATGCACACGTTGTGTCAGATACTGGCTAGGATCTGAAGTCCTGTATTCCTCCACATGAGATTTAGATTGCCCCCACTACATATATGCGAAAACTCTCCGCGATATGTGGTCATTGTGGCCTTATGCCGGAATCCAATCTCGAGGGGGGCTATAGCAAGACTCGGCGATATCTCAGTGGTTCAGCGATATCTTTGGCAAATAGAAAATGGAGGAAGAGGCATTACAAAAAGGGAAATGTGTCAGTACGGGATCCCTGATGTAAACTTTATTGAAAAGCAAGAATGAACACTTATAAGTGCTTTGAAGAGAAAATGTTTGAAAGAGTAAGAGTAACCAGTAATGAATGCAAGGGACTTTGGAGACTCATGGATGTGATGGGTCACCCTTTTGGAGTAGATGTTGATATTTGCCATGTTTCATCATTTCTTGCACTAATTGTCGAAAAGCTCGGCAATCCTCTGTTGCATGACCCCATTCTCTATGATACTTACAGTATTGGTCAGAGTTTTTGACCTTTCGATCAGCATGCTGAAAAGATCCCACACCGTTTGATTCGCTCTTCATGATGTTAGTTGCCTCACCCAATGTACTATCAACTTCGGATTCTTTGCTTGGTAAAAGATGTTGTCGACGTCAGAAATATCTTCTTTTCTTCACTTGTGATTGAAGGCACTTTGGGGAGACTTTGGAGGTTGTCCGGTAGGGAGCAAAACTTCTGGGCCTCTCTTCCTCTCAATGGGAAGTTCAGGCAACTTCATTGGGTGATCGGAGGTGCACGCGGTGGTTTGAGGACTGAGTTTGCAGAGACTCTCCCTTTGTTTAATAACTGAAAATTGAAAAGGGACTACGGCTTACCTGGATGGATAACTTGCCAGAGAAGCATAACGACCAACTGGTAGAAAAGCTGGCAGATTAAAATGTGAATTCCCCACTGCTGGACAGACTGTAGCAATTGGTGTTGCTATAGGTTGAGAGTCTAGTCACTAAATTATAGTGGCTAAGGTGTCATTGATTGTTGCTATCTGCAGGGAAGTTTCCTGACGTGTCAGCAAGAGGGATTCCGAGAGAGCGTCTTCGCTGGTATGAGGAATGTTTTGAGAAGGTTGGCGGTCTGACATGAGTAACCATTGATTTTCACCGTCTGTTCGGATCTGAAGGCTGCGTGTTAACTATTGATACGCGAAAACGACACAGCCTAGTTAACACAGAGGAGTGTTCGATCTCACGGGCAAGGTGAAGACGAGGATGAAGGTTGCGGGGTTGAGGAGAAGGAGAAAGGTTCTGAGTGCTCGACGGTGGAGCAAACGCTTGTCCAAGGGTTGCGGGGATAGAGGAGAGGCTTGCTGAGAGCAGCCGGGAAGGCTGATTATCAGCGGAGGTTGATCAGGAGCTGTCGAGCAGACGGTTACTTTGATGGTCATGCTTGCAGGTTGACGACGAGAGAGCTAAGCTGAGCTGAGAAGAAGAAAGGGGGCCGCTAGCAGCGACAACAGCAGATTTCGCCCGTCGCGGCTTAAATGTCACTCTTGCGATGGGCTTTCCTTTGATTAATATTGAGTTATTACAACTTGCTAATACACCTTTACAAGAAAGCAATAAAGGGGTACAAAGGGAAGCTGGCGGCTAAGGAAGAAGTGCCAGAAGAGAGGCCGCACAGACTGAGCTTGGAGGCCGGCAGACCGCGGGAATAAGGAAAGAAAAGAGACCGCGCGGACTGGGAACTGAGGCCGGCAGGCCGCGCGACTAAGGGCAAAGAGATGGTGCGGACTGAGAAGAGGAGTCCACAGGGGTTCATGACTTGAGTTTGTTGTGGGCTGTCTTCGAGCGTGAGCGTTGAGTCAAGATCTGAACCTTGGGGGGTCTCAACCTGACCTCAATGAGAGGTATGGGGGTCTATTTATAGGGCAGAGGAGGTAACGGCTTTCGGTGACGTTAACCCCAGTGAGGCGGTAACTTGAGCGAGTAGAGGATGGAATCCGCTGAGTCCGCAACAGGCCGCGCAGCCTTGGGCTTGCTTCTAGAACTGGTCCTGCTAATGGAGGACTGGGAGGAGTCCGCGCCTACTACTGGCGGACTGAGAGGAGTCCTCCCAAACTGAGCTGATCGAGCCTGCGCTAAGATTGCACGGGTTGAAGGAGTTGTTCGCCTTCTGCTGCAGAGGCGGGAGCTGGAAGCTGAGTGGCGGACTGTGAGGAGAATCCGCGGAGTCTACCGCTGCTGAACTGAGCACATGCTAAGGGTGCGAGATGAAGGATGTCCGCTGAGTTCGCCGAGTCCGCACGAGGTTGTGCGGTCTGGGACTGCCTTGAGGAGGTTCTGCTGCCTGGCGGGCTAGAAGGAGTCCGCCACTACTGATCGAGCCCGCGCCAAGACTGCGGGCTGAGGGAGGTTGACCTTGCTACTGGAGAGAAGTTGGTGCTGGAGGCTGAGGAATGGCGGGCTGCATAGCGAATCCGCTGAGTCCGCGGAGTCTGCCTCTGTTTACAAGCTGAGTCCGCCTATACTGTTGAACGAAGATGAGGCCTGTTGTTGCTGAGGAGCTGGAGCTGGGGTTCATCAACGTAGGCGGACTAGAAGGCTTGACTGCACTTTTAGTCCGCCCAGCTCGCGGTGAGCTGGACGTGCGCTGATCTTTGCGGGTAGCCGAAGAGCTGGAGCGTCCGCAGTCCTTAGGCGGACTGAAGAAGCTGGCTGCCCATACTGCTGGAGTTTTCCACTGTTGAATGGAACTTGTCGCACCTGCTGGGTGACAAGGGATAGGCGACCTGCCAGACTAACGAGGCAGGCCACGCGTGATGGCGAGGTGGAAGCTGGGGTAGCTGGTTGGCGGCCTGGGGGCAGGTCACCACTTTTGTTTGGCGGTTTGAGCGGTCTGGGCGGATAGACATTCGAGTCCGGCAAATATGCACCTATTGAGAAACCTGTGGTTTAGCTGACAAGGCACGCAGTCTACAGGGGCGGACTGAAGAAGCAGTCCGTGGCCCCTGCCGACCAAAGGAACAAGGCGCGGCCTGGGCGGTCAGACCGCTGAGACAGCCAACGCCGTGCGGCCTGAGCGGACAGAAAAGTCTGTCCACCCATCCTAATACATCACGACCTCCAGGAGGAACCTGGAGCAGGCCGCGACTAGCGAGCTGTCTACCTTGGGAAGGATCGCCGATTTCGGGGTTAACAACCTACACCCTGAGCTAGGCTCCAAGTCATTTCAGAAGGAGCTTTGACACCAATAATCCATTAGTCTTCTCTGCTGTATAGAGAAAAGTGAAGACAACATCACCTCTCTCACCTCCTGTACAAAGGGTTTATTAACTCCCTTCAAAACTTTATTCTTGCTTTTTGGGCACCTGATCAAATTCCTAAAGGGTTGTGAGATCTCCCTGAAAATAGATCTTGTGGTGGCAGTCACCTGATTAAAAACCTGATAGTGGATTCCTACCAGGGTGGTAGAAGAGTGGATGTACCCTGTTTGTGGAACTACTATAAAATTCTTGTGTCGTCTGGTTGCCTATTTTCTTTTTGTTCTTGTTGTGCTGTGGTAGATTAGCTTAGATTGCATTCCTTTTTCTATTACAACTATTGGTATCACCTACTTTACTTTAATAATATTTAAAACAGCCAAAAGATTTAATTACTCTATTCACCCCCCCCCCCCCCTCTAGAGTAAATCAGATCTATCCCCTATCTTTCAATTGGTATCAGAGGGGTGTTCATTTGGTTGTATATGCTAACACTTGAACTAAAAGATCCTTGATAGATCTGATTTTCTTTTTCCTTATTTTTCTATTTATTTCATAGCAAGCACCAGACCTCCAGTTTGCAATCTGAATAAGTTTGCTATCTGGAAGGCATGAATTAGGCTTTATATGAACTCTATTGATGAAGATATATACAACTCTATTTTGACCGGACCACTAGCTCTAGTGACTACCTCTACTTCAACTTCACGTACACATGCTGTTCCACCACCTGAGTGGACAGATGCTCAGAAGAAGGCCAACATAGCAGATGCCAAGGCCATAACATCTTAGCACAGACTATGTTAGATGATTTTTCCAAAAAGTGACTGAGTGCACATCTGCCAAGGCTATCTGTGATTCTCTTAACCAAATGATTGCTGGTTCTACAGATGAGAGAAAGGACAGGAGATCAACCCTCATCTCACAATATGAAAATTTCAAGAAAGAAAAATCTGAGTCTGTCAGTGATATGTACAACAGACTAAGCTCAATCATCAATGAGTTGAAGACTCTAAACAAGGACATCACTCTCACAGAAGTGAATGAAAAAATCCTCAGGTGCTTCCCAAGCTCATGGGATTCCAGAATATGTCCAATCAAGGAGGCCAGAAGTTTAAATGAGGTTTCCATAAAATCTCTTCTTGGAAAGCTCAAATCTTATGATCAGCTAATAAAGTCAAGAGAAGCTGCAGAGCAGAAGACTCCTTCAGCAACTAGAAAGGAACAAAGTATAGCCATCAAAGCTTCAGAAGAAACAGAAGCTCCAACAGTAAGTGAAGAACTTCTGAGTCTCTTAGCCAAGAGATTCTACAAGATGGCAAAGAATGACTTCAGAAGAAAGTCATCTAGGAAAGATGACAAACCAAGGTATGACAAGACTACAACTAAAGAAGTTGTTTGTTTTGGTTACAGGAAGCCTGGACACTTTATTTCAGAGTGTCCAAAAAATCAAAAGAAGGAGAGAAGAAGAGAAAAAGAAACCAGGAAGCAGCACTACAAAAAGCCTTCCTCCAGCAAGCATAAAAGGAAGGAGAAAGGTTTTATTGCTGAAACCTGGAGCGACACGGATGAAGAATCCTCATCTTCCAGCTCTATTGAAGATGAAGAAATGGCTAAGGCAAAGGAGATTTGCCTGAGGCATTGATGCATCAAGCTGTCTGACTGAAGCTGAGCAATCAGATAATGAAGAATCTGTTGAATTCTGTGAAGTGAAAGTGGGTGAATGGATGGCTTGGGAAACCTATCCGCGCGGACTACGCGGACAGGGTTGGCGGACTGCTAGGTCGGCAGGGATGTTGCAGGCGGTTTGCTCTGTGGCGGCCTGGGCGGTCTGTTCGCGCGGACTACGCGGACAGCAGCGGCGGTCTGACAGGCCAGTGTATGCTCAGCAGGCGGTTGACTCCCAGGAAGTAACCGGGCGGATAGGAATGTTATCCGCGGAGTCCGGCATGAAGCGGACTGAAGAACTCGAGCGCGGCAGACCGGTTTGGCAGTTGCCTTGGTCTTGCTCTAGTGAAGCGGCAAGTGGAAGCCGCGGAGACCGCCGGTCAGCGCGGACAGAAACTGGAGGTCGCCCGGTATGGCGGGCTAGATCCAGTGTCCGCCAGTAAGTGCGGACTGGCCCTTGTGGCCAGCGGACTGGACTTGGTGGGAATTGAACCAAGTCCAGGATGGCTCAGTCCGGGGAGATCGCGCAGTGGAGTGCGGGCTGGTTTCTCAGTCCGTCAAGCGTAGTAGAAGTGTTGTTGCCTTGTTTGCTAGCTTGGGAAATGCGTACTGGAGAATTGCTTGTGCAGGAGCGTGCGGACTGGAGCCAGAGTCCGCTGAGTCCGGTTTAGCCTTGTAACGAGGTTATGGACTCAGGAGTTGCGGACTGGAGTCTGCTGTTAGCGGACTGGATTGGCGTGTCCGCTAAGTCCGGAGGTGCCTTGGCAATGAGGCAATGGACTTGGGATATGCGGACGGAAGCCGGGTGTCCGCTGAGTCCGGCAGGTGCCTTGATGGCGAGGCTGCGGGCTCGGGTTTTGCGGGCTGATGCCTTGTCCGCAGAATGGCGGACACGGCTGTTGTGGAGTCCGGCTGTGGTGGTCCTGGCTTGGCCTCTGGCGGCAAGGCGGGCTGGATATTGGAGTCCGGCCTTGGAGAAGCTGGGGCGGACTGGCTATCTGCACAGGAGCGGCGAACTGGAATGTGTGTCCGCGGGCTGGCGGACACACTTGTTCTAGCTGCAGGTTGTGGCGGTGATCCTATCGGCTAGGGCGGTGACCATACTCATCGTCGTGCCTATAAATAGGACCCATGTCACATCAGGAAAAAAGAGAGGAACCGAGACCGAAGTAAGTGAACAGTAATTGAGCTCGCGTAAGTTGCTGCGGTCTGGACTTTGGTGTCCGCGCGGATTGAGAGTTGACCCGGTTGTGCTG